>CM036938.1:6602743-7287955 GCA_020800305.1 Porphyrio hochstetteri | reverse complement strand
AAACCCCACCTGCAGCCTGTGGAGAGGCCCCACGCTGGAGCAGGGGAGAAATACAGAGGAAGCTGTACCCTGCATTGGAGCAAGCCTCTGCCAGCACTTGCAGCCAGTGGAGAGACACAGAGACACTTTGGTGGGCGTCTGGCCTCCAGCCAGGGCTAAAGCACCACAGTGAGCCTGCCCACCGCTTTGGCTGTGAAGTTGCTGTTGGCCGAGGGCTCTTTGCAGCTCTTCCCACTTACAGGACCATACCCATGAGAGTCCTGGCGCAATACACCTGGTCTCTTACAGGTTCATTTCCAATGAATGTCATCTGCCTCCTAGCCCGTGAGACAGGCACTTGCGCACTCCGAACTGGTGCTACCAAAGGAGCACCTTCAGCAATAGCGGGGTGACCTTGGCTGGCCAGCCACAGCTTTGCCAGATTCCCCCTCAGGCCGGCTGGACTGTCAGTTTCGCTCCTGCGCTGCTTGGCTGATGTAGATGAAGACGTTGTCACAGAATATTAATTTAAATAAATATCATCTGAGTTCTTACCAGTACCCCCAAGCAAGTACTTGAAGGGAGGTTGTGGGGAGGTGAGGCCGGACCTCTTTGTCCCAGGGACCTGCAGCAGGACAAGAGAAATAGCCTCAAGTGTTGCCAGGCATGGGAGGAGGCCGGCGTGTTGGGTGGGTTGGTCCTTGTGTCTGGCAGCACTCTGTAATCATCGGGTCCATAAAGTTCTCTGTGTGATCGGTGGGTGTGAGTGTAGTTGGGTGTTATTGTTCTAGGTTCACGGTGATTTTGGCAGTAAATTGGCCTTACCCCAACCCACGGAGGCTCTGTCTCCTGAGGGAGTGAGCCACTGGTTGGGCTGAACCACCACATCAGGAGAGGTTTAGATTGGATGTTATGAAAATGGCTTCAGAGGGAGGGTTTTAGACAGTCTAGGCTGCTGAAAAAAAACCCTCCAAGCTGGCCCTAAATACCTGCATGGTGTATCCACTACCTCACCAGGCAACCTCTTGCAGTCCCAGGAAGATCAGTGCTCTGGGGCAGGAGACAGGAAAGCCATGAAGAAGAAGGATTTCAGCTTGGCACTTGCTGAGGCGAAGGGCTCTGGAGCGGGTGACCAAGTCAAGGGACCTTTCCTTTCCTTTTTTTTGAGGCCCCATCTGGAGTACTGTGTCCAGTTCTGGGGCCCCCAATACAAGAATCATGTGGAACTGTTGGAGAGGGTTCAGAGGAGGGCCACGAAGATGATTAGAGGCCTGGAGCACAATGACAGGACAAGGGGGAATGGATTAAAACTAAAGGAAGGAAGGTTTAGATTAGATATTAGGGGGAAGTTTTTTACAGAAAGAGTGGTGAGGTGCTGGAACAGGCTGCCCAGAGAGGTGGTGGATGCCCCGTCCCTGGAAGTGTTTAAGGCCAGGTTGGATGGGGCCCTGGGCAACCTAGCGTAGATCCAGGCCTGAGGTTGGTGGCCCTGCCTGTGGCAGGGGGGTTGGAGCTCTGTGATCCTTGGGGTCCCTTCCAACTCATACCATTCTATGATTCTGTGATTCCTGAAAGTGGCAAAACCGGGAGCAGAACTGTGAGGGCAAAAAAGCCCAGGGGGAAAGGGAGAGCGAGAGGGTGAGAGTGAGAGTGAGAGAGGCAGAGGCAGCCAGCTCCCCCCACCCCCTATTGTTAGGGGGCAACTCTGTGTGATCTCCTGCAGGGATCGCAGGCTGTGGCGACTCATGGGAAGCCGAGCTGCGGGGGCCGGGACCAGCCCCTCTCGGTACCAGAGCTGCCCCTGGGGAGCGGCCGCGACCCGGCGCGCAGGGATCTGGCCGGGCAACCAGGCCGTCGCGCGGCTGACGCGCCTGAGCGGCAGTTCGTGCGGCAGCCCGCCCGCGGCGCGCGCCGCAGGTGGCGCCGGCAGCTCGAGGTGAGGAGCTTCCGCCCGCAGAGGCCGCGGGGCGAGCGCAGGCCGCTCCCGGCCGCTGGCGCCGGGACGGGTAACCGGCGGCTCCGGCTGACAGAGAGCTGGCCCCAGGAAAGCTGTGGCAGCCCAGACGGAGAGGGACTTGCGGAAGCTCCCTACACAGCCCAGCAAGACTTCTGAAGCAGGTGTGTTCATTGCAGCGCTGGGTGCGAGGGGGCTAGCGCCTCCTGGCCTGCGCGGCCTTTCGGCAAGCAGTCTGGTAGTCGTTACACACAGCCACGCCTGTACAGAAGAATCCCCAGAAAAGGTTGGGTTATTAGAGCAGTTCCGAGCAATCCTTTCCACAGGCAGTCTCGGCCTTCAGCTGCTCCTGCGCAGTGCATGCTGGTGGTGGTGGGCAGGGGCCTCAGGGATGAAGGCCGGCTGTCTTCCTCCCTGGGCACTTTTCACCTCTGCCCCAAAACTTGCCGAGATCGGCTTCTTTAACACGGGCAGCAGGACTCTTAGGACCCTTCCATCTTCTCAGCAGGTTTGGTTTTTTTGCTAGGTTCCTGTGTTTTTGATCTTCCTCAAGGGTTAACATTCCCTATGGTTTAGCAAGTGCATCGTGTTTTTCATCGTACACAATGGCTAAAGTTATATATGGTTTAAGCTAAGTAATTGCTATGTTGGTAACCCTTAAGTGTTAGTTCCCTCTATCAATCCCCCCTTTTCAAAAGGGTTAGTAAATTCTTTTACTGCTATTAAAACTAACATAATGATTCTTTGTCTAAAACCTTCTCAAAGTATTTATATTATCCTAGTTTTTCCCCTTAGATGGTGTCTTTTCCAAGTACTAGATGTGTCTCCGGTGTTCCTGAAGCACCAGAGAAAACACTTGATAGTTATGAAATCCGTGATTCCCACAATCAAAATCCATACTGTTGTCCTAAATAATGCTTTTAACCACAGCAAAGTAGGAAGCCAGGAGGTAGACTTTTCCCCTGAGTGGGAAAGTTCCCAAGGGGTGTTGTCTTTAGTTATTTCATGTAGGGTCTTCGATTGCTCCCAGATTTTTTGCAGATCTGTGGAAATTCTCTCACTGTGGTCTACATATGTACAACAAGTGGTGTTTATTATTGTGCACACTGCCCCTTGTGAGGCCAGAATCAGATCTAGAGCCATTTGGTTTTGCAGTACTACCTTTGACAGACTAGATGCCTCCTTTTGTAGTGCTCGAATGGCGTCTAAAGTTTTCTTTTCAATCTTCTCAACTACTGCCAAAATATTTATTGTTGCTTTTTCTAGTCGGCTTCCACCTAACCATGGGCCAAAGCGTCTAGCAAAAGTAGGAAAGGCTGAGGGCCTTTCTGCTATAGGCTTTGATCTAAGGACCCTCTTCAAGGAGGGTCTAAGCCATCCTCCCTGGGTGTTTAGTGAAGAATGAATGTCAAATATGTGGTAATGGTATTCCAGTTAAAGTCGGTTTTCCCCCATATTCGTGTGTTTGAGTACATCTCCAACAATCAGTTCTGTTTATGACTCGAGAAGTATCTTGTCTGAGGGCATAATGTGTATTTACATCCCATCCCGCTCCTAAGACTACGAGGGAGAGAACTACCGTGTTCCCAGTTGCACTTGGGTAACTTTCCATGGAGATTGGTGTGCTTTCTTCCCTCTGGTACGGGGGATCCAGGCGTTCCGTTCCTTGATTTTGATTGCTGTGAAGGTGGTGAGGAGTACTTGAAACGGTCCTTCCCACTGCGGCTCCAGAGATTTTTCTGTAAGAGACTTTTTAGTTTGTATGCCTAGGAGAGCCAAAGGAAGAGGCTGGGGCCAGGAGAAGGTAGTTTCCTGTCCCAGTTTCACAATCTGCTGTTTAATGAAATGATTCCTTTTTTCTACTTGGCCACTCGAGTGGGGGCGATACGGGCTGCGAAGCTGCCAATCTGTACCTAAATGGTGACAAATTTGTTGTGCTACTTTTGAGACGAAATGTGGTCCTCTGTCAGAGGATATGGTGGCAGGGACCCCAGCATGTGGTATTATTTCTGGACTTAGCGATCTGGTTCCTTCCCGAGCCTTAACTGTTCTGGTAGGGAATGGCTCTGGCCAAGCTGAAGAGGTATCAGTTAATACCAAGAAATATCCCCTTTTCTTGGGAGCTGTGAGAAATCAATTTCCCACTGTTGTCCAGGCCCATTGCCTTTCCCAGTTTGGCCCGTTTCTGGTTTGGGGGTATTCTTGGGATGAGTCTGGAGGCAAAGTTCACACTGCTGAGTTACTTGTCACACAGCGGTGTATACATTTCTGGCTACAATCTCTCTACTGAAGTGTTTATACAGGGCTTCTGCTCCCCAGTGCCTTTTGCTCTGTTCTTCTCTAATCAAAGACCGTGCTAGGTAAGAAGGGATGACTAATTTTGCTTGTGGGGTGAGAGCCCACCCCTCTTTATTAGATGACCCCTCTCGCTCTGTGATAAGCTTGATGGTTGGTGGTTTTGCCCTGTGAGCTCAGTAATCCTCTCTCCTTCCAGGTTGCTCCATGCGCATGTACGTCTCCAAAGGCATGTCTCGAGTCTGTATAGTTAGTCACAGTTTGACCCTGGGACAATTCCAAGGCACGAGTCAGAGCAATTCTTTCTGCCTTTTGTGCAGAGGTTTTCATGGGCAAAGGCTCTGACTCTGTTGCTCTCTGAGTGGTGGTAATGGCATATCTGGCATGGCTTGTACCGTTTAGGACATAGCTGCTTCCATCCCTGAGCCAGTTTTCC
Source organism: Porphyrio hochstetteri (assembly GCA_020800305.1). NCBI lineage: Eukaryota > Metazoa > Chordata > Aves > Gruiformes > Rallidae > Porphyrio > Porphyrio hochstetteri. Next base: position 7,283,291 of record CM036938.1, on the reverse strand, counting down.
GTGTTTTCCATAGGGCTGTCTCTCAGGTCCGAACGACCTGAATTATGTTGCTTCCATGGTTTCCAGACAGCCAGGATGTGCTGCTTCCCCTGTGTTTCCACTGAGGAAGGAGGCTGGGTTGACAAAGTTAGTGAGTCTAATTTCCACATCACCTTGTTCTACCATTGTAGCCTGATATTTCAAGACTCTCTGTGGGGAAAGGCAGTGTCCACCTTTTGCTTCCAGTACTGCAGATACTGTATGAGACGCCAACAGAGTAATTTTCTGTCCCAGGGTGAATTTTTGGGCTTCCTGGATGTTTAGTACTACGGCTGCAACCGCTCAGAAGCATCCAGGCCAAGCCTGTGCAGTTGTGTCCAATTGCTTGGAAAAGTAAGCAAGTGGTTGACGCTGTGGGCCCAGGTCTTGTGCTGCTATTCCTAGGGCAATGCCCTGCTTCTCCTGGGAAAAAGGGAAAATGGCTTCCTCCCATCTGGGAGTCCCGGACCCCGGAAGAAAGAGAGAGAGTTTGGGAAATGAACAGCTTTCCTCCGGGTGAGGTGGGGGTGGTGCAGGGGTGTCTCAGAGGGATCAATGCAGACAAATCCATGGGCCCTGATGGGATGCATCCACGTGTGTTGAGGGAGCTGGCGGAGGAGATTGCTGAGCCGCTCTCTATCATCTTCGACAGGTTCTGGCAATCAGGAGAGGTGCCTGAAGACTGGAGGATGGCCAATGTCACTCCGGTCTTCAGAAAGGGCTCCCTTTTATACCACCTCCTGGCATAAAAGGGACAGGGATCTCCTGGAGAGAGTCCAGCAAAGGGCTACGAAGATGATGAAAGGACTGGGGCATCTCCCCCACAAGGAAAGGCTGAAAGAACTGGGGGTGTTTGGCCTTGAGAAAAGAAAGTTCAGAGGGGATCTTATTAATGTTTATAAATATCTCAAGTGTGGGACACAGGGGGAACTGGTCAGCCTCTTTTCAATGGTCTGTGGAGACAGGACAAGGGGCAATGGCTTCAAGTTGGAGCACAGGAAGTTCCGCACCAATCTGGGGAAGAACTTCTTCCCGGTGAGTGTGACCGAGCCCTGGGACAGGCTGCCCAGGGGGCTTGTGGGGCCTCCTTCTCTGGAGATAATCAAGACGTGTCTGGACACATACCTGTGATGCCTGTCCTAGGGAACCTGCTTTGGCAGGGGGGTTGGACCCGATGATCTCTGGAGGTCCCTTCCAACCCCTGTGATTCTGTGATTGTCCAATTTATAAATCGGCCACCATTGATTACCATATTGAATCAGGGCCTTTGATTTTCTGTTCCTCCTGACCCTGCAATATCTTTCCAGTGAGCCAAATTACACCCCAGGGGGCTCTTTTTCCATATCCCTCCCCCCTGTTTGTTGTCCATCTTACTTGGCGATGATACCTGCAAGACAATGCCTTTTTCCAGGGGGCAAGTTCTAACGGAGTGTTTTCCCTACAGCGCGCATGCACCTCAACTCACTACACGGGTTCAAATCAAATTCTCATATATAAAATTCAATATACTTATGGCTCCTAAAGCACTTTAGGATTCCATACAAACAGCACTGTTTACAAGACGGGCAAAGACTTGTTCTTGCGCCTGAGCGGGAGACTTGAAAGTTCACAAAAGGGCCTCCTCCCATAGACAATTGATGTTTCACACACTTTGAATCTCCACAAATTACCTGTTTAAGCTGACCTGAGTTTAAAATGTTCTCCCAATCAGACCACTTTTCCTCACGTTCAACACACCAAAATTGTTTCCAAATTGTACACCGTAAGGGTTAAATTTGGTAGCTGCTCTCACAAAGCAGATGGCTGCAGCCATATTCTACAGATAGTGTCTGTTCTCGAAACACGCAAATTCTTCTTAGATAAAGCTGTATTAATTAATTGTCTCTTAAGCTGCATCTCTACAAATCGGCTTGGCGTTATTACCTCTCATTGAATCTGCAGGCAATTCCCTTCTCAGGGGAGCAGAGGGTCCCATATGAAGCCCTGACTGTACCCACAGGGAGGTGTGCTGCCTCCCTGGGGCCCGGGACATCCCCAGAAAACATAGTCACTAAGGGTAGCCTGCATGCTCTCCAAAGAGACTTGAGGGTTTAGGGCGCTTGGTTAAGGGAGGGGGAGCGCAAGTACTATTTTCCTCTACCGTTTCCAGTGAGGTGAGGGATTCGGAGCAGGCTAGGAGAACCCAGGATTTGACCAAGTGGCTGAAAGGCTGGTGCCTCCACAGGAACTTTAGGTTCTTCGAGCATGGGAGGGTTTACTGGGCACCTGCCCTGAGGGCTGTGGACGGGGCTGCCATGTCCCCAAGGGGAAAGCGGATCCTAGCCCAGGAGTTGGTGGGGCTCGTTGAGAGGGCTTTAAACTAGGCAAGAAGGGGGAAGGGGATAACATGATTTTCGCTGGGGTCGAGCAAGTAGATCAGAGGTTTTGGCTAGAGTTGTCGGGGGAAGAGGTGAATGGGACAGTGATGTGCTTGGGGATGTTGTTGTTGTTCTATGTTGTCCTGGATATTTCAGGTTTTATCTTGAATATTTCTGTCTCCTTGCACTAAGTTTTCAGTATCAGCGGGACAGGCTTCCCGGGGAGGCTGTGGAGTCTCCTTCCCTGGAGATAGTCAAGACCTCCCTGGACTGCCTACCTGTGTGACTGGTTGGGCAGGGGGGTTGGACTCAATGCTCTCTGCAGGTCGCTGCCAACACTTAGAAATCTGTGAATCTGAGATGTCAGGTGGTGTGGAATACAGCCCAGGCTAACTCAGCTCACCAGTGATGACTGCTGGGGAGGCTGAGTTTGTAAGCATGTATTGAGCCACCGAGTTTGTCAGCACTGTGAGCCGATTGGGCAAAGATGATAGGGAAATCCCACCCTTCTTTCACATTTGTTAGTACATGACTGCAATATATACCTCTGTATCTATATCTCTGTGGCTGTGCAGAGACCTCAGAGTTAGAGCTGTTCTTGATGAGCATGATCTCCATGATGACATGATCTGCTGTCAGAAAGCTGAACACCTCTCTGCAATAGCCCAGCAGTTTGACCTCTTGAGCACATTAATGGTCAGTGACTTTTAAGAGAGACTCTTTGTCACTTTAGCCCTTGTGAGCCAGTTCTTCCCTGTAGTTCTATGTTGTCCTGGATATTTCAGGTTTTATCTTGAATATTTCTGTCTCCTTGCACTTGGCAGGACAAGCTTTCCAGGGGGGTTGTGGGGTCTCCTTCTCTGGAGATGAATCTGTAAAACTCACCAATGTTCTTGGGGGTCCAATGGGAATGGCAATAGTGGGTTCAGAGCGTGCCCACGTGGGCAAGCAAACTGCTTTCAAAAGCCCAAGTGCTAAACCTCGCGCATCGGGTGTTTCCACCAAGTGCCTCAAGAATTATGGAGAAGAAAACCCCCTGTGAAGGACATGTTCCAGACCAAGAAGTGTTTCTAATTTTGGCTTTGGCAGGGCAATCCCTACCGCTGCAAAGGGTAACAGGCTCTTCCCTGAGGGCCCCACAGGCAGGTGAGGCAGCCAGCAGAGCTGTCTGAGTCTCTGGGAGGTCTCTGTGAGCTCTTCCAGGCCAGAGGGAGCCAGGAGAGGGATGAGGGTGGGAGGCCGGTGCCCTTTGTGCCAGCACTTGGCCCGTTGCTAGGGGCAGGTTTGGTGCTTGCTGGCTTTCTCCTCCTCTCTGGCACAGCAGCAGAATGATGCTTGAGTCTGGTTCACAATCTGCCTGCATCACCATAGCTGTCTCTGGGGTGCTGAAAGCTTCCTCCTTCTCCCTGCTGACAGTCAGTCGGTCCTGGCTCATAGTTCCCTGGGGCACACAGCGCGGCTGCGGAGGGCAAAGCACCGCTCTGGGTGTCTTCTCCTCCTCCTCTTCCTGGTTTTCCGCTGAGCAGCTCTGCGTGCAGAAGCCAACTGGGAGCTGGCAGTGGAGCCCGTGGCAGCTGCAGCATTGCTGGGAGTGCGGTTGCCACTTGGAGCAATAGTTTTTCTCCTCCCTGCTGAGGGCTCATAGCTGGCGGTGTCTGTCAAGCAGGCGTGGGTTTCATCAGGACGCCGCCCTGGGGATCTGAGTGTTTTCCTCTGCCTCGGCCCCAGTTGCTGCTGCGCAGCCTTGGGTGTGGGAGCCTTCTGGGAGCTGGCGCTGGAGTGCCCTGGGACGGTGTCTTCCCTTGGGGCCCCATAGCACTGCCGAGGATGTGTTCCCCTCCTCCTCCTCCTCCTCCCGGCCGAGTCGTCATAGTCTGCAGTGTCCACAGGCCAACTACGATTGCCCCACTGTGGGGATCTGCTCCGGGCCCTCTGCCTGGCACCCTTCTTCTGGAAGCGGGAAGAAGGGCTGGGCCTGTGCTCCTCTTTGTTGCTGTTATCGTGCACAGGCTGGAGCACAGGGTCAGGTGGTTGACAGGGGACCTTGCACTTAGCTTTTCTGCTAGAAATCAGCCTTCTGCAGCCAGAGAAGCAGCGATTCAAGCCACTGCTGACGGAGGAGATGATACTGAACATGCCGAGCCAGATGGAAGAGAAGCATCCTGCCCGAGCCTCCTGTGCTCCTGGCATGGCTTTCTGGCTGGTGGTGGCTGTTCTTGAGGAGCCACTGTCCTCTGCAGAGTTCTCCATGCCCACCGCCATGTCCTGCAAAGAGAGCTGTGAAAAGGTCCTGCCCTTCCCTCCTGCAAGAGCCAGAACAGTGGCCAGAAGCTCGACCTGGGCGCAGCCAAGGGCTACGCAAGGGCTGTCCTGGAGGAGTGCAAAGGCAGAAAGGCCAAAGGCAGAGAAATGGGAGGGAGCAAGTCAGGAGCCTTGGAGCGGGAGCAGTCTCTGTGGAGACTGTGAAGCAAGCTGCGTGTGGGAGGAAAGAAAGAGAGCAATGTCATGGCCCCAGAAAGAAGCCCACTGCCCATCTGGTGCACTGACACACTCACACACAAACACCCCAAAGATACCTTGGTCCTAGGGGGCAGATCCTGTGGTCCCACAGAGACTTTCTTCTTCCTAGTGATCCCCAACTTTCTGAGGAGGGAACTGGCATATGACTTTGCTTGTGAGGAAGCAGCCATTCCTTCGTTTTTCCGATCTGAGCACCTGGAGTAAAAAAGAGTGATCTCCTTTTAGGGCTTTTCTTGCAGCTTTCTCTGGGGTGCCCTTCTTTTTTTGGAGAGGATTCTAGCACAGAAAGAAGGCATAAGCAGGACTACAAATGGCAAACTCGGCTGGGCTCTTCCCAACACATCCACTCCTGGGGCAGCAAAAGCTTGTCTTTAGGTTCCCTCTGGCCTGCCTTTCGTAGAGTCCTAGAATTCGAGAACAGTTTGGCTTGGAAGGGACCTTCAAGTTATCATCGAGCTCCAGCCCTCTGCCACGGGCAGGGACAGCCTCCACTAGACAGTCTAGGCTGCCGAAAAATCCCCTCCAGGCTGGCCCTGAGCACCTGCAGGGAGAGAGCATCCACCTCCTAAAAAGACACCTGCCTACTGGTTCTTACCTCACATAGAAGAGTAAATAGGCTTCCTGCTGGAGAACCGTGTGGATGCTATGACGAGCCACATGCTTGTCGTTCATCTTGTACCACTCTCCGTTGCTGGCCTGCAGAGAAAGGCATTGGTATCTGGGCATGGAACTGCAGGGTGCCCCCCAGGCAGAAAAGGACAGAGGCGAGAGTATGCCAAAAGACATCCAATCCAGCCAGGAAGGAGACCTTCTCCCCCAAATCCTTGGCTGCCAGTAACACTGCCACATGTCCCTTGTTAGGGAGGAAGTTGCTCTCTACCTTGCTGAAGCAGAAATAGTGTCCTGCATCACAGGTGGCGCCTGCATGCACCAGGACAGCATATAGGGAGTAGAGCAGCGGTTCCCCAGCTCTGTCAGACACGTATGGCTGAAGATCCAAGTACTCAGGATACTTCATGATCTACGGAGAGACCGAGAGAGCTCAGACAATTCTGATATGAAATAGCCTGGCAAGACCAGGTCCGAGGGGTGTCTAAACACGCCTTTTGGGTTCACGGACACTTGGCTTTTCCCTAAAGCAACCCGTAAGGGTTGGGTGGCAGGAACCTCTTGTCAGCCAAAGCAGCTCTGTCTGAGCAGAGTTTGTGCTTTTCTTCCCAGAGGATCTGTCCTCCCCCCAGAAAGGAACACAGGCTTGGGAAAGGGCACACTGCTTCGGGACATCTCTTGCTCAAGGGAGAGAAGGTTGCTCTCTCATTGCATACGCACCTTGTCGACCTTCCTGCCGGTGAAGTCGTCAAAGCGTTTCAGGCACAGCGTGAGAACCTTGGGCGCCTGTTGGACTGCACACTCCTTGGAGGCGGCAACCCTCTTGTCACACCTCGAAACCAAGGACAGAACCCAGTAAGGAAACGCAGCCGCCTTCACCCCTGGCAGGCCAGAAGAGCTCCGGCCTCCTTACGCCCCGTTAAGGCTATCCAGCACAGTAAGGCCGGTTCAAAAGCAGAGCTGTGTCTCCTTGGTGTGAAAAGGTGACTGAACGCTTGCTGACACCTTCAGGCAGGCTCTAGGATTAGGACATTGTTACCAAGCGTCTTACTGGCTACATTTGAAGCAGTTGTCCCCATCCAGCTGCTCAGGTTTCAAAAGGTATTCCAGCGCTTCGGTGACAGAGGAGGCGTCCTGGAGGAGTGAGAAGGGACAGGACTGAGCTGTGAGAAGTGGCCTCGCCCAGACCCTTGCTAGGAGGCGGCAAGACTCGGGTCAGGGAGCTGACGCCGAGGGAGGAGAAGAACCACCGTGAACGAGCAAGCAGTGCCCAGGAGGCAGAAAGGGGGTCAACTGCATTGCTTCTGGAAAGCTCCAGGGGCCTTGGGCCATCTTGAATCCCCACTACAAACCCTCTTACTTTGATATCCAACAGGAGATCCAGGAAGGCCTCATAGGAATCAGAAACCGCTTGGCAGCTCAAGCACGTGACTGCAACACAAACCAAAGCGCTCAGCGACAGGGGACTGGGCTGGCTTCTGTTCTTCATGCCTAGCCCAGCGCCACCATGGCCTGGCTGTCACAGGCAGGCAGAAGGGCACAGGCAATTCCTAGCAAAGCAATACTTGTGGGAAAGTACCTCTGGATCTCAGAAAGCCCCCAAAGATCTGCTGGACAATGGTCGCTGGCTGCCAAGAGCTGCAAGAAAACAGCACAGCCGGGAGTTATCTCCTGCAAGCGTTCTGCTTTGTCCCAAAGCCCTGTGCATAGGTTTTCCTTGACGGAAAGAAATGCAGGAGTGCAAAGGGCTCAGGAACATTGAGGAGGTCATTTGCTTATGCTTACTCGCTGCTTCCGCTCAGGCAAGAACTCTCCATGGCATTGAGAGTGTAGAGTAAGAACTCCTGGGCGTCTTCCTGCATGCCATGCTTGAAATGTGGTGCTATTCCTAGGGAAGAAGTAGTCAGGAGTCGTCTCCTCCAAGAGCGGAAGAGAACCTCTAGCAGCTCTACTGGTCTCTGAAATGCCTTACGTGGGAGGACGCTGAGGAACTCTGTAGGTGTGAAGTGACGGCCTGAGGAATGCAGGACCTTGTTAACGTGCGCTTCCATTAGGCACATCACGCAGAAGTCTTGCCGATGACCTGGAGCAGGAGGAGGAGGGAGGGAAGCTTGTCACGTTAGCGAAATACCTGTCCCAAGGAAGCTGCTTTGGCAGGGGTTTGAACTCGATGATCTGTCCAGGTCCCCTCCAACCCCTACAAGTCTGTGATCTACAGCACAGAATCACAGCTCTGTTCTCTGAGCGATGGCGAATGGGATTCTGCGATCCACAGCAAAAACCTAAGGCAGATCGCGAAGTTCTAAGAACAGCCTCCACTGCTCCAAAGGCATGGAACAATTGTTGGAGGTGATTTATTTCAAAATGAAACTTATCTTCTGCTCCCCTTTAAAGTTCAGCATGGAAGAAACCATCACTGAAGATCTCACCACGAACCCTCATGGACTTCTGGGAGCAGTCCACAGGCTGAGTGAGCCTCTCTCCTCCCCCCTAGGGAGGCCTTTGGTGAGAGTTGAATAATTAGCTGTCCTGGGAAACTTAGAAGCCTCTGAGGAGCTTAGAGAGAAGGGCTGCTTTTCTCCTAAGCCAAATTGAGGATTCTGGGAATCTGGGAAGTGCCCAAGGTGTTTGCAAGATGTCTGTAAAAGCACTCACATGACTGGCTGTGCTCCCTAGAGAGCAGGTAGTTGGTTAGAGGGGGCGTGTACGTCAGGCACTGCAGGACGGAGTTGAGGAAACACGTATTCCCTGCATTGCAGAGTCCCGCTCCAGCTGCCCGACGCTGCTGCCACTCCATGCAAAGCTGCTCCGAGGGAAAGGCTTGTGGTGCAGCCATTTCCTCAACAAGGACTGTGGGGAAAGGACATTTGAAAGGGTCTTCTTGCACAAAAGCATCTAGTAAAGTTGTGTAGAGGAGCAGCCAGAAGACAACCGGCCCTGAAGAGAATGTGCTGCTGAGCCGTGGCTGCCACTGGCAGCAGAGCCCTCTGCCTCTGCAGTCCACTCTTTCCCACCTTGCCCGCTGGAGGGAGCGGCTTACAAGTGCTACTTGATGGCTGTCTGTGCCATACTCCTCTCTCTCCTTCCCATCCTTCTTCCCTCCCTCCCTCCTTCCCTCCCTCCCTATCTCCCTCCCTCCCACATGGGTCAGGCTGGGCCTCTTGCCATTCTAGGCTGAGCCCAGTGCCTTGAGTAGGAAGGATTAGCAGCTAGGAACTCTGCCCATAGCCCTGACCAGCCTCTGAAAGAGTAGTAGCTCAGCCTAGAGCTCAGAAGATAGAACCCCCTCTATACATTAATCCAGTATCTCCCTTTTTCTGTGATCTGTCCCGAAAGCCAAATCATAATTACCTATGAAAGAGGATGGAAGTGCAGGAGAACTAGGCACTAACTGAGAAATGGTTGACCAAGAGTAGGCGAGCGAGTCGCAATGGAAGGAGCTGAGTTAACCCGAAGGCCAGCTCAGCCCAACTGGCTTTCGCTGGCCGGCTTTCCAGGAGATCAAGCCCTGGTGCGGTGAGGTCACAAGCGCCATGCGGGTGCCACATCACTGCCCCTTTGTGACACGTCTACCAGGGCCTGCAGCCATTGGCCTCAGGCCTTTGCCATGTATGGTTGGCAGAGGGCTGTTTGTCCGCTGGCAGAGCTCCCCCCTCTCCCCAGAGCCGCACCAGAGGGATGAATAAGAATGTGCTTAGGGCTGTATGTGAGCTTCCTAGAGTTGCGTGGCTGGGTTTGGTGGAGAAAGGGGGGCTGCCCCACAAGCAGTTGGTTTTTGCCCCCAGACAAGGGAGTGAGAAGATGTGAGAAACACTGCAGACACGATGGGCAGGGGAGGCACCCCGCAGCCCGTGGAAAAGGCCAAAACCCCACCTGCAGCCTGTGGAGAGGCCCCACGCTGGAGCAGGGGAGAAATACAGAGGAAGCTGTACCCTGCATTGGAGCAAGCCTCTGCCAGCACTTGCAGCCAGTGGAGAGACACAGAGACACTTTGGTGGGCGTCTGGCCTCCAGCCAGGGCTAAAGCACCACAGTGAGCCTGCCCACCGCTTTGGCTGTGAAGTTGCTGTTGGCCGAGGGCTCTTTGCAGCTCTTCCCACTTACAGGACCATACCCATGAGAGTCCTGGCGCAATACACCTGGTCTCTTACAGGTTCATTTCCAATGAATGTCATCTGCCTCCTAGCCCGTGAGACAGGCACTTGCGCACTCCGAACTGGTGCTACCAAAGGAGCACCTTCAGCAATAGCGGGGTGACCTTGGCTGGCCAGCCACAGCTTTGCCAGATTCCCCCTCAGGCCGGCTGGACTGTCAGTTTCGCTCCTGCGCTGCTTGGCTGATGTAGATGAAGACGTTGTCACAGAATATTAATTTAAATAAATATCATCTGAGTTCTTACCAGTACCCCCAAGCAAGTACTTGAAGGGAGGTTGTGGGGAGGTGAGGCCGGACCTCTTTGTCCCAGGGACCTGCAGCAGGACAAGAGAAATAGCCTCAAGTGTTGCCAGGCATGGGAGGAGGCCGGCGTGTTGGGTGGGTTGGTCCTTGTGTCTGGCAGCACTCTGTAATCATCGGGTCCATAAAGTTCTCTGTGTGATCGGTGGGTGTGAGTGTAGTTGGGTGTTATTGTTCTAGGTTCACGGTGATTTTGGCAGTAAATTGGCCTTACCCCAACCCACGGAGGCTCTGTCTCCTGAGGGAGTGAGCCACTGGTTGGGCTGAACCACCACATCAGGAGAGGTTTAGATTGGATGTTATGAAAATGGCTTCAGAGGGAGGGTTTTAGACAGTCTAGGCTGCTGAAAAAAAACCCTCCAAGCTGGCCCTAAATACCTGCATGGTGTATCCACTACCTCACCAGGCAACCTCTTGCAGTCCCAGGAAGATCAGTGCTCTGGGGCAGGAGACAGGAAAGCCATGAAGAAGAAGGATTTCAGCTTGGCACTTGCTGAGGCGAAGGGCTCTGGAGCGGGTGACCAAGTCAAGGGACCTTTCCTTTCCTTTTTTTTGAGGCCCCATCTGGAGTACTGTGTCCAGTTCTGGGGCCCCCAATACAAGAATCATGTGGAACTGTTGGAGAGGGTTCAGAGGAGGGCCACGAAGATGATTAGAGGCCTGGAGCACAATGACAGGACAAGGGGGAATGGATTAAAACTAAAGGAAGGAAGGTTTAGATTAGATATTAGGGGGAAGTTTTTTACAGAAAGAGTGGTGAGGTGCTGGAACAGGCTGCCCAGAGAGGTGGTGGATGCCCCGTCCCTGGAAGTGTTTAAGGCCAGGTTGGATGGGGCCCTGGGCAACCTAGCGTAGATCCAGGCCTGAGGTTGGTGGCCCTGCCTGTGGCAGGGGGGTTGGAGCTCTGTGATCCTTGGGGTCCCTTCCAACTCATACCATTCTATGATTCTGTGATTCCTGAAAGTGGCAAAACCGGGAGCAGAACTGTGAGGGCAAAAAAGCCCAGGGGGAAAGGGAGAGCGAGAGGGTGAGAGTGAGAGTGAGAGAGGCAGAGGCAGCCAGCTCCCCCCACCCCCTATTGTTAGGGGGCAACTCTGTGTGATCTCCTGCAGGGATCGCAGGCTGTGGCGACTCATGGGAAGCCGAGCTGCGGGGGCCGGGACCAGCCCCTCTCGGTACCAGAGCTGCCCCTGGGGAGCGGCCGCGACCCGGCGCGCAGGGATCTGGCCGGGCAACCAGGCCGTCGCGCGGCTGACGCGCCTGAGCGGCAGTTCGTGCGGCAGCCCGCCCGCGGCGCGCGCCGCAGGTGGCGCCGGCAGCTCGAGGTGAGGAGCTTCCGCCCGCAGAGGCCGCGGGGCGAGCGCAGGCCGCTCCCGGCCGCTGGCGCCGGGACGGGTAACCGGCGGCTCCGGCTGACAGAGAGCTGGCCCCAGGAAAGCTGTGGCAGCCCAGACGGAGAGGGACTTGCGGAAGCTCCCTACACAGCCCAGCAAGACTTCTGAAGCAGGTGTGTTCATTGCAGCGCTGGGTGCGAGGGGGCTAGCGCCTCCTGGCCTGCGCGGCCTTTCGGCAAGCAGTCTGGTAGTCGTTACACACAGCCACGCCTGTACAGAAGAATCCCCAGAAAAGGTTGGGTTATTAGAGCAGTTCCGAGCAATCCTTTCCACAGGCAGTCTCGGCCTTCAGCTGCTCCTGCGCAGTGCATGCTGGTGGTGGTGGGCAGGGGCCTCAGGGATGAAGGCCGGCTGTCTTCCTCCCTGGGCACTTTTCACCTCTGCCCCAAAACTTGCCGAGATCGGCTTCTTTAACACGGGCAGCAGGACTCTTAGGACCCTTCCATCTTCTCAGCAGGTTTGGTTTTTTTGCTAGGTTCCTGTGTTTTTCATCTTCCTCAAGGGTTAACATTCCCTATGGTTTAGCAAGTGCATCGTGTTTTTCATCGTACACAATGGCTAAAGTTATATATGGTTTAAGCTAAGTAATTGCTATGTTGGTAACCCTTAAGTGTTAGTTCCCTCTATCAATCCCCCCTTTTCAAAAGGGTTAGTAAATTCTTTTACTGCTATTAAAACTAACATAATGATTCTTTGTCTAAAACCTTCTCAAAGTATTTATATTATCCTAGTTTTTCCCCTTAGATGGTGTCTTTTCCAAGTACTAGATGTGTCTCCGGTGTTCCTGAAGCACCAGAGAAAACACTTGATAGTTATGAAATCCGTGATTCCCACAATCAAAATCCATACTGTTGTCCTAAATAATGCTTTTAACCACAGCAAAGTAGGAAGCCAGGAGGTAGACTTTTCCCCTGAGTGGGAAAGTTCCCAAGGGGTGTTGTCTTTAGTTATTTCATGTAGGGTCTTCGATTGCTCCCAGATTTTTTGCAGATCTGTGGAAATTCTCTCACTGTGGTCTACATATGTACAACAAGTGGTGTTTATTATTGTGCACACTGCCCCTTGTGAGGCCAGAATCAGATCTAGAGCCATTTGGTTTTGCAGTACTACCTTTGACAGACTAGATGCCTCCTTTTGTAGTGCTCGAATGGCGTCTAAAGTTTTCTTTTCAATCTTCTCAACTACTGCCAAAATATTTATTGTTGCTTTTTCTAGTCGGCTTCCACCTAACCATGGGCCAAAGCGTCTAGCAAAAGTAGGAAAGGCTGAGGGCCTTTCTGCTATAGGCTTTGATCTAAGGACCCTCTTCAAGGAGGGTCTAAGCCATCCTCCCTGGGTGTTTAGTGAAGAATGAATGTCAAATATGTGGTAATGGTATTCCAGTTAAAGTCGGTTTTCCCCCATATTCGTGTGTTTGAGTACATCTCCAACAATCAGTTCTGTTTATGACTCGAGAAGTATCTTGTCTGAGGGCATAATGTGTATTTACATCCCATCCCGCTCCTAAGACTACGAGGGAGAGAACTACCGTGTTCCCAGTTGCACTTGGGTAACTTTCCATGGAGATTGGTGTGCTTTCTTCCCTCTGGTACGGGGGATCCAGGCGTTCCGTTCCTTGATTTTGATTGCTGTGAAGGTGGTGAGGAGTACTTGAAACGGTCCTTCCCACTGCGGCTCCAGAGATTTTTCTGTAAGAGACTTTTTAGTTTGTATGCCTAGGAGAGCCAAAGGAAGAGGCTGGGGCCAGGAGAAGGTAGTTTCCTGTCCCAGTTTCACAATCTGCTGTTTAATGAAATGATTCCTTTTTTCTACTTGGCCACTCGAGTGGGGGCGATACGGGCTGCGAAGCTGCCAATCTGTACCTAAATGGTGACAAATTTGTTGTGCTACTTTTGAGACGAAATGTGGTCCTCTGTCAGAGGATATGGTGGCAGGGACCCCAGCATGTGGTATTATTTCTGGACTTAGCGATCTGGTTCCTTCCCGAGCCTTAACTGTTCTGGTAGGGAATGGCTCTGGCCAAGCTGAAGAGGTATCAGTTAATACCAAGAAATATCCCCTTTTCTTGGGAGCTGTGAGAAATCAATTTCCCACTGTTGTCCAGGCCCATTGCCTTTCCCAGTTTGGCCCGTTTCTGGTTTGGGGGTATTCTTGGGATGAGTCTGGAGGCAAAGTTCACACTGCTGAGTTACTTGTCACACAGCGGTGTATACATTTCTGGCTACAATCTCTCTACTGAAGTGTTTATACAGGGCTTCTGCTCCCCAGTGCCTTTTGCTCTGTTCTTCTCTAATCAAAGACCGTGCTAGGTAAGAAGGGATGACTAATTTTGCTTGTGGGGTGAGAGCCCACCCCTCTTTATTAGATGACCCCTCTCGCTCTGTGATAAGCTTGATGGTTGATGGTTTTGCCCTGTGAGCTCAGTAATCCTCTCTCCTTCCAGGTTGCTCCATGCGCATGTACGTCTCCAAAGGCATGTCTCGAGTCTGTATAGATAGTCACAGTTTGACCCTGGGACAATTCCAAGGCACGAGTCAGAGCAATTCTTTCTGCCTTTTGTGCAGAGGTTTTCATGGGCAAAGGCTCTGACTCTGTTGCTCTGTGAGTGGTGGTAATGGCATATCTGGCATGGCTTGTACCGTTTAGGACATAGCTGCTTCCATCCCTGAGCCAGTTTTCCGTGTTTTCCATAGGGCTGTCTCTCAGGTCCGAACGACCTGAATTATGTTGCTTCCATGGTTTCCAGACAGCCAGGATGTGCTGCTTCCCCTGTGTTTCCACTGAGGAAGGAGGCTGGGTTGACAAAGTTAGTGAGTCTAATTTCCACATCACCTTGTTCTACCATTGTAGCCTGATATTTCAAGACTCTCTGTGGGGAAAGGCAGTGTCCACCTTTTGCTTCCAGTACTGCAGATACTGTATGAGACGCCAACAGAGTAATTTTCTGTCCCAGGGTGAATTTTTGGGCTTCCTGGATGTTTAGTACTACGGCTGCAACCGCTCAGAAGCATCCAGGCCAAGCCTGTGCAGTTGTGTCCAATTGCTTGGAAAAGTAAGCAAGTGGTTGACGCTGTGGGCCCAGGTCTTGTGCTGCTATTCCTAGGGCAATGCCCTGCTTCTCCTGGGAAAAAGGGAAAATGGCTTCCTCCCATCTGGGAGTCCCGGACCCCGGAAGAAAGAGAGAGAGTTTGGGAAATGAACAGCTTTCCTCCGGGTGAGGTGGGGGTGGTGCAGGGGTGTCTCAGAGGGATCAATGCAGACAAATCCATGGGCCCTGATGGGATGCATCCACGTGTGTTGAGGGAGCTGGCGGAGGAGATTGCTGAGCCGCTCTCTATCATCTTCGACAGGTTCTGGCAATCAGGAGAGGTGCCTGAAGACTGGAGGATGGCCAATGTCACTCCGGTCTTCAGAAAGGGCTCCCTTTTATACCACCTCCTGGCATAAAAGGGACAGGGATCTCCTGGAGAGAGTCCAGCAAAGGGCTACGAAGATGATGAAAGGACTGGGGCATCTCCCCCACAAGGAAAGGCTGAAAGAACTGGGGGTGTTTGGCCTTGAGAAAAGAAAGTTCAGAGGGGATCTTATTAATGTTTATAAATATCTCAAGTGTGGGACACAGGGGGAACTGGTCAGCCTCTTTTCAATGGTCTGTGGAGACAGGACAAGGGGCAATGGCTTCAAGTTGGAGCACAGGAAGTTCCGCACCAATCTGGGGAAGAACTTCTTCCCGGTGAGTGTGACCGAGCCCTGGGACAGGCTGCCCAGGGGGCTTGTGGGGCCTCCTTCTCTGGAGATAATCAAGACGTGTCTGGACACATACCTGTGATGCCTGTCCTAGGGAACCTGCTTTGGCAGGGGGGTTGGACCCGATGATCTCTGGAGGTCCCTTCCAACCCCTGTGATTCTGTGATTGTCCAATTTATAAATCGGCCACCATTGATTACCATATTGAATCAGGGCCTTTGATTTTCTGTTCCTCCTGACCCTGCAATATCTTTCCAGTGAGCCAAATTACACCCCAGGGGGCTCTTTTTCCATATCCCTCCCCCCTGTTTGTTGTCCATCTTACTTGGCGATGATACCTGCAAGACAATGCCTTTTTCCAGGGGGGAAGTTCTAACGGAGTGTTTTCCCTACAGCGCGCATGCACCTCAACTCACTACACGGGTTCAAATCAAATTCTCATATATAAAATTCAATATACTTATGGCTCCTAAAGCACTTTAGGATTCCATACAAACAGCACTGTTTACAAGACGGGCAAAGACTTGTTCTTGCGCCTGAGCGGGAGACTTGAAAGTTCACAAAAGGGCCTCCTCCCATAGACAATTGATGTTTCACACACTTTGAATCTCCACAAATTACCTGTTTAAGCTGACCTGAGTTTAAAATGTTCTCCCAATCAGACCACTTTTCCTCACGTTCAACACACCAAAATTGTTTCCAAATTGTACACCGTAAGGGTTAAATTTGGTAGCTGCTCTCACAAAGCAGATGGCTGCAGCCATATTCTACAGATAGTGTCTGTTCTCGAAACACGCAAATTCTTCTTAGATAAAGCTGTATTAATTAATTGTCTCTTAAGCTGCATCTCTACAAATCGGCTTGGCGTTATTACCTCTCATTGAATCTGCAGGCAATTCCCTTCTCAGGGGAGCAGAGGGTCCCATATGAAGCCCTGACCGTACCCACAGGGAGGTGTGCTGCCTCCCTGGGGCCCGGGACATCCCCAGAAAACATAGTCACTAAGGGTAGCCTGCATGCTCTCCAAAGAGACTTGAGGGTTTAGGGCGCTTGGTTAAGGGAGGGGGAGCGCAAGTACTATTTTCCTCTACCGTTTCCAGTGAGGTGAGGGATTCGGAGCAGGCTAGGAGAACCCAGGATTTGACCAAGTGGCTGAAAGGCTGGTGCCTCCACAGGAACTTTGGGTTCTTCGAGCATGGGAGGGTTTACTGGGCACCTGCCCTGAGGGCTGTGGACGGGGCTGCCATGTCCCCAAGGGGAAAGCGGATCCTAGCCCAGGAGTTGGTGGGGCTCGTTGAGAGGGCTTTAAACTAGGCAAGAAGGGGGAAGGGGATAACATGATTTTCGCTGGGGTCGAGCAAGTAGATCAGAGGTTTTGGCTAGAGTTGTCGGGGGAAGAGGTGAATGGGACAGTGATGTGCTTGGGGATGTTGTTGTTGTTCTATGTTGTCCTGGATATTTCAGGTTTTATCTTGAATATTTCTGTCTCCTTGCACTAAGTTTTCAGTATCAGCGGGACAGGCTTCCCGGGGAGGCTGTGGAGTCTCCTTCCCTGGAGATAGTCAAGACCTCCCTGGACTGCCTACCTGTGTGACTGGTTGGGCAGGGGGGTTGGACTCAATGCTCTCTGCAGGTCGCTGCCAACACTTAGAAATCTGTGAATCTGAGATGTCAGGTGGTGTGGAATACAGCCCAGGCTAACTCAGCTCACCAGTGATGACTGCTGGGGAGGCTGAGTTTGTAAGCATGTATTGAGCCACCGAGTTTGTCAGCACTGTGAGCCGATTGGGCAAAGATGATAGGGAAATCCCACCCTTCTTTCACATTTGTTAGTACATGACTGCAATATATACCTCTGTATCTATATCTCTGTGGCTGTGCAGAGACCTCAGAGTTAGAGCTGTTCTTGATGAGCATGATCTCCATGATGACATGATCTGCTGTCAGAAAGCTGAACACCTCTCTGCAATAGCCCAGCAGTTTGACCTCTTGAGCACATTAATGGTCAGTGACTTTTAAGAGAGACTCTTTGTCACTTTAGCCCTTGTGAGCCAGTTCTTCCCTGTAGTTCTATGTTGTCCTGGATATTTCAGGTTTTATCTTGAATATTTCTGTCTCCTTGCACTTGGCAGGACAAGCTTTCCAGGGGGGTTGTGGGGTCTCCTTCTCTGGAGATGAATCTGTAAAACTCACCAATGTTCTTGGGGGTCCAATGGGAATGGCAATAGTGGGTTCAGAGCGTGCCCACGTGGGCAAGCAAACTGCTTTCAAAAGCCCAAGTGCTAAACCTCGCGCATCGGGTGTTTCCACCAAGTGCCTCAAGAATTATGGAGAAGAAAACCCCCTGTGAAGGACATGTTCCAGACCAAGAAGTGTTTCTAATTTTGGCTTTGGCAGGGCAATCCCTACCGCTGCAAAGGGTAACAGGCTCTTCCCTGAGGGCCCCACAGGCAGGTGAGGCAGCCAGCAGAGCTGTCTGAGTCTCTGGGAGGTCTCTGTGAGCTCTTCCAGGCCAGAGGGAGCCAGGAGAGGGATGAGGGTGGGAGGCCGGTGCCCTTTGTGCCAGCACTTGGCCCGTTGCTAGGGGCAGGTTTGGTGCTTGCTGGCTTTCTCCTCCTCTCTGGCACAGCAGCAGAATGATGCTTGAGTCTGGTTCACAATCTGCCTGCATCACCATAGCTGTCTCTGGGGTGCTGAAAGCTTCCTCCTTCTCCCTGCTGACAGTCAGTCGGTCCTGGCTCATAGTTCCCTGGGGCACACAGCGCGGCTGCGGAGGGCAAAGCACCGCTCTGGGTGTCTTCTCCTCCTCCTCTTCCTGGTTTTCCGCTGAGCAGCTCTGCGTGCAGAAGCCAACTGGGAGCTGGCAGTGGAGCCCGTGGCAGCTGCAGCATTGCTGGGAGTGCGGTTGCCACTTGGAGCAATAGTTTTTCTCCTCCCTGCTGAGGGCTCATAGCTGGCGGTGTCTGTCAAGCAGGCGTGGGTTTCATCAGGACGCCGCCCTGGGGATCTGAGTGTTTTCCTCTGCCTCGGCCCCAGTTGCTGCTGCGCAGCCTTGGGTGTGGGAGCCTTCTGGGAGCTGGCGCTGGAGTGCCCTGGGACGGTGTCTTCCCTTGGGGCCCCATAGCACTGCCGAGGATGTGTTCCCCTCCTCCTCCTCCTCCTCCCGGCCGAGTCGTCATAGTCTGCAGTGTCCACAGGCCAACTACGATTGCCCCACTGTGGGGATCTGCTCCGGGCCCTCTGCCTGGCACCCTTCTTCTGGAAGCGGGAAGAAGGGCTGGGCCTGTGCTCCTCTTTGTTGCTGTTATCGTGCACAGGCTGGAGCACAGGGTCAGGTGGTTGACAGGGGACCTTGCACTTAGCTTTTCTGCTAGAAATCAGCCTTCTGCAGCCAGAGAAGCAGCGATTCAAGCCACTGCTGACGGAGGAGATGATACTGAACATGCCGAGCCAGATGGAAGAGAAGCATCCTGCCCGAGCCTCCTGTGCTCCTGGCATGGCTTTCTGGCTGGTGGTGGCTGTTCTTGAGGAGCCACTGTCCTCTGCAGAGTTCTCCATGCCCACCGCCATGTCCTGCAAAGAGAGCTGTGAAAAGGTCCTGCCCTTCCCTCCTGCAAGAGCCAGAACAGTGGCCAGAAGCTCGACCTGGGCGCAGCCAAGGGCTACGCAAGGGCTGTCCTGGAGGAGTGCAAAGGCAGAAAGGCCAAAGGCAGAGAAATGGGAGGGAGCAAGTCAGGAGCCTTGGAGCGGGAGCAGTCTCTGTGGAGACTGTGAAGCAAGCTGCGTGTGGGAGGAAAGAAAGAGAGCAATGTCATGGCCCCAGAAAGAAGCCCACTGCCCATCTGGTGCACTGACACACTCACACACAAACACCCCAAAGATACCTTGGTCCTAGGGGGCAGATCCTGTGGTCCCACAGAGACTTTCTTCTTCCTAGTGATCCCCAACTTTCTGAGGAGGGAACTGGCATATGACTTTGCTTGTGAGGAAGCAGCCATTCCTTCGTTTTTCCGATCTGAGCACCTGGAGTAAAAAAGAGTGATCTCCTTTTAGGGCTTTTCTTGCAGCTTTCTCTGGGGTGCCCTTCTTTTTTTGGAGAGGATTCTAGCACAGAAAGAAGGCATAAGCAGGACTACAAATGGCAAACTCGGCTGGGCTCTTCCCAACACATCCACTCCTGGGGCAGCAAAAGCTTGTCTTTAGGTTCCCTCTGGCCTGCCTTTCGTAGAGTCCTAGAATTCGAGAACAGTTTGGCTTGGAAAGGACCTTCAAGTTATCATCGAGCTCCAGCCCTCTGCCACGGGCAGGGACAGCCTCCACTAGACAGTCTAGGCTGCCGAAAAATCCCCTCCAGGCTGGCCCTGAGCACCTGCAGGGAGAGAGCATCCACCTCCTAAAAAGACACCTGCCTACTGGTTCTTACCTCACATAGAAGAGTAAATAGGCTTCCTGCTGGAGAACCGTGTGGATGCTATGACGAGCCACATGCTTGTCGTTCATCTTGTACCACTCTCCGTTGCTGGCCTGCAGAGAAAGGCATTGGTATCTGGGCATGGAACTGCAGGGTGCCCCCCAGGCAGAAAAGGACAGAGGCGAGAGTATGCCAAAAGACATCCAATCCAGCCAGGAAGGAGACCTTCTCCCCCAAATCCTTGGCTGCCAGTAACACTGCCACATGTCCCTTGTTAGGGAGGAAGTTGCTCTCTACCTTGCTGAAGCAGAAATAGTGTCCTGCATCACAGGTGGCGCCTGCATGCACCAGGACAGCATATAGGGAGTAGAGCAGCGGTTCCCCAGCTCTGTCAGACACGTATGGCTGAAGATCCAAGTACTCAGGATACTTCATGATCTACGGAGAGACCGAGAGAGCTCAGACAATTCTGATATGAAATAGCCTGGCAAGACCAGGTCCGAGGGGTGTCTAAACACGCCTTTTGGGTTCACGGACACTTGGCTTTTCCCTAAAGCAACCCGTAAGGGTTGGGTGGCAGGAACCTCTTGTCAGCCAAAGCAGCTCTGTCTGAGCAGAGTTTGTGCTTTTCTTCCCAGAGGATCTGTCCTCCCCCCAGAAAGGAACACAGGCTTGGGAAAGGGCACACTGCTTCGGGACATCTCTTGCTCAAGGGAGAGAAGGTTGCTCTCTCATTGCATACGCACCTTGTCGACCTTCCTGCCGGTGAAGTCGTCAAAGCGTTTCAGGCACAGCGTGAGAACCTTGGGCGCCTGTTGGACTGCACACTCCTTGGAGGCGGCAACCCTCTTGTCACACCTCGAAACCAAGGACAGAACCCAGTAAGGAAACGCAGCCGCCTTCACCCCTGGCAGGCCAGAAGAGCTCCGGCCTCCTTACGCCCCGTTAAGGCTATCCAGCACAGTAAGGCCGGTTCAAAAGCAGAGCTGTGTCTCCTTGGTGTGAAAAGGTGACTGAACGCTTGCTGACACCTTCAGGCAGGCTCTAGGATTAGGACATTGTTACCAAGCGTCTTACTGGCTACATTTGAAGCAGTTGTCCCCATCCAGCTGCTCAGGTTTCAAAAGGTATTCCAGCGCTTCGGTGACAGAGGAGGCGTCCTGGAGGAGTGAGAAGGGACAGGACTGAGCTGTGAGAAGTGGCCTCGCCCAGACCCTTGCTAGGAGGCGGCAAGACTCGGGTCAGGGAGCTGACGCCGAGGGAGGAGAAGAACCACCGTGAACGAGCAAGCAGTGCCCAGGAGGCAGAAAGGGGGTCAACTGCATTGCTTCTGGAAAGCTCCAGGGGCCTTGGGCCATCTTGAATCCCCACTACAAACCCTCTTACTTTGATATCCAACAGGAGATCCAGGAAGGCCTCATAGGAATCAGAAACCGCTTGGCAGCTCAAGCACGTGACTGCAACACAAACCAAAGCGCTCAGCGACAGGGGACTGGGCTGGCTTCTGTTCTTCATGCCTAGCCCAGCGCCACCATGGCCTGGCTGTCACAGGCAGGCAGAAGGGCACAGGCAATTCCTAGCAAAGCAATACTTGTGGGAAAGTACCTCTGGATCTCAGAAAGCCCCCAAAGATCTGCTGGACAATGGTCGCTGGCTGCCAAGAGCTGCAAGAAAACAGCACAGCCGGGAGTTATCTCCTGCAAGCGTTCTGCTTTGTCCCAAAGCCCTGTGCATAGGTTTTCCTTGACGGAAAGAAATGCAGGAGTGCAAAGGGCTCAGGAACATTGAGGAGGTCATTTGCTTATGCTTACTCGCTGCTTCCGCTCAGGCAAGAACTCTCCATGGCATTGAGAGTGTAGAGTAAGAACTCCTGGGCGTCTTCCTGCATGCCATGCTTGAAATGTGGTGCTATTCCTAGGGAAGAAGTAGTCAGGAGTCGTCTCCTCCAAGAGCGGAAGAGAACCTCTAGCAGCTCTACTGGTCTCTGAAATGCCTTACGTGGGAGGACGCTGAGGAACTCTGTAGGTGTGAAGTGACGGCCTGAGGAATGCAGGACCTTGTTAACGTGCGCTTCCATTAGGCACATCACGCAGAAGTCTTGCCGATGACCTGGAGCAGGAGGAGGAGGGAGGGAAGCTTGTCACGTTAGCGAAATACCTGTCCCAAGGAAGCTGCTTTGGCAGGGGTTTGAACTCGATGATCTGTCCAGGTCCCCTCCAACCCCTACAAGTCTGTGATCTACAGCACAGAATCACAGCTCTGTTCTCTGAGCGATGGCGAATGGGATTCTGCGATCCACAGCAAAAACCTAAGGCAGATCGCGAAGTTCTAAGAACAGCCTCCACTGCTCCAAAGGCATGGAACAATTGTTGGAGGTGATTTATTTCAAAATGAAACTTATCTTCTGCTCCCCTTTAAAGTTCAGCATGGAAGAAACCATCACTGAAGATCTCACCACGAACCCTCATGGACTTCTGGGAGCAGTCCACAGGCTGAGTGAGCCTCTCTCCTCCCCCCTAGGGAGGCCTTTGGTGAGAGTTGAATAATTAGCTGTCCTGGGAAACTTAGAAGCCTCTGAGGAGCTTAGATAGAAGGGCTGCTTTTCTCCTAAGCCAAATTGAGGATTCTGGGAATCTGGGAAGTGCCCAAGGTGTTTGCAAGATGTCTGTAAAAGCACTCACATGACTGGCTGTGCTCCCTAGAGAGCAGGTAGTTGGTTAGAGGGGGCGTGTACGTCAGGCACTGCAGGACGGAGTTGAGGAAACACGTATTCCCTGCATTGCAGAGTCCCGCTCCAGCTGCCCGACGCTGCTGCCACTCCATGCAAAGCTGCTCCGAGGGAAAGGCTTGTGGTGCAGCCATTTCCTCAACAAGGACTGTGGGGAAAGGACATTTGAAAGGGTCTTCTTGCACAAAAGCATCTAGTAAAGTTGTGTAGAGGAGCAGCCAGAAGACAACCGGCCCTGAAGAGAATGTGCTGCTGAGCCGTGGCTGCCACTGGCAGCAGAGCCCTCTGCCTCTGCAGTCCACTCTTTCCCACCTTGCCCGCTGGAGGGAGCGGCTTACAAGTGCTACTTGATGGCTGTCTGTGCCATACTCCTCTCTCTCCTTCCCATCCTTCTTCCCTCCCTCCCTCCTTCCCTCCCTCCCTATCTCCCTCCCTCCCACATGGGTCAGGCTGGGCCTCTTGCCATTCTAGGCTGAGCCCAGTGCCTTGAGTAGGAAGGATTAGCAGCTAGGAACTCTGCCCATAGCCCTGACCAGCCTCTGAAAGAGTAGTAGCTCAGCCTAGAGCTCAGAAGATAGAACCCCCTCTATACATTAATCCAGTATCTCCCTTTTTCTGTGATCTGTCCCGAAAGCCAAATCATAATTACCTATGAAAGAGGATGGAAGTGCAGGAGAACTAGGCACTAACTGAGAAATGGTTGACCAACAGTAGGCGAGCGAGTCGCAATGGAAGGAGCTGAGTTAACCCGAAGGCCAGCTCAGCCCAACTGGCTTTCGCTGGCCGGCTTTCCAGGAGATCAAGCCCTGGTGCGGTGAGGTCACAAGCGCCATGCGGGTGCCACATCACTGCCCCTTTGTGACACGTCTACCAGGGCCTGCAGCCATTGGCCTCAGGCCTTTGCCATGTATGGTTGGCAGAGGGCTGTTTGTCCGCTGGCAGAGCTCCCCCCTCTCCCCAGAGCCGCACCAGAGGGATGAATAAGAATGTGCTTAGGGCTGTATGTGAGCTTCCTAGAGTTGCGTGGCTGGGTTTGGTGGAGAAAGGGGGGCTGCCCCACAAGCAGTTGGTTTTTGCCCCCAGACAAGGGAGTGAGAAGATGTGAGAAACACTGCAGACACGATGGGCAGGGGAGGCACCCCGCAGCCCGTGGAAAAGGCCAAAACCCCACCTGCAGCCTGTGGAGAGGCCCCACGCTGGAGCAGGGGAGAAATACAGAGGAAGCTGTACCCTGCATTGGAGCAAGCCTCTGCCAGCACTTGCAGCCAGTGGAGAGACACAGAGACACTTTGGTGGGCATCTGGCCTCCAGCCAGGGCTAAAGCACCACAGTGAGCCTGCCCACCGCTTTGGCTGTGAAGTTGCTGTTGGCCGAGGGCTCTTTGCAGCTCTTCCCGCTTACAGGACCATACCCATGAGAGTCCTGGCGCAATACACCTGGTCTCTTACAGGTTCATTTCCAATGAATGTCATCTGCCTCCTAGCCCGTGAGACAGGCACTTGCGCACTCCGAACTGGTGCTACCAAAGGAGCACCTTCAGCAATAGCGGGGTGACCTTGGCTGGCCAGCCACAGCTTTGCCAGATTCCCCCTCAGGCCGGCTGGACTGTCAGTTTCGCTCCTGCGCTGCTTGGCTGATGTAGATGAAGACGTTGTCACAGAATATTAATTTAAATAAATATCATCTGAGTTCTTACCAGTACCCCCAAGCAAGTACTTGAAGGGAGGTTGTGGGGAGGTGAGGCCGGACCTCTTTGTCCCAGGGACCTGCAGCAGGACAAGAGAAATAGCCTCAAGTGTTGCCAGGCATGGGAGGAGGCCGGCGTGTTGGGTGGGTTGGTCCTTGTGTCTGGCAGCACTCTGTAATCATCGGGTCCATAAAGTTCTCTGTGTGATCGGTGGGTGTGAGTGTAGTTGGGTGTTATTGTTCTAGGTTCACGGTGATTTTGGCAGTAAATTGGCCTTACCCCAACCCACGGAGGCTCTGTCTCCTGAGGGAGTGAGCCACTGGTTGGGCTGAACCACCACATCAGGAGAGGTTTAGATTGGATGTTATGAAAATGGCTTCAGAGGGAGGGTTTTAGACAGTCTAGGCTGCTGAAAAAAAACCCTCCAAGCTGGCCCTAAATACCTGCATGGTGTATCCACTACCTCACCAGGCAACCTCTTGCAGTCCCAGGAAGATCAGTGCTCTTGGGCAGGAGACAGGAAAGCCATGAAGAAGGATTTCAGCTTGGCACTTGCTGAGGCGAAGGGCTCTGGAGCGGGTGACCAAGTCAAGGGACCTTTCCTTTCCTTTTTTTTGAGGCCCCATCTGGAGTACTGTGTCCAGTTCTGGGGCCCCCAATACAAGAATCATGTGGAACTGTTGGAGAGGGTTCAGAGGAGGGCCACGAAGATGATTAGAGGCCTGGAGCACAATGACAGGACAAGGGGGAATGGATTAAAACTAAAGGAAGGAAGGTTTAGATTAGATATTAGGGGGAAGTTTTTTACAGAAAGAGTGGTGAGGTGCTGGAACAGGCTGCCCAGAGAGGTGGTGGATGCCCCGTCCCTGGAAGTGTTTAAGGCCAGGTTGGATGGGGCCCTGGGCAACCTAGTGTAGATCCAGGCCTGAGGTTGGTGGCCCTGCCTGTGGCAGGGGGGTTGGAGCTCTGTGATCCTTGGGGTCCCTTCCAACTCATACCATTCTATGATTCTGTGATTCCTGAAAGTGGCAAAACCGGGAGCAGAACTGTGAGGGCAAAAAAGCCCAGGGGGAAAGGGAGAGCGAGAGGGTGAGAGTGAGAGTGAGAGAGGCAGAGGCAGCCAGCTCCCCCCACCCCCTATTGTTAGGGGGCAACTCTGTGTGATCTCCTGCAGGGATCGCAGGCTGTGGCGACTCATGGGAAGCCGAGCTGCGGGGGCCGGGACCAGCCCCTCTCGGTACCAGAGCTGCCCCTGGGGAGCGGCCGCGACCCGGCGCGCAGGGATCTGGCCGGGCAACCAGGCCGTCGCGCGGCTGACGCGCCTGAGCGGCAGTTCGTGCGGCAGCCCGCCCGCGGCGCGCGCCGCAGGTGGCGCCGGCAGCTCGAGGTGAGGAGCTTCCGCCCGCAGAGGCCGCGGGGCGAGCGCAGGCCGCTCCCGGCCGCTGGCGCCGGGACGGGTAACCGGCGGCTCCGGCTGACAGAGAGCTGGCCCCAGGAAAGCTGTGGCAGCCCAGACGGAGAGGGACTTGCGGAAGCTCCCTACACAGCCCAGCAAGACTTCTGAAGCAGGTGTGTTCATTGCAGCGCTGGGTGCGAGGGGGCTAGCGCCTCCTGGCCTGCGCGGCCTTTCGGCAAGCAGTCTGGTAGTCGTTACACACAGCCACGCCTGTACAGAAGAATCCCCAGAAAAGGTTGGGTTATTAGAGCAGTTCCGAGCAATCCTTTCCACAGGCAGTCTCGGCCTTCAGCTGCTCCTGCGCAGTGCATGCTGGTGGTGGTGGGCAGGGGCCTCAGGGATGAAGGCCGGCTGTCTTCCTCCCTGGGCACTTTTCACCTCTGCCCCAAAACTTGCCGAGATCGGCTTCTTTAACACGGGCAGCAGGACTCTTAGGACCCTTCCATCTTCTCAGCAGGTTTGGTTTTTTTGCTAGGTTCCTGTGTTTTTCATCTTCCTCAAGGGTTAACATTCCCTATGGTTTAGCAAGTGCATCGTGTTTTTCATCGTACACAATGGCTAAAGTTATATATGGTTTAAGCTAAGTAATTGCTATGTTGGTAACCCTTAAGTGTTAGTTCCCTCTATCAATCCCCCCTTTTCAAAAGGGTTAGTAAATTCTTTTACTGCTATTAAAACTAACATAATGATTCTTTGTCTAAAACCTTCTCAAAGTATTTATATTATCCTAGTTTTTCCCCTTAGATGGTGTCTTTTCCAAGTACTAGATGTGTCTCCGGTGTTCCTGAAGCACCAGAGAAAACACTTGATAGTTATGAAATCCGTGATTCCCACAATCAAAATCCATACTGTTGTCCTAAATAATGCTTTTAACCACAGCAAAGTAGGAAGCCAGGAGGTAGACTTTTCCCCTGAGTGGGAAAGTTCCCAGGGGGTGTTGTCTGTAGTTATTTCATGTAGGGTCTTCGATTGCTCCCAGATTTTTTGCAGATCTGTGGAAATTCTCTCACTGTGGTCTACATATGTACAACAAGTGGTGTTTATTATTGTGCACACTGCCCCTTGTGAGGCCAGAATCAGATCTAGAGCCATTTGGTTTTGCAGTACTACCTTTGACAGACTAGATGCCTCCTTTTGTAGTGCTCGAATGGCGTCTAAAGTTTTCTTTTCAATCTTCTCAACTACTGCCAAAATATTTATTGTTGCTTTTTCTAGTCGGCTTCCACCTAACCATGGGCCAAAGCGTCTAGCAAAAGTAGGAAAGGCTGAGGGCCTTTCTGCTATAGGCTTTGATCTAAGGACCCTCTTCAAGGAGGGTCTAAGCCATCCTCCCTGGGTGTTTAGTGAAGAATGAATGTCAAATATGTGGTAATGGTATTCCAGTTAAAGTCGGTTTTCCCCCATATTCGTGTGTTTGAGTACATCTCCAACAATCAGTTCTGTTTATGACTCGAGAAGTATCTTGTCTGAGGGCATAATGTGTATTTACATCCCATCCCGCTCCTAAGACTACGAGGGAGAGAACTACCGTGTTCCCAGTTGCACTTGGGTAACTTTCCATGGAGATTGGTGTGCTTTCTTCCCTCTGGTACGGGGGATCCAGGCGTTCCGTTCCTTGATTTTGATTGCTGTGAAGGTGGTGAGGAGTACTTGAAACGGTCCTTCCCACTGCGGCTCCAGAGATTTTTCTGTAAGAGACTTTTTAGTTTGTATGCCTAGGAGAGCCAAAGGAAGAGGCTGGGGCCAGGAGAAGGTAGTTTCCTGTCCCAGTTTCACAATCTGCTGTTTAATGAAATGATTCCTTTTTTCTACTTGGCCACTCGAGTGGGGGCGATACGGGCTGCGAAGCTGCCAATCTGTACCTAAATGGTGACAAATTTGTTGTGCTACTTTTGAGACGAAATGTGGTCCTCTGTCAGAGGATATGGTGGCAGGGACCCCAGCATGTGGTATTATTTCTGGACTTAGCGATCTGGTTCCTTCCCGAGCCTTAACTGTTCTGGTAGGGAATGGCTCTGGCCAAGCTGAAGAGGTATCAGTTAATACCAAGAAATATCCCCTTTTCTTGGGAGCTGTGAGAAATCAATTTCCCACTGTTGTCCAGGCCCATTGCCTTTCCCAGTTTGGCCCGTTTCTGGTTTGGGGGTATTCTTGGGATGAGTCTGGAGGCAAAGTTCACACTGCTGAGTTACTTGTCACACAGCGGTGTATACATTTCTGGCTACAATCTCTCTACTGAAGTGTTTATACAGGGCTTCTGCTCCCCAGTGCCTTTTGCTCTGTTCTTCTCTAATCAAAGACCGTGCTAGGTAAGAAGGGATGACTAATTTTGCTTGTGGGGTGAGAGCCCACCCCTCTTTATTAGATGACCCCTCTCGCTCTGTGATAAGCTTGATGGTTGGTGGTTTTGCCCTGTGAGCTCAGTAATCCTCTCTCCTTCCAGGTTGCTCCATGCGCATGTACGTCTCCAAAGGCATGTCTCGAGTCTGTATAGATAGTCACAGTTTGACCCTGGGACAATTCCAAGGCACGAGTCAGAGCAATTCTTTCTGCCTTTTGTGCAGAGGTTTTCATGGGCAAAGGCTCTGACTCTGTTGCTCTCTGAGTGGTGGTAATGGCATATCTGGCATGGCTTGTACCGTTTAGGACATAGCTGCTTCCATCCCTGAGCCAGTTTTCCGTGTTTTCCATAGGGCTGTCTCTCAGGTCCGAACGACCTGAATTATGTTGCTTCCATGGTTTCCAGACAGCCAGGATGTGCTGCTTCCCCTGTGTTTCCACTGAGGAAGGAGGCTGGGTTGACAAAGTTAGTGAGTCTAATTTCCACATCACCTTGTTCTACCATTGTAGCCTGATATTTCAAGACTCTTTGTGGGGAAAGGCAGTGTCCACCTTTTGCTTCCAGTACTGCAGATACTGTATGAGACGCCAACAGAGTAATTTTCTGTCCCAGGGTGTATTTTTGGGCTTCCTGGATGTTTAGTACTACGGCTGCAACCGCTCAGAAGCATCCAGGCCAAGCCTGTGCAGTTGTGTCCAATTGCTTGGAAAAGTAAGCAAGTGGTTGACGCTGTGGGCCCAGGTCTTGTGCTGCTATTCCTAGGGCAATGCCCTGCTTCTCCTGGGAAAAAGGGAAAATGGCTTCCTCCCATCTGGGAGTCCCGGACCCCGGAAGAAAGAGAGAGAGTTTGGGAAATGAACAGCTTTCCTCCGGGTGAGGTGGGGGTGGTGCAGGGGTGTCTCAGAGGGATCAATGCAGACAAATCCATGGGCCCTGATGGGATGCATCCACGTGTGTTGAGGGAGCTGGCGGAGGAGATTGCTGAGCCGCTCTCTATCATCTTCGACAGGTTCTGGCAATCAGGAGAGGTGCCTGAAGACTGGAGGATGGCCAATGTCACTCCGGTCTTCAGAAAGGGCTCCCTTTTATACCACCTCCTGGCATAAAAGGGACAGGGATCTCCTGGAGAGAGTCCAGCAAAGGGCTACGAAGATGATGAAAGGACTGGGGCATCTCCCCCACAAGGAAAGGCTGAAAGAACTGGGGGTGTTTGGCCTTGAGAAAAGAAGGTTCAGAGGGGATCTTATTAATGTTTATAAATATCTCAAGTGTGGGACACAGGGGGAACTGGTCAGCCTCTTTTCAATGGTCTGTGGAGACAGGACAAGGGGCAATGGCTTCAAGTTGGAGCACAGGAAGTTCCGCACCAATCTGGGGAAGAACTTCTTCCCGGTGAGTGTGACCGAGCCCTGGGACAGGCTGCCCAGGGGGCTTGTGGGGCCTCCTTCTCTGGAGATAATCAAGACGTGTCTGGACACATACCTGTGATGCCTGTCCTAGGGAACCTGCTTTGGCAGGGGGGTTGGACCCGATGATCTCTGGAGGTCCCTTCCAACCCCTGTGATTCTGTGATTGTCCAATTTATAAATCGGCCACCATTGATTACCATATTGAATCAGGGCCTTTGATTTTCTGTTCCTCCTGACCCTGCAATATCTTTCCAGTGAGCCAAATTACACCCCAGGGGGCTCTTTTTCCATATCCCTCCCCCCTGTTTGTTGTCCATCTTACTTGGCGATGATACCTGCAAGACAATGCCTTTTTCCAGGGGGCAAGTTCTAACGGAGTGTTTTCCCTACAGCGCGCATGCACCTCAACTCACTACACGGGTTCAAATCAAATTCTCATATATAAAATTCAATATACTTATGGCTCCTAAAGCACTTTAGGATTCCATACAAACAGCACTGTTTACAAGACGGGCAAAGACTTGTTCTTGCGCCTGAGCGGGAGACTTGAAAGTTCACAAAAGGGCCTCCTCCCATAGACAATTGATGTTTCACACACTTTGAATCTCCACAAATTACCTGTTTAAGCTGACCTGAGTTTAAAATGTTCTCCCAATCAGACCACTTTTCCTCACGTTCAACACACCAAAATTGTTTCCAAATTGTACACCGTAAGGGTTAAATTTGGTAGCTGCTCTCACAAAGCAGATGGCTGCAGCCATATTCTACAGATAGTGTCTGTTCTTGAAACACGCAAATTCTTCTTAGATAAAGCTGTATTAATTAATTGTCTCTTAAGCTGCATCTCTACAAATCGGCTTGGCGTTATTACCTCTCATTGAATCTGCAGGCAATTCCCTTCTCAGGGGAGCAGAGGGTCCCATATGAAGCCCTGACCGTACCCACAGGGAGGTGTGCTGCCTCCCTGGGGCCCAGGACATCCCCAGAAAACATAGTCACTAAGGGTAGCCTGCATGCTCTCCAAAGAGACTTGAGGGTTTAGGGCGCTTGGTTAAGGGAGGGGGAGCGCAAGTACTATTTTCCTCTACCGTTTCCAGTGAGGTGAGGGATTCGGAGCAGGCTAGGAGAACCCAGGATTTGACCAAGTGGCTGAAAGGCTGGTGCCTCCACAGGAACTTTGGGTTCTTCGAGCATGGGAGGGTTTACTGGGCACCTGCCCTGAGGGCTGTGGACGGGGCTGCCATGTCCCCAAGGGGAAAGCGGATCCTAGCCCAGGAGTTGGTGGGGCTCGTTGAGAGGGCTTTAAACTAGGCAAGAAGGGGGAAGGGGATAACATGATTTTCGCTGGGGTCGAGCAAGTAGATCAGAGGTTTTGGCTAGAGTTGTCGGGGGAAGAGGTGAATGGGACAGTGATGTGCTTGGGGATGTTGTTGTTGTTCTATGTTGTCCTGGATATTTCAGGTTTTATCTTGAATATTTCTGTCTCCTTGCACTAAGTTTTCAGTATCAGCGGGACAGGCTTCCCGGGGAGGCTGTGGAGTCTCCTTCCCTGGAGATAGTCAAGACCTCCCTGGACTGCCTACCTGTGTGACTGGTTGGGCAGGGGGGTTGGACTCAATGCTCTCTGCAGGTCGCTGCCAACACTTAGAAATCTGTGAATCTGAGATGTCAGGTGGTGTGGAATACAGCCCAGGCTAACTCAGCTCACCAGTGATGACTGCTGGGGAGGCTGAGTTTGTAAGCATGTATTGAGCCACCGAGTTTGTCAGCACTGTGAGCCGATTGGGCAAAGATGATAGGGAAATCCCACCCTTCTTTCACATTTGTTAGTACATGACTGCAATATATACCTCTGTATCTATATCTCTGTGGCTGTGCAGAGACCTCAGAGTTAGAGCTGTTCTTGATGAGCATGATCTCCATGATGACATGATCTGCTGTCAGAAAGCTGAACACCTCTCTGCAATAGCCCAGCAGTTTGACCTCTTGAGCACATTAATGGTCAGTGACTTTTAAGAGAGACTCTTTGTCACTTTAGCCCTTGTGAGCCAGTTCTTCCCTGTAGTTCTATGTTGTCCTGGATATTTCAGGTTTTATCTTGAATATTTCTGTCTCCTTGCACTTGGCAGGACAAGCTTTCCAGGGGGGTTGTGGGGTCTCCTTCTCTGGAGATGAATCTGTAAAACTCACCAATGTTCTTGGGGGTCCAATGGGAATGGCAATAGTGGGTTCAGAGCGTGCCCACGTGGGCAAGCAAACTGCTTTCAAAAGCCCAAGTGCTAAACCTCGCGCATCGGGTGTTTCCACCAAGTGCCTCAAGAATTATGGAGAAGAAAACCCCCTGTGAAGGACATGTTCCAGACCAAGAAGTGTTTTTAATTTTGGCTTTGGCAGGGCAATCCCTACCGCTGCAAAGGGTAACAGGCTCTTCCCTGAGGGCCCCACAGGCAGGTGAGGCAGCCAGCAGAGCTGTCTGAGTCTCTGGGAGGTCTCTGTGAGCTCTTCCAGGCCAGAGGGAGCCAGGAGAGGGATGAGGGTGGGAGGCCGGTGCCCTTTGTGCCAGCACTTGGCCCGTTGCTAGGGGCAGGTTTGGTGCTTGCTGGCTTTCTCCTCCTCTCTGGCACAGCAGCAGAATGATGCTTGAGTCTGGTTCACAATCTGCCTGCATCACCATAGCTGTCTCTGGGGTGCTGAAAGCTTCCTCCTTCTCCCTGCTGACAGTCAGTCGGTCCTGGCTCATAGTTCCCTGGGGCACACAGCGCGGCTGCGGAGGGCAAAGCACCGCTCTGGGTGTCTTCTCCTCCTCCTCTTCCTGGTTTTCCGCTGAGCAGCTCTGCGTGCAGAAGCCAACTGGGAGCTGGCAGTGGAGCCCGTGGCAGCTGCAGCATTGCTGGGAGTGCGGTTGCCACTTGGAGCAATAGTTTTTCTCCTCCCTGCTGAGGGCTCATAGCTGGCGGTGTCTGTCAAGCAGGCGTGGGTTTCATCAGGACGCCGCCCTGGGGATCTGAGTGTTTTCCTCTGCCTCGGCCCCAGTTGCTGCTGCGCAGCCTTGGGTGTGGGAGCCTTCTGGGAGCTGGCGCTGGAGTGCCCTGGGACGGTGTCTTCCCTTGGGGCCCCATAGCACTGCCGAGGACGTGTTCCCCTCCTCCTCCTCCTCCTCCCGGCCGAGTCGTCATAGTCTGCAGTGTCCACAGGCCAACTACGATTGCCCCACTGTGGGGATCTGCTCCGGGCCCTCTGCCTGGCACCCTTCTTCTGGAAGCGGGAAGAAGGGCTGGGCCTGTGCTCCTCTTTGTTGCTGTTATCGTGCACAGGCTGGAGCACAGGGTCAGGTGGTTGACAGGGGACCTTGCACTTAGCTTTTCTGCTAGAAATCAGCCTTCTGCAGCCAGAGAAGCAGCGATTCAAGCCACTGCTGACGGAGGAGATGATACTGAACATGCCGAGCCAGATGGAAGAGAAGCATCCTGCCCGAGCCTCCTGTGCTCCTGGCATGGCTTTCTGGCTGGTGGTGGCTGTTCTTGAGGAGCCACTGTCCTCTGCAGAGTTCTCCATGCCCACCGCCATGTCCTGCAAAGAGAGCTGTGAAAAGGTCCTGCCCTTCCCTCCTGCAAGAGCCAGAACAGTGGCCAGAAGCTCGACCTGGGCGCAGCCAAGGGCTACGCAAGGGCTGTCCTGGAGGAGTGCAAAGGCAGAAAGGCCAAAGGCAGAGAAATGGGAGGGAGCAAGTCAGGAGCCTTGGAGCGGGAGCAGTCTCTGTGGAGACTGTGAAGCAAGCTGCGTGTGGGAGGAAAGAAAGAGAGCAATGTCATGGCCCCAGAAAGAAGCCCACTGCCCATCTGGTGCACTGACACACTCACACACAAACACCCCAAAGATACCTTGGTCCTAGGGGGCAGATCCTGTGGTCCCACAGAGACTTTCTTCTTCCTAGTGATCCCCAACTTTCTGAGGAGGGAACTGGCATATGACTTTGCTTGTGAGGAAGCAGCCATTCCTTCGTTTTTCCGATCTGAGCACCTGGAGTAAAAAAGAGTGATCTCCTTTTAGGGCTTTTCTTGCAGCTTTCTCTGGGGTGCCCTTCTTTTTTTGGAGAGGATTCTAGCACAGAAAGAAGGCATAAGCAGGACTACAAATGGCAAACTCGGCTGGGCTCTTCCCAACACATCCACTCCTGGGGCAGCAAAAGCTTGTCTTTAGGTTCCCTCTGGCCTGCCTTTCGTAGAGTCCTAGAATTCGAGAACAGTTTGGCTTGGAAAGGACCTTCAAGTTATCATCGAGCTCCAGCCCTCTGCCACGGGCAGGGACAGCCTCCACTAGACAGTCTAGGCTGCCGAAAAATCCCCTCCAGGCTGGCCCTGAGCACCTGCAGGGAGAGAGCATCCACCTCCTAAAAAGACACCTGCCTACTGGTTCTTACCTCACATAGAAGAGTAAATAGGCTTCCTGCTGGAGAACCGTGTGGATGCTATGACGAGCCACATGCTTGTCGTTCATCTTGTACCACTCTCCGTTGCTGGCCTGCAGAGAAAGGCATTGGTATCTGGGCATGGAACTGCAGGGTGCCCCCCAGGCAGAAAAGGACAGAGGCGAGAGTATGCCAAAAGACATCCAATCCAGCCAGGAAGGAGACCTTCTCCCCCAAATCCTTGGCTGCCAGTAACACTGCCACATGTCCCTTGTTAGGGAGGAAGTTGCTCTCTACCTTGCTGAAGCAGAAATAGTGTCCTGCATCACAGGTGGCGCCTGCATGCACCAGGACAGCATATAGGGAGTAGAGCAGCGGTTCCCCAGCTCTGTCAGACACGTATGGCTGAAGATCCAAGTACTCAGGATACTTCATGATCTACGGAGAGACCGAGAGAGCTCAGACAATTCTGATATGAAATAGCCTGGCAAGACCAGGTCCGAGGGGTGCCTAAACACGCCTTTTGGGTTCACGGACACTTGGCTTTTCCCTAAAGCAACCCGTAAGGGTTGGGTGGCAGGAACCTCTTGTCAGCCAAAGCAGCTCTGTCTGAGCAGAGTTTGTGCTTTTCTTCCCAGAGGATCTGTCCTCCCCCCAGAAAGGAACACAGGCTTGGGAAAGGGCACACTGCTTCGGGACATCTCTTGCTCAAGGGAGAGAAGGTTGCTCTCTCATTGCATACGCACCTTGTCGACCTTCCTGCCGGTGAAGTCGTCAAAGCGTTTCAGGCACAGCGTGAGAACCTTGGGCGCCTGTTGGACT
This sequence comes from Porphyrio hochstetteri, assembly GCA_020800305.1. Classification (NCBI taxonomy): domain Eukaryota; kingdom Metazoa; phylum Chordata; class Aves; order Gruiformes; family Rallidae; genus Porphyrio; species Porphyrio hochstetteri. The sequence goes on along the minus strand of CM036938.1, from coordinate 7,248,930 downwards.
GCACACTCCTTGGAGGCGGCAACCCTCTTGTCACACCTCGAAACCAAGGACAGAACCCAGTAAAGAAACGCAGCCGCCTTCACCCCTGGCAGGCCAGAAGAGCTCCGGCCTCCTTACGCCCCGTTAAGGCTATCCAGCACAGTAAGGCCGGTTCAAAAGCAGAGCTGTGTCTCCTTGGTGTGAAAAGGTGACTGAACGCTTGCTGACACCTTCAGGCAGGCTCTAGGATTAGGACATTGTTACCAAGCGTCTTACTGGCTACATTTGAAGCAGTTGTCCCCATCCAGCTGCTCAGGTTTCAAAAGGTATTCCAGCGCTTCGGTGACAGAGGAGGCGTCCTGGAGGAGTGAGAAGGGACAGGACTGAGCTGTGAGAAGTGGCCTCGCCCAGACCCTTGCTAGGAGGCGGCAAGACTCGGGTCAGGGAGCTGACGCCGAGGGAGGAGAAGAACCACCGTGAACGAGCAAGCAGTGCCCAGGAGGCAGAAAGGGGGTCAACTGCATTGCTTCTGGAAAGCTCCAGGGGCCTTGGGCCATCTTGAATCCCCACTACAAACCCTCTTACTTTGATATCCAACAGGAGATCCAGGAAGGCCTCATAGGAATCAGAAACCGCTTGGCAGCTCAAGCACGTGACTGCAACACAAACCAAAGCGCTCAGCGACAGGGGACTGGGCTGGCTTCTGTTCTTCATGCCTAGCCCAGCGCCACCATGGCCTGGCTGTCACAGGCAGGCAGAAGGGCACAGGCAATTCCTAGCAAAGCAATACTTGTGGGAAAGTACCTCTGGATCTCAGAAAGCCCCCAAAGATCTGCTGGACAATGGTCGCTGGCTGCCAAGAGCTGCAAGAAAACAGCACAGCCGGGAGTTATCTCCTGCAAGCGTTCTGCTTTGTCCCAAAGCCCTGTGCATAGGTTTTCCTTGACGGAAAGAAATGCAGGAGTGCAAAGGGCTCAGGAACATTGAGGAGGTCATTTGCTTATGCTTACTTGCTGCTTCCGCTCAGGCAAGAACTCTCCATGGCATTGAGAGTGTAGAGTAAGAACTCCTGGGCGTCTTCCTGCATGCCATGCTTGAAATGTGGTGCTATTCCTAGGGAAGAAGTAGTCAGGAGTCGTCTCCTCCAAGAGCGGAAGAGAACCTCTAGCAGCTCTACTGGTCTTTGAAATGCCTTACGTGGGAGGACGCTGAGGAACTCTGTAGGTGTGAAGTGACGGCCTGAGGAATGCAGGACCTTGTTAACGTGCGCTTCCATTAGGCACATCACGCAGAAGTCTTGCCGATGACCTGGAGCAGGAGGAGGAGGGAGGGAAGCTTGTCACGTTAGCGAAATACCTGTCCCAAGGAAGCTGCTTTGGCAGGGGTTTGAACTCGATGATCTGTCCAGGTCCCCTCCAACCCCTACAAGTCTGTGATCTACAGCACAGAATCACAGCTCTGTTCTCTGAGCGATGGCGAATGGGATTCTGCGATCCACAGCAAAAACCTAAGGCAGATCGCGAAGTTCTAAGAACAGCCTCCACTGCTCCAAAGGCATGGAACAATTGTTGGAGGTGATTTATTTCAAAATGAAACTTATCTTCTGCTCCCCTTTAAAGTTCAGCATGGAAGAAACCATCACTGAAGATCTCACCACGAACCCTCATGGACTTCTGGGAGCAGTCCACAGGCTGAGTGAGCCTCTCTCCTCCCCCCTAGGGAGGCCTTTGGTGAGAGTTGAATAATTAGCTGTCCTGGGAAACTTAGAAGCCTCTGAGGAGCTTAGAGAGAAGGGCTGCTTTTCTCCTAAGCCAAATTGAGGATTCTGGGAATCTGGGAAGTGCCCAAGGTGTTTGCAAGATGTCTGTAAAAGCACTCACATGACTGGCTGTGCTCCCTAGAGAGCAGGTAGTTGGTTAGAGGGGGCGTGTACGTCAGGCACTGCAGGACGGAGTTGAGGAAACACGTATTCCCTGCATTGCAGAGTCCCGCTCCAGCTGCCCGACGCTGCTGCCACTCCATGCAAAGCTGCTCCGAGGGAAAGGCTTGTGGTGCAGCCATTTCCTCAACAAGGACTGTGGGGAAAGGACATTTGAAAGGGTCTTCTTGCACAAAAGCATCTAGTAAAGTTGTGTAGAGGAGCAGCCAGAAGACAACCGGCCCTGAAGAGAATGTGCTGCTGAGCCGTGGCTGCCACTGGCAGCAGAGCCCTCTGCCTCTGCAGTCCACTCTTTCCCACCTTGCCCGCTGGAGGGAGCGGCTTACAAGTGCTACTTGATGGCTGTCTGTGCCATACTCCTCTCTCTCCTTCCCATCCTTCTTCCCTCCCTCCCTCCTTCCCTCCCTCCCTATCTCCCTCCCTCCCACATGGGTCAGGCTGGGCCTCTTGCCATTCTAGGCTGAGCCCAGTGCCTTGAGTAGGAAGGATTAGCAGCTAGGAACTCTGCCCATAGCCCTGACCAGCCTCTGAAAGAGTAGTAGCTCAGCCTAGAGCTCAGAAGATAGAACCCCCTCTATACATTAATCCAGTATCTCCCTTTTTCTGTGATCTGTCCCGAAAGCCAAATCATAATTACCTATGAAAGAGGATGGAAGTGCAGGAGAACTAGGCACTAACTGAGAAATGGTTGACCAACAGTAGGCGAGCGAGTCGCAATGGAAGGAGCTGAGTTAACCCGAAGGCCAGCTCAGCCCAACTGGCTTTCGCTGGCCGGCTTTCCAGGAGATCAAGCCCTGGTGCGGTGAGGTCACAAGCGCCATGCGGGTGCCACATCACTGCCCCTTTGTGACACGTCTACCAGGGCCTGCAGCCATTGGCCTCAGGCCTTTGCCATGTATGGTTGGCAGAGGGCTGTTTGTCTGCTGGCAGAGCTCCCCCCTCTCCCCAGAGCCGCACCAGAGGGATGAATAAGAATGTGCTTAGGGCTGTATGTGAGCTTCCTAGAGTTGCGTGGCTGGGTTTGGTGGAGAAATGGGGGCTGCCCCACAAGCAGTTGGTTTTTGCCCCCAGACAAGGGAGTGAGAAGATGTGAGAAACACTGCAGACACGATGGGCAGGGGAGGCACCCCGCAGCCCGTGGAAAAGGCCAAAACCCCACCTGCAGCCTGTGGAGAGGCCCCACGCTGGAGCAGGGGAGAAATACAGAGGAAGCTGTACCCTGCATTGGAGCAAGCCTCTGCCAGCACTTGCAGCCAGTGGAGAGACACAGAGACACTTTGGTGGGCGTCTGGCCTCCAGCCAGGGCTAAAGCACCACAGTGAGCCTGCCCACCGCTTTGGCTGTGAAGTTGCTGTTGGCCGAGGGCTCTTTGCAGCTCTTCCCGCTTACAGGACCATACCCATGAGAGTCCTGGCGCAATACACCTGGTCTCTTACAGGTTCATTTCCAATGAATGTCATCTGCCTCCTAGCCCGTGAGACAGGCACTTGCGCACTCCGAACTGGTGCTACCAAAGGAGCACCTTCAGCAATAGCGGGGTGACCTTGGCTGGCCAGCCACAGCTTTGCCAGATTCCCCCTCAGGCCGGCTGGACTGTCAGTTTCGCTCCTGCGCTGCTTGGCTGATGTAGATGAAGACATTGTCACAGAATATTAATTTAAATAAATATCATCTGAGTTCTTACCAGTACCCCCAAGCAAGTACTTGAAGGGAGGTTGTGGGGAGGTGAGGCCGGACCTCTTTGTCCCAGGGACCTGCAGCAGGACAAGAGAAATGGCCTCAAGTGTTGCCAGGCATGGGAGGAGGCCGGCGTGTTGGGTGGGTTGGTCCTTGTGTCTGGCAGCACTCTGTAATCATCGGGTCCATAAAGTTCTCTGTGTGATCGGTGGGTGTGAGTGTAGTTGGGTGTTATTGTTCTAGGTTCACGGTGATTTTGGCAGTAAATTGGCCTTACCCCAACCCACGGAGGCTCTGTCTCCTGAGGGAGTGAGCCACTGGTTGGGCTGAACCACCACATCAGGAGAGGTTTAGATTGGATGTTATGAAAATGGCTTCAGAGGGAGGGTTTTAGACAGTCTAGGCTGCTGAAAAAAAACCCTCCAAGCTGGCCCTAAATACCTGCATGGTGTATCCACTACCTCACCAGGCAACCTCTTGCAGTCGCAGCAAGATCAGTGCTCTGGGGCAGGAGACAGGAAAGCCATGAAGAGGAAGGATTTCAGCTTGGCACTTGCTGAGGCGAAGGGCTCTGGAGCGGGTGACCAAGTCAAGGGACCTTTCCTTTCCTTTTTTTTGAGGCCCCATCTGGAGTACTGTGTCCAGTTCTGGGGCCCCCAATACAAGAATCATGTGGAACTGTTGGAGAGGGTTCAGAGGAGGGCCACGAAGATGATTAGAGGCCTGGAGCACAATGACAGGACAAGGGGGAATGGATTAAAACTAAAGGAAGGAAGGTTTAGATTAGATATTAGGGGGAAGTTTTTTACAGAAAGAGTGGTGAGGTGCTGGAACAGGCTGCCCAGAGAGGTGGTGGATGCCCCGTCCCTGGAAGTGTTTAAGGCCAGGTTGGATGGGGCCCTGGGCAACCTAGTGTAGATCCAGGCCTGAGGTTGGTGGCCCTGCCTGTGGCAGGGGGGTTGGAGCTCTGTGATCCTTGGGGTCCCTTCCAACTCATACCATTCTATGATTCTATGATTCCTGAAAGTGGCAAAACCGGGACCAGAACTGTGAGGGCAAAAAAGCCCAGGGGGAAAGGGAGAGCGAGAGGGTGAGAGTGAGAGTGAGAGAGAGGCAGAGGCAGCCAGCTCCCCCCACCCCCTATTGTTAGGGGGCAACTCTGTGTGATCTCCTGCAGGGATCACAGGCTGTGGCGACTCATGGGAAGCCGAGCTGCGGGGGCCGGGACCAGCCCCTCTCGGTACCAGAGCTGCCCCTGGGGAGCGGCCGCGACCCGGCGCGCAGGGATCTGGCCGGGCAACCAGGCCGTCGCGCGGCTGACGCGCCTGAGCGGCAGTTCGTGCGGCAGCCCGCCCGCGGCGCGCGCCGCAGGTGGCGCCGGCAGCTCGAGGTGAGGAGCTTCCGCCCGCAGAGGCCGCGGGGCGAGCGCAGGCCGCTCCCGGCCGCTGGCGCCGGGACGGGTAACCGGCGGCTCCGGCTGACAGAGAGCTGGCCCCAGGAAAGCTGTGGCAGCCCAGACGGAGAGGGACTTGCGGAAGCTCCCTACACAGCCCAGCAAGACTTCTGAAGCAGGTGTGTTCATTGCAGCGCTGGGTGCGAGGGGGCTAGCGCCTCCTGGCCTGCGCGGCCTTTCGGCAAGCAGTCTGGTAGTCGTTACACACAGCCACGCCTGTACAGAAGAATCCCCAGAAAAGGTTGGGTTATTAGAGCAGTTCCGAGCAATCCTTTCCACAGGCAGTCTCGGCCTTCAGCTGCTCCTGCGCAGTGCATGCTGGTGGTGGTGGGCAGGGGCCTCAGGGATGAAGGCCTGCTGTCTTCCTCCCTGGGCACTTTTCACCTCTGCCCCAAAACTTGCCGAGATCGGCTTCTTTAACACGGGCAGCAGGACTCTTAGGACCCTTCCATCTTCTCAGCAGGTTTGGTTTTTTTGCTAGGTTCCTGTGTTTTTGATCTTCCTCAAGGGTTAACATTCCCTATGGTTTAGCAAGTGCATCGTGTTTTTCATCGTACACAATGGCTAAAGTTATATATGGTTTAAGCTAAGTAATTGCTATGTTGGTAACCCTTAAGTGTTAGTTCCCTCTATCAATCCCCCCTTTTCAAAAGGGTTAGTAAATTCTTTTACTGCTATTAAAACTAACATAATGATTCTTTGTCTAAAACCTTCTCAAAGTATTTATATTATCCTAGTTTTTCCCCTTAGATGGTGTCTTTTCCAAGTACTAGATGTGTCTCCGGTGTTCCTGAAGCACCAGAGAAAACACTTGATAGTTATGAAATCCGTGATTCCCACAATCAAAATCCATACTGTTGTCCTAAATAATGCTTTTAACCACAGCAAAGTAGGAAGCCAGGAGGTAGACTTTTCCCCTGAGTGGGAAAGTTCCCAGGGGGTGTTGTCTGTAGTTATTTCATGTAGGGTCTTCGATTGCTCCCAGATTTTTTGCAGATCTGTGGAAATTCTCTCACTGTGGTCTACATATGTACAACAAGTGGTGTTTATTATTGTGCACACTGCCCCTTGTGAGGCCAGAATCAGATCTAGAGCCATTTGGTTTTGCAGTACTACCTTTGACAGACTAGATGCCTCCTTTTGTAGTGCTCGAATGGCGTCTAAAGTTTTCTTTTCAATCTTCTCAACTACTGCCAAAATATTTATTGTTGCTTTTTCTAGTCGGCTTCCACCTAACCATGGGCCAAAGCGTCTAGCAAAAGTAGGAAAGGCTGAGGGCCTTTCTGCTATAGGCTTTGATCTAAGGACCCTCTTCAAGGAGGGTCTAAGCCATCCTCCCTGGGTGTTTAGTGAAGAATGAATGTCAAATATGTGGTAATGGTATTCCAGTTAAAGTCGGTTTTCCCCCATATTCGTGTGTTTGAGTACATCTCCAACAATCAGTTCTGTTTATGACTCGAGAAGTATCTTGTCTGAGGGCATAATGTGTATTTACATCCCATCCCGCTCCTAAGACTACGAGGGAGAGAACTACCGTGTTCCCAGTTGCACTTGGGTAACTTTCCATGGAGATTGGTGTGCTTTCTTCCCTCTGGTACGGGGGATCCAGGCGTTCCGTTCCTTGATTTTGATTGCTGTGAAGGTGGTGAGGAGTACTTGAAACGGTCCTTCCCACTGCGGCTCCAGAGATTTTTCTGTAAGAGACTTTTTAGTTTGTATGCCTAGGAGAGCCAAAGGAAGAGGCTGGGGCCAGGAGAAGGTAGTTTCCTGTCCCAGTTTCACAATCTGCTGTTTAATGAAATGATTCCTTTTTTCTACTTGGCCACTCGAGTGGGGGCGATACGGGCTGCGAAGCTGCCAATCTGTACCTAAATGGTGACAAATTTGTTGTGCTACTTTTGAGACGAAATGTGGTCCTCTGTCAGAGGATATGGTGGCAGGGACCCCAGCATGTGGTATTATTTCTGGACTTAGCGATCCGGTTCCTTCCCGAGCCTTAACTGTTCTGGTAGGGAATGGCTCTGGCCAAGCTGAAGAGGTATCAGTTAATACCAAGAAATATCCCCTTTTCTTGGGAGCTGTGAGAAATCAATTTCCCACTGTTGTCCAGGCCCATTGCCTTTCCCAGTTTGGCCCGTTTCTGGTTTGGGGGTATTCTTGGGATGAGTCTGGAGGCAAAGTTCACACTGCTGAGTTACTTGTCACACAGCGGTGTATACATTTCTGGCTACAATCTCTCTACTGAAGTGTTTATACAGGGCTTCTGCTCCCCAGTGCCTTTTGCTCTGTTCTTCTCTAATCAAAGACCGTGCTAGGTAAGAAGGGATGACTAATTTTGCTTGTGGGGTGAGAGCCCACCCCTCTTTATTAGATGACCCCTCTCGCTCTGTGATAAGCTTGATGGTTGATGGTTTTGCCCTGTGAGCTCAGTAATCCTCTCTCCTTCCAGGTTGCTCCATGCGCATGTACGTCTCCAAAGGCATGTCTCGAGTCTGTATAGATAGTCACAGTTTGACCCTGGGACAATTCCAAGGCACGAGTCAGAGCAATTCTTTCTGCCTTTTGTGCAGAGGTTTTCATGGGCAAAGGCTCTGACTCTGTTGCTCTCTGAGTGGTGGTAATGGCATATCTGGCATGGCTTGTACCGTTTAGGACATAGCTGCTTCCATCCCTGAGCCAGTTTTCCGTGTTTTCCATAGGGCTGTCTCTCAGGTCCGAACGACCTGAATTATGTTGCTTCCATGGTTTCCAGACAGCCAGGATGTGCTGCTTCCCCTGTGTTTCCACTGAGGAAGGAGGCTGGGTTGACAAAGTTAGTGAGTCTAATTTCCACATCACCTTGTTCTACCATTGTAGCCTGATATTTCAAGACTCTTTGTGGGGAAAGGCAGTGTCCACCTTTTGCTTCCAGTACTGCAGATACTGTATGAGACAGCAACAGAGTAATTTTCTGTCCCAGGGTGTATTTTTGGGCTTCCTGGATGTTTAGTACTACGGCTGCAACCGCTCAGAAGCATCCAGGCCAAGCCTGTGCAGTTGTGTCCAATTGCTTGGAAAAGTAAGCAAGTGGTTGACGCTGTGGGCCCAGGTCTTGTGCTGCTATTCCTAGGGCAATGCCCTGCTTCTCCTGGGAAAAAGGGAAAATGGCTTCCTCCCATCTGGGAGTCCTGGACCCCGGAAGAAAGAGAGAGAGTTTGGGAAATGAACAGCTTTCCTCCGGGTGAGGTGGGGGTGGTGCAGGGGTGTCTCAGAGGGATCAATGCAGACAAATCCATGGGCCCTGATGGGATGCATCCACGTGTGTTGAGGGAGCTGGCGGAGGAGATTGCTGAGCCGCTCTCTATCATCTTCGACAGGTTCTGGCAATCAGGAGAGGTGCCTGAAGACTGGAGGATGGCCAATGTCACTCCGGTCTTCAGAAAGGGCTCCCTTTTATACCACCTCCTGGCATAAAAGGGACAGGGATCTCCTGGAGAGAGTCCAGCAAAGGGCTACGAAGATGATGAAAGGACTGGGGCATCTCCCCCACAAGGAAAGGCTGAAAGAACTGGGGGTGTTTGGCCTTGAGAAAAGAAGGTTCAGAGGGGATCTTATTAATGTTTATAAATATCTCAAGTGTGGGACACAGGGGGAACTGGTCAGCCTCTTTTCAATGGTCTGTGGAGACAGGACAACGGGCAGTGGCTTCAAGTTGGAGCACAGGAAGTTCCGCACCAATCTGGGGAAGAACTTCTTCCCGGTGAGTGTGACCGAGCCCTGGGACAGGCTGCCCAGGGGGCTTGTGGGGCCTCCTTCTCTGGAGATAATCAAGACGTGTCTGGACACATACCTGTGATGCCTGTCCTAGGGAACCTGCTTTGGCAGGGGGGTTGGACCCGATGATCTCTGGAGGTCCCTTCCAACCCCTGTGATTCTGTGATTGTCCAATTTATAAATCGGCCACCATTGATTACCATATTGAATCAGGGCCTTTGATTTTCTGTTCCTCCTGACCCTGCAATATCTTTCCAGTGAGCCAAATTACACCCCAGGGGGCTCTTTTTCCATATCCCTCCCCCCTGTTTGTTGTCCATCTTACTTGGCGATGATACCTGCAAGACAATGCCTTTTTCCAGGGGGGAAGTTCTAACGGAGTGTTTTCCCTACAGCGCGCATGCACCTCAACTCACTACACGGGTTCAAATCAAATTCTCATATATAAAATTCAATATACTTATGGCTCCTAAAGCACTTTAGGATTCCATACAAACAGCACTGTTTACAAGACGGGCAAAGACTTGTTCTTGCGCCTGAGCGGGAGACTTGAAAGTTCACAAAAGGGCCTCCTCCCATAGACAATTGATGTTTCACACACTTTGAATCTCCACAAATTACCTGTTTAAGCTGACCTGAATTTAAAATGTTCTCCCAATCAGACCACTTTTCCTCACGTTCAACACACCAAAATTGTTTCCAAATTGTACACCGTAAGGGTTAAATTTGGTAGCTGCTCTCACAAAGCAGATGGCTGCAGCCATATTCTACAGATAGTGTCTGTTCTCGAAACACGCAAATTCTTCTTAGATAAAGCTGTATTAATTAATTGTCTCTTAAGCTGCATCTCTACAAATCGGCTTGGCGTTATTACCTCTCATTGAATCTGCAGGCAATTCCCTTCTCAGGGGAGCAGAGGGTCCCATATGAAGCCCTGACCGTACCCACAGGGAGGTGTGCTGCCTCCCTGGGGCCCGGGACATCCCCAGAAAACATAGTCACTAAGGGTAGCCTGCATGCTCTCCAAAGAGACTTGAGGGTTTAGGGCGCTTGGTTAAGGGAGGGGGAGCGCAAGTACTATTTTCCTCTACCGTTTCCAGTGAGGTGAGGGATTCGGAGCAGGCTAGGAGAACCCAGGATTTGACCAAGTGGCTGAAAGGCTGGTGCCTCCACAGGAACTTTGGGTTCTTCGAGCATGGGAGGGTTTACTGGGCACCTGCCCTGAGGGCTGTGGACGGGGCTGCCGTGTCCCCAAGGGGAAAGCGGATCCTAGCCCAGGAGTTGGTGGGGCTCGTTGAGAGGGCTTTAAACTAGGCAAGAAGGGGGAAGGGGATAACATGATTTTCCTGCTACAAGGATTTGTAAATAGAGCTGTGCAGAGTAGAAGTAGGAAAGTGAGTGCTTGCTCCAGTGCCTGCTGCTGAACACATGTCTAGTGTTAACAGCTTGGTGAAAAAAGCGTGTGTGGAAACAACCAGAGCTGGAGAGAGGTGAAGAATAAAGCAAATACGTTTTTTCATCATCATTTGCCTGGAACAGGCTGCCCAGGGAGGGGGTTGAGTCACTTTCCCTGGATGTGTTTAAAAAAAGAGTAGATGAGGTACTTAGGGATATGGTTAACTTGGGATGGGAATGGTTGGACTCGTGATCTTAAAGGTCTTTTCCAACCTTGTGATTCTGTGATCTGTACAATTGCCAAAGAAGTGAATGGGACCATGTGAATTTTCTGTGGTGTGTCATTATCAAGACAAAGCTGGACACACTTCTGGAAGATAAGTATGGAACAGGAGCACGTAGTATCTGGTGAAGCTTGATGTGCCGTGGTAGCAGAAGGTCTTTTTCCACCATGGCTGGCTTCACACTCATCACCCAAGCCTGACTGTGGCACGTGGCAAGCAGCATTGCTTGCAGGACATCAGCCCTCCCTTCTTCTTTGAAAACAGGTTTGAGTGTACCAAAGTTAGCACCCTGGAGCCACCAGATTACTGTGACTTTTCACAATTAATTGGTTGCCTGAGGGTAGAAGAAGGTGTTGCCTTTTGGTTCAACTACTAAAACAGACACATGGAATGAAAGGAAGGAAAACAAAGGAGTAAGTATTCAAAACTCTGGTTGTGGGTATTGTTTAGATTTCTGGATTGATGTAGAAATGAGTGAGGTGTATGTGCAGAGTGTGGGATCCAGCAGTTCAGAAATGCAGCTAAACTGCCTAATCTCCTGGATAAAGTCCCCTTTCACTTCCTCCTCTAGAGTCGGAGCAGTCTTGGATCTTTCATTGTGTGTGTGACATGCTCCAGTTCCTTAGTCATCTGTGTTGTCACACTCTCTTTGTTATTCCCTTGTCTGTAGTAGTATATGTACACATCTATATGTATATATGCATACACAAAGTGTTTGTTCATGTGTATCATTAAACAAAAACGTTTATTGCAAGTGATATCCCACAGTTGATATCTTCAAGCGGCTTGCTGGCATAATCAGATTCTTTCTTCTTCACAGGATGTATTCTTCACAGGGACTTCACAGAGCCAGCGCTGTGTATACGATACACACCTAGCATAGAGCAGGTGCTGGCTTTAAGGAGAAACGAGTTCAAACTGAAGTGCACCCAGATCTAAATTTGTTACAGTACAACTGCAATCATCAGATGCGATTAAATAGGGCTGGGGAGGATATTTTCTCCTTCATACATAGTCCTAGTTCAGAGAGAACGCAATCTTGCAACGCTTAATACGGGCACACAACTTCAGAAGCATTTACAGTGTCTCAGCAAGTGACAAGTGCAAGGAGCAAAGTGTGAAGCAGCAACCTGCTGAGCTGTGCCACTGGCGGTTGTACCTGAGGTGCAGGGGTGTGTGGCCAAACATTACGAAGGTTATTGGTAAGTTATGATGTCACACAAAAGCACCAGGCAGCAATGTCTTTTGCTTGAGTTCCCTGCAGAAGTGTTTGTCTGTTAAGTGATGCCAGCCTTTTAATCAAATAAATAATTCACAGCCAGCATTTGATGATATTAGCGCCTGGGAATCGGACACTGTATGGAGTGAAGTAAGGCTGTTAGTGTGCAAGGGCAGTGTTAGAATCCAGGATGGATCAATGGAAGCAGAAATGCATTTTCCCTTTTTGCTTTTTTTAATAACTAAGTGATCATTTTTGGGAGCTCTGACTTTGCAAAGTGATTACCTTCTTTCACAACCAGTCAAGATCTGGGGTGTTTTGAGAAACCTGCAAATTACCTTTTTATTTTTTTTAAGTTAATTCAGTGACATTTTAAATGGGGTTGATTCATGTAGTCATAAAGCAATGAGACAACGCCTCTAGAACCAGTGTTCAAAGTTTATTTTAACCTGACCTTGGAGTTAATGGTCTATCTAGCCGAGCTGCTAATGTCTCTCAGCAAGATTTAGCACTTATTCCTCACCTAGACGCTGTTTTTAGTCCTCAGCCCAGAGGAGGTGGTCTCCATAAGTAGTACTGAGTGCCAGCAGTACTCCTCCCAAGGAAGCAAGGGATGAGCATCTTCCCTCGTTGTACAGAACTTTCCAGAACACCGTTGGCAATGAAACTGTGACTCGGTGGCCCTGGGCTCATGTATCGAAGGTGAATGCCAACCAGATGGAGGTTGTTTTCTTTTGTGCTTGCAAAAAAAGAATCCAGCCTTGGACCAAGTACAGTCCTGGTGTGATGGACCATTGCTCAGTTAGGAAAGAAACAGTCTTTTCACTAGCTGTTGACAGCTGGCCAGTAGTTTGACATATTTTGGATGTTTATGTTAGTGCCCGGTTGGCTGCATTCATATGGGATCACTTGAGGATCAGGTTGTAACTCTCTCATGCAGCAAATGTCACTCTCAATGTGAATAATGTGTTGGTTGCACTTTGTTTTTTCCATCTTATGCTGAAGAAATAAAAGGCATCTGGTCTTTTTTTTCTCCCCACTTCCCCCCTCCCCCTTTAGATCTAGAATTCTTTAAAAAAATCTGAAAAAGTCTTCCTTTCTTGGTTAAATGTCTGGTCACAGGATTGAAACCCCCTCTGAGTTTTGACGCAAGCCACCCTTGGCCAGTAATAAATATTGCCCAATATTAGAAACAAAATAATTATTTTCTCTTCCCTCTTCCTCATAGTTATGCTTTGATATTTTTTTTTCTTGACTTCAGATTATTCATAATTTTTCTAAGACATTTTGTTATTTGGGAGGCACATTTTTAACTCTCCTCTTACACTTCATGCCTTCTTTTTTGCACACCCCTTGCTTTGCCCCTGACTTTTCTTAAAACCTTGATAATGACATTTTTATTAGTGTGGAAGTAAACTGGTCAAATTGGAAGCAAACTCTAATTTTATAAATAGTACAACATTTTACCCAAATAAGGTGGCATTTGGGCAGCTTAGAGCAAAAACTATCTGAAATGGTTTGTTATGTAGTTTTTCCTGCCAGTGATACAAACCCCTGCATCTTTAGCATGGATTCTTACTCCTAAAAGCATGTCCCCAGGGTCACTCCACAAGACAAAGCAGTGCTCAATCATTACTCAAAGTATTTTCTGTGGAAGGTGATGTTTTAAATTACTTTTTGCTGTTTTTTCAGCAGGGAATTAAACAGTGGAGATCTCCCAGAGACCTGCCTGCAGACCCGAGCATACTCTAAACTGAGAGCTGTGGTATCTCACTCACAAGGAGGAGCAGCAGAGCGAAATGGATGTCTGATTATGCTGTGTCAGAGATAATTTGCTACAGCAGTTGTAGCAAGTAACATTAAACATGGAAAAAGAACATTGAGCAATTGCTTTCTATGCTTATTTTAGGCTGGTTCTCCATCTCTTACCCTAAACACCCTTTATAATCCACAGAAGCTTGCCATGTGTGCAGCATGGAGATCCTTTTTGGGAACCCATATGGTCCTATACTGACCGTCACAAGGCAGCCAGGACTTGCTGTGAGTGGTTGTGCCCAGCATGGAAAGTGGGACCAGAGGAAGGTTTGATGAGTAAGTGTTCTCCCCTTAACACTGGGACTGCTGTGGGAATTTACTTTCTGTTGTTTTAACTTGCATGAACAGCATCCAGATGGGGCTGGGGAGACCTGTTGGGGAGGATCTTTGCAGAGAAGGACCTGGGAGTCCTGATAGATGACAGGTTGTCTATGAGCCAGCAGTGTGCCCCAGGGGCCAAGAAGGCCAGTGGGATCCTGGGGTGTATTAAAAGGAGCATGGCCAGCAGGTCAAAGGAGGCGATTCTCCCCCTCTACCCTGCCCTGGTCAGGCCCCACTTGGAGTATTGTGTCCAGTTCTGGGCTCCCCAGTACGGAAAAGCCAGGGATCTCCTGGGAAGAGTCCAGAGGAGGCTACAGAGATGATTAAGGGCCTGGAGCATCTCCCCTGTGAGGAAAAGCTGAGTGAGCTGGGGCTGTTCAGCATTGAGAAAAGAAGATAGAGAGGGGATCTGATCAATGTTCATAAATACCTGAAGTGTGGGAGACAGAGGGAAATGGCCAGCCTCTTTTCAGTTGTCTCTGGGGACAGGACAAGGGGCGATGGCTTCAAGTTGGAGCACAGGAAGTTCCGCACCAACATGCGGAAGAACTTTTCCCCAGTGAGGGTGACAGAGCCCTGGGACAGGCTGCCCAGGGAGGTGGTGGAGTCTCCTTCTCTGGAGATATTTAAGACCTGTCTGAACACCTGCCTGTGCAACCTGTCCTAGGGAACCTGCTTTGGCAGGTTGGACTCGATGATCTCTGGAGGGTCCCTTCCAACCCCTACAATTCTGTGAACAACCAGCTCTTCCATTTCCAAGACATCTTGGGGGTGGCCCTGGAAAAATCCAGCTGCCCTGGAAAGGAAAAATGGTGACCTCCTTGACATAAATCCTCAGTATCTCCACCCAGAATTTGTCAAATAGCATCAAAGAGTGGGAAATGTGTAGTTTTTTGCACATCTTTTGTGAGAGGAATATCTTCAATGCAATCCAAGTCAGCTTACCTTCTACTTTTCGTTGACTGAATCATGCCAAGTGTCTGAACAGTGCCAAAGATCAAACCCAACATCAGGATGTGCCAAATGCATCAGTCTTCAAGAGCTAAAGGCAACTGCTGCTTGTTAAATTCTCCTTCAGAAATATCTAGAAGCTTTTTTTTTTTCTAATTTGTTGAATGCAAACTCAGTTTCTTTTTCATTCACAGTGATAGTGGATGAAACATGCAAGCAGTATGGTTCAAACAGTGAAGAAGTGCATTTACTTTATTTGAAACTGGATGGTAAATAAAATGTATTGTCATTGTATGAGTACATATAAAAGAAAACTCAAGTAATGAGGAGTATTAAATACTTCTTTTGAAAAGGTGGAGGCAGAGAGTGGTGATGGTAAGATCCTGGTTGTGGTCTTCCCAACCAATGTCCCAAGCCTCCAAAGACATGGCATTTGGTTTCAGTGTTGAAAAATACCAGTTTTCACCATTGATTAGGAGAGATCTGCACAGGCTTTCAGCTCTTTCATTTCCAAGACCTCTTGGGGGTTGCCCTGGAAAACTCCATCTGCCCTGGAAAGGAAAAAGGGTGACCCCCTTGACATAAATTTGACCTCCCCCAGGACATCTCAATAAAGACATATTTCTTCTTAGTCTCCACTGGTTTCTTTGCAGAGCAGCTGCTGACTTGTGTGCTTGGAGGCAGTGGTCTCATGGGCTTTTGCCTCAGTGGCCACTGCAATACTGTGTACAGCCGTACTACAAAGTGCTAAACCACAAGACAAGAACTGGCATAAGACACTTGCAGGACTTCTGTGACCACAGCTGTGAACTCGAGCTGAGATGCAGACAAAACTTGCTGATTTCTTGGCAAGAGACAGTAAGCAGCAGGGCTGTCTCTTCAAAAGATGTCTGGCAGTTTATCTTGAGATGTCCAGTCGATGAGGCTAAGTCAACATAAAGATGAAGGGGTTAGTGATCTCTCCTTTCTCTCCTCTGCAGGCCCAAAGTCTCCTCCTGTCTGATTTATGAGTTCCTGCTGGTTTCCACATGACCCCTGCTCCTCCCTCTGAAATCTGAGACCTGAAGGACCCTCCTGAATTTCTCCTTCACACTCAAAGGAAACAAAAAAAAAGATCAATTTCCAAGTTTTCTGATGGATGTTTTGTGCCTACTGCCCTTCTATCCTGTCCTTATATATGTTAACGGAGGATAGTGGCTACAGATTATTAGATATTGGCTATCTCCTCTGGTAGGCATCATTTGGGATAGCCTATTGTGTCTCTCTTCAGTTGGATAATTTGGTTTATGCTTAATCTGTTGTGAGTACTGTGCGAGTCCTACAAATGTGTGTGCCTGTGTCTGATAATAGTCTGGATAAGGCAGGGGAAAGTTATTTCCATTCTACATGAGATACACACAGAAGATACAGAAATGTGTTGTATAAGATGACAGAGGGTTTTTTGTGCTGAATAAAACACTTGGATCCAGCAGGTACAAAAATGAAGCATCCTCACTGCCTACACTATCCTCTTTTGTGCACCTTAGGAGACACCTCACTGCGAGAGGGAAGGAGGCTTACTGATCAAGTGGCACACAGTCACAAAAAATCAATCCAAAGTGAAGTGTTCATTGGATGGCTCCCAATTAGATTTATTGCTTGACATCTTCTTAACAGGTTTCTTGGGGGTGTTCAAAGCTTGAGAGGGATTGGCAGTGTTTGAAATTTTGCAGCAGGAAGCATTAGTTGTGTGTGTTTTGTATTTTGGGGGAGGGGAGGGTTTATAGATTGGTTCTTATTATTTCTCCTGTTATCTTGGGGCTGATTGAAGTACACTGCTGTGACCCAACATGGAAACTATTGGCTGCTGTGACGTAACTGAGCAAAGGTGCTTGATGTTTTTGGCAAGAGGGAAGTGGACACAGTGGCGGTACTGGAGCATGTGCTCTGTGTGAAACATCCCTCAGCTTCCCAGTGAGGTCCTTTTCCTGAGTTTGGAAAGCTGTGTTTCAGGTCCCAGCATCAGGCAGAGAAAAGAAAACATCCTTCCACTGTAAAGGCTGTGTGATGGTGGAGAACTTTGTGAAAAGCCTTTCTGAATATCCATGACTTTCTCTTGGGAGAGGTGAGCCTGCTGCCTAGGACAGGACCTAGAGTCACATCAAATTCATGGCCGTAAGACGCTGAAGGACTTTATGGCTGCATGGCTTTTAGAAAGTCTTTCACCATAAGCCATTAAATCTTAAGGATATTTGTAAATAAGACAGTGACCTTGCTGGAGACTGTGACTCTGTAATGACTTGTGACTCTCACAGATGAAGGTGTTTGGCAGTGTAATGATTTAGTTAGCTCAGAATTTATTAATAGTTAATTAGGTTAAGGTTAATTATTAAAGGTTAAATTTTAGCAGCACTTAATGTTTGACTAATTTTAAAGACTTACAAGTAATTCAGGAAAATTTGACCAAACCAGTAATTTAAATAAAGTTTCAAAGTTGACAAGACTCACACTTACACTATAAGATATCTTAAATCAAAGTGTATAGGTACATATATATGTAAACATAGAACATAAGACAACAGATACAAAACAAACAAATATTTGTGCCCAGCAACACAAGATACCTACACTCATAAAGGCAAATGTATGTATCTGAAGATGTATTTAAGTAGAGGGGTGGATGAAGGAATCCAGCTCATCGTTAGGGTTTCCCTCATTGAGTTTAGAGTGAGGACACTGTGTTGGCATTCCTCAATGGGTGGTTGTTGAGACTCCAGAAGCCTGGCTTCTCCCTGGCAGATGATTCTCCCCAGGGCTGGGGCACAGCTGCACCAGGCTGTCAGGAGGTGATGGATTGTCACTATTGTTCCCAAGTTATGAGGGAACAAGAATGTGAAGGTTCAAGCACAGGTGTACCAGGCCATGAGACTTACCTTCACTGAGATCACATCAAAGGGGTGCCTCAACACTCTGGTCTGCTGCTCAGGTATGTGGCTTAGAAAAAGGGGGAGAGTTTGCGCCAAGTACTGAGCGGCAAAAGACAGAAGGGGTGACACCACCACAGACTCTGGAAGAGTTTAAAGGAATTGTCCAAAAAGCATAGAATCATAAAACAATATAATTGTTTGAGTTGGAATGGACCTCAAAGCCCATGTAGTTACCGCCCCCTGCCATGGGCAGGGACAATTTCCACTAGACCAGGTTGCCCAAAGCCCCAGACCACCTGGTCTTGAACATTGCCAGGGATCTGGGGGCAGCCACAGATTCTCTGGGCAGCCTGTGCCGAGGCCTCACCATCCTCACAGGGAAAGACTTCTTCCTAAAATCTCAGCTATATCCACCCTTCTTCATTTAACCTCCTATCCTCTCACTCTATGAACTTCTTGTCAGTTCCTCTCCATCCTTCCTGCAGCCTCTTCAGGTAATGCAAAGCTGCAATAAGGTCACCCTGGAGCCTTCTCTTCTCCAGGCTGAACAAGCCCAACTATCTCAGCCTGTCTTCACAGGAGAGGTGCTCCAGTCCCCTGATAATCTTTGTGGCCTCCTCTGGACCCATTCCAATAGCTCCATATCTTTCCTGTAGTGGGGACTCCAGAACTGGACACAGTACTACAGGTGGGGTCTCACCAGAGCAGAGTGGAGCAGAGGGGCAGAATCCCCTCCCTGGACCTGCTGGTCATGCTGCTTTTGAAGCAACCCAGGAGATGTGATGGGAACTTGGTGACTGGTGTCCCTTGTCCTCTGTATTGCACACCACTAACACTGTCTGGGCTAGTTGGACACGTACATTTTGGTGCTTGTGAGTATGAAAGAAAGAGAGGGTTGAAGCCTCAAAAGTGTGTCTGAAATTAGATTTGTTTAAACCAAATAACATATTCTACATTGAAGGTCTTGATGTTAGTTTTGTTAAACAAATTTATACAGTGTCTTTGTGGGCCAGGTCAGCAGTGCTGCTAACGCAGCGTGAAGCAATAATGTTAGAAAAAGAGATTCCACCCTTTCTCAGGATAGTGGTTGCTTTATCTCCTAAAGTCTTGATGCTGTGTTGATCAGAAGAGTAATTATTTCTTTGCCTTATTTTGATGCGTGGTGCACTTGATACAAGATAGGCTATCTGCAGGCACTTGTTCTGACAGTATGAGTAATAGGAATTTGCTGAAATTTCAAGACTGTAAGTTTTCTTTCACAAATGGGTGGTCTTTGATATCTTTCTTTGAAAGGTGTCCAATTCCTGAATGTTGCTGCATTTTTGAAGGTGGCATATCTCAGCAGGTGCACTTCAGAAGTGAGAGCGTTGTGTTTTTTTAACCAAAAGATGTGAAAAATGCTGCATTCCTCTGCTTTCCCTCCTCATTTTCTTTCTTATGATCAGCCTCTGAGACAACCTCCTTTTTCATTAAATAATCTCCTAAGCCAAAACATCATTCAGCCAAATGTAGGTGCCAACAAAAACTGAGTCACATACACAATGCAATGAATCATCTGAGGTTCAGCTGAGATCTTGGGCTTTAGTGGTTATAGCTGACACATATGATTGTCCAGCACAGTGACATGCTTTGCAGTGGTTTGTGTTCAAGGGTGCCTACACTCTGTGTCAGAACAACACTAAGAAGACTCACACAGATCTGTACAAGGTAAATCCAAACCTAAGCAGGTTTTGATACTATTTTCTTAACCCAAGTGTGCTGCATGTGTACACTTGGAGCCTTCACAAGTCTACACTGGGAATATAACGAGGTTGAAAGCCTCTGAGGGTTTGGGGAACCAGAAAGGGGTGATTCAACCAGCCTTGCAGGCACAGGACCTGGGGGTTTTTAGGCAACAGAGCTTGAGGTTGCCAGCACTCAGAAAGGGGGGTGGGAGGCAGGAGATGCATCCACAAACTAAGTCAGAGAACCAAATATGGACCGAGACCAGAAGCGTGGAAGGACCTGTATCTGCTTCTAGAGGGAGCAAAATGTGTGGGCTGTACACATCTGGGCAAGAAAACTCTGCTTTACTGTGCTGAATTTGCCTTTAAGGGTGCTGTCAGTACACAGACTGCTGACAAGTTATCCTGGATTGCTTAGCTTAGGTTTTGTTTTTGTTTTCTGCACTCTGCCTGGAATTAGGAGCAGTCATCCAGGCAGTTGCATGTCAAAAGAGATGCCAAAGCCTGGTTACCCCATAGAGCGAGATACTGTGCAAGATGTCCAAGTGAGCACTGGGTGGTGGATCCTTGGAGCCAAAGACTCAGCACTTGGTGAGAGTGTGGTCCCCGAAGTGCTGGATTTTTCTTTATTAGTAGGATGCTCCACCAAAACCAATGAGCCCAGCCTTTCTTCATGACCAAACCTAGGCACAAGGTCGTGCTGCTTCACGAGGATATTTCTTCACAAAGAAATGTCAGTTGTGTAGGAAAATATGTCCTTGAATATTCCCAGAAAAAAAACACTTGTCTCTTCGGTTTCCAGGTAAAAGTGATTAAATCAGACTTAAGGACGTGCCCATGACACACAGGCATTGTAAAAGCAGCTGCTAGGGTACATCAGCCACAGTCTCTGTGCTGTGAAAAGCACTCTTCTATCCCCTTTCCTCCTCCCTCTTTTCTTTGGCACAGGCCTGGAGATTGCTAAACCCCCAAGCTGTCTGGATCCCAAAGCTCTGTAGGAGCACTCTCCAGTATGGTAATGAGAAAATTTGTCTGCAGTAGGGGTAGGTAAAAACATGTACACTCTCAGTTGTTTCAAGACTGTGTAAGAATCAGGATAACAAATCTGGAGATGCCATCTAACAGATAAGTTTGTAGTAAACATATACTTTCTTAATGAACTGGAGAGCTTACAGGAATCCTTTCACCCCTTATTACAAACTCCCAAAATGGGAAGGAGTGGAGCAAGAAATTTGGAGTTTGAAAAGTTCCATTATTCCTGAATACAGGGCTTGCTTTTCTTTTTTTTTTTTTTTTTTTTAAATAAAACATGCTGAAGCACAAACCTTCACACCCCGTCCCAACCCAGTCTCTTTTTTTTGCCTTTCAGACTGTGCTATCCCAGTTTTCTCGGTACAGCAGGACATGTGCAGGTAGAAAAGCCATTGCAAAGAAACACTGGTTACCTTGGTGTGGCACCAAGGATTAATCTCCTGTGAAATGAACTTTTATTTCCACACTTTGATGGCAGTAACAGAGTTACATTGTCTGTTCCACACCAGACCAATCTTCCCTGTGCATACTCTGCTGCAGATGTTACTTGTCATCGAGGCCCTTTCTTCTGGCCCAATCCTGACAGTTTTCGAGTGTATTTTTCCCCTGTGCTGGTCAGAAAGACGTGAGCTGAGAAATGCCTACTGCCTTCACAGATGCCATTAAGGACACGGGGCTTTTTTCAATTTAGAAGGGACAATTTCCATCTTTCATGTAGAATTTGGACTGCACAAACCCATAAAATTCATCTAGAGGCTTCCAGTTCTATTATTTAAGTGTTATTTGTTAAGAAGTCATCTGGTCTTGATTTAAAGGCTAGGAAATTAATGTAAACTGAAGGAGAATTTTCACGAATGACAAATTCCTTCAAACTGCTTGGTCTCATTCTGATTAAAACAATACTTTAGACTTACTTTGGCATATTATTTATTCTTTGGGGGAGAAAGGGAACAATGAACAGAGTCTTTTTTGAAAACTGTGGTTTCATACTGCCAAGTTTTCATTGTAATTACTTTCTACATTAGAGGTCAGTCACTAATACAATACAAACTTAATGTAACGGGAGTTTCAAATACGTACAAAGTGAGGTTCTTAAATACTGGTCTAAACTCATTATGAGCATGAACTGACATAGAGTTATAGCTGTGCGAGTTCAAAAATAAATTAAGCCAATAAATTAAGTGTGGGAATTAAATGGCACATCCTGACTCAGTTTTCATTCATTTTTTTCTTCATTAGCCTGAGTTCATACATCTTTCTCTCTCCTCCTGAGTGCAGTGTATGATAGGTCCAGTGAGACACAGAGGTCAGATCAGAGACTGGGACTCTGGTGTCCTTCAGGAAGGTCACAGGATTATGTTATGGCTCCGTCCAACGGCTTGTCAGAGCCTGATAAGACAATATGTCTCAGCAAATTCATGTTTCAGTGGCAGAGTCTGAACATCAGTAGTTCAAAAACCATCCTGTGCAATGCACAGTTAAAAAGATAACAGCAAACACAAGTTTTCAAAGTTGCCCTGGGAGGTGGCAGAAGTAATTCACCTCTCTGGTGTCATCTGACAGTCACTGTTCTTGGACTTTCCTTCCCATATTCTTCTTCCATAAATAACAGAAGAGCATAAAACCCAATTTGGAGTCCACTTTGGAGGGTGTCACAGTGCTGAGCTCTGCAGTGACTTTGCTCTGAAGGACTCGTGATCTAGTGAGGACTTCTGGGACCTGAGCCTTTTTGCTGCTCACCTTGTTGGGTTTCAGAGTAAGCCACAGCTGAAGTCAATCCAACATGATGGTGTAAACTTAGAGAAAGTAAAAGGAAAACCAGTTTAAGAGTGAAATATGGAGACAGAAATGTCAGGATCTCAAAGTCCCCAAACCTCAAATAAAAAGTGTGCAGAACCGGCCTCTGGCTTTTCCTCCCCTTCCAGAAATGATACCCACTTGGCTCTGTGGCCCCTAATGATGAGCTCTCCATCTCTGTACTTTTCTGAAGAATTGGAGAGAAACAGGCACTAAGGAATCCCTGCCTGATGTAGCACATTACAGAACCAGCCTATTTTATTTTTCCAGTGTGGAAACGTCATTAAAAGGCATTTTCTTGTAAGTGCAGTATTTTATTTATGTCTAGATCTGACTTGAGCAGAAATCATACATTTACAGGCATTTAAATTCAGAAAAATATTAAAGCAGCTCACTGAAAATATTATCTCCTTAACTTCTAATAATTATAATATTTTCTGTATTTTTTTTGAATTGTTATTTTGGCAAATCCTGTAGTGGATGCCAGCCAGCAAGTAAGTAAAATAGAGTCAAAGACTGCCCTTGTCCACTAAAATGGACTACCAATAATGCATCATTTTTTCCAACATTTTTGTTGGGTGGAGCTCGGAAGGTGATTCCCCCTTCACACCCTTACACAAATATTTATGTAGAACAGCTTTAGCTTAACCTGAAAGGAAAATTCTGAGAGTGCTTCAGAAAGCCTGTGGTAGGAAATAAAAACTTAAAATAATTTCCATTAAATTGCTGGCTCTGAACTTGATGTCGTGGGCTTGGCATACATCGTGGGTTTTGAGTCAAACAAACGGCCCTACAGAAAACCCTGCAGTTTTAGACTACATCTTCACAAACTGTCTCTGTTACTCACAAACCACTGGAAAAGGAGAGGAGGAAATGCTTCACTGCCTTGGGAGGACATGTTAAATGAGCCTGCTGTCCTTGTCTACCTCCTCACTGAAAAGCAGAAGAATAGTGAAAGGATACCCTATCTAAGGGAAAAGGAATGCACAGCATCACGGACACAAAGGGCATGTGCAAAGGATCACAGGACAAGCACTTTCTTTTTTTTTCTCTTTTTCAAAATTAAAGAGGTTTTTGTTAGAAGATTAAAGGTTTGTATTTGCTTAGTTTGTTACAGCTGAACCAGTTCTGGCAGTGCTCTCCCCTCCTAACCCAGCAAAGGGAAAAACCAGGAACAGCTCTAAATTCGGTACTTGGGGAATGGTACTGAGCTGAGTGCTAAATTCAGATCTGTCCCTGGCTTTTCCCTTACTGGGTTAGGTTAAGCCTCATAATTATCCAGTGACCCATTCCCAAATGCCACAGTTAGAGGATTCAATGCCTTGTAAAGACAGCTGAGACTGGAAAATGGTATCAGCTGGCCTCCCTGCCCTGAATTTACCTTACTCACACTGCATGCTTGCACGCCAGCACCAATAAGATTCCCCAGTTTGGGCTGCAACATGATGGCACAGGTCAGGTGTGTGCCCAACATCACTGGCTCAACTCCATCCATGTGCACTGGATACAGCCCTCCCACTGCAGGACCCCTTGAGAATCCCCTTCACCCTCCTTGCCGTGGCCCCATTCACCCTGTTACAAATACAGAAAGGCAAGAAAAGAGTACTTTTTCCAAGGAAGTGGAGATATCCCATTTTAACCCTTCCTGTTTCATTTATAAAGGATGGCAACCGATTGCTTGGCTCCCTACTTAAAATAATTTTGTCCCACTTTGAAGCTGAGAACACAAGGCTAATGCATTTTAACCTGGAAGTGAACAGAGACATCCTTTAAAAAGAGTAAATTCTGTCTTTGCCATGCAAAGAATCCGTTGTATTTCTCTGTATTCCCATGATGCATGCAGTACATGTGGGGATACTGGAGATGCCCTCACACTGACTTACCAGTGGGCCTCTGCTCCTGGTTAAGCATCTGAGAAAGTGAAGAGATAAGGACTGAAGGTCCCTCTTCCAATCCTGTCACCACCATTGCAACCAAAATTGTTGGTGCTCATGTAAGATGGACACACATCACGGAAAATTTTGGACAATTAACTTTTGTCTGCCTTGGTCATCCAATAGGATTTAAATTCTATTTTCCATATTTAATATAATGCCAACAATTGTAAAGCCCTATATAACTAAAGCAAAACTGTAGGAAAAGCTATAACAAAACCTATAGCTTTATGAGATGAGAGGTGCTGGTTTCTAGCAGTCCCATGCCTGTCTCTTAATTAGACAAGTGAGGAGGGTTAAACCACACCAGTCTCTCCAAATTCTCTGCTCATGCTACAGCAAGTACTACTTAACAGTTATCTTGTTTACTTTTCCTATTAGGAAACCACAGTTCAGCATATCTGCTCCCTGTCAGGCCTAAACTGCTGTGTGTAATTAGCCAATTAGCTACTGTTAGCAAGCCTTAAAGCATCTCTCCCTGTCAGTGCTCTCTGCAAGCTACTTAAATACTTGCACGTTCATAACATTGTCCCAAGAGGAGGCAACACTTGTATTTTTTTGAAGGTTTCTGCTCAGGTGTTCTGTGAAGCCCATGAAGCTGTGCTGCTGCTGTCCCAAGAGATGAAACATCCCTCACCTTGGATCCTGAAAGAGACTGGAATGTGAAGCTACACTGGAAGAGTTGTGAGGAGGTTACTCTTGGCTCAATAGAACTCACTGATACTGCTGTTAGAGGACTTAATTTTCTGGCCCAAAAATCAATGAGGTGTTCTGAACTTGGAGGGGCCTGCAGTGGGAGTGATTTGAGGAGACAAGTGTAACTTTGGGGCTATCGCTGAACAGCCGGGCTGTGTAAAGTGGTGGCTGCAAGCCTGGATGTCACGCAGACCCCTTCCTCATCCCAGATGTGCCAGCCTCCATGTGAATGCAAGCCTGTGGGTGTGTGCAATGCACGTTGCCTCCTCTCACCCTGATCTGGAGCTGGTGATGGTCACTGGCTGCGCATCCCCAGTGGCACCACAGACAAGCGTTGTCAGGCAAGGGGATGGAGGGGCCGCAGTTGCCTCCCTGTGCAGTTTTGGGCTGCCCCATTCTCACAACAGCTATGCCCAGCCATGCAGAGCAGTGTCTCTCCGGTTCATCTGATGACTTCCTTCATCCAGGGCTAAACATCCATAATTTGGGCAGGAATGTGATTTGGTGGGGCAGAGATCTCTCAGAGTCCTTGTGTTACTGAAATGCTGAGTTTGGTGTGGGGTTTGGGGGTTTATTTTTGCTCAGTAAGTTAGGTCAGCCTCAAAGTTAGAAACAATGAAATATACATACTGCTTTGCATTTTTAATGCTTATAAATAGGCATTTACCAAATGGGCAGGGAATCTTTAAACAGCGGAACAAACAAACAGCTTTATGACAAATCATTGCTACAAATTCTTACTAAAGAGTTCTGATTAATAAATCATTACTCTGCATTTGGGAAATGTGGTGGATTTATTAATGTGGACTTTTAATCCCTGGAAATATTCAGCGGTGCTGTTCAGATGCTTGATCTCAGGGTTCTCATTCATAAATCTAACTCACATTTCCTGGACATATTTCTTAGTCTGTTGAATGCAGTTTAAGCAAAGGCTTTTCCAAAAGTGTTTATTTTTTAGGATATGGCTTAGATGGACTTCTGTTTCTAAGTTGGGCTGAAATTATTGCCTAATTTGTAATGGAAATGAAGTTTAAAAAAAAAAAAACCTATGCAGGAGGAGATATGAATTGCTAATGGGTCATGGCCTTGTCTTCCCACTGACAGGCATAAATTTCGTCCCCAGTGCAGTCACAGGGGAGACTGTTACCATATGCATGCAAATCACTGTCTGTGGGGTACAAGTTTGCACAATGCCTTCTGCAACGCAGAGGCTGAGGTGTGCCTGGCTGTGCCTGTAAGAAAGGGCCTGCCCCACCAGCAGCTGCAAACAAGGAAATCCCTGTGCTCATCTTGGGTGCAGCGTGTGAAGCTTGACAAGTCTAGCTGCATGACCCCCACAATCTCCTCTGTATTTTTGATCTGCTCTCTTTTCTTCATCCCACACACATTCTGACTGGAGCAGTCTATAGTGGTCTGTGCAGATCATAAAGAGCATTCCATTTTCCTCATCTTTGACCTGGGATGGATGTGCAGAACTGATGGTTTTTTTGGCTCCAACACACCTAAACCATCCCAAATCTGTTTCAGATGACTGGCAGGTCAGGTTCTTACCTGCCACAACTTCACAGCTGCAATACTTCATCTACTTAGAAAATAGTGTCTCTGTACATGCAAGCCAAACCTTTCTCCTGGTTGGCAGACAGAACCCAGGGTGGGAATGGAGACGGGGATGGAGATAAGTAGAAGTTGCCAGTGTCCGGGCAGATTTTCCACATCTTTTAATGTGGTTGTTTCTATCTTTGCTCAAATCTATCTTTTGGTAATGATGTTCTTCCCAAAGCTTTGCCTTCACTGTTCCTTAACTGGGGAGGGTTATTCAGAAAAGCGTGGACAAGACTTTATTAAGCCTCTCTAAGAATTACCCTGAAGTTTGCTTCCAGATGGGAAACCATGATAAAGATTGTGCTTGTCTCCAGAAAAAAGAACCTTTCAGTGTAGCTCAAACTCAATCTTGTGACCATCAGTATCTTCTAACAACAAACCTGATGGAGAGGGGTGGATTTCCCCTCTAGAAAGAACTCAATACACTGCTGGGGAAGACCACAACTATCCTGAAACTGCAGTGAATACCTTGCATTTCACAATAGCAGACAACTGTGCCGTTTCTGGACTGATATGTTTAGCACTGACTGAAGTCCACGAAACACTGATGTGCCCCATGTTTCTACCAAGACAACTGTGTTAAGAACCAAGGAGCCACGAAGGACAGCTGCATGGGGTCTGTGCCTTTTCTCTACTCTCCTACTTGACAGCACCCCCACCTCTAAAGAGGCCCTTGCTCTTGGCCACTGGTGGGGTCATTGAGGGACTTGTACTGTCCTGTGTGCTCAGCAGATGACATATTTTTATTGGTGAGCATATGGATAATGCAATTTTTCTGATACTTTCATGTCACTCAGAGCCCTGACTTAAGCTGAGACCTAGGAAAAGGGTTTAATTGCAGCCTTAGGAAAAAGGTTTAATTGCAACCTTTTGTCCAGGAACAACTTGCTGGGGTGAGAGAATGAGCACTATCAACATGTGCATACTTAAATGCATCCACCAATCTCCATCCTTGTCCCCTTAGTGCTGAGTGATAGTCCTTCCAACTTTCTTTAATCCCTTAGATAGGGCATTTTTAGGAAAAAGGCAGAAAAATCACGTTACATCATAGGACCAAATCACATGATAGAGGAATTTTAAAGCAGACATCTTGTCTTGAAGAACAGATTGGGTGAGCACCCTGAGTTATTTAATTTACCTGTTTATCTTTCTTATTTCTGAGCGGCTTGCAGGGAGACCCTATCTCAGCTACAGGAGCTCAGCTGGGGACAGCATGCCCCCAAGCTTCAGGGTGGAGGTCAGCATTGCAATGCCTGGTCTGGCTCTGAATTTATCCCTGGCCTGCTCTTACAGAGGCAGGGTGATGGTGTGGGCTGCAGTGTCATACTGATACGGCAAATACCAGTGGAAAGGGGTGGCAGAGATATGTGCACTCAGTGGGCATGTTGCAATACATTTTGCAATGCAGGCACTGACATTATTGCTAACAGCCAATAATGCTTATTGTCATGTCTGAGAAACAACAGGTGAGCAGATGACCCCAAGAGAAGTGAATCCCCTGTCAGTGAGATATTCCATCTGAATTTATGAAGTGTGATGTATTAACCCATCGGGATTTGCTGCAGAGCCTTAAATTACGGCCATGCCTTGATGTGGAAGGACACTGAGAGTTATGCCTGTGTTCATACAGGATTAGATGTAAGCAGCTCCAGAGGAGCGATCTGTGATAAAACCCATGCAGGTGTTGCGCATCTACTGCTGCCCAGGTCTGGAAACACCAATAGCTCGGCTGGGCTGAGTGGCTTGATGGCTGGCTCCCAGGAGAGGTGTTTTGTAATTTAGTCTGTGGTGGTCACCAGGCTTTGAAAAAGTTTAAGGTGGAGCAATACTGCATCCTTACTACTCGCTCCAGCTCCTCTTGCTTTAGTTGTATTTTAAGAAAAAGCAGTGATTCGCCTGCCTCTATCCAAAGCAAACAGACCGATTTACATTGAGCACTTTATCTTTTTTCTTTTTTTTCTTTTTTTTTGGTGGTGAAGTTGTCTAAGAGCTCTTTGACATTTGATAGCTGGCATCTTTCTTCTTTTATTAATACAGGTATTGTGAGGTGGGCCTGGAGTTCTGAGTTTCCCAAGTAGAGGCAACTTTGGTGTACCTGGGCACTTATTTAAGTAACGTTGTTTGTTATTAGAACTATCATTTTTAAGGTGTTTCGTTATTTTCAGTGTTTATATATACAAAATATTTTCCTTTTGCCAGAAAAGAACAATACTCACATACTTTTTTAATAGTTACATTTTTTTTAATGTAGATTCATTTTTTACTGGAATTATTCAACCTTGAAGGTCACAGAATCTTCACAGAATCGTAGGGGTTGGAAGGGACCTCGAGAGATCATTGGGTCCAACCCCCCTGCCAAAGCAGCTCCCCAGCTCATATTGCACAGACAGGCGTCCAGACGAGTCTTGAATATCTCCAGAGAAGGAGACTCTACCACCTCCCTGGGCAGCCTGTCCCAGGGCTCTGTCACCCTCACTGGGGAAAAGTTCTGCCGCATGTTGGTGCAGAACTTCCTGTGCTCCAACTTGCAGCCATTGCCCCTTGTCCTGTCCCCACAGACAACTGAAGAGAGGCTGGCCACTTCCTCCTGTGCCACACACTTCAGTTATTTATAAACATTGATCAGATCCCCTCTCAGTCTTCTTTTCTCAAGGCCGAACAGCCCCAGTTCATTCAGCCTTTCCTCACAGGGGAGAAGCTCCAGGCCCTTAATCATCTTTGTGTCCCTCTGCTGGACTCAAAGGTCGTATTTTACAATTTTGAAAGAGAAGCTTTCCTGCTGCAATCCTTGATGCACTCCTTCTGTGATCATTATCTCCAAAGATAATTTGATGATTGGAAAAGCTGTGGGAATTGAAAAACCTTTCCACAGCCCCGTGTTTTCTAGCTGAGGCCATTCCTGTGCAATAGGATGTATAATAAAAGTGGACATGTTACTATAGAGTGAAGAGGCAGAGAAAAGAAAAGAAGGGTTAAAAATATCCCGAATGTTAGGTTTTGTGCTGAGTACTGTGTTTTTCAGAACTAAATATCCCAAGAAACTCCCTTGAGAGAAGCCAATGCAGTAAAGCTCACCTATACTTGATTGCAGTCAGTAACAGCATAAAACCTTGTTTTAACTGGCTTTCCACACAAGCAATGCTGGGTGCATGCTAATAATGCTGTGCCCTGCATTGATAACTAAGAAAATAAATTTATTGTTAGTTTTCCATAGTGAATGGACAGAAAACAGATTACCTGGATCTTTTGGAACTGGTTAGGATATAAAGTGTATGATTGCTGTTTAGTACTGCCAGGTTGGGACACAGTCTGATAAGCCTGAAAGCTGCTCTCAAACTTTATTTTTGCATTGTTGTTTTGACAGGCTGTGCAGAGCCAGTTATAAAACATGTTCTTGAAACTGCCTTTCTCTGAGAATATGCCTGGGGTCCATTTGGTTTGACATCCAACTCAGGAGAGGTTAAGAAAAGCAGGGTGAGTCCTTCATTCATGTCTGCATGCTCTGAAGTACTTTTAGGTGTTGGACTTGGTGATCTCTTGAGGTCCCTTCCAACCCCTACAATTCTGCGACAGACAATCCATGCCCAAGACTGACACCAACACTGACACCATCTTTCAACCCAGCTACATCCCTGCAGAGAGCTTGTGAAAGGGAGAGGGGGCTTTGAAGGATGCTCTTGTGAGTGCTGCCCAAACTGCCTGCTTTGGAGTAGCTGGTTCTCCACTTTTCACCATCTGATACTTCAGCTCAGATGCCTGCCAGCCACGTCTTCCATTCCATCCTTCTACTGGTCGTGAAAGACCAAAAGCAGAAGGGAAGATCCAGCATGCATCTTCCACTGGGCACACCACTCAAACACAACAATTGTTTGTTCTTTATATGAAATTTAGAAGAGAAAACATGATTAATTTCTGGGTGCAAAGCACTTGTGGGTAGAAAGATCCATGTAAAGCCAACATCCTCCATAAGGCTCTCTGGATTTAATGGCAGCCTTCGTGATTCTCCCAGAGTGGCAGGAGATCCATATTACAGGTGTGCTATGTCCAATACTGCAGGTGGTGGAGACCTAAGGCTGCTACAAAATACTGTCAAGCCATGATCCCTGTGGCCACATGCTTGTAAACAGCACTCCAAGTTGTCCATCTGTGCTGTGTCAGGATTGACATGTAAATCAATGCAACAGGAGTGGTTCAGTAGGTTGGAACAGTTACTGCTGAGATTCCTACATCTGCACAGTGAGAGACACTGGGGCTTTTTTCATCAGGCTAGATTAGAGTTCAAAAGCCCACACTATAGATGTGGTTTGAAGATGTTTGAAGGATCAAGGATTGGCTCAGAACCTTATTAACTTTTTATGGATTGGATGCATTTGATTTCCACCTCAGCTCGAGCTTCCGATTTAGTTTCCTCCAAAGAGAACTTAATTCATGAACACCATGATTACCCACTAAAACAAGCCAGAGGGCAAGGAGTGGAGATGGTCATAAGATACACTTCAAAACCACATAGCTGTCTTCAACAAATTGCCCTGATTTTTTTTAGTGTACATGCAGCCATATGTAGCTGTGACCTTAGCCCACATACACAGCATTTAAACTGTCTTCTAACTAAATAAATCATTGTTATTTTTGTTATATTCATAAATTTAGAAGCAGTTAGCTAGCAGATGTTTAAGTTCAAAGAAGGGCTAAGCAGGGTCAGGTGAGCAGTTTAAATATTTCTTCCACCAGAGGACATTAACAACATAAATGTGAAAGCCAGCGATAGAAATTATCTGAGCATTGTGGTCCATCCTGGAGAGTGAATGTCCTCATCTCTGACATTTACTCACAAAGCTTTAGTAAAAGGGCTTACTGGGGCTTTACATGAGAGATGTTCCCCTAATCTATGAGCAGAGTGAATGCAGAGTTCCTGCCATCTGTGCCATTTGCAACTTCACTCTTCTTATTCGACAGGTATTCCCATCCCCGCTTTGCTTCCCGGGGCTGCAGCAAGGTGCAGGATGGAGAGAAAAGCAGCATGAAGGTGATTGGTACAGAGCTGTGCTGGAGCTGTGAGGTCCTGGATTGGGAACAAACCCTCAGCAGAAGGAAGCAATGTCACACTCCCAGACCAGGAACTGTGAAATTACTTGTTCTTACTGTTCCTTTGTTTTTCATACTTCACTATCATTATTAAGACATTACTTTCATCAGCTGCTCTTAGTTGGTTGCATTCACTTCTAAGGTTGTGTTCCCTAGGACAAGATCCTCCAAACAAACCCAGATGGCTGATAGGAAAGTTCCTTCCAAAGCTGTGTTCCCTAGGACTAGACCCCCTAAGCAAACCATCAAAACATCCTCTGTTAAGGCAAAAAGATGGGTCACTGTCTTAGGAGATTCCCTTCTGGAGGGAACTGAGGGCCCGATCTGTAGGCCAGACCCTCTACACAGGGAAGTCTGCTGCCTTAAGGGAGCTTCAGTTAGGGACTTAACCAAGCAAGTCCCAACCTTGGTCAGGGACACGGATTATTATCCACTTTTAATTTTTCAAATAGGTAGTCATGAAATACATAAAATAAAACTGAGCACCATTAAGAAGGATTTAAGGGCCCTGGGACGCATGGTGCAAGGATCTGGAGCACAGGTAGTGTTCTCCTCCGTCATTCCTACTACAAGGAATGGGGAGGGTTGGTTTGAGAAGACCCAGGAAATAAATACCTGGCTCAGAGCCTGGTGTGAGAAACAGAACCTTGGGTTCTTTGAGAATGGGCTGGCTCGAGCCTCACCAGCCTTGCTTTTGAGGGATGGGGAGTATTTATCCCCTAGGGACAGAAGGATACTGTCCAAGAAGCTGGCAGGGCTCATTAATAAAGCTTTAAACTAGATAGGAAGGGGGAGGGGGACAGGGCCAGGCTAGATGGAAAAAAGCCTGGGTGTGGTGGTGGAGTTACTGAGGGATGGTGTGCTGGTAATGACCTCTGGTCAGCCACCCTAGTTAATCAGGGGGATAGTGTTCTAACTCAGAGTAGAGATGTAACTACTACTGATAGGCTAGGTAACTTAAACAGCTGTCACTTGGGAAGCAAGGCTTCCCCAAGGAGCACAAAAAGATCAGTAGACCAGCTGAAGTGCATCTACACCAATGCACGCAGCATGGGGAACAAAAAAGAGGAATTAGAAGTCCTTGTAAGTACAGGAAATTATGATGTGATTGCCATCACAGAAACGTGGTGGGATAATTCACATGGCTGGAGTGCTGCAATTGCCGGTTATAAAGTATACAGGCGTGACAGGCTGGGTAGGAGAGGAGGTGGGGTAGCCCTGTATGTCAGAGAATGCATTGACAGCCTGGAGCTGGAGTATGATGAAGACAGGGTCGAGTGTCGCTGGGTGAAAATCAGAGGAGAACAAAATCAGCGAGATATAGTGATGGGAGTCTGCTATAGACCACCTGACCAGGAGGAGGAAGCTGATGAGTTGTTTTTTAAACAACTGGGTGAAGTCTGGCGATCACCAGCCCTGGTCCTTACTGGGGACTTCGACTTACCGGATGTCTCCTGGAGGTACAATACAGCAGGGAGGAAACAGTCTAGCAGGTTCCTGGAGGGTTTGGAAGACAACTTCCTGACCCAGCTGGTGAATGAACCCACAAGGGAAGGTGCCCTGCTGGACTTGTTGCTTGTCAATAGAGAAGACCTGGTGGGGGATGTGAAGGTTGGAGGACGCCTGGGGCATAGTGATCATGAGCTGATAGAATTCTTAGTACTGGGAGAAGGAAGGAAGGGAGACAGCAGAACAAGCACCTTAGTCTTCTGTAGGGCTGACTTTGGACTGATCAGAAAGCTGCTCGATAAGATTCCATGGGAGGCAGCCCTTGAGGGCAAAGGAGCCCAAGAGGGTTGGTTGCTCCTCAAGAAGGTAATCTTGGCGGCACAAGAACAGGCTGTCCCAGTCGGACAGAAGAGGGGTCAGCGAGCTAGGAAGCCAGCCTGGCTGAGTAGGGAGATTCAGGCTGATATATGGGAAAAGAAGGAAAAATATGAGCTTTGGAAGAAGGGGCAGGTGTCTTGGGATGATTATAGGAAATTAGTGAGATCATGTAGGGAGAAAGCCAGAAGGGATAAAACTGATCTGGAACTCAGGCTGGCCAGTTCTGTAAAAGATAATAAAAAGTCCTTCTATAGGTATATTAATAGTAAAAGGAGGGTCAAGGAGAATCTCCAGCCCTTACTGGATGCTGATGGCACATTAGTGACAAGGGATGAGGACAAGGCTGAGGTCCTTAATTCCTTCTTTGCCTCAGTCTTTAACAGTAAAGAAGGATATTCCCTGAGTACTCATCCTCTGGAACTGGCTGACAGGGAGGGGAAGAATAACAAAGTTCCCATGGTTCAGGAGGAAACGATTAGCGACCTACTTGGCCAGTTAGATACCCACAAGTCAATGGGGCCAGATGGGATTCACCCAAGGGTACTGAGGGAGCTGTTAGATGTGCTGGCCAAACCCCTTTCCATCATCTATCAGCAATCCTGGCAGACTGGGGAAGTTCCAGTCGACTGGAGCCTGGCAGATGTTACACCCATAGACAAGAAGGGTCGGAAGGAGGATCCGGGGAACTACAGGCCTGTCAGTCTGACCTCAGTCCCAGGGAAGATCATGGAGATGGTCATCTTGGGAGCTATCATGCAGCACATGCATGATGGCCAGGGGATCAGGCCTAGTCAACATGGGTTTACAAAAGGTAGATCCTGTCAAACTAACCTGATCACCTTCTATGACAAGGTGACATAATAACCCCATGCAGCACTACAGGCTTGGGGGAGACTGGCTGGAGAGCTGTCAGGCAGAGAAGGACCTGGGGGTGTTGGGTGACTGCAGACTGAATATGAGTCAGCAGTGTGCTCAGGTGGCCAAGAAGGCCAAGGGCATCTTGGTTTGTATCAAAAACAGTGTGGCCAGTAGATCTAGGGAGGTGATTGTGCCCCTGTACTGGGCATTGGTGAGGCCACACCTTGAGTACTGTGTCCAGTTCTGGGCTCCTCACCACAAGAAGGACATGGAGGTCCTGGAGCGAGTCCAGAGAAGGGCAACCAGGCTGGGGAAGGGGCTGGAGGGCAAATCCTCTGAGGAGTGGCTGAGGGAGCTGGGGCTGTTTAGCTTGGAGAAGAGGAGGCTGAGGGGAGACCTTATCACCACCTACAACTATCTGAAGGGAGGTTATAGAGAGGTAGGTGATGGTCTCTTCAGTCAGGTGACAGGTGATAGGACAAGGGGGAATGGCATGAAGCTGTGCCAGGGCAGGTTTAGATTGGATGTTAGGAAAAAATTTTTACTGAAAGAGTTGTCAGGGCCTGGAACAGGCTGCCCAGGGAGGGGGTTGAGTCACCTTCCCTGCATGTGTTCATAAAAAGGGTAGATGAAGTACTTAGGGATATGGTTTAGTTTAGGATGTGAATGGCTGGACTCGATGATCTTAAAGGTCTTTTCCAACCTTGTTATTCTGTGATTCTGTGTGATTCTGTGATTCCTAGTTTGTTGGCTTCCTCCTGTCATCCTTTTCCTCTGTTTCTTTGTGTGTGGTTTTTTGAGGACAGTGGTTTTCTTGTTTGTTTTAATTGCTGGTGAAAATGAAGAATTTCAAATCAGGAGCACTAACAAAGAACTAAAATCTCAAAAAAAACCCCATCCTTGAAAGTCAAGGAAAAGAATAGTCCCTGATGTTTGTCATGTTTGGCAGCACAGAATATAAATTAAATTTTTGCTGGTATTTTGCAAGAATCAGCCATTGATTCAAAAGCCAGTTCTGCTGAAATAAAGACTTCTTAATTTGTCTATCCTGTCTTTGAGCTAGAATACCAAAATTTTGAAAGCTGTTTTTCTATATAAAGAAAAATCAGAAACTTATTTTTCTTCTAGCTATTAAAGAAACTGGGCTGAAATTAAGTAGAAAGCAAACAGCATGCATGTAAGTATGGTGAACAGCAGTGTAGGAAGTAAGGAGCTGAAATGCCTTACAATATATATTTTTAGCAAAGGATGAACCCAGAACTGTTCTTAGTCAACAAGCATCAAGGCATATTATCTTGGTTTTGTTTGCTGGTCTTTTAAAAATAAAAAGAATCCATTAAATGCCCACTGGACACATTGGAAAATATGCTAGTGCATAATTCATTAGCTGAGTCCCATGTTAGAGCTGTTGTTATTAGTCGGACAATTGCTTGCCTGTGACACGATACTGAAGGGATAGATGGACTTTACATTTTACCCTGTTGTGACTTTATGGATTGAGACATTCTCAGACATAAAGGGGAAAACATGA
This sequence comes from Porphyrio hochstetteri, assembly GCA_020800305.1. Classification (NCBI taxonomy): domain Eukaryota; kingdom Metazoa; phylum Chordata; class Aves; order Gruiformes; family Rallidae; genus Porphyrio; species Porphyrio hochstetteri. Next base: position 7,213,152 of record CM036938.1, on the reverse strand, counting down.
GAATCAAGGAAGTTCTGATAAGAATTTCCTATTTCCTTATTTTTTGATAAAAAAGTAAAAGAATAAATCCCTTCCAAACTCTCCAAACTCTTGGGATATCAGTAATCTGTTGTTTCACTGCCTTATTTTATTTTATTTTATTTTATTGGTTTGGTTTGGTTTGGGTTGGGTTTTTTTTTTTTATTTTATTGATTATATATTTAAACTTGTAATTTAGTAATTATTGAGCAAAATATAGCAAAGGCAAACTCAGGGTGGAAGATAAGGAGCTGAAGTATTGCTTTCTGTTGTCTTTCCTTTTCCTTCTTAAAGAATATTTCAGGTCAGCCCTGTTTTAAAAAGACCATCCCTATTCATGACATAGGAAAAGGAATAATTATTTTTTCACTAGTAATTATAATTTTTCACTTTTTTTTTATCTTAAAAGCAAGGCTATTTACTTGTTTTGTATTCTTTATTTGAAGCATAGAGAAATCTTGCCTCTTTCTACATAGTAAATTACATGGCATTGGAATTTTATGGTTCTGCAGCATATTTCTTCAACTTCTGTAACTGCTTCTGAAAAAGGGAGAAAATGGCTAACAAATTTGTAATACTCAGCTTCTCAAAACCTTCAAGAAGGACAACAAGCTGGTGTTATTTAACAGAAAGCTGCTGGTATCCGTTGTGAGTAAATGAGAGATTGGCTAAATAAAATGGCAGCCTACTACTTTATTTACTAAGTCTTTGGATGAAAATCTACACATTTGTGGTTTTGTGGTAGTTCCATTAAGTCTTCTATCCAGGCACTTCTAAACATGACGACAGTGTGTCTGTTTTGAATAGTGATATGTCATTCAATGGAAGCTGCTGCTATTAATGAAAATCCAAATTTTAATTTTATGCTTAATGTCAACTAAAAATGTTACCAGTTTTTGAAATAGTTTCAACTAAATTGCTAGAAAGTAAATTGTGTTTGTCTCAATCATATATTAATAGTAGTGCAGATTTCCCTTCTTCTTAGTAACAAGATTTCCCGTCCTGGTTTTGGCTGGCATAGAGTTAATTTTCTTCCTAGCAACTGGTACTGTGCTGTGTTTGGGATTTGGTATGAAAAATAATGTTGATTACAGACTGATGTTTTAGTGGATGCTAAGTATGTTTACAAATAAGCCAAGGATTTTTCAGCTTCCCAGGTCCAGCACAGCCAGGACAGCTGAGCCAGACTGGCCACAGAGGTATTCCATATAGTACGATGTCATATTCAGTATATAAATTGGGGTGAGCTGGCCAGGGAGGGGAAGGATCCCTCCTCAGAGGATAGGTTGAGCATTGGTCAGTGGGTGGTGAACAATTTCATTGTGCATCACTTGTTTTGTATAGTCTCTTATTCTTTTCTCTTTGTTTGCTGTCCTATCTTTATCTCAACTGTTATGGGTTTGCATGGCAACGTTTCAGTGGGGGGTTTTGAGCAAGGGTGGCTTCTACAGGAAGCTGCTAGAAGCTTCCCCCATGTCTGACACAGCCAGTACCAGCTGGCTCCAAGACAGATCTGCTGCTGGTCAAGGCTGAGCCCATCAGCAACAGTGGTAGTGCCTCAGGGGAAACAGAGTTCAGGATGGGAAAAAAAGCACAAGTGGCAGCTTTTTCATAGAATCACAGAATCACAAGGTTGGAAAAGACCTTTGAGATTACTGAGTCCAACTGTACCTGTCCTCTACTAAACCCTTCTTTCAAATACATCCAGGGTTGGTGACTCAACCCCCTCCCTTGGTAGCCTGTTCCAGGCCCTGACAACTCTCTTAGTGAAGAACTTTTTCCTAACATCTGATCTGACCCTGCCCTGGCACAGCTTTGTGCCATTTCCCCTTGTCCTATCACCTGTCGCTTGGGCGAAGAGATCAACACCGATCTCTCTGCACCCTCCCTTCAGGGAGTTGTAGGTGGTGATAAGGTCTCCCCTCAGCCTCCTCTTTTCCAGGCGAAACAGCCCCAGCTCCCTCAGCCGCTCCTCGGTGAATTTGCCCTCCAGCCCCTTCACCAGCCTGGTTGTCCTTCTCTGGACATGCTCCAGGACCTCAATGTTTTTCTTGTATTGAGGAACCCCAAAGTGAATGCAGGACTTCAGGTGCGGCCTCACCCATAATGAGGACACAATCACTTCGCTGGATCTGCTGGCCACTCTATTTCTGAAACGAGCCAAAACTGGCGTTTTTGCTGCCAGAGAAAGGAGTGAAAAGATGTGAGAAACTTTACAGACACTGAGGTCAGTGCAGAAGGAGGGAGAGGAGGTGCTCCATGCACTGGATTAGAGATTCTCCTACAGCCTGTGGAGAAGACTGTGGTGAGGCAAGCTGTCCCCTGCAGCCCATGGAGGCCCACGGTAGAGTAGATATCCACCTGTAGCCCATGGAGGACTGCACACTGGAGAAGCTGGAGGCACAAGAAAGAGGCTGTTAGTCCAGAGGAAGCCTGTGCTGGAGCAGGCTCCTGGCAGGCCATGGAGAGGGACCCATGGGACCCATGCTTGAGCAGGTTTGCTGGCAGGTCTTGTGACCCGGTGGGGGACCCACACTGGAGCAGTCTGTTCCTGAAGGTCTGTACCCCATGGAAGAGACTCACACTGGGGCAGTTGGTGAAGAACTGCAGCCCATGGGAAGGACTCACTTTGGAGAATTTCATGGAGGAGTGTCTGCCATGGGAGGGACCCCAGGCTGGAGCAGGGGCAGAGTGTGAGGAGTCCTCCCATGAGGAGGAAGGAGCGGCAGCGACAATGTGTGATGGTCTGACCCCAACCCCTATCCCTCATCTCCCTGTGCTGCTGGGAGAGGAGGAAGAGAAATGGAGAGTGGAGTTGAGGCCAGGAAGAAGGAAGGGGTGGGGGAGTGTTTTAACATTTGTTTCATTTCTCATTACCCTCCTTTGTTTTGATTGGGTAATAAATTAAATGCTTTTTTTTTTGAGTCTGTTTTGCCCATGACAGTAATTGGTGAATGATCTCTCTCTGTCCTTATCTTGACCCATGAGCCTTTCATTATATCTTCTCTACCCTGCCCAGCTGAAGAGAGGGAGTGATAGAGAGACTTTGGGGGGCGTCTGGCCTCCAGCCAGGGTCAGCCCACCACATCAAACCACAGGTTTTATTTCTTTTTCCTTTCTCCCCCATCCCACTGGAGCAGAGAGCGAGTGAGCGGCTGTGTGGTGCTTACTTGCTGGCTGGAGTTAGACCATGACATTATCTAAGCTCTTTTTCAGCTATTTTAAAACATGGCTGATGTACTGAAACCCCTCTGAAGATTAGTATTCCTCAGCAACTTGTGCAGTTGAGATAACTTTCAGGGTTAACTCTCCAACATAGATCAATAAAAGAATTCAGAAACAATGTGATTTAAGAAGCAGAAGAGCTGGCCCAATGCTTTGAATAACTAATTCTTTGCTTGATACTGGAAATCTTTCTTGTTGCACATTACAGAGAGTGACTTTTGCTGGGTTTTAATTTCTAGGGTGATAGGATTATATAAATAATTTCATAAATTTTCCCATGCTGATGCATATGCAGTCTACTAACCATGCATATATATATAAAAATCCTTCCTTATTTATGCTTTATTTTATTTTAGAAGTTGGCAGAGAACACAACAAAGAAATTGATACTTGCATTTCTACTTTCAAAATGCTTCAAAGAAGCATAAAACAAAGGCTTTCGAATACAGCTTGCTTTATTTTCATTGTAAATCATATTCACAGAGTAGTTGTTTGTTGGTTTGGGATTTTTTCCCCTTAGTCTTGTAATCATTTTGTTTACTATGGCAAAGTATTTTCATACTTTGATCTATTCCTTTCCTTTTTGTGTTTCCTGGGACAGAAGCAGAAGAACGGCCAGTCAATAAGGAGAAATCCCCGTATTGAAAAGAACAACATGATTTAATAGTTGTCAATTCATGGGCATTAAAATTCAGATACATTGTGAAATACAAGATAATGACAGAGAACATGAATTGATTCTAATGATAGCATATTCTCTCATGAACAGAAAATAGCACAGACTTTTATCCAGTTCTTAAGCTGCTTTTTAAAGTTTTTATCCAAGCACCTAGCTAGCTTAGTTGAAAATAAGAAAACATCCTGACATTTGACATTATAAAAGGAAATGGAGTCAGTAGCTGCAAAAATAAATATAATTCGTGTCTCTTTGTCTATTTGTGCTCACTTCTCAGGTAATCATACACTTTTATGGGTTTTATACCTGCTTACATTAGAACTAATTAATTTTTTTTCTTACAAATGTATTTTCATCAAACTATCCAATTAACTGTATCTGATATAATAATACATAACGTTGTATATCAATACATAGATCTAAATCTAGCCTGATCCCAAATTAGACTACTGGGCTCTTCGTAAGTAGCACAACAAATGCAAATTCACATACTGCAACTCCATTACATGAACATATGGTTCCTAGCAAGCAATATCTTCAATGCAAACTTACAGGCATAACTGAACGATAAAGTTGGCCATCCGTGATCACATCCCAGCTCGGCATCTCTCCGGAGAGACCCAATTCCTTGTTGTCCCGTGGCCTCATTGTGCTGCCAAGCTGGGAGCTCGAGGGGCTTTCCCTGGAGCTGAGGGATCACCTGGGTGGTGCAGAGCCTGCTCAGCCACCGGCCCGGGGTTTGGGTGATGCACAAAGCAGGGGTGGGTTGGGGGGATGCTACGTCCAGGCTGTCACAGCGGCAGCCCAGAGATACGGACACAGAAGGCATAAACTAGCGCAAGCCTGAGATTGCTGTGATTTAGGACCTGACCAGCCATCTCCAGAGCGTTGCAAGGTTGGTGAAAGGCTGAATCTGCCTTTCCCGCAGTGCCTTTGGTCTAGCAGTGAGGGCACTTTTAGCCAGCCCCACGAGTGGGTTGGATGTGTACATTTTTTATGCAGGCAAAATATAATCCCCAGTCCTGCAAAAAAGATGTGTCTGGGTGAAACCCTGTGAAGGGTATCCCTGGAGAGGTACAAAAAAAAAAATAAAGAAGAAAAAAAGAAAAGTCTTGAGGGTCTCTTCACCTCTGTGCAATAGGAAAACCATGCAGCCTCCTCCAGATCTAGCAGATCTTTGGGGAGAATAGAGCCAGCTGCATAAAATGCTTCCCCCTTTACAGCAACGCTGGATCTAGCTGGGGTAAACAACTGGGATATTCCCTATAGCTTTTCCCATCCCACAACCTCCCTGTCCAAGCTTCAGGAAAGACTATGAAATAGTCTTCATCTTTTCCCCATGTTTCTGAAGGCTGGATGGGGGAACCACATATTCCTCTTGGTCATGGTCCAGTCTTGCATACCCCATTCCTTATCCTGTATGGATATTTTCCATTTCTATTTCCATTTCCATTTTTTCTCCAAAGGGTTCAGAAAAGATTCCAAATGGCCAGAGAAAATGTGTAAAATGGGTGCCAATTTAAAAAATAGCCATACAGAGAAAATTATGAGGGTTTAGGGGCTTGTAATAAGTCTCTATTTATAACTAAGTGATGAAGTTTCCAGAAAAATCCACTTCCTAGTGGATTAAAAAAGGGGGAGTGGGAGTTTGGCACTGAAATTTCTTCATCTGTGTAGTATGAGCAAATATCCACAGTGGATGCAAATATCCTCAGAAGGATGGAAATTTGCCTCTGAGCTTGATGGGAACAAACTCCAAAAAGATACCACGTACACAGTGGTATCTTTCCACAACAGTCCTACCACATCTTGTATCTGGTTTGTTCACAGAGTTTTAAAACAGGACCACAACCAATCGCGGAAAGACTTTTATTAAGTCATGTCCATGGGAAAAGAACTACACCAAACTATTCATGAAAGCATACCAGTTGTGTCCTACTTGGATAAATACCACTATATCTCATTTAGATACGGAAACAGTGGGAAGCTATAAAACTTTGCGTATACAAATATTGGTCCTCTGAAATCTTCATAGTCAGCAAGCATAGAGTAGGAAAAAAGAGTTCTCCTTTTTTAAGTGGTAGAACCAATACTGGATAGAGAATGTCAACACTGCCTAAGAGATTACTCAAGACCAAGATATTTGTGGTCAGTGGCCTCTTTGTTTTTCTTTTTGGATATCCAGCTTGAGACACCATAAGTGTATTAAGTTTTCAGAAAGCCTTGAGCACCCAGTCTCTGAAAAAATTGGTTGCATTAAGGTATCCGAAGATGAGCACCAAGAATTGCTGCATCCAAAAATAAGTTTGCATCACAAATCAAAATTCCCTCAAATTGGTATTTAGGGAGGACCTAGTGCTTTAGGCAGCTCTAAAAATTCTAGGCACCATGCACAGTGAGTGTTTATCTCTGACACTGGCAGATATAGGTAAACATCTTCCACCTAGACCACTGCAGGTTTAGCAAAAATAATTATTTCCATACCTTTTCCCTGTTAACTCTAAGGAGGATTAACTAAATAATTCTGGGCTGATGTCTGTCATACTATATTTTCATCAATAGTTTAGAAAACAGATGTACTTTTTAGGTAAAAATGAGATGTAAGGAAACAAAGTGTTTTTTTCTTTTCTAAACGTTAATATCTGGTTTCAGATTTTATTTAGCAATCTTGTTCTAAGAGTTGATCATTTTAATGGGGTATTTTCTCATTTTTATTTATTGTGATGAGTAAATAGGTAAGAGATATTAAATATTTTAATGTTCTTTCATTAAATCATTAGCATTTCAAAGGCTAAAGTAAAGTCAAGCTGCTAAAGTTTACAATTTCTCTGTCCAGCAGTTCATTTATACAACTGCCCTGAGTAGATGCTATATGCTGCTTAGCAAATGGCCTTTAAGAGTTTTAAAATTAACTCAGTAAAGCTACTCAAAGATAATACAACATTTCTTAGGCATCTTTAGTTGGAGAGAAGAAGAAAATATGTTTTTTTTATTAGCTAATTATTCACTGCCTCATCAATGACTTACACACAACAAAAACACAATTGAAATGTTCAGGAGAACTAATTGTGCTTGTTCCTATGCATGGGACCATGAGCTTATTTTTCAGAAAGGCAAGATTTTAAATTGTAAAACTAGTCCTATTTGTGTGGATTTTTTTAGCTGTTTTTATTAAACTCTCTGTTGTTCCCATGTGAAACCAGTGAAAATAGTTATTTTCTAACCTACATTGTTGTGAGGTTTTCTTCTCAAAACCTCACTGATCCCCTTTAACAAAAAGATTATCTTATTTCAAAATTCCTGATATAATCAATTTGCAATGTTTCTCAAACTGATACAAATATGCAAAATTTGTGCTTTTAAAAGCTTCTGCTTTGAGTAGCCTTACATTCCATAATTGTGCCCTAGCAATCATCAAGCTCTATTGCATGCCCCATTCATGAAAAGTATATTTTGTTGGGATGATGTAGCTTAAAGAATTTGGCTCTAAAACTTCCTTACCTAGAGCTTCCATTAAATTATATTAATTTAAAATATCTATGGAATGATACTTTTACAAAAAAAAAAAAAATTAAAAGGAAAGAAAAACAAATTAATGGTTTGGGTTTATGAAAATTATTCTTTACAGTAAGTAAAAAAAAAAAAAGAAGGTTTATCACAGTTTTGGTAACTTGCATGAGTTCATATCAAAAAGAAATCTTTCACATGTTCTTAATGAAATCAAAACTTGTGTGCTCTAGGTATTTTCAGTTGTATGCTCTGAAACAGTAGACACCATACAGCTTGTGCTTTTTATCAGGGAAGCCTACAAAGCGAACCGCTGCTTCATTAGGACTGCAGCGTTTCCTTGGCCTGGAGATGGGGTAGCGGACGCTGCCGTCAGCCAGCCAGCCGGCGTCACAGCGGTCGTACCCCAGGAGCTTCCAGGCAGCAAAGATCTGGCCAACTTTAGCGATCTGAGCTCCATCCTTCAAGCATGCCTGAACGGCTTCATCGTAGGTCAGCTTGGTCGGGTGAATCAGGTAGTAAAAACGACCTAGTAAGAGAAATAAGGAAATAAGGGTCATTAATGACATGGTTAAGATGATGTGATAATATAAAGGTGGCTCTCAAGTAGAAATTGAGGCAGTCCACTGCAGAATTATGTTCAACAGTGGCTGATTCGGGTCTGTGCAGTTTGGGTGTTGTGCTGTTAAGCATATCTCAGTTTTTTGTGTGGCAAGTTGATAAATATCTGGAGTTTAAAAAAAAAAAAAAAAGGGAGGTGAAGTGAGGAAAATGGAACAAGAAATGTGTTGTGCTATGTTTATTTCTGCTGACTTATCGTGGTATGGCAGCGCAACCCTCACTCCTGTTTGGTGGTAACTGAACTGTTGCAATGCATTTCCATCCTCAGAGGTAGGAAAAAAGGAAGAAAAAGGACAGGGATGATGGAATACACCCTGGGATTCAGAGGAGGGCCCCTGTTTTGCATCTAGCTTCGAGGTGCCAGATACATTTAGCAAGAAGGTGACAATGACAACCCAGTGAAACATCTGAGGAACCCTGCAGATTTCAGGCTCAGCAGATCCCACACGGCTGTAGCTTACTGTCAGAGAAGGGAGATCAGTTAAATGTCCAAAGCAGTGCATTTCCACATTATGCTCCCAGCATTACCTTAAAACCCTTATGACTTTTCCTCTCAGAAGCATAGCATTGAAAGATCTGGTCTTTGATAGGGTTTAGATGAGGACGGCTGGTGGTTACACAGACAGTTTGACTCCCTGACAGAGCAGTGACCTCCTTTCTACTTGAGTACATGGACAATATTTATTTATTTTTGGTAAGAAAGCCAAGATATTGCACAGCTTCTCAGAAGCAGAGCTTGAACCCGTGGTAGATCAAAACCATGCCTGCCATAAGTCTTCATTAGCAGTGTCAAACCCACGCTCAGCAGTTCTGCAGCTCTGTTTCTCTTTAGGCATCAAAGGGTATCTCCTCACCGTAAGATGGCATTGAGCTGATAGTGCTGCTAAGAAAAATGTGCCTCTGTCTCAAGGTAATGAAAACATGTGCCAGCAAGCAAAGCTCAAAAAGGAAGCCTCCCCTCCTAATCCATAAGCAGCAGTAATACTAACATTAATTTCATTTATCAAGGCAATAAAAATTCATTTTAAGGCTTTCATTTATTATACTATAAATTATTTATCATCACTGATTGGACAATTTACCAAGTGTAGGGTAGAAATGGATTGCAGAGGAATAGTGCTTATTTGGAGGAATAATAATTTCCAGATAAATTCGCACAACTCTTCAACCTGACTGTCCTGTCAGAGACAAGTCAGCTGAAAAAGAATTTTTTTTCACTTGGGAATCTTCTAATTCTAGGGAGCACTCTTTACTTCTTGATTATGAATGTACTCCAGAATAATATCAATTTTCTTTCTCATAACCCTCCCCCAGGCAAACTGAACTCTGTTCAGTTTCAGAATGCTTTCTTGGTGCAGAAAAAGTGGTGAGCAAGATAAAGTTACGTCATCTCCAGATCCCTGCAAAAAATACATAGCTTTTTTTTCTAAGGGAAAAAGCATCAGGTCAGATTACAGTATAAGGATAATTGAGTTAACTTTGTGTAAAGGTTGGGAGTTTCATACCATGACAAGAACATTCCTTTAAAAAGAGGCATTTACATTGCAGTTGTGGCAAAGAAGAAACTTCAGAAATTTCTTTGCTGCCGAAGACAAAACGTACAGTATTTCCACAAAAACTGGTGAGAGTAGATAATCTACCCCCTTTGTAAAATAAAATGCTTGCTTGACTCCATTTCAGCAAATTGAGAGCATTTACAAGGTGTGGCTAGAGAATGTTTATTAAGTGGAAACCTGTTCCTACCGAGGAACTAAGAGGTTTCCCCAAAGCAAACAGGATTTCAGACTTAGGGGAGCAGGGATTTGGACTGATAGTATGTAAACTTCACCTAGCTTATTAGTTGCTCTTCAAACCATATGTCCATGGAATGTAATTTCCTAGGGATTTGCAGTAAGGTCAGGCTTTTGACATATGACATCAATAATAAGAAGAACTATATTCTGCCCCTTCCTTAAATAAGAGAACATTAATAGCAAAACCCACAGGGGTGCAGTGTGTGTCCAGACTGATTAAATAAAATTCTGTTAATAATCTCAGTACAGACTTGATGTTTTTCCCCTGCTAATGGGTTAGAAGGGCTCCTAGCTGTTCAATCTTAGCATTTATTAGTTGATGTGGAAGGAGAGGGAGGCAGTAACTGTCTCTCTCTTATTAAACTCTGGTAGTTGGGTCACTCCTACAGAGGATGAGCGTGCCTGATTTGACTTCTTACATCCAAATCATGGGGGCAGAAGGTTTACACAAAACTAATCAAACTCCATCTATAACAGCTATTTTAAGATCCTGCATGTAACAGAACAGCTTAGAGAGGAAAACTTGAGCACTTGACCTAAATATCCTGCACCCTCCTGACTGTGGGAGTTTGAGGCATGAGCTACCCTTTGAGGTTTTTCCACGTTCTGCTCTAAATAGTGAGATTTATTAGTGAGATTTTGCATTGCAGCTGGGTGTACTAGACAGTGGGACCATCATTTCCAGAGGCATGAGAAAGGCAGTGCCACCCAGTTCCCTGTTTTCTGCCGGAAGCATTAGCCCCATGTCCGTGAAAGAGGGTTCCTGGTGGGGTGTGTGGGGAGGGTGCCTCCAATCGCTGGCTGCAAAGGCAGCCCTGCACTCAGCATTTCTCCTACACGTGCAGAGCTTGCTGCTTGTCTGCCCCTGCCCAGTGTCAAAGCCATGGAGCTGAGCCAGAGCAGCCCTGGCAAAGCAGTAAGCTGTCAGGAGTAGTGGTAGTGCTGAGCCCAAGTGCTTGGATACTTGGGGAGTGGCTGCATGTGGAGGCAATTGAACGAGTATGCCAAAAAATCCCCAGCTTACAGCCACAGAAATCACTTGAGTTGTCTTGCTGCGTAAAACTGCCAGAATTAGTGGTTTCATCTGGCCATAAAGGGCATTCTCAGCAGACAGCAGGGTGTACCTACACCTCCACAACGTGTAGACCCTACCATGAGCTCAGCAGACTCTGTTCAGTGTATGTTACAGCAATACTTCACGGCTGAGTGGTGCCATCCTTCCTCAAAACTGAAGAATATGTTAAAAAACTGTGTGAAGTCAGATGCTTTCTGTTCCTTCCATCATAAGGTCCCAATCAGTATTCTGATACCTGGTGACCACCTCAGGTAGCTGATTTGGAATGGCTACACTAAACATGTGGGAATAATTTAAAAAAAAACCCCAAAACCTCTTGCAGCCCCTCCCAGTATCAGCAGTGACTCTGATGACTCTGAAACTGCTGCTTCTAAAAAAGGGTTTGTATTTTAATTTGGGTGGGTTTGTTCCTCTTTGTGGAACAATGGCTATATGTTCCCAGCAATAAAATACTCTGAAATGGCCAAATATGTAGTTACCAATGCATTGTTCAGAGAGCACTTTCTAGACCTTTCTCTCACTTATGGGGAGGGTCATTTTACCACATGCATTAATGTAACAGGTGGCTCACAGCTGCACTTTTGACACAATCCCTGAAATTTATTATTTGTACTTTTAATGTCACTAACATGAGATTTTTGTGTGATTCTGCTAGTTCTGACAGCAAATCAATTACTCACAGTGGTTCTGTGTGCAAGGCATATAAAAAATGTGCAGAAAGCGTGATACAGGGTCTACTTACATTTTTTCTTTGAAAATGCTTAATTAAAGAGGAGCTGATAGGTTATGTTTATAGTTTAGCTCACTTAACACTTTTCAGTTCAAAAGATTCCCATGTTTGGGTTTTTTTTTTCCTTCAAGAAACTCACTGTTCTCCTTCAGAAACCCTTTGAAATTATGCAAAAAAATAACCACTCAGCTCTACTGTTAGATATTCTGTGTCCTATGCCTTTTGGGCTCTGTGGGAAAGACTGTAACAAAGGGATTCATCTGCCTTCATTCCTCAAAACTGGTGTGTAGAAGCTCAAATTGTCCTTCTAGACAGAATGTAGGGAAGAGGAGCATCCCCAGCCCTTGGGCAAGGCAGGGAGAGATATGGGGGTGGTCTGCATCCCTTTGAAACCTTTTGATCGGGGCAGGTCATCCCACCCCATGGGGCAGGAACCTTTAGCCTTCCTAAAGAGAATGTGGATTAAAGTGGCTCCTACTTTGAAGGAAACGGGGAGGAGAAATTGGCTGTGAGGGAGCAGAGCTGAGCCCTCAGACATCAGGAAATTCCAATGTGGGACTTCCAAATTGAAGTTAAGATGCTTCCAACTTGTGTTTATTCATTTTCAACAGCATTTATCGACATGAGGAACGTGAAAGCAGGTTGGGTGATGCCTTGCCATCTGACAGTTCTTGTTATGCATGCAGAAAAAAGTATGTTATTTCACAATATTCTGGTGGATTTAATGGATAGCGTTGTGCTGCTTGTCTTTGCAGTGTTTTATGAAACACATCACTGTGTGTTCATACAAACCACTAAATTGCTTGTACCACCACACCAAAGCACATGAAACATTTTCAGGATTTTGGCTTTGCCTGCACAGGCACAAAACATGAATAGTTCTTCTGTGAACCAACAGAAAGGCTTGAGTATGAAGCAGTTATACAGACAGAACAAAATATTCAGGTATTGCACTTAAGAGAAGTCTAAGAAAAAGTGCTGTACTGCAGAGGACAACTTCATAAAGTGCTGAGATTATTTTACATTGTGTTGCAGACAACCTTTGCTAAAATAATTTCCCTGTGCATGTATCAGGAATACATGCAGAATTCTTCACTAACGATGTAAATCTCTCTTCACCAGTACTTTTTTTGGGTGCATTCAGCACATCACAGATGAGATCGAGCAGTTTCAGGGTGAAAACACTGAATCTGGATTTCAGCTCATTGCATTGATGACCACGTTTTCTTTTTTCACCTTAATGGCTGGATGTAATTTTGCCATTTTGTACCTTTCTTCTTTGGTACAAAACAGGCTTTGCGTATATTTTAGACACAGACTCTCTGCTATTTAAAATTGAGCAGGTTTTTTTTATGGTTTTGATTTTTGATATTTTATTTCTTTTTAAAGAACCATGAGATCATATAGTATTTGGGGTATTTCTTTCCCAAAAAAGAGCCCAGCTAGCATAAATCTAAACCTCTCTCACCCTCTTTCTTCAGAGCAGCTCTCACAGCTGACACTCCTTGAGATTTATTTTTTTTAATTTATTTTTTTGTTTGTTTGATCTTCCCTTATACTCCCCTGGTCCTGGGGCCCTTGGCATTCTTCCAGCTCCCTTACATACAGCTGAAGGACTCTCTGTTTCACACTGTTGGGAGGTTCCATCAGTCACGGCAACTGCTGGAAACCTGTGGTGTCCTGACCACTTCTCATTTTCCTTGGCTGTTCCTGAGCCGAGAGAATCAATATTGGGTGTTGCAGAAAGAGCTCTTTGCCCGTAGCCACTATCTTTGGCAATTGCAACCTGGCGGCAAAATGGGTATATTATAAGCTTTTCCTTTTACAGTGAGAAATCTAACGTGTGCTTTCAGGCCTGCATAAGGTGTCTGAAGTGCTCAGCTGGGGATTGGAAGCTGACGTTTTGGGAGTGACTGGGTTTACTGTGGGCGTTAGGGTAAGCTGGGGACACGAATAGTGGAGGCCATGGCAGGGACCATGGCAGGGACATGTGAGGATAACGTGGCGTGGCAAGCGGCTGGTTAAAGAAACGGGCACTGAGAGACTCCAAAACTCAGATTTTCTGCTGACACCTTGAGATATTTACATGGCTCTGAGTAGGATGGGAGTAGAAAAGATGGTGCTTAGTTTCATACATCATCCTATGGCTCTGCAGCGCTCTGTCTTGCAGGCCATTTTTAACAGGCTCACCAAGGATAAGATTAATTTTAGTGTCTTGTCTTTGATTTCTCTACTACCTTATCCTCCCCACCTTACCTTATTCCTCTTTCCATTTCTTTCTTGCTGTACGAATGCACAGACATAATTTATCAGTCACTACCTTTTTTTTTTTTTCCTTCCCATAAATGATTTTTCTCCCTCCTCAATAGATACTAAAGATACTGCTGCTAGTGTGGAAAAGAGTGGTGATTAGTGAATGGTAGTCACAAACTTCTCTGAAAGCATTGTAAATACTGCAGCTATCACATTTTAATCCTTTTTTCCTTGCTTATTTTATTCCTCTGTGCTATTTCTATAGCGTGGGATTAAATCTGCATATAAGAGATGAGCTTATACGAGATTTCACTTTGAGTAAATAAAGCTAGAAGAAAATGAGCCAGCATTTCACGGTGTGATGTGGCATAATATAAATCAGCTTCTTTGGCCACTAGATTAAACTTGCAGTCATAGCAAGCTGAGATCAAGTCATTTCATAGCTAAAATAACATCTACTAATAGCAAAAAACCTTGCAGTCACTCAAATAAGGCTTAGAACTGACCAAGTTCAGAACAGAAGTGAACAGAGTTTTGGCAGTGTACTAAGATTAGGAATCTAAATTATGAAGCATAAAAGCTAGAAATAGCCTTGCTGATAAGGAAATATTAGTCCTATTAGCCTTGGTAAGAGGAGGAGCCACTGGACACATCAGCACAGAAGAAATGCTGATCAGAATTTTGTTTTGGTGATATATTTAAGTTGTAAAACATCATAATTGTAATTGAATTCAACAGGAAAGCTCAATTAATGAATCATAGGTTTCTTCATCACTTCAACTGAAATAAACTGGGCATATATCAAATTAAAAGTGTACATGTAAATTTTAATGGGGTGAAAGCAGAGATATTAGGAGCTTCTGCCAATACAAGTTCTGAGCTGTAGAAACGATCTATGTGAACATGTGGCAAAGACAACGTTACTCCACGCACGTATCCTTGTAAATTCAACGACAACATTTTCCAGGCCTAACTTAAACTCTGACAAATCAAACATCACTTGCTGCCACCAGAGTTTCTTTTTAAGCACAGAAACAGCCATTTACAAGGGAGGGATGAAGAAGCCTCTTACCGTTGAAGTTTGAAGTAAAACAGAAGACATCGTATCGGCTTTTATCTTTATCCCAGAACCCGTAATTCCTGACCCCAGGCACTGTGTTCTTCCCTCCACAAGGCTCCCTGGGCTTGGTGATGGGATACTGCACCGAGCCATCGCTGAGCCAGCCGGCATTACACCAGTCCAGCCCTGATCTCCAGGCATCGTAGAGCTGGTCAAAGGAGGCGATGACAGAATCTTGGTCCAGACACGCTCGCTGAGCCTCATGGAAGTTTAAGTTGTAACGCCCCAGCCGTGGAGAGTAAGGGAATACAACACCTGAAGTGGTAGGAAGAAGGTGAGTTACTGCCATTGAAAGCAGAATAAGGGAAACAGCATTTACCTCCACAAGAAGGAGAAATGAAAGTTAACTCTGTGATGTGTGTCAGACTGCTAAATTGTTTAATTTCCAGGGAAAAAGTGCCCTGTCAGCACATCAGCCATTGGGTTTGCGAAGGGGAGAGGGTTGCTGCCGTACCTAGCCAGCTCCTCTCCCTGTAACCTCATCCCTTTCCCCATGGGAATGGTGCCAGGTCTGCACGTTGCTCCCATCTGCAGCTTTGCTGTTCTCACTGTGATCTCACTCTTGTGCACTCTCAGAGTGCTTTGAGTAGAGCTGGATGAAATTTTGCAACTGCATGTTTTTAATCAGAAAATTCTCATTTATCAGGTGTAAGATCAATTTCCCATTTAAAAAAAAAAAAAAAAAAAGTAAATTAAACCCCAGCCTGGTTCTGTTTTTCATGGGATGGGATTTGGGGATTTTCTGGCAGTCATTTAGAAAGAACAAATTGTAGGTATATGAACTACTTCTTTTTACACACAGGCATTCAAATGAAATGTTTTGATTGACATAAAAGTGTACTATGTGCTTTGCGTGGACCCTTGCCAAGATATCCTGAGAGGTTCAAGACAGTTGTTTTTTTGTTTGTTTTTATGTTATTTCACATTACCCTAGGAACGTGAAGGTATTTCATGGCTGGCTCAATAACAACATCTCCAGGCTAGGCGGGTAGGAGGTATAATTTTAGTGTCCTGAGGTCTTAAAGTAGGAAATCTATAGGGAAATAAAATCAGTGAAGTCGTGTGTGGTTTTAGGGAGATTGTTCTGCTACTTTCCAGATGTTGTTTGGCAATTTGTCACCACTCAAGGAGGGAGAGCTCCTCACAGAGGGCATCGGGGAACACGGTTCCTTGAGCAGAAGACAGGTTTCCCCAGCTGCAGATGGTGAACCATGTAGCACACAGCATGGAGCAACACAAGACAGCCCTAGTAGGACGCCAGGTGAGACACCACCTCCCCTCACTAACCCAATGGCTGCCAAAAGCACTGCTGGCTTAGCTGAAGGAGACCTGATGGAGAGCCACTGTGCAAGGACCGTGGAGCTGCCAAATGCTTCCTTCCACTCCTGAGGACCAGCCACAGGCTGGACAGGAGCCTGGTCTACTGCTCATTGTTGCTGAGCCACTGCAGACAGGTGTGTCAGAATGACCTTCTCATGACAGTGGACATCCAGGTAGAGATGGGAAACACAGGGACACCTCCAGAATTATTTCAGCAGCAATAATTTAATCAAAGTCATTGCCCTTATCTTATTTTTCTGCAGTGTATTTTCTGCTTGTTTTATGGCAGAGATCTGCAGTTAAAGATTACTTCTTCAAGCATGGAAAGACGTTTCAGAAAATGCTGAAGAACCACCTCCACGTGAGGCTCTGATTAAAGAGGAGAAACATCGGTTTGGATCAGGCCACCCTAAACTTGGGCCGGGTTTAGGAGCTCAACCCAGATCTAGATTTTAGAATTGGCGTTAGCCCAGTCTCACAACAAGCTGAAATAAAGTGGCATCAGAGAAGATACGGCTCAGATTGTTTATACTCCGTAGAACTAAGTGCTGTAGGATGCAGAGGGACTGAAGACAAGATAACACATGAGATGAGTCAAAAGTTTTACACTGGTTTAAACATCCATTTTACTTTCTCCCTGCTGATTAATTCTCCGGCCTTTAACAAGTTCCTTGTCTCCAGAGCAATGTAGCATCGGATAGAGAAATTACATTGTGGTCATGCAAGACTGTCACCGTACAACAAAGCCATTCTTCTTTCTGAATTTTCAAACCTACTTCGGTGTCTATTCTGCTGGTATCCTAATGTCTGGGGTATTTCCCTTCTCTCCCTCACCCATCTATCATCCCAAAAGGGTTATTTCTGTTAAACAAAAACTCAGTGACTTGGTCCAAGAAAACAAAGCATGAAAACGTAAGCTTGGCAGGGTAACAATAAACAATGTTTTGCTCCCCTTTAGCAATTAACTGGAGAGTCTGCTGATGTTCTTTACTTTTGTAAATCCTTTGTTAAAGCGCTTTTCAGTTATTAACTGTTCTGAACTGTAAAGCATGAATGTAATGCGACACAATGTGCTGTTAATTGCAGCTTCATAAACAAAAGCTGTAGATGTCTCATATTTTTCTGGACCTCTGTGTTTCCTTCCTCCTTCTCACCTCTTTATAAAAATATTTATTCATTCCCCTCTCAGTGCTAATGGATAGAAATATCACTGGCTATAATAAAAATGCAGCAAATGTCAGGAATCCAAGCTTTATTACTTTATTAGAAATGTAATGCTTTTTTTGCATAATTACACTTCCCAGACAAGTGACTCCTTGCCCAGCACGTGTCTTATTTGCATATACATGTAAAAAGAAGCCTAAAATCATCAGAGGTGGGTACTTTTTATCCAAGATCTAAACTTATTTCTAAAAACTAAAAAAACAATTACTTGGGAACTATTGAAATTCGAGTCTTTAAGGTTTTGGGGATAACTTTTTAAAAGGGGTTTAATATGTATGTATGTAAATTTGTTACAAATCTGTTTGAGCCTGACAGTTTGGGACATAATGTTTTAATAATGTAAATATGCACAGAACTGTAATATTAGCTTCGGGCTATATTCTGGTAGACTGCATAGAAGCTGATTTTTTTGTTTGAGTTCATCTGTAGTACAAGCCTGCAACTGATTAGCATTAATTTCACCCCACAGATGGGGGTGGCCATCGGTGATTTTGTAGAGCAAAATCGACTGGGTATGTGTTTTGTGCAGCTTTGTGTTGTCTTACATCTTTTTAAATTATTTTTTTTTCTTCTTAATTTCCCTATCAAACCTAACTAAAATTCATAGTTGGATCTCACTACTCATCTTTCTTTTGTTTCAATTCAGCAGTACTGAACTTTAGTTAATTGCAAAACATCTTCTTCGGTCTTGGATCTTATAACCCGTCAAAAGATAATCCATCCCATCTGTTATTCAACGGACAAAAGCTGTCCTGAGGCTTGTTACTGTTCCCAAACTACAGACTGAATCTAAACTCCCAACTCCAGCTCTGTGTCTTACCACTAGACAAAACACCCGCTTCCAAATGTTAACAAATGCAGCTCAGAAAAAGGAAGAAGGAATCAAACTTCCAGCCTCGGATGGTTAAAACCTGGCTAGCTTGTTGGAAGACTGAGCTGAAGAGCCCTAACTTGACCTTAGAGATTTGTCTCCCTACCTTAAGGAAGCAGCTGAACCACTCATGGAGCCTGAGTGGGGAATATTAATTTACAAAATAGACTTTGCAGTGTGGCTCCTCTCCCAGACATGCTGTTCTCTGGAACAGGTCCTACCCGCAGGGAAAGGTCTCAGGAAGAACCTGAGACACATCAACTCAGTGAAGGATAAATCTGTTAGTGGAAGAGTAGGGCTGGGTCAGGCTTGCTATATGCACCTGTGATCATGTAATCACAAGCCAGAGAATGACCTTTTGATGGAAATTAGGATTTCTACCCACTTGGAACATAAGAAATGGATGTATAACATATCCTCCCCATATGTCCACCTATATTACCATGAATGACTTAGGGTAAAACCCACAAATGTACAAGTCTGTTTCAGTTACTGTGGCTTTTAGGGAAAGCAAAAGAGATGAATGATGCTCAAGTGTCCTCTATAAGCTATTTGTATTTCAGAGTCTTATATCCAAGTAATGCCTAAAATGCCATGCAAGAGGTCTGCAATTAACCCAATTGCTACTGACACATTGCCAGTGCAAGGAGTTGTACTGGTTACTCAAGACAACAAAGGTGAGGAAATAACCTTAGAGAGCTCAACTCCTGTAGCAATTTATGGGGGTCTAATAGGCTGACACCATATACTATTAGGAGCTTTTATAGTTTTTACACATAGAACAAAATAACACAAATTTCTGTTGACCCATATGGAAAAAAAAAAGGTCTTTTTACAGCCAGAGTAAAGAAATGGGCTTCCTTGAGTGCTATCCCAAACAGAAAAGTAAGTTTTCTTGTAGCCAGTGTAAACATGGAGTAACAGTAGAGTTTGCTATACACTGTACTGTAGGGTACAGTTTTATGCTGGCAGGTTCATACACTTGATGGCGAATTTTTCCATGCTGGATTTCTAAAATTCTGTTAAAAGTAGTAAGTCCTTCATTTTCCTTGAGACTATCTCCATTTCTCTGCCTGTCAGACACCTGATAACTCAGCACAGACTTCATGGGTGGGCCAGTAGCTGCCAGCAGGTATCAATCTCCCTAAAAATGAAGCTGCAGCTTGAGATCGTGTCCTTCCAGCCCAGCATCCCATAACCGTCCTGCCAGTGGGGTTGCTTATTTCTAACAAACACAGGCATATGAATGAGATTCACCCAGCCTGAGGGTAGATAATTTCCTTATTTTTCTATGGCTTTTATAAAAATTTAGAGGCCATTGTCTTTCCTCACTCTCCTTTGGCTAATTAGTCCTAATTCCTTCAGCCTTTTCTTTTCAGGTTGTCATTTCCAAGTAATTTTTTGCTGCTGTATTTTGAACTTTTTACTTTGCCAGCATCTTTCAAGAACTATTTCCCACAGCACTTGCAAACAGAGCTGTGTCTGCAAAGGCCTGCTAACCTGTCACAGGAGGAAATATGCTGGTCTGTTGTGACTTACTCTTGACAAACTCCCGTTGTCTTTTACATGGCTCTTTGTTGTCTTCTAGGGATCCCACAAATAGTGTGTCCTACAAAACCAGTTTTGTAGTAGAGAGCACAACACATTGTCCCACAAAGGATATTTAAAACAGCTTTTTGTGCATGAATATAACAGCAAAGCACAGGAGCAACAACTATGACATACAACTGTGAGCTAAATCTGATTTCTCCTGCTGTGGAGAGCATGGAGTTGGGTTAATATTGGTTTCAGTTATGAATTCCCCCTTGCTTGCATCCAGCTTAAGAGCAAGTGACTAGATTAGAGAATTATTGCTGCGACAATTTGGAAGAGCTTGTTTATAGGAAGCTCATGCATTTGTATGATCTATTTTGAACTACCAAGTCTGTTTTCGAAAGAAATGCCTGTTCTTTATCTAGCTTTATCTTGGACATAAAGGCTAACACACCTCTAAGCAAGATCATAAAACCTAATGGAGTTTTTTTTGGTTCACATGGAGCCACACAAAGAGTTAGCTTTGATCTAGAAGCAGCATTCTACAGAGGTTTTTAATGGCTTAATCTCAATCTGCATATTTCTAGTACTATTGAACATAGAAAGAATTTATTTTATAGCCTGTGTTGTAAAACTAATGTGTTCAGTTATCACCTCTCCCTGAGGACAGAAACTATATATATATATATATATATATATATATACACATATATATAAAATTTCTAATAGAACAAAAATCTGCTGTTGGCAGTTTAGCACTGTTTCACTTTCTTTGTCACCTGGCCCATGAATCCCATGAAGGAATAGTACAAAAATCTGTGCCTGAGCAGCATAACCAAGGGCCAGTGCTGGAGTCTTTGCATGCCTGGGGAGCCAAAGCACACACACCTGACATAGTGAGATTCATCACAGTGCCCAGTATTCATACGTAAGAAAGGGAGATACTAAAGCACTAGCATAGGGAAAATTTAGTGTAGGGCAGTAAAACACCAACATAAAGAAAATTTAATGCAAGCTGATAATTCTTTCTTTGCTTATGACTCAAGCAACAGAATCTACCTGCCATAGGAGACCTTTTCATATGTTAAGTCTTTGACTCTCAGATCATTCGACAAAGAGTTTAAAACTCATGATCCGTATTTTATGTCCAGAGGAAAGTATGGCCAGTTCAGTGAGAAAATGGCTTTGGTGATGAGGCCAACATAAAAAATGTCCTGCTCTTCACAATACCTGACATTTCTTGCAGCCACCATGCCCAGCCCAACCTTCCTCCCCTCAGATCAGTCCTTGTACTTAGAGCTACAAACTGGATGATAATTATGGCATGATTTAGCAGTTCTTCAAGCTGGTGGCTGCAAAATACAGCAGTGAATCCTAGTCCTGAGATTCATTTGCTAGAGGGAAATGGTGCGGTTCTGCATTAAATAATTGTGAAGAAAACACACCAAAAACGTGTAAGGTATGCAACAAACACCTACTGAATCTAACTGCAGTGTGTGATTTTTTCCCAAGCTAAAAGTACCCCGTTACTATGAACAGTTGTTTTAATGACAATCCCAGGAAGGCTCTAAGTCTAGTAAGAATAAAACACTACCACATTCAGAGAAGAAAAAAAGGTCCATTGAGGTAGAGGTCAACCAATTTTCATATTGATATATTAACATGCTCTGGCCTAGCCAAAGCTGTACTGTTTGTACAGCAAGCTCACACTGGAGTGATCAGATGTTTTGCACTGCTAGTGGGCATTCCTGGATATTAATGGTTTTGTCTTGCTGCCAGTTAGCATCCTTGGGGCCATCATCTCAGGACATCAGGCTATTGATGCAAATCCTTCCCACTGTGAGATTAACCTTATGATTTATAACAGATGTAGAATTTTGGAATGGCTGATATATTTTTTATTTTTGCCCAAAGAATGATTTTTCTTTTTAATTTTTATTTTTTTTTTACTTAATCTGTTCTGCATTGCCCAAATAGATGAAACAGCAAAATTAAGGACAGGACTGTACAAAGCTGCAGATGAGATTAAAAAATAAGCACAGGGGGATGCAAATAGAGGAATACATTCCATCCATTATATATGTCCATTATAAACATAAATATGTTTTAATAATTATCATTTTAGAAGGAAATTCAATTTATCTTAGACCCAGAGTCATTAGATTTAGTTGCCACAGGCAGGACTGACACTGGCACACTCATGAGTCTTATCTCAACTTGAAACGTTCCAACTTGAAAGGTTCCAAATCCTGAAACCACAAGGTTTCAGAAATTAAAGTTGCCTGACAACTTGGGAAACATCAATCTATAACACCAGAAACAAACAGCCTTACACCTGTCCCATGTCTGAGAAAAATGATTAAAAAGATAATGTTCCTTACATTAGCCAGACACTAGTTAAAATATGTAAACTTTCCCTTGAGCAGAGAGTTTGAGGCATACTTGGCTGAAGAAATACGATTCCTCTTATCCTTATGAATTTCCTTATTTTGGGGGTGGGGGAAATGGAGAAGGAGTCGTGCTGTTGTACAGGATGGGCTGGAGCTGGCACGCTTCAGAGGGGGGCACAGCAGTAAGACAGAGGGGACAGCGTGTATCAGGAGATGGGACCCAGACCTTGTATCCAACGGGCTGGTGCTAAGAAAATAGTCACAGTAAAAAAAGGTAGAAAAATCTCCTTTTTTCCTTTGTGTTACTGTGTGCAGTGAAGATTTCTCACAGCTTTCTCACTAGTACCAAATACTCCCTTCCACGTGTGGATGTCTCCATGTGCACAAGAGCTTGTACCAAGCCTCAGGCAAACCTTCCCGATCTGCCACTACAGCCATCAACATCTCCCCTTCCCTTTGGAACCTCCCCCTCCCCAGATCACCCCTGGTACAGCAGGAAACATTTGTACTGGAACCTCCTCACTTTTAATGGCAGAAAGCAAATGAACTTTTGCTTCAGAGGCATATGCTACGTGGCACAAGATAAGTATCTAGTCCAGATGTGTGGTGGGATAAGCAAAGATTTTACACTAGCTCTGACCCTTTTACATTGGCAAAAAATAACATAATGGTGTAAAATGCAGGGAAATCCCAGTATCTGATGGGGAACAAGATAATGTAGTTATTTATCTGGAATATCTAAAAGTCTGATAGAGGCATGTACTTAGGATGTAAAGAGATTGTCAGAACAGTAGTACTGGATTGTTGAGCATCCTTGCAGCCCAGGGATGAGCTCCAGGACCGTTGGTCTGCACAACATGAAAGAAGAAGGTGTGCTGGTGTCAACGCAGCAAATAGAAACTGTATGTCTCTTCCCTGGACCTCGTGGCACTGGCTGTTCCTCACATGCAGTAAATAGCTGCACTTAACACATTTTTATTTACATCCTTATTGTCCAGAAACCACCCCAATGAGGCAGATCATTCCTGTCCCCTGGGGCTGCTCAACCCATAATGTGTGACTGCATCATAGGGCCCATACCTGCGCTGACCAGAGCCTTACTTCACTTAGTTAGGTCAAGCTGAGCATGGCAAGCAGAAACTTGGCGTGCCCTTCAGTTGGTTGTCTCAATGGCAGGAGCTGTGCTGAGCAACCACCACAATGCCTGCCTGAGCAAAGAGGAGGCTGAACACACGAGAGCCTTTGGACAGCAAAGGAGAATAGAGCAAAATGCTTTTTTCCTCCTACTCATTTCTGTCTTCCTCTAAAAACTGCTTTTGAGAGCTTGAACTGGACACATACATGTGCAGTTTTCTTTATCTCCTAAGTCTGAAAAGAGCAGTGTGAATTCTTATTAAAGATGGATTCTGGGAGGTGAAACAACATAAGTCGGCTCTCCTGCTGGCATGGAAACTGTGCATGACCTTTCTGCACTCAGAAATTGAAGGTTTTGGCAACCTCCAACCAGGAATGGAAATAGAGATGTAAAGAAGTAAGCTAAGCCCATGCTTCTACTTGGTTCCCAGAGTTGCTCAGCCAGTCTTCTTGTGCAGTGTAACTATACAACCTCCATAACGTACAATAACCCTTGATGACAGAGTCACAAATTTCACCTGTTTACAGGTGTGAGATCCAGAGGTTTCATTTTCTTCCTGTCATTTCTTTTTCCTTCCTAACTACTTTTCACAGATATTGTGGCTCAAATAAAGTTCTCTCTGGTGCATACTTCCCAGTAAGTATAAGGGTGAGGGAGATATCTACACGAAACTTTTAGTTTCCTGCTAAGTTCTGTGCAGGGCCTTGGGGAAAAAGGCCAAATGCTGGTTTGCATGCATTGAATCCCATAAAATTTATTTGAATTTCCTAAGAGTAAAGGAAAGCTGAATTTTTGGTCTTATTCTTAAACATGTTGCACTAATTTTTCTAGTGCTTTACCCTCTCTTGTTTTCAAGAATATTGCTGAGAGAAGTGACTGCAGGCTACACGTAGGAGTTGTCTTGACAGACAATATACAGATCTATTTTATATAATTCAAAAACTGCAAAAAACCCAAAACCACTGTCTCTGGAAAACTGCTTTAACATATTTCCTCATTGTAAAAAGATTTGTATTTGCTCAATAACCTAAAATGTCCTGAAGTTCTATTAACTGGCTATTAATAATTTTGCCTGTCTGCTGTAAAAACATGGTATGACTTCTGTAAAGGGATAGGAGCAAATTAAAAGCATACGGAGTTCTTCATACTATGTTTGGCCATACTTTTTTGGCTCCCCTCACATTAAGACTCACTGGGAGCTGAATATGCTGTAAACTGGAGTAAGTTATAGAAGTCCTAATGTTCTTCTAATTTATGGTCTTTGACGTGGGCTGTCAGACCACGATCCCCAGAGCACAATGAATCCCACTTCTCAGCTTGCTGTTATCACTGATAATACAGTATCAGCAGCAGTAGGAGAAAAACAGGTATTCCTTCTCACCACACAAATCTGAATTTAAGTATAGTTCAGGTGTTACCTACCTTCCAAATTCAGAGCTACAACTGCTGTATCATCCTCTAATCCTTCGATCACCTCGCACTTGTATCTCCCATAATCCTCCAGAATTATATTTGTGATGATCAGAGAGGCATCATTTTCACTGCTTTCCCTCAGAAACACTCTGCCTTGGTAGTTTCCGTAGCTCTTTCTGTGGTGTCCCATCGCAACAAAGACGTCCACTTCTTTGAGGTAATCTGAGGTGAGTTTGGTCCACTTGACCCGGATTTTGTGGGTTCCTGAGCCAGCTGTTGATGTGTGTTCATGGTAAAATTTGCACGGCAGTGTGACGTTGCCACCCCGGTGTGAGAAGATTTTAGCTTGCTCTGCTACCACGAGTAGACGAGGTCCATTTTCTGCTAGGATTCAAGGAGAAAAAGAAACACAAAAAAACCAAGAATTAGTCTGCAAGCTACCTTTTAGGGAATGGATGTGATCAGCACCATAACGACCATTGGCTGTGTTACACGTTAGATCTGCAGGATCATTTCCCTGTGATCCTTTTGTATCTATGTATTAGTAAGGTGCCAGTTATATATTATTATTTACCAGTTATTTATTATTATTTACTGCAAGTGTATACTCTCCCAGACAAGCAGAGAGGCAAACAGGTTCACAGCACTGCTGCCTTCACCCCATACAGGCATCCTGTGTACTCCACAGACCTGAAAACAGAGTTGTATAACTTATATCCTCCATAAAGGCTCCACACATACATCTTGTATCCTGCTGAGGCTTGTTCAAGAGATGTCTATTCATGATGCACTGGTTGTTTTTCTTTTCCCCACAGTTTGATTTTTATGTATAGATCCAGCTTATCCAGTGGCCCCTCACAACCTGAGATGCAGTGAATCCTACCCACAAAGCAGAAAAGCCATTACTGTATCAATATAGCGCTATATATATTAACACAAAAAGTGTCAGCACAATTCTAAAACATCTCAATTTTAATGAGTTCCTCTACTGACATACTTCCATCAAAGTAAGGTCATCAAATTGATCTTCAAATGAAAAATCCAGCCCCTTCCTGCCCACTTCCCTCATCATCTCAATCCACTTTTTCCTCATCCATTTTCTTCATCTCCTTCAGAATTGTCACTTAGATTAGATATTAGGGGGAAGGTGTTTACAGAAAGAGTGGTGAGGTGCTGGAACAGGCTGCCCAGAGAGGTGGTGGATGCCCCGTCCCTGGAAGTATTCAAGGCCAGGTTGGATGGGGCCCTGGGCAACCTAGTGTAGCTCCAGGCCTGAGGTTGGTGGCCCTGCCTGTGGCAGGGGGGTTGGAACTGTATGATCCTTGGGGTCCCTTCCAACCCAGACCATTCTATGATTCTGTATCTTCAGTGTTTTGATCTCACTTTTCACATAGACCTGTGTTTAACTGGCTGGCTCCCCTCCTCCTTGCTCTCGCTCCAGCCTCCCTGCTCTCTTTTCTGCCTAACAGGTCACTACAGCTGATGTTGCTCTAAGAAATCCGTATATTTAGGACGCTCAGCTCAAGCAGGTGCTCGCTTCCAACCTTAAGTCTCTAGGGCTTCTTTGACAGGTCATGCTGCCTTGGGAAAAAACTCAGAAAGCACAGGTTCCCTGGTGGCAGTCAGCAGATGTATCCAAAAGCAAGAATATTTCCTTCTTTCCGTGCCTCTTCTGTCTCCTCTCATGCAGGGTTTGCAAAATTGATTTAGCAAGCTCAGCGCTTCTGTAGATATTGCTGTCCTCTATCACCAGGACACCCAGCAAACCAAGCAATGAATCACCCTCGCTCTGCTTTCTGGGAAAGAATTACCAACCTCACTCTACATAACAGATTGTGAAGGAATACTTTGTAGCTCCTGGTGCATGTTCAGCAAGTGAAAGAAAGCACCTAGAAATGCAATCCTAGGCTCTAAGGCTCATGCTGGCTTCCTCTGACTTCAGCAGAAGCCAAGGCTGACTTCTCAGCAGCTGCTGAGAGGCTGACCCTGTGAAGGCTGCTGGGGAAGGGTCTGGATTGGTAGGAAAAAAAAGTGAGAAACATGCAAAAATATCAGAGAGAGGATGAGTGAAGGAGGGAAGGACCAGGGTGGGGAGGGGCTGACAGACGAGGTGTCATTGATGAGCATCCCACCTGGCCAGATGTCCACAGCACAGCACAGCACAGTGAGATGTAAGGATCTGTAACCCTCAAACGTCTGTAGACAGTCTGAGGCTTCTGAGTCCTGCTGACAGGTCTGCTGGCTAAATGATATATCCACCTCACTGCAGTTTAAGCCCAACTTCTACTACGTGCCCACGCTGGCTACACTAAGCAGTGGAAGAATCCCCAGGGGATGGATGCAGCGTTTTATGGTTAAGTGAACATGTTTGGGGTGGTAATCGCAAAGTCAAGTTCACCAAGTGCAAACTTGCATCTGCTGAAGAAAAACAGGTGTCACAAAAGTGTAGTTCTCTGTCAGGAGGTGCTGTGTCAAGAGCACTGCTATTACCTGTACAGGACAGGCTAGCCAGGGTACCAGCTTCCTCAAGAATGAACAAGCTTGAGGGCTGCACGCTGTTTTATCAGCATGAGAGGTCTTCCCACCTAGGGAAAAATCATTACTGCAGAGAACATAACCTGCAGACCCAATGTAAGTGGTTTTCTTCTTCACTGCTCTTCCCAGAGGAGAGCAGAGGCTCAGGGGTACTCTGATAACCCATCTTCCACCTTTCAGAAGAGGGCATCCAAAGACAGAGGTGATCTGAGGCAAGACACCATGGAAAGTGTTGCTAAAACTCTTTCCACAAGACAAGGAGAAGGAAGAAAGTAAAGGCAGCCAGGATGGTTTGTCTTTAAAATTTCCCCGCTTCCTTCAGGGACAAAGATGTTCTACAGACTTCTGTCCATCTTGGGAGGAGAAGTGTTATGCTTTGGGGTGGATATTACCAAGAAACCTGAATCAGAGCTTAGCTATGTTAGGTCTTCAATATTGAAACAGTCAAGTTAATAAATATTAGCAGAAAGGACTGGGGCCGGAGGGAGAGTCTGACTCAGGCTGCTAACGCTAGCTCTTTCGAACAACAGCTAGGCTGTGCCAGCAGGACCGGGAGAGTTGCCCAGAGCACTGTCACCTCTGCCTCCAGCATTAGCATCCTAAGGAGGTGGTGTGCCTCTCTCCTGGCTGCTTCCCACCTCCTCTGGCCCTTTGCAGCAGCCATTGCCTGAGTTGATATCTCACTAAGTACAAAGAACAGGTGAAGAGCTGGGAAAGGAAACCATGGCTTTTCTCAGACTGGAACATCTCCTACATCTCTGGAGATTCAAAGTGAGATATAAAACTTGAATTACACCTCTACCACCAAGATTTCTAAAAGCCATTCTTTCTTTTTCTTTTCTTTCTTTTTTTTTTAAAGAAAAAGAGATGACATGCCTTTCTCCTGGGCAGAAAATAACATTACTGCTGCTCCCAGATCTAGCAGAGGAGGAAGAAAGAGTCTCTAGCTTTCAAGGAAAAGGAAATGTCATATTGGGGAATGCTGTTTAGTTTTGGGGGGGTCTAGAAGACATGCAGGCAGTAGGGATTTTGGACTAAAAATGAGGTGGCTGGGACTTGGCAAGAGCCCAAGAGGTCTTTATGATCCAGCAGCCAGTGAGAACTAGGGCCAAATTCACCCAGCTTTGGTGAATAAAAAGCTGACATAGAAGGAGCTAAAACAAAAGCAAAACCAAAAAAACACACACACAAAAAAATCCCCAAACGCAAAACAAAACAGTATCGCTTCATGTACAGTATGTTTAACACCTGGATACAGCATTCTAGCTTGCTGCTGTGAATGTCAGCTTAAATGAGAAATGGATCCTGCTCCCTGGGTTACCTTAATACAGCAAGCAACGATCTGTTGTGAAACCCTAATCTGGTCGTGGAAGATGGAGTAAACATTGTTTTAAAGGCTTGTCAGAACGGCTCCCTGGCTGCTTCCCTCATGAGATTTCTGACAGGGCTGCTCCTTCTGCAGGAATTATCTTTATATCTAGGTGGCAGGAATATCTAAAAGGTGATAGAAGGAAAGAAGGATAAAGGTGGGACATGTGAGTGCTATCCCAGAGTCCTTCGCATTACTTCAAGAAGACAATTTTCCCCAGAATTAGCCTCCTTCAGATGTACCATTGGAGAATTTGTAAGGTGAGTAGCCAAACTATAAACTCTGCAAAACCCAGATAATCCCTTGCTAAACAGTTGTGTCCCACAGGACAGTTTGGATCTATGCTGGAGACAAGACAGACCACATGCACGGCCAGTCGAGAGCATCAGACGGTGGACTAATCATGAGGAATGTGCTGGGAAACGTCCAGATGCTCCTCCTGGAGAAGGCAACAGCCTGGTTATGGGCTCTGGTCTCAGCTCCAAGGACAGAAATGGAATGAGAAAGCTTTGCAAGGTAGGGTTTTCACACTTGCAAGCATGTTTTGCCTTGCAAAACAGGCAGCAGCTCAGCTGTTAGCACAGAACCAGCCATCACTGGTGACTAATACACCACATTTTTTCCTCTTCTGCTTCCCTACTATTGATCCTGACAGGCTGTGGCCCCTTGTTAATCCTCCTGGTGCAATTAGATGGATGACAAAGGCAACACCACGCGAAGACCAGCTAAGCTAGCTGAAAGCAATCTTGTCCAATCTGCAGAAGCTGTTCAGCTGCATGGGATAAACACACAGGTCTGGGAGCTGCTTTTCCAAGCTGTAGGGAAAGGCTGCCTGCCACAAATGAAAACTCCATTGGAAACTTGCTATGTGGGTCAGCTTTGCTGTACCTCTGTGGTGCCAAATCAAGCAGGTCTGTATTGCAGGAAGAAGTGTTTAAGCAATAAGGCAGAGGGAGCAGCCTGCTCTCCGCCTCTGTTTTATTCTCCAACATCCCGTTCTCTCTTGTCTGAATGCTGCACAATTAGCACTGCTGTTCTGGTTGTCACCACTTCATACACATCTGACCTTGACTTCAGTGTGATCCCCTTTCCAAGGACAGTGAGCAGCCTTGGTCTCACACTACTAGACCTCTCCGTGTCCCACCTGCCAGCTTATTGGCTTAGTTACACATTGTACTGATGGACACATATTCAGATTTGTTTGTCCTTTTAGGTTGGGTTTTGAGTTTGGGGTTTTTGTTGTTATTGTTGTGGGGTTTTGGGGTTTTTTTTTGTTACTCCCCTCCACCCCCCTTTACTGGCTTCTGTGCTCAAGAGTAATGGCAAGCCAGGTTTGGAAATCTAGGTTCACAGCGTGGGGCAGAGAGGATGAGTCACACCAGAACCCTTGGCAAAGAGCTTTATCCACTTTATCCATCAGAACTGCCCAGGAGCTTATGCTGACCTGGCTACAAAACTTGATTATTCCCACATTTTAATGGACTAACTTGCACAGCAACAGCAAAGAAAAAGATGTGTGTTTTTAGAGGGAAAAATCATAAGTCAGGGATCACATCTTAGATATGTTTTGTCAGATAAATTCATGTATTGACTAAATGTTCCATGCTGTTTGCAAGCCATTAGGTTAACAACACCGTGTGCCACCCTTATTTAAATAAGCACAGAGCTGTTTTTGGATTTCTTGTAGTGTTACCAGGGACAAGAGCACAACTCTTGTGCTAAAATATCCTCATTCTTTCTAAACAGTGGCATGTTTTGTTACTCTACCGTGCTTATTAAAAATTAAAAAATAACTTCTGTGATAACAAGACTTCCCACTCACCATAGTATGTACAAAGGCACATTATAGATGTACACATATTTGCATGTATTACTCAGACAAACAGAAGGGGAAAAGTGAGGAAGAGTTATGCCCACACTTTTTTCCACATGCTTTTCCTAGTACATTTTTTTCTACCTATGTTTTAATCAGCTACCTTCTTGCTTTTATTTTGGAAAAAGAATCTAAAGTCTTATACATCAGCTGTAAGACTGGAAGAAACTCTTCTTATTTGGCCCAAACATTGATGTCATTTTTTTTATGTCACAAGGAAGAAAATACAAGCATCCAACTCTCATGTTCCTACCTCTAAACTGACAGGATAAAATACTTTCTACACATTACTTTTAAGTTTTCACATACAACTGGTAAAAGTGATGCTAGATAAATCTTAGTTAAAAAGTTCTGATGCATGGTTCCAAAAAACAGTACAGCTTTAAAATACCCATTTTATAAATGGCAGAGGAGAAATTTCTCTCTCCAACACGGAGATGACAAGATTGAAGTAAAACATTTTTCAGTTGATCCCATCTACTCAACCTGAGTAGCAGGTAGGGGGAGTTGTTAAAGGGACCATATTCATTCAAGTTAAGGTTTCTAGGAGATCTAACAGCACATAAAACCATCCGGGAAATAACAAACTTCAGCTCATATTGCTACATTTTGCCTTAAATGAATTTTAAGTATGTGTTTACTTCTGTATAGATAAAGAAATTTTGTGAAGATACAGCCTTATAGAGCAGAACTGAACAGAAACCATGACAATGTCTCTGCATCTCTCCTGCACAGAAGGAAAACTTCATGGGTGGCATCGACACTGTTTGACAAATCCAAAACATTACACAGAGCCAGCGAGAAGCTCTTCCAGATCTTAAATTACATTTAAATGCCATATATACGGAATTAGACTGATACAGCAAGTAAAGGCCAATTAGTAATGCAAATTTACATTTTATGTGAATTCTTCTGCTTCTGTAATAATTTTCACAACCCAAATATACTGGTATCTATTGTTTAAGGTCTCTTCCTGAATATGTAGTCCTGAATGCCTCTAAAGAAAACAACAAGCCAACAGAAGGTGAGGCTGCCCTTTGCTGACATTTCTATTACATGCTGCTGAGAAGTGCCATGCTCTGAAGGGGAAAAGCAAGTTGTGCTGGTGTAAAAGGAGCAGCTCAATCATAAGGAAGGACTGCAAGATGGATCATGACACAATCTCAAGTGTCCTGAACAGCAAACAATGCCAGTGAGAAATTTTAAGCTGGGGAAAAAAACCCAAAAAAACCAAACCTACAAAACCCAAAACAAACAAACAGACAACAAACCTGAACAGAACTGCAAGAATATAGAAAGAAATAGCAGGTAATACAGGAAAATACAGAAAGGTGGGTCAAAGGAAGAAATTCAAAAGCAAACCAGAAAAGCATGAAATTTGGGAAGAATTACTGCAAGAGGTAAAATCATTGCACCTAATTTCTTATCTTGCTTTTGGCTAGTCCAGCAAGTCTATGCAGCTTCTTTCTCTGTTGGTTCTGGCTTGCTCTGAAGCAAAGG
The DNA here is from genome assembly GCA_020800305.1 of Porphyrio hochstetteri. NCBI lineage: Eukaryota > Metazoa > Chordata > Aves > Gruiformes > Rallidae > Porphyrio > Porphyrio hochstetteri. Next base: position 7,180,971 of record CM036938.1, on the reverse strand, counting down.
AAGTGGACGGTGGAGAAAACTTACTAACGTGGAGAAAAAGTTGGAAAAATATTTCTTCTGCTTTTTTTTTTTTTTACTGATTAATTGATTTTTTTTTTCCATACTACAATATTATAAATTTTTCTGCTCATCCCCTGTTGACATATTTCTTGGCATGTGCAAATACGTCTGCACAGACTTACTGACGGGCAAATGGGCGCATCCTTGTATCAGAAAGGTAAAGAAATGTTGCGGAACAAACTCCCACGTGTTCCAGGAAGAGCTAAAAAGGTAAAGGTCGGTCCTTCTCAAATCAAACTTTGAATTCCCTCCCTTGGCCTTTCTTGTTCTATTTCCTAAACAAACTGGAATCGTATGCTAAAGGCTCAAGACCCCCCTTAAGTAATTAACTTGGCAATTACTGTAATGGCTTATTCAACTCCGTTTATTTTGCAGAACACCTACACACGGAAGAATGCTCTTATCTCTGAAGGGTACTCTGCCTCTTTGAATAATTGGCCATCAACTAGCGCTGTGAATAGATTAGACAGGTATTCAAAGCTGAGCACTGAAAAGAGTCATCCTCTCTCATGGGTCACAAGAGACCTTCGCACATCTCACCTTCAGAGCAAAAAACCCGAGTCTTTAATTACACTGATATGCTTACAGTAGTAATTGTTGTCTTGCTGTGGACACTTACTTCGGTAGGGTATACTTTTGTCCCATTTTCACAATGATGACTTTATTTAGGATGCAGTTGGGGGTTTTTTTTCTAAAGAGTGAGGCTGATATCCCCTAAGGCAGCTGCAGTATACTGGGGTGAGAGGGTGGGGAGGTGAAGGGGACAACACATCTCTTTCCAATACAGTTCTCTTACTTGCCTTTATCCACACAAGTTAAACTGGAATGACTTCTGCGTGCAGATAAAGTACCAGAGGGGAAGGTGATACGGTCACACAGCCTGGGGTGAGAGAGCAGCCTGGCCAAACCACAAAATGCACTGCAGGCTTCAGGGAAGGAAATCAACTCACAGAAGAGATAAAATGCAGCTTTAGACATCACATAAATTTTATTCATAAATATTGGAATAAAACCCAAGAAGATGAGGTATAAACAAAGAAGTGGGCCAGAGGAAAGAGGCAGAGAGGAATACTGGTAAAGGTAAGAGGCAAAGCTGTCTAGCAGATGAAAAATTTACCAGGCTCCAGTTTCTCTGTTTTAACCAACAAGGGGAGAGCCACAAACTACAGCTGACACTGTCAGCAGGAGCAGAGATATTCACCAGATTCAGCCAGAGACTCCTTTCTAAGAAGTTTAATGATTTAAGAGAGAACACATCTCTAACTACTGCAGTATTAAAGAGATTGGCAAGTGTTTAGTAAAGCTAAAGAACTTTCAAGGGTGGACATCTGAAAGACAGAGCTCTGAGCTCGTAAAAAGTGATGACCTGTTGTTATAATCAAAGAGCGAAAAGATTTATGAACACTGTTCCTTCTGGTTAGCAAATCTGAGAGAGATGGCAGGAGTTTCTACTAATGGAGGGGCAGCAGAGCGGGGTAACTAGGCCTTCTGGTTCCTGACATGGGTGTTAAGAGAGTCAAAAGCACTCAGAAATAGCTATCAGACCATAATAGGATATTAATAGGTGGCTGCTCTATAGGAAGGCCAAGTGAAAGATAAAGGTGATGAGGTGGCACTGTACATTAGTGCTTTCAAAGGTTGTGAAGAAATAAGAAACGGTAGTGAGGACAAATGGAGCATGGATCAAAAAAGCCTGTCAGGAAGGACTACAAAAGACCTTACTCTAGCAGTTAAAAGTCTTTTAAACAGTCACAGGTTCATCTGGGAGTGAGGAGTCACTACACAGGTAAAGGTGGGAGACATGACCCAAGCCCTGTATTAACAAATTCTCTCTTTGTAATAATGTTTGTTTTAATGCTCTGAAAACAGGGTGTTTGAAGTACCTGAGTGCACTGATATGAAATGAAAATATAAAGATGAAATATAGTCTTCTCAAAGAAGAGGGTAGAAAAACTCACAGCCTAAAGCACTGACCTGACTACTGACACTCCATAACTGCAAAGCCTGATGGAAGATATTAGCTCATCTGTCACTTTAGGAATGGTACTGTGCATGTCCGGACAACAGCAATATAACAAATACATGTTATATACATGTATATACATGTTATATACATGTATGTTATATACATATACAAATACATGTTAATACATGTTGGGGGTTGGACCCGATGATCTCTCGAGGTCCCTTCCAACCCCTACAATTCTGTGATTCTATGTAAGGAAAGTAATTTAGCTATTAACAGGCTGATTAGTCTGACCTCAACAGCAAACATGACCTTAGAACAGGTTTTGAAGAAAAACTGTTGAACAGCAGAAAAAGTCACTAGAAAGAGGGACAACATGCAGTAAGTAGATGCGTACCAAAGGGTGTCAGACTAATCTGATATCAACTTTATAATAAAAATATATATGGCCAGGGAAATGTGATGTATCAGTTGCTTGGAGAACTGTGAAGCAAGTGATATGGGAAAAAAAGGCAATTAGAGAGGCTGCAGAAGATAGGTGTTATGGCATAAACTATGTTGTCTAAGGACCAGTTACAGAGGAGACTGTAATTGGCTGGGCTGAAACATAAATGATTAGTCTGGGGAAAGCCCAGTGATCTCTCTCAGTATAATTTTTGAAATGCTCTAATATTTCCACTAATTTTACCTTATAAAGTTAATGTGACTATTGAATTAATAAATTTTTTCATGGCAAATTAAGCATCACTGAAGGAAGGAGAATGGATATTTACATTGTTTGAAGACAGAAGGGTGGGAAAAGTATCATAACAATTAATACTGGAGTCATAATCTATATTTTTAAGGCCTATTTTGAAGAATTACTAATATTAACCCTGTCAATTGGAAAAAAGAATCAGGAATAATGAGTCCTAAATATTTTCTATCACAATAAACTATTGATCAACATTGCAGCATGGCTGGGAAGAGCACAGAGTTGATCCAAGGTATGAAAAACAAAGCATCATTAGTTGTAAGAATACCAATATCAGCCTTAGGTCTTATCTGGAATAAAATCCCATCTGGGTGCACTCAGGAAGTATGAACTCAAACAAGAACTAGCGTAGGGGTGAACTACTAACATTATCAGGCAACTGAAGCATATATGCTTAGAGAAGAATTTGAAAAAGTTTACTCAAATGACAGCTGTGAGGATATGGTGCTATCTCATACATTTTTTAAAGTGATCATAAAAGAAAAAAAATTGTTATTTGAACAATACCAGGAGAAGCATAAGGCCATACAATGGCTGTGAATAAACATGGAGAAATAGGGGAGTGTTTTTCAAATAATAATAATAAAAAAGAGTCCAAAACTACCTCACCGTAATGAGATTTTAAGTTCCCCTTTTTTAAAACTAAACCTAAGGGAGATTACATGATACGAAAAAAGCAATAGAAGATGAATTAGTTCATTGCCTCAGGAGGTCCCTTTCTGCTCGGTGTATTTGAAGACACCACATCTATCTGCACCTTTTGTAATCCCAAAGCATTCCAAAGAGGCAACCCAGGAGGAGTTTAGCTGTACATCTCTTGGATTTCAGCTGTGGAGGGGGATGCTGCACTCCTTAATGTGATATAAAATACCTTTTGTATGAAACTGTAAAACATGTGTTCCACAGGCTTTCTGATTTCCAGCTTGTTTCCAGGGGTAAATCATTTTATGTGTTTATGCAGCATTGGGCAGAGCAGAATCCGAGACCTGATGGGATTCCACAATGCAGAGACATTCTTTCATTAGAAAGTGTTAGTAAAAATACCAAGTTTTGAACAGTTTTATTCTTTTTGATTTGAGTCCAGAGGGATGGGGAAGGGTCTGAAGGGGAAGTCTTATGAGGAGAGACTGAAATCCCTGGGATTATTCAGCCTGGAGAAGAGGAGGCTGAGGGGAGACATCATCACAGTCTATGGCTTCCTGACGAGGGGGAGTGAAGGGATAGGAGCGAATCTCCTCTCTTTTGGTGACCAGGGATAGGACCTGAGGGAAGAGCATGAAGCTGCAACAGGGGAGGTTTAGGTTGGATGTTAGGAAGAGGTTCTGTACTGAGAGGGTGGTTGGGCACTGGAACAGGCTCCCCAGGGAAGTGGTCACAGCCCTGAGCTGGACTGAGCTCAAGAAGGATCTGGACAATGCACTCAGTCCCATGCTCTGGCTTGGCTGGTCCTGTGTGGAGCCAGGAGTTGGACTCGATGGTCCTTATGGGTCCCTTCCAACTCTGGAGATTCCAGGATTCTAAGAATCAGCTGATGTACAAAGCTCATGGTGAAGCTCAATTTTAAGATTTATCCAGCTTTCCTTGAAGGAATAAACTCTCGAGTTTCAGTTGAGTTTTCATGGGTGGGGGGTATGGTCAGTGTTGACACTTTCATCAGCTTTAAGCTCCATAACACTTCCAGACTGCACTGCACACATGCTGAAGGACCAGTAATAAACTATATGCATGACTTCCAAATTACATTAAGCTGCTGACTAAGCAAGTTTAACATACACGGGTTAAGGAAAAATAATTTTGATTTGGTTTAATTATTTCCAATAATTTAATCATCGAATAAAGATAAATATAAGTTCAGAGATAAGAAACTGCATTATACAGGGAAAGACAAATGGTATGTTTATTGGACTTGGGTGTCAAATTTGAAAGTTACCCTCAGGAACAAATACTCATCATCTCACAACAATGATATGCCTTCACTTTGATAGAACACATTCATTTGACCTTCATCCTGTGAGTCTCCTTAGAGTGAAACAAACCAGCTGTGATTCGTTATTTGACCTTGACAGCCCCACTGCCTATTTCAATAGGTGCAGGGCATCTTTAACTGCTGTGACATCCCCACAAACTTCTGAATGTTCAGGCTTTCTTGGTAGCCTTCTCTAACTTGCTAATTCATATTTACACAAACAGGGAAACAATGCAGTTTGTCAGCCTTGGAAGAGAAAAGCATCAAACTTTAACAAGGGAGGGGAGAACAGCAATGCTGCCTACCTTGATTTTTGCAAGATTAATTTCAGCAAGCCTCAAAAAATGTATTAATGAAAGCAGGAAAAACCCTTTTCAGCTCTGCCTGTCCTTACTGCACAAATCCCCTGTTTTTCCTCATACAGGATGACCCTCAATGACTGAAGCTGGGGCTGAGAAAACAGCTGCATTGTGCTGCAGACTCAAATCCTGCTACAGCTATAAACTCCGGGATTCAAACATGAACCAAGCAGGATTATGCAGAAGGCCAGCATAATACTCAGTGTGAATTAAAGGTATGAGGAAAGACACATTTCTCTTGGGGTAAGTTACTTTCCTTTTTTTTTTTTTTCTTCCTTTCCCTGGTTTAAATTGCCTGATTATGATCTCAGATATGCCGAGCCTTATTCAAAAAAAATAAGCAGCAATAATTTTCTGTAGTGTGAAGAACTATGCATGGCAGCCTTCTTAAAATCAAATATACTCTGTAATAAGCTAAAGGTATTTCAAACCATCGCAGCTGCTTATTGCTTCTGGATGCACAATTTTTTTTCCCTGCATCTTAAATCATGCTGTACTTTATTTAATAATGTTTGCCAGGTTGTGACTAAGTGCTATCAAACAGTGCAACCTTCTTTTTTTGTTTTTTTTTTTACTTTCCTTAGGAGTAATAGTAATGCAACAGAACCAGAAAAGAAAAGATTTGGTTACCAGTAATAGAAAAACTAGTGCAGCAGAATAAAATAATAATAATAAAAAAGGATCATTAAGCACATTATTCTGTTTCCCTCAGCTCCCTGAAGATACTGTCATTTTCTCACACATTTTCTTACCTTGAATGTGAATAATTCTTTCATGTCCCAGACTTGAGTTGTCAGGATGAGGTTCAGCCCAGCAAACAGAAATCAGCACCAGAAAAAGTAGACTCTTCATCATTATGGTCGATCTTCTTCACTGTAAGGGCATCACATACAAAGGCGCTTGAGAATTTTTGGAAACCTTTACAGTGTTGCACTGCACAGTGTTGCACAGGCTTCATCTTATAAGTCATCTATAATATATTTAACCCCCTCAGCTGAAAAAGTTACAGCAGCCTCTAATTTTTTAGGCATAAAGACTGGACCTTTTTATCATGGACCTTCATTAAATGAAACTGGCAATCCCTGTTAGCTCTGCCTCTGAAGAAATGCAGCATGAAAAAATAAAAGCACACACACAAACCTCCATAAACCAAACTCTTTGCAAGACCACACATTAGCAATACCTGTGTTTCAAAAATGTCCCAGTGTACTTTTGCTTTTCCAGACCTACCCTGGATCTGGTCTGTAAATACAGTTAAAACAATCAAACCTAGGACCATATCTACATCCCCTGCATGATGCAATTGGCTGGTGATACATTTTCAAGATTAAAACAATTTTCTTCCTAGGTTTTGGCATTTCAACCGAGGCTGCAAGTTAACTCAACAGCCAGGATGGTAAGTTTGCTTGAGCTGAGCAGCAAGGACAATAAAACATTTCTTAGGCTGACTAGAAAGATCTATTTTATTTCAGATCCACTTACCATTTTAAAAGATGCCTAAATACATAATGAAATATTCGAAACCATGCACAAAGTAGGTTAGAGTTGTAAATGCTACCACTGCAGTTGCCCTGATTGATTTTTCATTCATTTCTACCTAGAATGCTGACGCACTCAGTTAGTGTGCCAGGTAGGGTCTCTGCAGTCAGCAGAGCTGAGAGCTGCAGGGAAAAATCTCTGCCAGCCTCTGAGTAGTAATTAGGCAAATGAAGACCTGAAATAGAAAAGGAGGCATAAAATACAAGGGGTTTTATGTAGAGAGTTCAGGCTACTGTAAGTTTTATAGCTATAATTTTTATGATCCTGATTTCTTGAAATAAAAGAGAGCTATTTCCCAAATTTGCCTTTCAAGAGACTAGGATTCCCCCCCCAACTCCCCTCGCCCCCCCCAATAATCAAATAGTGGCAGCATTATGAATATGCTTTCTCCCTAATGCACACAGAAAATTATTCTCCCCCCTCCCCCCCTTTTCTGTATCAGTGATAGAAACATGTCAAAGTTGGAGGGTACACTCAGTCAGAACCTGGGTCTGGGTCTGAGCTCTGCACACAGACCCTGCCTCTGAACAGCCTCAGAGACCCGTGTGTTTCAAGCCCAGACTCAAGCACTGTAATCCTAACCAGCCTCTACTGCAGACTAAAATGCAGAAATTCTGTTGCTGTTTTTTAGTGACAGAACATGCATGTTACTTGCCTGCCCTTCCATCTCTTCAAAGCGAGTTTGGGTGGGAGTTCAGAGCCAACTCAGCATTCCTTACTCCTTACTGTGGAGTGCCTAGAGGTAGGACAAGTGCTCACTGCTCACTATTTTCCAGGTGGTCAGTGCTCAGTAACTCAAGGCTCTGGCCACTCCCTCTTTCCTGGAAAGCTTGGCAGGCTGATGACCTCCGTTCTGGAGAGCAAGGACAGATGTGGCTCCTCCTAGAGCACATCAGTCCCAGCCTGGGCTGACTGAAGGGGTCACACAAGTACAGATGGGTGTTCCTCCAGCACAAAGGGACTGCTGGCACGTCTGCTTGGGAGAGCTGGGCACACTTGTGCAGAACCACACTGCTGTTGCTCTCACGAATTCTAGACCAGGCACGCAAAGCACTTTGTCTAAGACTGAAACATGCTTCAGGTTTGGGTCTTGGGGTTTTTTGCATGAGGACTAACAAGAGACAACTTTTTTAATTGGTGGGGAAGAGTTGTGTTGTTTTAGAATTTGGTTAACAAAGAAGCTTTAATTTTGAAGGCAAAGTTTATGGGGGTGTTTCCACCTCAACCTGCAGTTTGGAGCTTATGCTATATGCAAAATGTCCTGGACCCAGTGAGTGGCTAAAGCCCACAGGGGCTCTACAGCCTTGCTCTGGGTTTGCCTAAGCTGCCCATTAGCACCTTGCTTCCACCTCTTGCCACAAGCGTGGTCTTTTCCATGGCACTAATGAAAAGAAACAGCCACATAACCAGATGACAGACAGTACTATGTTTTTTGGGGACAGCGTCCCCATCTCCACCAAACTTTGTGTGCCCAAGGTCTATGGTTCTTTTGTAGATTAAGAGAGATTTATACTCTGGTTACATGGATGGAGGACTCTACACGTCCCCTATCCTTGTCAAGGTGTCCCTAATATGACGGGGGAAAGTCCTCCAGGTAGCATCATCAGGTGATGATTCTCCGAACAACTAGTTTCAGGACTAGCCTGAGGAGGCAGAACACACCTTTCAGAGATATTATACCTTCAGGCAAATACCATCTTATTCTACAGAGTTTATGTGATAGCATCACACAAGCAGGATGAGAGGCAGGCCAGCAATGACTTGGGAGACCTGCCCTTCCTTTTCCTCAACTTTCTGAATGCAGCTGAACAATTTCACACCTCACATGCCACAGACAAGGCACAAAATCAACCTCACAGTTACAGATCAATGTGTTTCTGGAGGTGGTGCTACTTGAGCTTTGTTAAGAGGCAAAGTTTACAACAGCTGGATTTCTGGTTTTCCCTAATTGCCACAGACAGAAAGGACAGCCTAACATGTGTGTTGTGTGTGTAGGAACCCACAAATGAACCTCATGTGTGTGCACATCTGTACTCTTTTTGAGTTAGGTAACAACCACCTGCACTGCTAAGGTGTGTTTGTCAGCCTGCACAAAACTAGCAAGAACAGAAAAACTATTTCCCAAGGGAGCAAACGCCTGGTCAGGGGTTTAGAAAATGTGTCCATCGAGCATCTTTCCTTAAGTCACCAGATGCTTCATACTGGAGGCCAATCAACTGAGAGTAAAGTTTTAGCTGGGCAGAAGCATCCCGTTGGGGGGCAACTTTAACCCTCCATACAAGTCTGAGCAGCTTTAAGGCTGCTCCCTTTTACTGCCAGGTACAGCAACAGCTGAGGACAAGTGGGTACCCTGCATTGGGAATATCCTGACCTTGTACAACTCTCCTCCTGGGATTCCCCATGCTGAGAGCAGTGTCATCGATCCCCAGCGGTACAAAGCAGCATTACCAGGCCAAGAATCTGACCCCTGGTGTTTTGTAGGTTATCCAAAAAGCAATTAGCCAGAGGAACTCACATCCTCAACTCCAGCCAAAGCAATACAATCCAGACTCTGTTTCTGCAGCGAGACCTCAGGGGAGAAGCGAGAGGTGTGGATGTTTTCATATTAAAATTAATAAAATCTTGGCTGGGAGGAAGTGAATTTTCAGTAAGAAATGGCAATGATTAGTCATACTCAAGAAATTCACACTGGTTTCAATTACTGTGGTATATGAATCTGCTATCTCCCTGGGCAGGGACACAAAGCAGCTGAAAAGTAGATTCAAAAGGGAGACTTAAGGCTCAGGGAAGTGGTCAAGGTGAGTGTACACTCAGTTTTTACATTCTCAAGAAGTGTTCATTCTTAAGTTGAAATTCTGGTATTAATCACTGTTTTGTCATACTTACTCAGCCAGAAGTCACCTACTGCCTGCAAATCTACTGCAAAGCACCAATGTTTGTATTTTAATATAATATCGTGCAAATAAACAGAATGCTTTCAGGTAATGCCACTGCAGAAGTAACAAGCATTTCTCTGGGGAACAGAATGCTGAAAAATGATGTTACATGCATATCAATCTCTGTTTTTTAATAAAATAATATATTTCTTATTTATTACTGTAAATACTTTCTAGCTACAGGAGAGCAACCACTGTGTGAGGACAAAGGTCCATCTAGCACAACACTCTCCCAACAGTTGTTTAAAGCCTGGGGAATGCCTGTGTTCACAGGAGGTAATTTTTGTCTTCTATTCAGACACAACAATGTCCTCTATCAAACACTTGTTTTTCTGAGAAGACCTATGCAAGCCTGTACACACATGAGAAAATGGCAGTACAACCACCATCTCCTCTGAACCAGATACTGGCAGTCAGTAAGATGGGTGCTTGAAGTAGATTTTAGCTAACTCATGCAAAAAATACGGCAGCTTCTGTGGAAGCATCCCCGCTGCTTGGGATCTGGTAGGACTGTGATTCCCTCACAGCCACCCAGGTATCACCAGGACCCTCAGAGAAGAGTGTATTGAAACAGCATGTTATGACATCTTCTCACGTGTGCAATTTCATGGTGCAAAGAAGGTTCAGGAGGAGAGAAGGCAAAAAGCCTGTGGAAGGTGTAGATGAGGGGCCAGTGCACAGGGATAGAGGGAAAACCAAACCCCAAGGGTGGGCACAGGGGACTTTATAAAGGGCTCTGTCTTTCTGTGGAGCTTCCTATATTTAATACAGTGAGATACAGCAAGTAAAGGCAGTAATCAATGATACCAAAAGCAGGTAACACAATCAGTGAAATCAGTCTCAATAATTCTGGACCGAGATAGCCCCCCAGGATGTGGGCTATTCTTATCTGTGCAAAAACCTACTGCATAATATAAGCACTTAGAGGTTTCCTATCCATGGAGCTCCATTCCATCTGGGAATTGGTGTTAAGCAGTAGAGAAGTAACTATTAATGAAACAAAATTCATGTATTTTTAGGGAGAGGGCATCTGCTGCAGTAACCGAGAGTCTCTTCTCCTTAGAGAATGCTGGCAGATAATAGACCAGGATGAAGAGCAGTCTAGGCAGTCCTCACACACTGTCTTCAATAGCTTTTCCTAAAACTGGGAAGTTGGAGTAGAAGAGTGCAATCTATTTGGTTAGACAGATTTCTGGTATCAAATGACTGTCCCAAGTCTCCTAAATTTCGTACCTTGCATATATGTATAGACACCTAGAGGTTTAGGCAACTGAGTCAAGCCACAAAGATGGAATTCAGCTCCGGGTGTGGACACCTAGGTTAGTATGTCTGCTTGTAAAACGTTTACTTCTCACTTAGGAGTCCCAAGCTATTGTTGCAGTCAGTTTATACCTAACCAATGTGGTCAGTGGAAGGTTGATGTGGGTTGAGCTGACCTAGGATGCCTTTTGTCTATTCATTTTTGTCTTTGACTAACTTCTTTCTGCAGTGTGACCTCTCTGGAGAAGTAGTAATTGTGGGCTTGAATCTTGCATGCTGATGTGGAGGGACCACTTCGCATGGCCTCTTTGACCGAATGGTCTGACAAGAGGTTGTTTAGTAAACAAGGTACAGATGCAAAGTCGTTTAGTCAAGGACTCACCATTCAGTATCAAAGGGACAGCAAAGGACAGAGGTGCCTGAAGTGTAGATCTGGCTCAGGGGCTCCTTACAAATGGGGATTCAGAGCCCCTCTTGTAATTAGCATTTCTTTTGGCTGGCTGTAGACAGCTTCCCACTCAGCACAAGCAACACTTTAAGAAACAAGTACTCATCTCTCTACTGACTGCAGGAGTGTGAGTGCTCTGACTCATCCTGGTAGCACTGACACACTGGTTTTAGATATCCTGATGCCAAAAGTGGTCATCTGAAGTAGGCAACAGCAAAGTCAATCTTACTCTTGAAGGACACCTAGCTTCTAGCATTTTAAATGTCTTTCAAAGATCTTTCATTCTCCAAAGGCAAGAGTAAAAGACGCAGTTCCAGCTACAGACACATGACCTCAGTTAGTATAATCAAGTGACAATCCGCTTCTTTCCCTTACACTATCTAGTCTTGATTCTGCTTTTTGCTTATTTTGCTAAGAAGACAGGTTTTTAGTGAAAAAGCCCTTTCCGTGCTGATGGAATTTAGGCAACACAGGGTCAGTAGACTTATTCCCATGCTAAACTGTTCCCACAAAGGAAATTTTGCCAATGCCATGGCAAAAAGAACGAATAGCTGATGGCGTAAGAGTGATAATGTTTACAACATCTTTTAGAATGACTTAGAGCAAGCTTTCCAAGACCTCCTCCCATGTTGCTTTATTAGGTAAGGCAATTTGGAAATTAGTGAGACTGTGTGATTCTTGGGGCTATCTAAAGTGCCAGATGGTCAATGTCTGGAGAATAGGTTGTGATAGTAGTTCCTCAACCGTAGACAGAACAGTTCAGTGGAAGAGCAGCATGACCATTCACAGACATCTGGAATTCCCTGGAGTCTATTAATTCCCTGGGAAGAATGCTGATAAATTGCTTGCAGGGAGAAAGAAAACATCTCTACAGTCTTTGAAGTATCTGCCTGGTTTTAGATATGAAATTTATTCCAGATACACAAGGTAACAATGGTAACAATACTTTTGACATTATTCATAGAGTATAACCAAGGTCATGTGGTCTGGCTTTATGACTAGAAGCTAGAAAATTTCTTACTCTAGGTTTAAGGCAAACAGGGATAAGGCAAATGCACTGTAGTTGAGGTCTATCCTTGATGGAGCACAGTAATTCAGGGTTTTTCTTTCTTATTCTTCATAATGGACTATATAAATATGCCTTTAGTCAGAAATCCGGATGTTTTTGCTTGAGGTATGGCAATGGAATGTTCCTTCATAGCACACAGCGTGATGCCAGAGAAAGGTAACGCTGCTTTCTGCTTTATAAAACGGATCCATTTGTTTGCAGTCCCTTCCTTTAGAGAAAATACTTGCTGCCATCTCCACATATGAGTGGTCTTCAAAGAATTTCTGCAATCCAGATCAAGAGCTGGCTCTCCAGCCAGATTGTGCTTGTATTCTGACATCTTCTCCATCAAAAAGCCTCTTCTAGCCTTGAGCGTGAAAACCTGGAGGTCACCCGAGGTCAGTAAGGAAACTTGATCTCTCTCCCTCTTTTTTTCTTGCCTCTTGGTCATATTTACAAAGTTAGCTTTTCATCAGGGCCTCAGTGCTTCCTAGGTCCCATCCTATTACCTAACCCTCTTCTTCAAGGTGCTTTCTTGGTTGCAGCTGTACTTCCCAGTTGCCTGTGTAACTTCTGCGAGGCCCATTACTTTGGGGACTTCTGACAGAGTTCTTTCAGCTCCTCCAACCTTTACCCTATTGATGCTTCCAGTTCTGGCAGTTCTCTTTTAGATGCTTGGGTTTTTACAGGGCATAGATTACTTAAGTTTCTAGTGCTTGGCTCCCCTACCAAAGCTGAATGAAAGGCAGATGCCTGGATCATTAAAAAAAAATCTCATATATGATATATCCTTAGCCATGTTCTTACAAACTGTTCTTTTGACCTGTTTATAATGCCAAATATGAGTATAATAATTATTATTATAAATGCTGCCTTTGGCAATTTTAACTGCCTTTCGTCATGTAAACTTGCAGTGCTGTATTTCAAGCTTTAAAATGAGTGTTCAGTCCAATCCATGGATCATTTCTAAGTGGTCAGCCAGAATTTTGGAGGTTTTTGTGTACAGTGAAATGATGAAGAATTTTACTCAAAGCCCGTTCAAATGAGTGAATGCTGTGACATTTAATTAATTAGCCTTAGACTGGGACATTTGAGTGGGGAGACTCTAGGACTGTTAGTTCCCATTGGTCATTTCCAGGTTACTGAGCATCAAAGCAGCACTGCAATCCATTACCAAGCCACTAAGGTCAGGACCCAGGATGGCAAGAAATGTGTTGTCTAAATACTAGTGTCTTATCATATTTTTCTGTGCTGAATGGCCACTCATCCATCCTGCCACCCATGCCTTGTGTCCTCACAAGTGTCCTCACAGCCACACAAAAACTGCTGAAGATGTATTTACATGTCCTACATCTTCTCCACCATGTACATGTGTAAATTTGGTGGAAAAAATCCCTATTATTACACATTAAAAACTAAAGAAGTCCCAAGCATGACTCCCCTATAAGGACAAAGGAAAGAAGTGCATATCCAGAAAAATCACAGGCGGATACTGTATGCAGAAATTCTGTGTCATCGTGGACAGCAACGCTCTAAACTCATTCAATTTTTTTATTAAGTCACGTAAGATAAATAACCTAATCACACCTTAAAACTTAATCTTACTGTAAAAGTCATTGGAATGGTAAAGCTAGGAAACAGTCCATGTAATGATAATACCTTGAGATGTGCAAATAGGCCAGATCCTATCTGTTTTATCTAAGGGAAGTGCAACATCTTCATTCTGACTGCCCCACATTTAATTAACGGAGGTTTTATTCCTTTTTCCCACCTAAGCTGGCTGTACCAGTAACATAAAAATAGAAATAAAAAACATTAACAGTGCTTTCACATCCTTGAAGGATCCTGCTATGTGAGGGAACAGATGCACTGCCAGACATAGCAGAGTAAGAGGCCAGTGCCAGCCTGCTGTAAGGAATTACTAGCAGTATATACCATTTTTTGGCATGGATCCTGGTGCAAAGCATAAAACTGGACTACTTGTCCAGCCAGCCATGAGTCCTGCCCTCCCTCTTTTTGTGGTCCGAGAATTGTGCTGTCTGCACTCTCAAATGTCATTGAGAATGACTTTAACAAGCCACTCAGTTTCCTGAAGAAATATTAACAGCGATACAAGGCTCTGCATATCTTTTAAACTGCTGCTACACCATGCCAGTGCAACTCCCCATTGAATCATCACTTTCCAGAAGGTAAACACTTTAATTTTACAACAGCACTGTTTCCATCAAACATCTGCTTCTTGCTGCAGCGATGCAGAAGTTTTCTTTGAGTATTTGGCCACAAAGGAGCAGCTGTGGGTGCAGCCAGATCAAAGCCATGAAGGGATCACTTGAAAAAGCACAACTCTTTCAACAATTTTTTAATTTAATTAACTGGCAACCAATGGAGAGGCATACTTTCTACTGAGATCAGTTATTCTAAAGAGGAGGAAGGTCTAGAGGTTAGGGCATGAGTTCAGACTTTGGGGGGGCATGAGTTTAACTCTGCCCTCTCTACCCTTCATGTGGGACCCTGGGGGTGGGGAAGTGGTGGGGAGGATTAGTTTTCCTTGTCTTGGCTCAGTGTGACACAGAGTTATCTGTATTTTCTGTGGCTCAGAGGGTATTGTGGAGGAGGATATAATTACAGTTACAAGGAGCTCTCACGTTGCTGCCAGGAGACATACAAGTATCTAGAAGAGAAGAGGACTTCTTCACAAGGGACCCACTTGCAATCACTACACACTTTGATGCAAAGAAGCACCACACAACAGCTGACCACATGTGTACATGCAGGAGGACATTCAGCTGTCCACTTGTGCCAACCTGCCCCCCCTGCTTTCCTTATTTATTTCCTTTTTGTTGCAATATCTTAATCCAGAGAGACATGGAAAATCACATGAGTCATACAATTGTTTAGTTAACACTTTGTTGGTTAAATTATATTCAAAACAAATAATAAACATTTTTAAGATTGTGGATGTTTGTAAGACAGTTTATCTAAACAAAGGCAACACTTTCAAACTCTGTTGCTAACCAGCCTCACCGCTGTGTTAGGTATATACTTTCTTGTTTGATAGTTTGTTTTTGGTTTACAAAACAATCAACAACATCAAGACTACTGCAAATTCAAACCATGATCTGAAAGCTACTTTTTATGTTGAGTAAAAAAAGTGCATGGCTCATTTATTAAAAAAATATCTATTTTTTGCTGGTTCACAGCAACAATAAGAGACACATGCATAGGCATCCTTGGTCAGTCAGATGTGAGGAAGAAGCCAAAAAAAATTAATCTTTATTCAAAGGTCCAGTTTCCATCTATCTACCAGTTGCAGAAAGTGGCAAATAGTGTTTGCAGCTCTGTACTTTGAACTCTGTAAGTTAACAGCAGCTCCAGAAAGAAATAGGGAAATAATTTATTGGATTCAAGAGGAAAAGACAATAATTTGAAAAACAGAGTTGTAAACTGACAGTCCTGAAGAAGTGCACCTGGGAAGCTGGTGTGGTTCTTTGAGGTGAGGGAACAGCAACACTTGTGCCAGTGAAGGAGAAAAGCACTGCTACAGGTAGATCAAAGTGGATGAGTTCTGTGTCCAGCTAAGATCTTGATCCAATTGGGCTTCTTGGTTACCAAGAAAACATCAAGACATTGGCTGTGACTCAACATGGGAAGTTATTATTTAGGATGGAGAAGGAATTGAGACTAGTGTGAGGAGGCAAAGAATTTGAAAAAAAGGTAGATGATATTTCAGCTGTGCTAAAACCCCAACATTTTGCCACAGGGCATCAGCAGATGAGTTCAAGGAGCAAGTGCAGGGCTAGATTTGTTACATACAGTATTTTAATTAATGAGCTGGCATAGAAAATAGATACATACCAATGTAACTGTGGATGAAAAAATGTCAAAGGCATTGTCCATGCAGAGCAGAATCGGCATGTGGTGCTGGGTTAAGTGGATGGGCTAGCTGGACAGCCTCTACCCATGAGTGCTCCAATAGAAACCAGAAGTTTTGGCAACAGAGCACTGCAGAGCTGGGCTGACCACTCTGCATCACCATTGCCTTGACAACCTCTTTTTCACTGGCAACACCTTCAGACAGACTGCCTGCATCCCTTACCCCATGGCATTAGAGGGTGGTAACTTGAAGGCAAGAGACACATGCAGGCAAGGGTTTATTGGGGCAATCAGAGGAAAGGAAAAGCCTGTTTTACAAAAGGAGACCAAGAGAGCTTGCCTTGGTTAGTCTGGCAAAACACAGCTGAGCAAAGATATAATTGCTCTCTATAAATATATCACAGAATAAATGCCAGAGGAGAAAAAAGAACATTTCAGCTAAAATTTAGGAACAGAACAAATGGGACCATAAATAAGTTTAAAGTGGAAATTAAATGATTTTAAGTTCTAGAAAAAAAGTCACAGTCTTCCTAAAGACATTTTAGCCAGGGAAGAAAGAAACATAGCTGGTTTTAAATTAGAACTTTATGAAAAACTGCCAGGGATGAAGTGGAACATGGATAGAAGAGGACTAGATTATGACACAGAGGATCCCTTTTGTCTGTTCTTGTATACCCAACTTTTAGCAAAAGTCCCAGTTTAAATAGGTTATTCGTTTCCTATTTCAGGCAAAAACTTTTTTCTTTCCTTTTATGACAGGTCCAAACTCTCCTGGCTACTGTTATTCATGATATGATCAAATATACTCAGACAGGGCTTCCTATTGCTCCAACATAGCTAAAAACATGCTCTTGGTAACAGCACCAGCAGCAAAGCACCTTTCCCATCACTGGGACTTCTTATGAGAGATACCTGAAAGCAGCTTTTAATATTGTGACTTGGTATCTGACTCCTGTAATTTCCTAAGCAGACTTTGTGCTTTACTTAACAACCGAGTTGTTGTCTGTGATACAGATCATTAAGTATCTGAAAATGAAATGGAGGCACATGTGGCTGGCTTAATGGCCTGACACTTGCAATGCTCAGTCATATGGAAGGTTTGTCTCTGTCTGCAGCAGTGGGTATGTGGCAAAATGTGAAGAAGATGTCTCTTACGTTCTAGAGGTGTGGTAGGGCAACGTAACCTTTCCACGATGCATTTTAGTTGTGATGCTTTTGTGATTTAGGATGATGTAGAAATAAAGGAAAATGTCAGTTTCTGTTCCTCTGGACCACTAAGAGCAACGACTCAGGAGATTAAGTTGAGAAAATAAAGATAATATCAGCATATACTTGTAAATCAAAGGTGTAACATGAAGAAGATCACAGGAGCTCCTCCAAACACACTATCCTTGTTCAACATCCTCATGAGGAAACAGTGCAGCGGTTTGAATAAATTTCAGCAAATGCAAAATACAGAATTAACTGAATAATATGCAACTGTTGGATAAGATCATAATGCAGAACATATCATGGTAAATAAAACCCTCAAGTTGTGTAAGCAGAACAGCTTGCAGAGTAAGCAGTTTAGTGCACCCAGTATAAGAACAAAAGTACATCATATTTTAGATTCATACATACCCAGATGTAGGAAGATATGGCTGAAGAATTTATATCTATACCTACATTCTGCATTATAAAATCAAGTAACATGTAAGTACATATTAAGAGTAAGAAAGTGTGGAAAGCCACAGACAGCACAGACTTGAGTTTACAATACACAGAGATAGTGACTGTGAGATTAAAAGCCTAAGGATGGGGTTTAATTAGTGGAGATATGGCCCGAAACAGAAGACATGGAAAAAAAACCTCCATGCTATTGTTAATTCAACTATTCTGACATTTATTTTGGCTGCCAATAACATCTGCTGGCTTTTGGCCATCCTTCAGGTAAAGTAAACCTGTGCAGATTTTGGAGAAAAAAAACCCCATAAACCCTACAACAGGTTTTCTTGAAATTGTATTGATTTGGATTGTGCCAGGCAAGGCCATACCCTCACTCAGTCAGTAATAAGAATGCCCACAGTCCTGGTAGGCTGAAAACAAATGGGATTTCAAAGATATATAAGTAGGATATCAGTTTAAACAAATGTCAGATAGGATTGACATACTGCCTGCAAGTGCCACTCAACCCAGCTGATTAACAGGGCTCAGCATTTCTACAGTCATCTACAGGCTTTTGCTTGTGCTTTACTGACCTGGGGATTACACAGGCTGTTTCAACTTCACAGACACAATTTCCAGTTCAAGGCCTTGAAAACCCTCCAACCAGTGTTACCCAGTCACATCCTCACATCTCAAGTGAAGCTGTGCTGATGAGGCAGGGCTTGTCACACTGGGAAGGGTGGTGGGACTCTGGGGAGCAGGCGTATGCTATGGACAGGGATCTCTTACAAACAAAGGTGTTGGAAACATGAGCCAGAAATGGTCTCCACTCTTCCCACCATCTTTATGGTTATTTATTTTAGTATATTTTCTTTCCTTAAGCGATCACTGGACCCAAGGCAAGTTTGCCTTTTGCCTTGACACAGTACAGCCCTTCTCATGTTCTTTTGGTGGGTGGTTTTTTTCAGTTGCCAAAGCTTCACTTGTACTTTCACATGTCTCAGAGCCTAGAGTGACAGACTGCTTGTGGGGACACCAGTTGTCTGTAGGGACAGGACAAGGGGCAGTGGCCTCAAGTTGGAACACAGGAAGATCCACAGCAATAGCCAGAAGATCTTCTTCACAGTGAGGGTGACAGAGTCCTGGGACAGGCTGCCCAGGGGCGGGTGTGGAGTCTCCTTCTCTGGAGATATTCAAGACACATCTGGATGCCTACCTGTGTCACCTGTCCTAGGGAACCTGTTTTGGCTGGGAGGTTGGACCCGATGATCTCTTGAGGTCCCTTCCAACCCCTATGTTTCTGTGATTCTGTGAAAATACTGCAAATAGTGGCCTGGGTTTAAGAACTGAAAAGCAATTAAACCAAGGTACTAGTCCCAAAATTGTTGGAGTGGAGACTCCCTGCCACAAAGTGTGGCTATTGGAAAAAGGATTAGTTTTCCTTTTGGAGTGCTAATGGCAGGGAGTGTTGGTGCTTTTATTGTCCAAAGGCAAGAGGAAAGAACAGGAGGATCTACTAAGGATTGCTCTGGAAAGTTGATATTTCTGCTTCTTCCTTCAATTATACTTCACAGTCTGTACTAGGGAATAATTGTAATTTTTCTTCAGACTACAGGTAATATCACCTACCTTAAGTATTCATCAGACCACGAGAGCTCTGTGCCAAACATCGCAAAGGTTTGCCACAGAAGTTAGGTTTGTTATTTTCAACTCATACCATCAAATAAACTAACTGAGATACAGATTTCTCCTTAAACCAACTTTCATCTGAGGGACTTGTAGAAATTTCCCTAGGGCACAGTCTAGGATCCCTCACCAGCAGTTTCAGCCTTGTAGTCAGCTCAGTTTAATGTCTGCCTCAGAGGCTAATGCACAGATTCATTTACATCCAAACACCAGGGTTCACAGCCATTCTGTAGGCTGTTTTGCCAGGGCAGAGCTTTAAAGAGTTAAACAGCAAGGGTTAAAAAAACCCCATAAACAAACAAAAAAAAAGCCAAAACACCCAAACCTATACCTGTGAAGACCTCCATAAACTAACCTTAGCTGAGCTCCAGCTTCCAGCCTGAGGGCTGCCAAACAAGAGCCTGGGAGCTGCACTAATCCCTAATTAAGTTTAATCTACACTAGAAAAGGTTTGTTGATTTATCCAGATAGGTAGAGCAATGCTGACAGGTCTGCCCTAATGTAGGCATAGTTATAAGAGGGAAAAAAAATGCCTCCAAGAGCTTAACTGATAGCAGTTGGTGAGCAAAATAAGATGCATTACAGAAATCCCAGTTTTCTTACACTTGTGCATCTGCATCAATGGTATGTGACACTGCGGACAAGTGTGGAGCAGCTACAGGCTCAGAGCCTCATGTGCCCATGGCTGCCTTGAAGAAAGCCTACCGTTTGCATTCTAGAGCCCAGAAGCTTGCCCCTATTTTGGCCACAATGGGGTACCTGCCACTGCACAAGCTGCTACTACCATGAACTGGAGGGCAGGTGCTCTGCCTGAGCCACGACAGGTGAAAAGGTGAAACCTATCTTAGGTCCTGCATTGTACATATACAATGCTACATACACAATGCTACATACATAGACACTACATATATACACATTTATGTATGTTTACAGGGCAACGAGGATGGGGAAGGGTCTGGAGGGGAAATCTTATGAGGAGTCACTTATGAAGAGAGGCTGATGTCCCTGGGTTTGCTCAGCCTGGAGAAGAGGAGGCTGAGGGGAGACCTGATTGCAGTCTGTGGCTTCCTGACGAGGAGGAGTGAAGGGGCAGGAGCGAATCTCCTCTCTTTGGTGACCAGTGACAGAACCCAAGGGAACAGCATGAAGCTGCGACAAGGCAGGTTTAGGTTGGATGTTAGGAAGAGGTTCTGTACTGAGAGAGGGGTCAGGCACTGGGACAGGCTCCCCAGGGAAGTGGTCACAGCCCCAAACTGGACTGAGTTCAAGAAGCATCTGGATAATGCACTCAGTCCCATGCTCTGGCTTGGCTGGTCCTGTGTGGAGCCAGGAGTTGGACTCGATGGTCCTTACGGGTTCCCTCCAACTTGAGAGATTCCAGGATTCTGTGATTCTAACATAAATGTACATGTATATGTACATATGTATGGGTGACCATTCAAACTTTGGCTGTTGAACACACTCTGATAATACAAGATATGCTTTTGGATGACATGACTGCATTAATAAACGCTAGGAAGATAAACCAGCATGCAATAACTTTGTCATCCTCTCTCTCTAGAGATGTCTGCATAGAAGGAGTAAAAATAGCAAACAAAATCTACAATAAAATTATTTCTTTTTCACTTTTGAAGCCTCAAGACACGCTATTATCTGCTCTGATACAAGAATGTTTACTTATGTAGTTGTTATGGATCCTAGGCATTAAGTGAGTACTTACAAACTAATAACTTGCTGTTCTCTGGGCCTGGAAACTTCACAGGATGGTCTTGAGAAGGTCCCACCCAGATACAACCTTCACACCCAACCCTCCTTCACCCCTGTGTAATGGTTAATCTGCTTCTAAAATAGGTTATTCATGCACAACAGCTACTTTAAAATTTTCACTGGGACTTCACTTCCAACAGGAAAAGAATTTAATTTAGGGGGCCATAGCTAGCACTATAGCAAAAGTAGTAAAGAAAATGTTACTGAAACTAGCAAATTGTTATAACCATAGCTTAATTAGCTGGCACATGATAATAATCTTATAAAATACCCATGTCTTTTGGTCAATTTGAGGAATGGCTACTATTCAAAAGTACTTTCATAAGCTTCAAAATGAAATAATCTGAAAAGCTTTAATATACTAAATGAACTTTTAAATAATCTAGTCTCACTGGAAACGCAGGAGAAATCTATTTCTAAAAAATCAGGGCATTGCTCTAATTAAATCTGACATAGACATAAAAGCATGCACATAAAGCCAGCATTTAATGAAGAACAATTTCGCATCTCCAACATGCCATTAAAGATTACACTACATAGAATTAATGCCTTTGAACCCTGCTATTTTCATGTGAAATTTACATGACATCTTTTTGAGGTATAGTCATGGATCCGTTTTATATAAATGTAGAGTAAGGGCCATTTTCCTTGTACTTGTAGACTAACTCACAGCATTTAGCTTTGATCTTTGCCTGTGTCAAGATGGAACAATTCCTGCTGTTAGATACCGGAGGCGTTTTACTCTCAGGGAGTCACAGCATCTCAGATCTGCTGCAGGCAAAAACAATTAAATAAGATACTTTCTCTTCTGTGAGAAGGGCAGAGCAATTGCAGCAACAAAACATTTTTTTTTTCCCCAAGAATGTGGGTGAAGAGCTAGGGGAATGCTTCCTGACTGAGCATCTGATTGGACATTCAGGTCTAGGTGTGCTTTACGTGGGTCACCCAGGGGAAGACAGCTCTTCTTCAGCTATAATGCAGCTCTAAACACCTAAGTGCTGTACTAGCCAAAGCAGATTGTGGTCTACATTTGGGTAGTTAAGGGCAAAAGTATGTCTGCAGGAAGGGTTGTGGGTTTCCTGCTAAAACAAGAGGGGGGGAACAGGAGTGGAGGCTGAGTCAAGCCCACAAATCACCCATCAGCAGACCTTCTGCATAAAGCAGAAGGTGGCTGCAACAGATCACATCTCTGGGGAGCAGAGTGAGAGCAGAAGAAGGAAACCTCAATCAGAGGAAGATCTGAGAATGCACTGTGGCTATACACCGCTCCTACTACCTACTCTGTGAGTTAGTGGGTGACCTCGATTTTATAACTGGAACATCAAAGGCTGTAAAGCCAGATGCTATTTAAAAGTCAAGAAATTCCCTTCATTTTTACTATAAAAGGACTGGCACACATATTTTATGAAGGATTTCAAATTGGTCATACGAAAAGGGGGAAAAAAAAGCCTTCAACACTAGTCCTCCACTACAAACACCTCTGTTTAAATGTCTCAAAATAGATTTTGTTGGGAAAAAAAGGTACTGGCACACTCATACCCCGACATACTTTCCGTTATAAACTCATTTCTAGTGTAAACTCTGAGCGTACAAGCTATAAATAGCACCTTGACTACAACATAGAATTTCATTGTGTGTGCAGAATTCAGAAAAAATATTTGGACTTTAGCTGATTTCTTTATTAATAATCCTTCATCACTTCTACCATTTATTTACTGTTTATTTACCTTTTAATAAAATTTTGTAAGGAACCTTTTCTATAGTATTATTCAGACAGGAAATAAAAGATGTATTTGCAGTGAAAGTCCTTGCACTTGCTGCTCAATGAGCAACACAGTGCAGTTCCTTGCTGTGCCATGGCATAACAGGTAGTAAATCGCAGGAAGAAAGAACATCCAGGGCTATGGTCCTGGCTTGTATCAGAAACAGTGTGGCCAGTAGGTCTGGGGAGGTGATTGTGCCCCTGTCCTTGACATTGGTGAGGCCACACCTCGAGTGCTGGGTCCAGTTCTGGGCTCCTCACCACAAGAAGGACATAGAGGTCCTGGAGCGAGTCCAGAGAAGGGCAACCAGGCTGGGGAAGGGGCTGGAGGGCAAATCCTATGAGGAGCAGCTGAGGGAGCTGGGGATTAGTCTGGAGAAGAGGAGGCTGAGGGGAGACTTTATCACTGCTTACAACTACCTGAAGGGAGATTGTAGAGAGGTAGGTGATGGTCTCTTCAGCCAGGTGACAGGAGATGGGATGAGGGTGCACCAGGGCAGGTTCAGATTAGATGTTAGGAAGAAATTCTTCACTGAGAGAGTTGTCAGGGCCTGGAACAGGCTGCCCACGGAGGGGGTTGAACTGACCCTGGATGTGCTTAACAGACAGGTAGATGAGGTGCTTTGGGATATGGTCTCGTAGAGGACAGGAATGGTTGGACTTGATGATCTTAAAGGTCTTTTCCAAGCAAGTCATTCTGTGATTCTGTGATCCTTAGATTTAATATCCAGCCTCTCAGTGCTCACTTCAAACTTCTGTGGCTGTTAAGCACCTCCACTTTGCCAGTCAATTTTGATTTTATCCAAAGTATTATTTTTTACATTTCCTCAGAAACCTTCTTTCCCTTCATGAAAGTTTTAAGTTTTCCACTGTGCCTCCACTTGTGTGTTCACCTCCAGCTTAAAGAATCATCTTTCTTGTCTTTACATCATAAGAAAACAAGACAATTAAAATCTAACTACCCAGTGTTCCCTAGCACATCTAGAAATAGATCCCTAGATGTTCTACAACACCAAGAACAGTGCTACTACTTGGAAAAAAAGATAAATACCTATGAAAAATGACCTAACCAAACACAACACCCTAAGGTAAACCATTTTGAAGTGTAAAAAGGTATTTGAGACTGCTGTATTTTAATGTTTTACAAGGATAAAGAAAAAGACAATAATTCTTGTGTAGGCACAACTTCCATTTTGCTGACCCTCAGAAAAAAGGAAAAGTGATTAACTTTTTGGGGTTGGCCAAACAGAGTAGTGGATGCTATCACAGAAAAATGCTTGCTTGTTAGCATGCAAGAGGAGTGGTTAAACAACACTGACTATACTTCCCAAGTCTAGCTTTCTCTTGACTTAGCCACCTTCCAATGTCTTGATGCAGAGAAGGTCACAGGCTGAATCCTTCTTTCAGCACATGGAGGATAAAACCTTTAGGGCAGAAACATCCATCTAGCTCAAGGAGCCAGGATGGAATACAGGATATATTGACATGACAGATTATGTTGTTCGTTAGCATATGAAATGATCTTACCTGCTTTTAATATGCAGTAATATATACCTAAAAATATTGGCATTAAGCCTATGAATTAATAAATTAACCATTTCAGAATCTATATACTATAAAGGGAGGAGGAAGTCAGAAAATCAGAAGGAATATTATTGGTCTCTAAGTCAATGAGCTAGGAAACATTAGCATATGCAAACTTTACTGTACTTTTTTAACATTTTTCAGGCTGCTGTATTAACCTTTGGAAAAGTAAACACTAGAAGGTTCCATGGCTATTTTCAAGAAAGCATGAGACAGAGCTGCCTTTTTTGTCTTCTTCACACGGAACAATAAAATCATTGCTCAAAGCGTTTTGACTGGATTTCTATTTGCCTTCTACTCATGTAGACATTTGTATCTTCATAAAGTAAATACACAGTATTCACATACAGTATATCCTGAATGGGGTGAGTAATGGGAGTCCCCTTGCACTGCAAAAGGTGGACAAATTTCCATAAAAATTTATATACTTCTAATATATAATTTCTAAGATATTCTTATATATTAGCTTTAACTTTAATCATTAAAATACATATTGATCTAAAATGTCTATAGGTTCTAATGCTGTATGAGTTTTTGCATGATTTTTGTTGTTTATAAATCTTCTCTGTGTAATTTGTTGCATTTTACAGAAGCAAATTTAAAACTTTCTGGGGCAGATTACAACTTTTTTTAAAACTATGTAATTCACAGTACTCTCAGACAATCTAAATTCTTTTCTTTACCTTTGCATCTCCTTATTTCAGCAGTCTTTACCAGGCAGGAATCTCTTCTTTATTTGGAATGATGACTACCTGAGATACTACAGAATATGAGAGCCCCAAGCTATACGAGTACTGAGAACTGTCCCATCTTCTAAAGGAATTGTTTTAGTCCCAGAGCCTAGCTTGCTGTGACTCAGTGTTGCATGCAAGATCATAAATCCCTCTGAAATCACAGAATCACAGATCTGTAGGGGTTGGAAGGGACCTCTGGAGATCATCCAGTCCAACCCCCTGTTAAAGCAGTAAAGAATCCCCTGTTAAAGCAGCCTGAGCAGTAAAGACTGAAGCAAAGAAGGCAAAGAAGGCATTCAGTACCTTCCCCATCTCCATATTCTCCATGACCAGGGCATCCCTCTCATTCAGCAGTGGGCCCACATTTTTTCTTGTCTTCCTTTTGCTGCTGATGTATTTGAAAAAGCACTTCTTTTTGTCTGTGACATCCCTTGCTAGATTTAATTTCAAGCAGGCCTTAGCCTTCCTTGTTGCATTCCCACATTCTCTGAAGATGAAAACGTGAGTCGGGTGTAAAAATGATGTAATATCAACTGAGCAATGATGGATGATACAGTTGTACTCCCCACACAGTTCCTCCAGATTTCTTTCACTGCAATCCCTCCCAAAGCCATTGGAGATGGTCAGGACTATATTGGTTTTCAGGAAAGCAGATGCACACTTTCTGGAATAATGTCATAGGAAGAAATTCATACAGCACTAAGTTGGAGGTAATCATATGCCTTGCTTGACTGAACCAGTTTCACAGCCACATTTTGTAGGTGGCTCTATACCCCTACCAGATAAACTGATGAAGGTGCCTACATGAATGCCCGTATCTTCATACCATCCCTGTGAAGAAGGGAAGCTTTATCATCCTTTTTTATAGATGGAAGAATGAAGGACTAAGAGCTCCTGACTTATTCAAAGCCTCAGAGGAATTTAAGTCTGAGAAGGGAACCAGAACTGTGCTTCTGAAGCAACAGTAAAACATCTTTACACTAAAATGTTTTAACTAATAAGTAATGCTTTCTTCCCTATTACAAGTAATGCATAATTAAAAGTTAACAATTAATATCTCCTTTCAGATGCCTGAATCTCATAGTGATATTTTGTTACATTCTCTCTGCTGGCACAGCAACCAGAGTTCCTCCCTTTAAACAGCCTGTAGTTAAGATGCAATAACGGCTCCCTGCAAGTCCTCTGTGGGCACTCCATTATGCAGTGAGAAATTCTCAGTCTCAGTGGCAGGGAGATATAAGCAGTAAGGTACTGGTCTTCAGACTTTCAATAAAGTTGCCAGACTTGTAATCATACTAGAATTCCAGCAGCAGTGAAATGATAAACGATGTTAGAAGGATACAGCAAGCAGTAACTTATCGCTAAGGGTTCATTTTGTGCCTGTGGACCTTTGGCTATCCTCTGCTGCGATTTTATTTTGGAGAGAGGAAAGCAAAGGTCAGAATCATAGGCAAATCTGTTGGTTCATTCCTCACTGTCCAAGCAATAGACTGTATGGAATATATTTGAAGTCATTTTGAGATGAAAGATAACACTTCAAAAGGCTCTTCTAGCACTGAATGAACCATCAAGTACCATAGCTTCCTGAGTCAATCTAGAGATGCTGATCAGTTTAGTGCTGGAGAATTGCATTAAAGGTCAAAGTCAAGAGCAATTAAGGGCTGCATGATAGGAAATTGAAGAGTCATTTGGGAAACATAGTGTAAATGAGCCCCATGTTTTCTGTGCACTTTCTTTGCTTCCTTCTCTAGATCCTGCTAAACAAAGTTTCAAGAGGACTGTTCAACATTTGACAGCTGTAATTACCATGCACAGGAGGGGTAAGCTTCCTCCACACATCTCTCTTCTTGTCTGAGGAAAAGCAATGCTGTAATTTTGATATTTTTTACTCTCTTTTTTTTTTCAAGTATTTTTGCCCTTGTTCCTCTTTCCTTGAATGTCATAAGAAAATGGCATTTGACACTATACATGGGCACAATGTGATAGGACAGGGGGTTAAGCTAGAGGAGGGTAGATTTAGATTACTTCTTGTGAAGAAATTCTTCCCTGTGAGGATGATGAAGGCACCTTGCCTAGAGAAGCTGTGGCTGCCCCTGCATCTTTGGCAGTGTTCAAGTCCAAGCTGGATTATGCTTTGGGCAACCTGAGATAGTAGAGGTTGTCCCTGCCCAGGGGATTTGTGATAGATGGTCTTTTAAGTTCTTTCCAACCCAGACCATTACAGGATCCTTCAAAATGCTGCTAGAGTTGAGGTTTAGCATAATTTTGTAATATCTTATCCTCCTTTATTCTGGTACTTTTGTATATCCAAGCAGCCAAGAAAGAATCCATAGCCCTTTTTAGCCAAAATCAATGACACTCTCTTCAATCCCCATGAGTCTAGGTAATAGATGATCAAATATGAACTTGCCTGCACATAGGAACCTTGTCTGCTCTACAGGGTCATGTAGAGCTGGTTGTTCAGGCCTGTGTCCTGTTGGGTTTGTGTCATCTCCCAGAACAGAGATGCTTTCACCTTCTCAGGGCAATCAGTTCCAGTGTTAAACACCCTCATGGTTTTCTTATGTTTAAACAGTTTCTTGTGTTTCTGTGAGGGCCACTGGCTTCGTGTTCACGTCACTGGACACCACTGAGATGGGAGTGCCCCTTTTGGTCTCATTGAACCCTGTGATACAGAGAACTGCAAGACCAAATCATGTGGTCATGACTTTCTGATTTACTTCTGCAGCTCATGCATACAGTCTTTCCATTCTAAGCACTGGCCTGGTTTCAGCTAGGATAGAGTTAATTTCTTTCTAGCAGCCGGTGTAATGGTGTTTGGGAGTTGGGATGGGAGCAGTGCTGATCACACAGGGATGTTTCTAGTTGTTGCCAAGCACTCAGGGACTTTTCAGTTGTTCATATTCCCCTGCTAATGAGAAGGTGAGGGACGCCCAGGAAACTGGGAGGGGACACAGACAGGACAGGTGACCCCAACAGCTAAAGAGGGTATCCATACCAATTACGTCATGCTCAGCATAAAGGGGGGCTAGTGGGGATAGGAACATATGGCTCCAGGACACACAGTTTTTGGGGACAGTCCAGCTTCAGGATGGCATTGAGCTATATGGCCTGAGCTGTGCAGTGTGGTGAGAAACTGCATTGTCTAGCACCAGTTTCATATATTTTTCTATAAAAGTCCTAGTTATTGTTATTTCACCCCCTCTGTTGTCCTATTAACTGTCCTTATCCCAACCCAGGTTTCACCACGAGGTTTCTTTTCCCTTTTCCCTTTCCCCCACTCCCCAGAGCGAGCAGCCGTATGGTGCTCAGCTCCTGGCTGGGGGCAGAACCTCAACAAGCACAAAGACCAAAAATACTTTTCTTAGTGGGAGTCAAGACTCTCATCTAATATTATGACTTTAAAACTGATGACCTAATAAAACAAACCCTCAAAATGTTATGAGAGTTGCAAGAGTTGACTGTTGTACTTTCTAGGCCATCTGAGTATTTAAACTTCCATGACAGAGAAATATGAACCAAATTCTCCTTGATGTCAGCCCACATGTATTTCCTTTGTACTAATTTTCCATAATGAAGTTTGGGAAGAGGTTATGGAGAACCAGCAATCCCTTTTACATTTTTTTTTCCGATCTGCAAGATTTCCTAAAATAATAATATTCATTGAAACATGGGCATAAAAAATCAACAGCTATTGACTAGCAGGGTGCTTGTCTTCTTGTTCATATTTATGTAGACATTGAACAGTAATTGACCTTGCAAACCTTTAATTGCAAGAGAAGAGGCATATTCTTGCTTCTGTTTTTCCTCTAGACTACAAAGACTATCTATAAATTTTCCTGAAGTAGACATGATGGGACCGTGACTCCATTGCCAAAGGAGGCATTGCTCATAGATGGCATTTCAGTGGACTCAGAAGAACGCCAAAATTTATTGAACTAAGATCCCAGATTTCTAATGACTTTGGACCATAGTTTAGGGGATATTCAGACCTAATATAAGAAATATGCTAAATTGGCTATTTGATCAAAGGAACTAAAAAACGGTGTGCTTCCACATTGGAGAACCACATGTCCTTCTCTTGCCCATGTGAGCTCCACTATTACACTACACCTGCAAAATTGTATTTAACTTTTATGTATGAAACTCAATATAAACTGGACAGTTTGCAATATATATATATATTAATTTTATATAAAAATAGTAATATATAATATATAAAATACATAACCATATAAGTAATATCGTAATATATATTAAAATACATCATGAATCCTATAAATCATCATTCCATAGCAGTTTCTGGAGTAATGAAAAAATAAATAGAAAGGAATCAATATATATAATTGTCTGCAAAAGGAGGGTAGTTTTCTGAGATGACTAAGTTGCAAAATGCAAGTCACAGGAACCATACACACTTGTTCAAACTCACAATCAACTAGAAATAAAGTCACATTTCCCTAGTAAAATGTCAGAAGGCGGATGAGGTCCATACAAACAAATTGCAATAATTCAGTAGTGGTTCAGTCCTGAACCATCATTCCTCAGATAAAATAACAGAATCTGCATCAAAAATGATTCACCAAAAATAAGTCACCATCACAACATGACAAGATCTATGCCTCCTGGTCTGGAAATAATGTTTGTGTCTTCCCTTGACACTCACTGCATTTTCATAAATGCAATAACTAATTTTCTGATATATGATCATTATTCCTTGGCAATGTTCTATTCAAGTGACATTATCTCATAATTCTTTGCATATATTTTTGCTGCTTGATACTTCTTGAAAAACAGTAAATCTAAAGTTTCTGCCAACTTGATACCTTAGAATGAATCATGCATCACTCAGGATGCTTATTTCGTCTCAGATTTGTAGTACATGACTAAAAATAAGTAATTCTCCATCCCATTTACCCAGAGGATATTGGAAGTCAGACTGGACTCAACTGTATCTGCTGTAAAGATTGTATATTTGAATTACTACACTCAAGATCAAAGAGTTATCTTCATGAGCCACAAAGTGTGAATACTCATTAACATCTTCAAATTGTGTTAAATATTCTTCCGCTTGTTTAGATGCTGAAGCAAGTCACAGTTTTCAAAAGAATTTCTCCCAAACAAAACTGTCTAATTCAGTAGAGTTGTAGAAAAGTTGTCCAACAGGGAACCAGGAGTCACCACCTACATACTTTTATCCTTTTTTACTAACAAGGCATTGAAAACAAAAACAACAGGACTTCACCGGCTTTCCAGGCAGCCCATGCCTGAGCTTTCTCATCTCTTAGAAATCTATTTCTCCAGTTTTTCTTCCTGCAATATGAACACAATACTTCTCTTTTTCTCTGCTATAGCCACAGGGAGCAAATGGTTTAGTGTATGTTTGGAGCACCTTTTTATGATTTAAGTACAATTAATATGCCTGTCCTTCATCATAGTCATCTTTAGGCTAGGCTAGGTTAGGTATTTTAGCTGGTTCTTCCAATTCTTATTTCTTAAACTATCATTTTTATTGTTTTCCTTATGGCTTTCTTTAGCTGGTCTAAACAGATCTCAAAATACAGTTCCTGGCACCAGAACAAGCTCAAATGAGACCTTAAAACTTCCTTGTCTTTGTATATTGTTTTATTTCTGCCTCAATTTGCCACATTTTATTTCTTGATTATTTTTTTTCTCTACAGTTAGGCAAGAACATTTTAATCTCAAGGCATAGCTTCAAAAATATACTTCATTATCTCCTTATTTGGCATGTCTAAAAACTTAGGCATAGTTTCTACTCCATTATCCAAGTTACTAATGAAAATATTGAAGAGTACCAAAGCTGACTAGCCCTGGCAAAATCCTATTTGATATGTGCTTCTGTTTTCACAGTGAGCTATTGATTTCCTAACCAGTTTTGAAAACATGTCACATTAGTTTTATCAAGACAATATCTTCCCAGCTACCTTATGAAGATGTTACACATGCCACTATCATTCTCCCATCATACTGCAGAGTGCACTACTGGATTTGAAAGTCTCTCTTATTGTTTGATTTGATCAGAGTGGAATATGTATTAAAATACAGATACAATCAGATGTGGAGGTTGCTTTGGAAAAAGTAATGGTTGCATGCTTCTTTTAGCCTGCTCATGGGGGAAAGCAGAATGAAATGCCTGGAAACGAGATGCAACAACCCATTCATTGGCTAAAAGACCAGATGTTGGTAATAAAGAGAACCATTCAGACACATCAACAAATGTTTTATTATTCTTTTGATCTACTCTGAGAGGTTCTTGGTTAAAATTTGCATGTTTTTTTCCTGCTGGATTTCCCAGGACATACCATTGTTTATTTAACTACACCACACCTTTGGCTCCTGTACAGATATCCTACTTCTACCTGTTATTTTCTGCTTTTTATATTTCATGTTATCTGAATGAGACCAGCATGTCACACATCTGGAGTGCAATTGTTTTCTCCTCCAGCACATAGTTTACAGGCTCAAAGGAGCTGTGTTGAAAGACCAATCCCTGCAGCAGCAAAATGCTTCTATCTGTCTCCTACTATGTGCTCCCTTAAGCATGGGGAGTAAAGGACCATGGCGCTTCCAGCCAGCACAGGGTGCAGTCACATCAGTGTGCCATACCAGGCACCAACCACTGGGTAAATAGCTGAACATGGTGCTTCTTACCCTGATGCTCAAATGTGTTGGCAGCCTAGTTCTTTAGCAAAAGCTGAGCCTGATCTATTGACTTCTTCTGTGTCTTTTTGCATCTGCAGTTAACATTTGAGAGAACTGATCTGCAGTACAATGTGGCCAGATTATAATCTGGTTTACCAAATTCATCAATATTTAAGAGGAAAAAAGAGAGTAGCCTGTAGTTATCTTTTTCAGTCATTACATCTGCATTCCCATCCTCTGCATTCATTGTTTCAGCTGGGAAATAATCTGGAAAAAGGTTTTGAGACATCAACATCTTTACTGTCTCTCCTTGCTTCTTGGCTCACAGACACCACCTGTAAGTCCCCAGAGTACATCAGAACAACGTGATGTGGTATATATTTGACTGGACGTGACACTGCCACGTGCCCCACCAGGCAAATACACAGTCTCTACATTAACAGAGTTTTTAGAATTCACAGATTCACAGAATCATAGGGGTTGGAAGGGACCTCCAGAGATCCTTCAGTCCAACCCCCTGCCAAAGCAGCTCCCTAGAATAGGTCGGATTCCCTAGAAGAGGTCGAATCATTTAGATTGGAAAAGACCTTTAAGGCCATCGAGTCCAACTGTAGTTTATTTCAGTATACTGGTGAAAATCTGTCCTAATAAAACCAACCAAAGAATAAATACAGCGGCACCTGAACAAAAACTCCAACTTAACAAAAAAAAAAAATCTGCCTGCCTGCTTGGCTTGTTAATAAAAGCTGAATCACACTTCGTGCACCTATTTTAAATCTATGTAATCAAAGCTATTAAAGAAAAGTTACAAAGACTCAGCAAAACTTGACATTTGGAAATCCAGAAACATAGTTTATCTGAAGTGTACTCATTTATCTTTCAGGTTATGCATGAAATTAAAAACACTGAGCCTCACTACTGGATGGACAGTATGTCAGGGATTAGAAAATAGGAGCAAATTACCTTTGGCAATAAACAGCGCCTGTCAGAAGGTGGCAGCACCATTATGGTAACAGCAACGCACAGGTATCACTGCAATTTCAGTAAAAGAACTACTGCACCTACTGTAACATTATTTTTCTCTAATTCTTATAAATCTCTTGGTTGGGCCCAGCACTGTGATATTTTCATAACTATTACAAAACAGGAAAAATCTGCAGTGTGCTTTTCCCATTTACAGGCAGTATTTTTGTATCACTCAGGGTTGGGTTTCTCTTTTGCCTGAAAATATGTTTATGGAAAAAACAACTACTGCATAGATATTTTGGGGTGTAGCATGTATTTTTTGCAAATATTAATAAATCTATGAGTCACAGCTCACTTGCAATTCAAGAGTTTGGGAAGTTATCCTAGCAATTATGTTTTTTCCTACAGTAAACATGTACTTCCACACAGGGAGGCTATAGGTGAAGGTCTTGATTCTCCTGCTCCTGGTAAATGCCCACAGTTTTACTTAACACTTTATTGAGGTACTTGTGTCTATAAAGCTAAACAGATTTGCAGTTAGGAGATTTATGTACTGCTTTTTGATCAGCCATGTGTGATATTATGAATGCCATTCTGCAAAAAGATGAATAGTTTTATTCACTGAGCCCTGTCTGAGTTTCTATTGATTTCAGTGAATTACTAATGTAAGTAAAGTTGCTCATATATTGTTTTGCTGGATCAGAATCTCACAGCACAGTGGCACTGTACCATGCCTTTTTTGTATATCATCTTCCAAAATGCAAGTGCCAAGCAGTGATAGCAGCTAACTAGAGGAACAATGAATCACCAGTGTTAAA
Source organism: Porphyrio hochstetteri (assembly GCA_020800305.1). NCBI lineage: Eukaryota > Metazoa > Chordata > Aves > Gruiformes > Rallidae > Porphyrio > Porphyrio hochstetteri. The sequence goes on along the minus strand of CM036938.1, from coordinate 7,147,138 downwards.
ACAGTGGAGGGTAATAGTCTGTATGCTAAAAACTACAAATCAGCAGTAGTCTGCCATTTTACACAATTGATTTTCAATCACCAGGCTCCGAAAAATAAATTATGCATTCTAATAGGGAATGTGAGTGTATATATATCTATTTATATACACACAAACATATACATACATATAGTTGCACACAGACCACCTGTTCTCTGTGTGTATAGGGCATTACTGTAGGAAAGGAATTCTGAATTTAAAGAAATGTTGATGGCAATAGATGCTGGTATACCTTATCATAAAACGCACTAATACTTATTGATACACTTTAGATGATGAGTTGCCAGGTACCATGACATAAGCAGTGTAAATTAATATGATATGACACGCAAAAAACCCCAAACTTAATGCATCCACTTGCAAAAGTACCGACCCAAAATGATCAAACACAAATTTCAACTCTAAGTAACTTTTCTTTCTTTTTCTCCCAGAGTAGTTTGAAGCATTTGTTTTCTGCTACTTAGATATCTGCCAAACACATTTCTAAACTAACCTGTCTCCATCACCCATATGTTCCTTGTAGGCTGCAAGCATTTAAAGTAATTAGGAGATATTATTAATGGAAAGCTGTCTCAAGATAATGGTCTTCTGCTATTAGACAAATGCCAAGATGACATTTTTTGAAGCACGAGGCATATATTCAGGGACATTCTTCTGGTCTCATGATTTTATTTCTATTATGCCAGACAATTAACGATGTAGATTCTGCTGTACTATCTGTTGTGCCTTGCTCTAGGAAATGGTGGCAACTCTGTATGCCAATGACACTAGTGGAAAGCTTTGTTCTGGGAGAGACTCTCCAGCCTTGCAAAGACTCTGATTAATACAGTTTGGGCCTCTTCCCATTAGTGGTTCTTGTGATTCACAGTACTGGGCCAGGCAGAGCTAAAATTAAAGGTAGCCACCTGTGAAGCCTAGCATCAAGTCAATTAGCTCATTTGCTGCTGTGGTATTTTACATTCCTGGACTTTCATTTGTCATTGAAAACTTTGCCTGATTTCATTTGTAAATGGATTTTGCCTGATTAAAGGAAAGATTTCCTTCTCATGTTAGCCATTAACTCATGCATCATGTTAACAACATCCTATAGTAATATTTCATATAACTCTCAGGAAAAGTTTTTGAAGCAGTCAGTGCAGATCACTGCTTTGTGACTTCTTAGTGCATGTTTTAAATGTTTGTTTTCAGAACCATTGATTATCCTTAAGATTTCCATTCTGCTGTACTAATTAAAAGGAAACAAACAAACAAAAAAAAGTGGTTTCAAAGCCGAGTGAATGAGAGGACACAGAAATTGTTCTGCTCAGTGTGATGTTGCAATCTGATTTACTGCTCATTTATGAAAATCAGGAGGAAGCAAAGCACAAGGAGCTTGACTTTGCCCAGTGTTTTAATCCTTTTCCAATAGAAAATAGGTCATAGAATCACAGAAACTTTAAGGTTGGAAAAGACCTCTAAGATCATTGAATCCAACCGTCACGCCAACTCCACTATGTCAACTAACCCATGTCCTGAAGTGCCACGTCTACATTTTTTTTTAACCTCTCCAGGGATGATGACTCCAACACCTCCCTGGGCAGCCTGGTCCAATGCCAGACCACTCTTTTGGTGAAGAAATTTTTCCTAATATCCAATATAAACCTCCCCCGATGCAACTTGAGACCATATCCTCTTGTCCTATTGCTAGTTATTTGGGAGAAGAGACCAACACCCACCTCACTACAACCTCCTTTCAGGCAGCTGCAGGGAGGTCTCCCCTGAGTCTCCTCTCCTCCAGACTAAACAACCCCAGTTCCCTCAGCCAGTCCTAAGACTTGTGGTCCAGACCCTTCAGTAGCCTGGTTGTCCTCCTCTGGACATGCTCCAGCACCTCAATGTCTTTGTTGTAGTGAGGGGACCAAACCAACAGAACACTTGAGGTGCAGCCTCTTGAGTGCCCAGTACAGAGGGACAATCACTGCCCTGGTCATGCTGGCCACACCACTGCTGATACAAGCCAGGATGCCACTGGCCTTCTTGGCCACCTGGGCACACTGCTGGGTCATAGTCAGCCAGCTGTCAAGCAACACCCCTAGGTCCTTCTCTGCCAGGCAGCTTTACAGCTGCTCTGCCCCAGGCCTGTAGTGCTGTGCAGCATTGTTGTGACCAAAGTGCATTGTGGCATTTACTGGAAAAATGTAGGATCAGAACCCTAAAGATTCATCACTTCGCTTAGGTGCCTTGGAGATGATGTGAGCTGTTAAGCAGAAGCATCTACACTGGTCACGTAGCATAGAAACAGTTACAAGGTATATCCAGATTGATGCATGCCTGCTTAAATCCTGGTCATTTCATGGGATCCTTTAGAGCTGCAAGAATTGACAGCACCTGATCATCTACTATTGAATAAAAAAATCCAGTGGTCCAAAAAGCAGTTTTCCTTTCCCTAATAGAGAGAAAGACCAGTCCATGAAATACATGTGTGAGGTCTGAGGAAGGCTGAGGTGAATGGCATGTACAGAAGAAGATGGGGAGGGTTTATGACTTTAATTAGCCACCAGAAATAGGTATTTTCTTTGTCTATGCCTAATCATTGACAAAACATTCAAGGACAAAACAAAAGAGGGCTTAGAAAAAACACATCCTATATGATAAAAGAGTTTTTGAAGGAGTTCTGAAATCCTTACTGCTGAACACAACTTCTCCTACCACAATATTTGTACAGAAATCACTTCACTTTTATAATATCAGCTCGATATTCAAACTAAGTGTTAATTTGTGGGTCTTCATCACTGAATGATTTAACACGACTTTGGAAATAGATATTGGTGGCGAATTGCATTATAGAAAAGCTGAACTGATTTTTACCAGATATAATAGGTGCTTAAAAAGCAGAAAGATCCTCCCCTAAAAATCTGTGGGGGGAAAAATAAAACAAAAAGAAACCACCAAACAACGGCTGATAGTTTTTAAAGTTAAAACCGAGTAACACTACCCATTTACAGCTCAGTTGCACCTGGATTAGCTGCAGATGTTTCGAATCAAAGCAAAACTCCTCTGGAAGACTCGGTGCAGTACCCACTAGGTGGCACACAGTGACCGTCTTTGGGTCCTCTTATCTCCACAAAACCTCCCATTCATACAGCAGATAAAGAACGGCATTATTAATTTATACCACTGCATCCACTCTACACCTAATATTTGTTTAGCCAGCTGTTTCCTCTAATCCTCCTTAAACACCATTGATTGAAATCCTAAGTATATTCAGACCTTTTTTACCCCAAAGAACATTTTGTTACCTACAAGTTACAAGCTAGCTTTTCAAGTGCAGTACTGTATGCTACAGTTACTAACAGCGGAGACAGAATGTCTAATACTTCCTCTCAAGCAACAGAAGCAGCTTGTCATATGAAAATACATTTTTTTCCCCCAAAACTTTTCATTTTCAGAGAACTTCAAGTAATGCAATACACTGTCAGGTTTACAATGAAACAGAAATGCAAAGTATTTCAACTTCCAAGGATAGTTTAACTGCTGCTTCAATCCAAAGGCAAATGAAAAGCAGAAAATACTAATTTCAGGTATCACACTTTAATCCTCACAGGGAACTGGAAAACTTTGAATACATTTAACTATAAAGTTAACGTCACTCTTCACTTTAAGATCTCAAAACACTTTTTCAAGGTTGCTCAATATTATTTCCAGATTTCTACTGAGGGGCACGGAGGTTAAGTGACTCGATTAAGTAAGCATTGGTAACAGTTCTTTTGGCTCCAGACTGTGACCAATAGTGGACAAAAATATTTAAGTCACATATCTGCATAAAATCAGAGAGGCTGGTACGTGCCACAGAAAACGCTCTTCTCATCCTTTTACAAACTGTAAAAACAAAGGTGCCACTGCAGCATGCCATAGAAACCCTCCACCCTAGCCTGAAATCTGTCTGTCCCCCCCTCAGCCTGAAGTCTGTATTACCTTAGGGTGGGGTGGGTTTTTTTTTGGTTGCTGCTACTTGTTTAACCATGCTAGCTGAAAATGAGAGGAAACTGAACCCGCTAAGTTTATAATTAAAGGATGCTTGCCTGTGCATCACGCTGTCAGTCATGTCTCTGAAGAGGACACGGCTGTGGACAATACTTGTCTTCATAATGACACAGTGGTTTGGGGTTTTTTTTTTGCTCTTTCTTATTGGAACCTGCTTATACATTAAGGAACTACATTAGGAAGACAGACAGGCCTTTGGCACAATTTCAGCGCAGACCAACAGTGTCTTAATTATTACACAGACTTTTAAAATTAATATTATTATTTAACTTGAAAAAGACACACTCTACAAAATTATTTTTTCCTTTTAGTTTTAACTGTTAGGTTGAAAAGTATCACAAATTAATCTTCTTTTTTTTTTTCACCCTCCTTTCTGTTCCTTCCTGCATCTTCCTCCTCCCCTCATCACTAAACGTAGTACAGGTAAGTGCACATGGGCTAGGGTCTCAGATAATGCTTTACTGGAGTCAAAGACCAGCCTCCATGAGATATGAGAACCAAGGAACCATGAGCTATGCCTCTGTTGTGTGAAGATCGGGCATTCTGTGTGACACGCCTTGGCATGAGACCGCTGGCTCCTGGTTCCCTCTCCATAGGTGCCGATAATAATTCTCCTGTTCTTGGTACATTTCTCCACGTGCTGAAAATACTGTCTCTAGAAACAGTGTCTATTCAGAGGGTGTGTATCCATAGTGATGCAGCCGCAGCGCATCTACGTTTTCAACTACCACAACAATGTTTTCCTAACCAAACAATTGGAATCCTCCCAGATTGCTTCTTTCCACATTTTAGGCACTAAAACAGTCTTGCTAGCCACTAAAACAAAACTCTCTGCTGTTAACAATCTACATGATTCTCTTGTACACACTGCTAGGCTCCCACAGTCCCCTGAAGGCATTTTATCAGCTACATGACATCACACAGCAACATATGCGGCAACATTTTATGCCCTGAAAGATTCTAGCAGTAATCAGTCCCTTTTCTAATGATATACCGATAGCTGTAAACGTCCTTAATGTACCACACAAGTAGTTTTGCCATGAAAAACCATTCTGAATGACACCTTTAACTGTATTTGACCCCCCCAAAATGAAACAGCCAGTAAAATGATAAGTTATTATAGCCATGGACCAATTAATTTCCAGCTACACATTAAAAATGCTGTGGCGTCCTAACGTCCTTGGTGAGCGGAGATGATACAGAAGCCTGTGCCAAATGTTATTAGGACTTTCTGTGACAATAAATAGTGAAATATGACATCAGAATGTAATTTGTCACATCTTATAAATTCTTTTTCCTTCTAACTGGATGGCCAGTACTTTATACTTCCAGTCCTTGAAACTCATGCTCAGTCTACTGTCTTTTTCCTACATCCTAACAACTTCTAAAAGCATCTGACTGGATAGAGAAATCTCTCAAGAAAGACAAATCTCTGTGAAATGTATAATCCCATAGGAGGAAGCCACAGAGCAGAAGTACACAACTTTTGTCTTTCAGACAGAATCTGCAGTTGCAATATGATCTCTCCTTTGGTAACACAGAGCACTTAAAGTCAGACACATTGAAGTTAGCCAGTTTCAATTCGTCTTTCGCCCTCGCCCCCCGCCTCAGCTGCCAAATTAGATCGCTTGAAAATCCCTTCAGTGCAGCCCTGGAGCTGATGCCACAGGCATTACTCACATGGATCCCCATCCGACTTAACGAAATAGAGTAAAAACCTTCCCCAAAAGTTTGATTAAGTTTTTTTATTATATATATTTTTTTTTTACCTTGCGCAGAGCTCCCGAGTTGAGATGCTCTCAGAACTCTCCAGCAGTTTGAAACAGAGGACAGCGAAGTGCGGAGGAAGTTTTTGGTGCTCACCTTAAGTCAGCGTGTGCGTGTGTGTGCCTATGTCCCGAATGTCTCTTTGTGGCTCTGGGTGGCAGAGGACCCGATTCAGGGAAGAGAGAGCCACTTTCTCACCGAGAGGAAAAGAAAAGCAACACGTCATGAGTTAAGTACGCCTCCAAGATGTCTTAATTACAGCTCAACGTGCTTTCCATTCAGACCCCAGGAATGAGAGGAAAAAAATAAAACCCACACACGCGGTTTCTCTCTCACACCCACCCACCCCGTCCCAGCACGCTGCCCTGTCCCTCCAGGTCCCTGTCCTCGCCCCTTAGGTCCTGCCCTCCCAGATCCGCACCTAAAAAAGCCTCTCGCACCGCACACACAAGTCCCGAGCTAAAAACTACACGGAGCTAAAAAAAAAAAAAAAAAAAAGAGAAAAAAAAAAAAGAGAGACAGAGAGAGAGAGAAAGAAGTTGGTAGTGTTTCTTGTGAAGGGATCATTGAATATAGGGATTTAGGGTGTGTGACACCCTGAGAAACATGACACTTCTGACCACTTGCCTCTGCTCCCTCCCAGCCCCCACCTCTTATTTACGCCACCCCCCACCCCCCCCACCATTAACTCTGAGGGTGGGAATGCGGTTTCGAACGGGGAGAAAGTGATGCATAAGAGGGGGTGTGGGGGGTGTGTGTTGTGGGGTGGAAGCAGCTGGACCTAACAGGATCCCGTTGTGTTTTTTGTTTTACCCCCGGCTTCCAATTGAATTACTAAACCAGGAAACAAGCCCATCTTATTTCATTACACCCCAAGTACAGAACCCACCTTGCTCACAGCATTGGCATCACAAAACCCTAAAGTCAGGCAACTGTCACCCCCAAGTCTTTATGCAATTCCTGAATACCACCTCGGGCCAAAGTGCTCCTCCAGCATATAAAAAATTTTAAAAATCTCTGGATTACGGTGCATTTCAAATCAGGAGACATGCAACCCCAAAGGAGTCTGCTGAAATCCGTGCAATATGTGGCATTAACCCACTAAACCCCATGGAATGAAAAGCACAAACGTGAAAGCTCAGCTCTCACAACTGCAGACTAAAGGTGCTGCCGTTGTTGCATTTCTAAATGTATGTTATTTAAAACAAACAAACAAGAAACCCCAAACCAAGCAACAACAGAAGAGAGAGGAAAAAGACCAAGACTTCATGATGTACTGCAGATTGGTGAATTAAAGCACAAATAATATTTTATTTGAAAGCAGGTGTAGTTGTTGTTCTTTTACTTGAAAACAAGAAGGTTCTTGATCTCCCAACAGCAGTAGGAAATATATGCCTGAACGCTCAACCTCTAAATCCTGCTAGGTTAGAAAACACAGGTAACTCAGGCAACTTGGTGATGCATATTCATTTTATACCTTCCTTCTGCCAACACCCTCCCTCCCCCCTCCCCGTTCTCCAATGCTAAACAACCGTGTCACATCCACTGCCACTCTACACCGCAATTTTTCAGCAGGGACCCTGCTAAGCTTTTATCATTGTGGGTGTCAAACTCTCAGCCTGCACCATCAAAAGGGGCTGCAGCTCATCAATCCTACTTGATCAGGAAATGCCAGAGCCTAACACATCCTGGTGGCAAAAGCATGTCTGTAGACATCGGCTTCACCAGTCTCCAAGCAGGGTGCTGCTGCTGAGCCTCACCGTCCACTTCACAGTAGATCCTACTAGGAAAAGAAAACCAACCCCCACCAAAAAACCCCAATAAATAAATGTAGCTCTGCCTATAAATCCCGTGGTAGTGGTTTGTGCTTATTATTAAAGGCAAAAACAAGAGGTGCAAGGTATCTCCCCGATGTAAAATAATTAGGTACAGGTGGCCAGAGGTGAGGCATTCAGGGTGCCAAGGATGAAAGCCTCAGGCTGCACTGATCCGGACTCGAAGCAGCACTCGGGGACCGCGGCACCCACGCTCCCTTCGCGCAGGGGCACCCCCGACGTCGGGCTGCCCGCATCCCAGGCTCGGAGCTGAGGGGGCGTCTTAGAGGCCCGGGTGGGGTGGCGAGGGGTGCCGCGGCCTGAGGCGGGCCCGGCACGACACAGCCCGGCCCGGCACGGCCCTCCCGCCCGAACAAAGAGACGTTTCTTCACGGCGGCGGGTGATCGCACCGCCCCGCCGATCCCCGCCTCCCGCCAGCGGCCTCCGCCGGGGAGGAAGCGGCCTCATATTTCAATAACAGAGGAGGCTTTGATGGGGCACGGCGCGAAAACACACCTCCGGCGGGGCGCGGGGCAGCAGGAGGCCGGCGGGGCGCGGGGCGCGGGGCCCCCGGGGCTAGCCGCCGCCTTCCCGCCTGGGCCGCGCCCCGGGCCCTTAGCGCGGAGGGATGCGGCTGCGGCGGCCGGCCTGAGGCGGTTGCGGGTGCTTGGCTGGCGTCCCCTGCCTCCCGCCCTCTTCGGGGACCTTCCCTGCCCCGCTGCCTTCCCCTGCGTGTCCCCCTGACATGGCGTGGCCGCCCGGGGAGGCCGGCGAGAGGAGGCGAGAGCCGGGGATGTGTGCTTTCCCCACACGGGGCCGGTCCTGCTGCTGTGAGGCTAAATGCGGGTCCCGGCAGCCACCCTCCGCCCCCACCCTGGGCAGCGCTGCGAAAGTGACCGGGAACGGGCATTCGCCGAGTTTTTCCTGGTGCCGCTGTTCTTCAAGATGTTTCCTTTCCCCAACCATCCCCTTAGGCTGTTTGTTTGGTTCATCTGCAGGGGTTTCGAGTTGGTTGGTGTTTTAGGGTGTTTTTTTATTTTGCTGTTTTGTTTGGATTTTTTAAGTGCACAAGGAGAACGCTTATTTCTTTTTCCTTATTTTTTTTCTTTTTCCCCTTCTCTTTTGTCGCCTTCAGCATAGTGAAAATACCCAGAAAGCTGAAAAGGGTCCCGCCAGCTATAGCGCTTGAAGAGAGCCTGAGTGAATGGGGAGAGCCACTGCAGTTAGGCCATCCACCACTGGCAACCCAATATAGTGCCTGTGCTGTGGGGTTTGTGTAGGTGAGTTCTAGTGTCCATATTTTTGCATTTTGAGATGGTAGTTAAAAAAAGAAACCACCTGGCAGAACTGTCCCAGAAAGTGAACCTGCATTTTCATGGTATTTTACAGCTATAAATTGTGTGTGGGTAACTAGAGAATGTAGCACCACCAGGTCTTAACATAAAGCTTTCTAGTATAGCTTAAAATTAATTCTGGCACATTATGGTATTCAAAGACTTGCTAATAGAACAGTGTTAAATACTATCAATGAAACAGCACATTCTATCAACAACTTAGTATACTCTATGATTCTGTGAACAGCTTTTTTATGAATTACAGAGGTGGTGAGCTGATCTTGTGGGCCATGCAGAGATGAAATGCTCCTTCTCTCTGTATCTAAAAGCACATGAAAAAAATGCTGGGATATTTTACAGAGCCCAGAAGAAGCATGAGTGAAATGCCTACTCCCTTGTGCTGATGGATGGGAAAGACGAAAGAAATCACTGTCACGTGGAATTAGGGGAGCCCACAGCACTCCCTGAGTGGGTACAAAATTAATGTAGTCATTTAGTTTTGTGGGTTTTTTGATTGTTGTTTGTTGTTGTTTTTTCCTGAATCTTTGATGAAAATGTACCAGCTCAATACATATATTTTAAACAAATATAAAGACCAATGAATTAGCTCAATAAAATGTCATTGCTTTTATTTTATGCCTCTTTTTTTAAATCCACGTGCAGCCCTATACTGGATATAGGGGCTTTCTAATCACAGCTCGGTCTGTAACTGAAAGTCACAGTATTTACTCAGGAGCAATCTGTGGTTGAGGAAGTCCCTAAGCTGCTGGTTGCTGGATACCGGGAGGCTCTATCAGTGAAAGGCTAATTTTTTCCTTGCTCTGTTTTTCATAGTCATCCTTGAGGCCCCCACTATGAGATACTATGGAGAAAGATCCTGGGCTAGATGGACATTGCTTTGAGGCAGTATGAGTGTTTCCATGAATTAAGTTCTAGCAAAGTGTTGTCATCTTTTTGAGCAAAAACGTGGGTTCAGAATGAGTGTAGTGTTAATTACAAGCTTGACTCTAAGAAGACAGACATTTTATTGCAGTAATCTGGGGTTAAAAACCCTCTGCACAGTACCACATCAGTTATGGTGCACTGTCTCAAAGGTTACTTGCCTGATTAGCACTTCAGAAAGATTTTAAAAAAGAGTGATTTCATATTGTTCTGTCCCATTTGGAGGCCTAATCTGCATACTGATAGCAATGTTTCTGTATAAAAACCATAGAGGGTTTTAGAGAGAGATGTTCAGTTAGCTCCCAGCTAAAGAGCAGTTCCACATGCAGATCACTGCATCATGCACATTCATCATCTTTGGGAAGCATAAGTAACTGCAGGATTGTGTCTGTGATAGTGATGAAGGATCTTGCATTGCCTTTCTTCCAAGCATAGTTTAGATTTTTATTCCCCCTTTCTCCCTCCCCTGGTTTCTGACCATGAAAATGTGCAGAATAAAAGCTGTTGGTAAGATGAACAGGTATAATGTTTGCTTTTACTGAGGAGCACTGTCATGATGGGCAACTTCATTGGCCTGCTGACTATTATTCCTAGCACCTCGGGCCATGGCAACAGTGCAAAAAATGAATGTCCATTATCGTGGTACCAATAATTTTGAGTTTTCCTTTTCAATATCACAGAATCACAGAATTGTAGGGGTTGGAAGGGACCTCAAGAGATCATTAGGTCCAACCCCCCTGCCAAAGCAGCTCCCCAGCTCATATTGCACAGACAGGCGTCCAGACGAGTCTTGAATATCTCCAGAGAAGGAGACTCCACCACCTCCCTGGGCAGGCTGTCCCAGGGCTCCGTCACCCTCACTGGGAAAAGTTCTTCCGCATGTTGGTGCGGAACTTCCTGTGCTCCAATTTGCAGCCATTGCCCCTTGTCCTGTCCCCACAGACACTGAAAAGGGATTGGCCAATTCCCCCTGCATCCCATACTTAAGATATTTATAAACATTAATTAGATCCCCCCTTAGTCTTCTTTTCCCCAGACTGAGCAGTCCCAGCTCACTCGGCCTTTCAATATGGATCCAAACGTGGCATTTCCTGGGAATGAATACTGTGATTCGTGCTGCATTGGACAACATTGAAAAGAATTTTAAATTCCTACTAGTACTTCTTTGATTTGACTGTTTTTCAGGATTTGAGGAGAAGCATGCTGGGAAAACTACAGCTAAAACGTTGATGTTTTGATAAAACAGAAGAGCAAGAGAGGAAAAGTTTCAGGGTTTTTTTTAGTTTGTTTCTCACAGGTTTATCAGATAATAAAATTGCTTGATTTTGGGTTGATCAGTTCTTGGGTAACGTGCTTTTAGAGTATATTAAAGACCTGGCATGCTGAAACTGCTCTTAGGAGTGTTCAAAACAGAGTAGTTGGTGCCTGAGTTGTTTGGTTGTTGTTGGGGTTTTTTTGGGGGGATGTGGGGGTGTGAGTGGGTATTGCAACCATAAACATGCACAGCTGGTATAAAAATGAGAGTTTCATAGTGTTGCAATGTAGTTGCTTTAGGATTTGCAAAAAGAGATAACAATAATCAGGTGTTGGCAAAGAGTGCCAGGCACATCTTCCTGCAAGATGATTGCCCTATGAGAAATGTATAGTCCATTCTTCTTAAACAACTGTTTCTTGTTCTTTCTGCTCCTTTATTTACAGTCTTCTTCAGATTTCAGTATCATTCTTCTTACACGTATCTTCCTGATCGGTAATGGATCTGCTAAATGACACTGGTCCCACAGGCACCGCAGACACTACCACCTTCAGACGCTCCCTCAGTTCTATTTACTGCCACTCACCATGATTTTTGTTTGCAATCATTCACTCACCTTCCAGTTCATGTGGCAGTGTTGCTAGATGGTCTTAATAACTGTGAATCAGTATTTTTCAAGAATAATAAGCAGCTGGCTTGGCAACTAATCCTATGCTACATTACTCAGTGGAGTAACCTGACAAGATTTACGTGATCTTTGTGCACTTAAAAATTTTTCTGTTTACCTTAGCTATTGTCCTCAATTCTCGTTGAGTTCAAAGCTAGCTGTCCTAACTGTGCAGTTGTAGGTTAACACTGATTATCTTTTGATAATACATTCATGTACTATGAGATGTTCGGTCTTAAGCCAGGAGAGGAGAAAGCTGCTAGGGAGTCTTCTTGACAGCAAAAAAGAAGCATGCTTGATCCCACTGGGGGAGAAGACATAAGGTAAAAGCTAATCATATGGTGAAAAATGTGGGTTATGCACTCCTCTGTTTGGAAAATACAGCAGGATGGACGCTATAACTCACTAGCGTGAAGCTACAGAAATCCACAGGAAGAAAAGCAGTAGAACATGCTCATTTTAAAGCAAATCCTACAAATTAATGAAAATTTATTACTGAAAAAAAAACCCAAAAATCACTGGAGAGAAATACAAACATGAGAAGAAACCAAGCAGCATCTATATAAAAAAAAATTATAATCAAAGTGCAATATATTAAAGCATTAGTTTTCCAGACTGACTGAAAATAAAGGAAATTATTTTATGCCAGCTGAACAGCCATCTTTCCATTTGAGATTATTTATAGTTTCTTGGACTGCAGTATTTTGTCTTTCTTTTTACAAGTTAGGCTTTTTACAGTATGAGGTTGTTTTCTTCAGACTAATTGTCAGGTTTTAATGAAACTGAGATTTGGACATACATAGCTGTTTAATGTTCCTGGCTACATAATCTTTTCCTTTTTAACACTGTTCTCATTTCTGCTGCTTAAGAAACAGAGCACCAAAAAAGTTAATGAAAAAAATACAGATTATATCACTTATAACATCAGTTTCTCTGGAGACAGATGTATGGGCTCTGTAAAAGGAATTTGCATGGTCTTCATTTTGCCTGATAATATCGGCAGAATCATTTTCATATAAATACACTTTTGACTTAGCACTTCATCACACAATCTTTACACATTTCCCTCCAGAATATTCATTGATTTTGTCTTCTGATCTATGTTATCTTTGCCTTGGAATTTGATTGGACTTATTATAAACTTGGGCCAGCTCCAGGCTTTTCTGAGAACTCTTTTAGTCTTAATACCGTATCTCGCAAGTACTTGTGCCTCTTCGATGCAACAGACCAATTATGTTTTTTTCTCCTCATCTTCTGTAAGCTCTATATGTTTTTGTTCTTAATTATTTTTCTGTATTCCCAGGAAATTCTGAAGATGAACCGGTGAGACAGAAATAGACTCTGATCAAGAAGCAAGGAAGGCAGAAAGAAAAGGAGGAAGACAAGAAGACTTTGTAATGTTGTGTCTAAGCAGGAGCAGGAAACTTTCTCCTATCAGCATGTGAGTTAGCAAAATATTTTGCACTTACACCGTATGTCATGGAGCTCTCAAAGGTCTCACGATTGTCTCATGCATTGCATACCCCAGAAATAATCAGGTTGTATTCCATTAGATAGAAGAAAAACAACAATTGAAATATTTCTTGGGAAGTGATAAGGAAAATATTGGGGATAATCTTTGAATGTCAAGTTCATTAGCAGATAGGATACTTTTTAAGCTACCAAATTCAGTTTTTTTAAATGCTGATATTTCAGATAGCCATTAGGATTAAAAAGAAACTAATCATTACTTCCTGTACATGATAAGCTTTTATCACATTCATTTGTTAAAAGTAGTAGGTGTGACTGCCATGTCAGTTGACTCTCAGAAATGACCATGAGCGTCCACTGTGAGTGTTGGAAAGTCAGTGGTTTCTGTGTGTATGAAGGACGTATCATGTCAGAATGATCACAGACCATCCTCCACAAACAACACTAGATAACATTTTGTTTTCAACCCATAGGAATAAGATTGGTCCTTTGGTATTTGATATCATGAACGAGGTGATTTCAGGCAATTATGGTGTTCTCAAAACTAAAAGTGAGTCCAAGGACTAAAACAAAAGTGAGTCAAAAACTAAAAGTGAGTCCTTCTCACATGGAAAAACTAGGGCAGTTTTCATTCTCTGTATGACCAATATCAACAAGACACTGCTAAACTGGAGCACCATTCCTGATTGTGCTGTCATCTTTCAAGCTATTCAGACAGGAAAAAACACTTTTTATTACTGAAGTTCTAGGCAGTCCAAGCCACTAGCAATAGGATTTTTGCTTGCTCTTGCATGTCCTCCCAAATTACCAGAATTGAAGTTGTGAAGGGAAGATTTTGGCCAGCCTCCAGAACGTCCACTGAGCAATCTCAGTACAGCTTGTAACCAGCCTGTCGTACTGATATAAAAAGAGACAGCTTTCCAGTGGTGTGTTTTCAAGTGTCTGTTTTTGCAGGCAGAGAGCATGCTAGTGAGCTTGGATCACCAGTGTCTAGTCCTGACTAGGTTGTGACCTGCTCTGTACCTCCAGGCTAGGAATGTGCTGCAGAAATTGCTACTCTGCAGTGCATTTGTCTCAAGCTAAATGGCATTTTCTGAAACATTTGGAAATGTGGGAAATTGTACTTAACTCCAAATAATAGTATCTCTAAAAATTGTAGTGTTAGAAGAGTTCGGATCATGAAGCTGCTGCAGTAGCCAGTAGCCATCACCACTTGGCTGTCAGAGAGGCAGCAGACACAGCACGCTGCGTTTGCCTGCGGGACACCAAGGCAAAAGACCAGCTGCTATCCAGAGGCAGAGAGCTAAGCCTTCAAGCTGCCTTGCTCGCACTCTGAGGCCAGCTGGCCTAGAAATATGTATGACTGAAACTCTGTTGCACAGTTCTGGGTCACTTTTTAGTTGCACATATCAGTTCCCTGGATTTGCAGATGCATCTGAGATTTGGATGGGTGAATGCTTTTGTCATCCAAAACTACACAGGCTCAGACGTCTGCATTTGGAAGCGGTTGTCAGTAACTGACCCATAGAGTCCTTCTGTAAAGTATGTATGGAAGCTTATTTTACAGCTTCCATGCCATGTAAGGGCTATTATATTACACTTAAAACATACAAACCCCTTTCCTTCTGCATCTGACTGAAGCAAGAGACAGACATGGCATACCATCTATTCTGGGAAATTATTAACACTTGTTCAGTTCGGCAGTTCCATTGAAGAGGGAGTTCTAGTGTGAGTAAAGGAACATACTATCAAGTCCCAATTATTATTCCTAGTTTAGCTGAATATTTCGTGTAGGTAGATGAGGTAATATGAACCGTAATGCTGTCAATGTGTGACTGGTACACCTCTTACATCTTTGA
This sequence comes from Porphyrio hochstetteri, assembly GCA_020800305.1. Taxonomy (NCBI): domain Eukaryota; kingdom Metazoa; phylum Chordata; class Aves; order Gruiformes; family Rallidae; genus Porphyrio; species Porphyrio hochstetteri. The sequence goes on along the minus strand of CM036938.1, from coordinate 7,131,970 downwards.
GCAAGGCAATTCATTATTTTTGCTTCCCAGGGGTTGTGAACAAAATTAAAATTTCTGTAAGAACAGATTCCCTGAAGGTCCAGGGTGACCTCTTTTCTCATTTTGCATGATAGGGCCTTAAATCAAATGCAACAGTTTTCAGTTAATATATTTCATTTGCTGACAGCATGACATTGTTGGTATTTAGGCTTAAATTCATATTCTGTCAAAGCTCGTTAGTTTATTTTAATAAGGATCATCTTGATTGTAGCTCCCTGGCTTCAGTAATAGCTAGGATATCTTTTAATAACCATGCAAAGCTCTGATATCGCTTTCTTATTCTTTTAAGGACTGCTTTGTGGTTTCTTACAAGACATGCCTCAAATGAGAGGGGTTAATGTTTGGAAAATATTTTCTGAGAGATGAAGCTGTTTGAGAGGTTTCACCATTTGCATAGGTTAAAAGGCTCTACTTATGATTATTGTCTTGAAGTCTACTAGTGGTTTTGTGTCCTTACTATCATAGAATCATAGAATGGTCAGGGTTGGAAGAGATCCCAAGGATCTTAGGCTTCCAACCCCCCTGCCACAGGCAGGGCCACCAACCTCAGGCTTGGATCTACACAAGGTTGCCCAGGGCCCCATCCAACCTGGCCTTGAACACTTCCAGGGACGGGGCATCCACCACCTCTCTGGGCAGCCTGTTCCAGCACCTCACCACTCTCTCTGTAAAAGACTTACCCCTAATATCTAATCTAAACCTTCCTTCCTTTAGCTTCAATCCATTTCCCCTTGTCCTGTCATTGTCTGCCCTTTTAACAAGCTGATTCCCCTCCTGTTTCTCTGCTCCCTTCAGGGACTGGAAGGCTGCAATGAGGTCCCCCTGCAGCCTTCTCTTCTCCAGGCTGAACAAGCCCAGCTCCCCCAGCCTCTCTTTGTAGGGGAGGTGCTACAGCCCTCTAATCATCTTTGTGGCTCCTCTGAACCCTCTCCAACAGTTCCACATCCTTCTTGTATTGGGGGCCCCAGATCTGGACACAGGACTCCAGATGGGGCCTCACAAGGGCAGAGTAAAGAAGGACAATCACCTGTCAAGAAATATTTTCTCCAAACAGTTTGATGGAAAGTCATGATTTGCTGAAAGAGAAGAAGTTGACATCCATTTTTTTTCCTGGAGTTGTCTTGGGGCAGTTTGTGAATGCAGCAGTACTGGGGTAATAGTGTTACAGTGACTTCTTGAGCTTTTCAGGCAATTCAGTATCCCCTATCAGGCATATAAATCAGTGGAAGTTACTTGATGTGCTGTTGGAGAGTTATGGATTGCATGATTCTCTACAAAGAAAGCACTCACTTTGTCTTTTGAGTAAATTAAACCATTTTCTGCAGGAAGTCCTCTGTCCTGCAGTTTTGTTGTAATGGAATGCTCCTTTTTCATCGTGTTTTTACCTGTATGTATGGCTTTTGTAGTATTTTTTTTGAAAATGCTAGAATTAATGCTCATTATTTCAGTATGTGTGTGCCTCCACACAGATAATTTTACTAGTCCTCTGTGCAGGGCTTTATTCAGTGTAGCTGTACATACTAGTGCAAGAAGGAAACCTGTATGTAGTTATTTTCATCTCCTGTTTACTTATCCTTGGAGAAAGTGCCACAAGGGACTAACTTCTGGTCCAACTTCTGACAAGATCTGATGAATCATTTACGATACTGTCTTTTGATTCCTATCTGGGTGGAGCATTTTGAAGTGGAATCTCTGTCAGTGTAAATATATGACACATAGAAGCACATAAGATGCAGCTGCCAAGAACGTAATAATTTAAAATATTTAGAACTTCAGCATTTGTACATTGGAGTGCATTTTCAATCTGATTTTAAATGCTGTAGACTGTTATTTTTCATTTGTTGAATGATTCAATGTGGAAAATATTCATCAGGTTATAAAAATATGTTGACTTTGATCCTTCTTTTTTTCTTCTTAGGAGGACTGAAAACCTTTGCAGTTACTGTAAGTGGAAAATCAATATAATAAGAAAATGTTGATTTAACTTTTTGTGTGGAAATACATCTTCTGAGCATAGTTAGAAACATAGTCTCAAAGAGACCAGACTCAAAGATTTTTTTTTCCTTTTTAAATTAGGATGGTTACTTAAGAAAAATAATTTAAATGGAAGAAAAATCTTATTCACCAGGGTTGAAATTAACTTCACCTGCATAAATTCTGAGTAATAATCTATGAAACCATTCATATGAAAAGGAGAGCCAAATGTTTTTGGAATGCTGAAGTTTTATAGTTGTCAGCTATGCCACATTACTAAAAATCAAGCCCTACATACCAACAGTCTTTCAGTTTCACCCAGTATTCCTAATACTTTTGCAACAAATGGAAATATAACCTTAGCAACGTGAGAATGTATCTCATTTAAAATGTACATCAACACTCTTTGTAGAGGAGCTAGAAGAAGGGAAACAGAGGTAAAAACATGAAAAATAGTAAAGGAAAAAAAAATGATGAAGCCTTGCTGGCCAAAAGACATAATGAATAGAAGGTTTCAATCATTTGTAGAGGATTTAAACTAAAATAGCGATTCAGGGCATAACCATGCAGAACTCCAGTCATAGGGACCCCTGCCCTGTTCTATAAAGAGAGTCGGGGTTTTTGGAAAGTGTTTCTTATTCTCAGAGCTTTTGCTCTTTTCAGGCTTAACCACTAACCATTCACCACAAGCAGCAAGGAAATAACTGGCTTAACTGACCAGCTAGGACAAGCTATAATAACTGCTTACATTTTTAATTTTTTTTTAGAGGATCTTATATGAGTTTATGTTGAAAAGTTCAGTGAATAATCACTGTGATGTCTTCATGGCTTCAGAAATACTTTGCACTCCTAAAATACCTAAAATGCCTCTTCTTTTTTTTTAATTTGTACTTTTAAAAGTAATTACTATGTGTAATGTATAGGTGTGTGCATGTCTTTTTAAAAATCTGACAGTATTTCAGCAATGAAGAATTCGTTCAAACATGACATATTCAATAAAAGAAATATCTTTAGTCTTTTCCTGTCATATACTGATTTTCAGATAAAGCTAATCTTATCTTCTTTTTTTTTGTCCAGTTCTTTGTGCATGATTTTATTGGATAATACCAACAGAGATGAAACAATGTGTTTTTTAGTCCTCTGAACATTTTCTGCAGACACCTTTGCAACAGGAGGGTGTTGTCAAAGTAATTTGTAAAAGGAATCATCCCTCGTTCCAGCAATGAGAAAATTTTGTGGTCAAAGTAAACTCATAGAACAAGGATGAACAATAAGGGGAAACATTATCTTTAGTATTTTGTGCATGTCATGTAAATTATGTTATTTTCTTCCTATCATCAGACTTTTGAGCCCTGCACATTATGTGCAATCCACTCAGTCTGAATGAAGTAGCTTTCTGGATGTTGAGTTTTGGCTTCTCCATGTTCCTTTAATATAACAATAAAATGAAAATAATTTCTCCTGGGCAGACTACCTACTGATTTCAGTGGCAGCTTCCCAATATTAAGAATGACAAGGAAAGAATCTCAGTGATAAAAAAAAACAATATTCCTGGGTTACCAAGGAAGTTGTTTATTAATTTCCATTTTAGAGAGCTGGCTAATGATATTGTTTAGCAAAGAGGTGTTTGAGGTATTTGGTGCAGCAGGAGTATTGAAGTTTATAGGGAGAGATCCCAAGCAGTGGAAAAAAGAAAAACACCAGTATTTTTACACACATGATCCTTAAATTTCTCTATTTTCTGCAGATTTACGAAACTTTCTTCATTAAAAATAGATTTATATTTCTGAAGACAGTTTATTTCTTTGACAGTGTACTTAGTAATGTTTTATGTAGAATATACCATAAAGTATACCTATCTATTCATAGTTTGATGCTGATTCACAGTAAAGGGAGAGGTAGCAGTTTCTGCTGCCAGGTAGAAACCTGAGAATACACAGCTAGTGAAATATACCCTAAATAGATGTAATGATATGTTATGTGGTGTGATCCAGAGAGATGTCCCTCAGGCTATGTAAATTAGGCAACAGGAAGTCAGGGTGAGTGTACTGGCTTCAGTGTGGTGGTACAAGAAAATAGAATTAGGCATCTAGGATATCTGGGTTTGAATTTAGCTGCCTACATTTAACCTGCACTTTATTTTTGGACCTGCAGCATTGATTTGGATCTTACTTTTGCCATCTAATCCTGAATAAAGTATCCCCTGTTCATATGGTGGGGTTTCTTAGGGTGATGGCAAACTGCTGTTGTTATTTTAAAATATCTGATAAATATTATGCAACCTCAGTTTATTAAAAAAATGTTTCCCTTTTGGTGCCAGGCTTTCAAGAAAAAAAGACCAATTGGTACAGGGTGGCTGAGATTAGATTGATACATTTTTTTGGTGGGATCTACCTTTCTGTCTGGATACATAGGTTCACATTCTGAAAACTGTATTGGTGCTGAAAGACCTTATTCCACAGGTAAATGAATTTAGTGGTTTCACAGAGTAAGAGGAACTCAGTCTGAATAAAGTTCTCAATGTGTGGCCTTACATGCACCATTAAAAAAACCCTATAGCAAATTCACACATTAGTTAAAACTCCAGGATATCCAGTATCTTTGCATATTGCAGAATTTATATCCCACTGAAATTATTTGAACTTAACCATCTGCTATGAGAAATGTGTGCACTATAGGTAAGAAATGAAGAGTTACTTGATTTAAGAAAAGAAAGGTCAAAATAGGGCTGGGTACTACAGCTGAAAATCAACACAGACTTCCTAGCAGGAGTGGTGTTTTCTCAACAGATAGACTTTGCCTGGCAATTAATTTCCTTAGTGAATGGTGAAATGTGCTTATCATTAAACAGAACTGCCTGTTGCATTTCAGTCCCATGTCTTTCTTTTGATGGTTGTTGGTGGAGGTAACTCTTACAAAATGATGCCTTGTGGAGAAATCAAGAGAAAACATGAAGCAGATGAACATCTCTGACTGAAAGCTAAAGGTCTTCACTTGCAGTGGGTAAAATTAAGTATTGCTTTCTGAACTTGTGAGCATCATTGGATATGAAGGTGTAACCTTCACTACAGTATGGTGGGAGGTTTGTTGAGCTGGTCCTTCTAAGTAGTAATTGTTAGCTGAGCTAGTCATTCTTAACTAGCAAAAAAGCCATCTAAGCAATCTCTAAGTTGTGGAGGTAATTATATATTGCAGGGAACTCTGTGTTTAGACTTCTTCCAGCATCTGAATGAGCACAGATGCAGGTGCAGCATTGCACACCTGTCGATGGCATGGGTATATACGATGGGCAGACAGTGTTCCTGAGGATGTAACGTTGAGCAGTGTTCTTAATTTCCCTGTTAGAAGTGTGTACTACCAGTGCCTGTGTTCTGTGAGAAGTTCCAAATTGCAGTTATAACTCCAGCTTTGTGTTAAATAGCAGACTTAAGACAATAATGCTTAAGGCTTTTCCAAGTCTGGGTGCTGACAGGTTCACCCTGAGGTCACCCTGAGAAATGCAGGTGAGCAACAGTGTCAATCAATGATGTCCCTACAGTTTCCTTTTCTCTATCTTTTTCCTTTAAGTAGTTACTCCCTCTTAGGACATATGTTCACTTTAAGTATATGTGAGTCTTTCTAGATCACCAGTCTCAGTCTTTCCTAGTCACTTGCCTGGGTCATTACCCACTGCTGATTTCCCTTCAAAGTAACTAAGTCCAGTTTTGATAAAGTGCTGAATTTTTCCTGAAATAAATTAAGTTCTTTTTCATACTGACTACTACTGGAATAACTGAACATACACATATTCACTGCCACTTCCAACGTTTTGTGTTCAAGTTGAACAGAAGGAGCACTTCTTACATATTGCATTAAAAAAGATGGTATTTAATGTTTGCATACATCGAGGTTTTTCACAGGCATTATCTGTGACCTTTTCTGCAGTTCCTGGAATTCTGCTTTGCAATTACTCAGAAGGTTTTTCACTGGGTCTATGTTTTTCCCCTTTTTCATCTGAACTCACAACATTCACCAGTTGCCCTGTGCTGTTAATCTGCTTCATGTAGATAAAATTAAGTTTAAGAAGTGCCGTGTTTGGTTACCTTGCATCAGTTAAAAAATGTATGCCAGATATATTAGGAGATTTAAAAAAACCTGAAACCAGTGTAATAGGGGAGAGTGGAAGAGGAATGAGCAGTGGCAGGGTTAAATCTGACTTCTGAGATGTGTATCTGAGGAAAAAATAAGTAATGGTGAATGAAACCATAATTTGTCACATTTTTACCAAGGAAAACAGCTCTGCCCTCCCAAAATAATTTTATTCAGTGCAAACATTACTTACAAAAATAAGAAAAGAAATGAAATGTGGGTTAAAGTCAATAGGAGGTGTCACTTATAACTGAAGTGCTACTGAATTAGCGCAGCTCCTCAACTGGAGTTCTCTTATTTCTTGAAGGATGTGAACCTCCATTTCTGTAATGAATCTCTACAGGGTGCTTTGGAGAGAGAGGGAAGAGGCGGGAGAAGAATCTTCTCAGGTCCCCCGTTGAAACTCTACTGCTTTGAATAAATAATTAATCTTTCACACCTCTAGGCAAGTGTTCTCACCACTGCTGACACAGTTGCTTGTCTGTTCTCACGAAGAGTTGAAGTGTTTTATGGAAAAATGAATCGTTACCAGATCGGAGCAGTCACGGCGCATTGATAAAAGCAGTTGCACCCATGCTCACAGCACACAGCCAGGTGTGAACCTGCCTCCATCTTCCACTTGTATTGGTTATTAGTGAGAGAGAAAAAAGATTTGTATCTGGGTAAAACATCTAGGTGCTGGTGTTTGTCCTAGTGGGTGCTTAATTGTTTATGCAGCACAGACTGAATATGGCAAGAGCTGAGGCCGCATGTTCTAGCAGGACACTAATGCTAGTTCAGCTTTCACTGGGCACCAGCCTCAACCTCTTTCCTCACTACCCAAGGTATGCTAAATCTTATCAGCCAAGAAATCTCCTCCCAGTCTGCTGAGCTCTCCTGGGAATGCTCATGGCTGCCTGTGTGTCATCCCCGATCTTCCAGACTCTGGAACTAGTGTTGTTCATGTTCATCAGCTCTCCCAAAACCATTTCTGGGTGTCCTTCTTCTGTATACTGATTCAAGGAACATAGAGATTTTTTAATACAAAACAAATAACACTAATCATGTCCTTTATTGAAAATGAAATGCCTTCAGACAGCTGTCTGTTTGCATCGAGATGACTCTATTTCATAAATGCATCTTTTCCCTTCATGAATCTAGAAGAATCCTATGTGGCACCTTATGGCTCATGCTGTTGGTTGTTCTTGATAGCTGGACGTCACTATATCTGTGATTTACCAGAAGAGAAATACCCTGGTTTCTTTCTTCAAAATGACTTAAAATTTAGTTTCAGGGCTGTTGGTGCTTTAAAGAGCTTAATTTTAGTTTCTGTCTTTAGATAGGTGCTGAAGTGACATCAGTTTTGTAATAGATTGAGCAGATCCTATGGGAAAATAACTGACCTTGAGAAATTATAAAAGCAAAATACAAGTCTGTGTAATTAGACCAGTAAAGTGTAAGCCTGCTTCTCTAGTGGGGGCAGATTACATGTATGAAAATATTAAACAGCTGCTGGCAACGTGGTACTGAAATATCAGATAATCCCAGTTCTGATCTCGGATGAATTCCAAAGGCATTGCTTCTGGAAGCTCTCTTATCACTGGGAGGAACCATCTGAATTTTTCATATACCTTGATGGGTTATAAATTAGCTGTAATCTCTCTGGAGAAAGACCAGTGCCTCACAGGGGTAAGCTCAATAAGAACATCTGCTCAACGTGCCATGGTGGTCAAAGAAGCAAAGAAGATAGCAGGTTATATTAGGGAAAATATGTAGAATAGTACAGGGAATGCAGTGTTACTGTTACATGTATAGATGGATTCTCTTTATTTCTGTGCTTAATGCTTGAGGAATTTTAATGCTTCAAGAACTCCAGTATTTCAGGAAATATAGGTATACAAGCTTGGTATTGACTGTCTTGTGTTTGGTTTTAAGGTGAGAGATGACAGCTAGTTTTATTTTTATTTATACCCTTGTTTTTATTACATAAAAATACTGCTTAAAGCTTGAACAAGTATTAACTCCCATAGCACTATCATAAATAAAACTGAGAGAAAATCTATATATTAAGGTCAGCCTGTCTTAAATAAAGATTCAAGTACAAGGCACATTATTTGAGACATAACAGGATTATTCTTATGAAGAAAACGTGAAACAGTGGGAAAAGTTTGCATTATTGAATGTACTGAGTTGTGGCCATAGTGTAAAAAAAGACCAACCCACAAGATGGAGCAGTGGAGCTCTGATTCTTTCCCACTCTCTTGGCAGGACTGAGGGATGCTCAGTGAAATGAAAAGGCAAACACTGAAATGATACGGGAAGCCCTCTTGCACCCCTTCCCCTCATTCTGACCTGACACAGTTTTGGCAGGCAGTGGTCAAGTGGCACTTGTGGTCCTCCAGTTTTAAGGCCGAAGACATTTAATGCCACTACCCTGCTGCCTGCCTGGGACTAATTCTTCCCTGGGTTTCTGGTGTTGTCAGCCAGTCTCTGGATCCACCAGAGTGCACATCAGCCTGGAGTACTCCAACATGGCATCTACTCATGAGTCAGACATCTCTTTTTATTTTTTTTTCTTTTTATTAAGAACAAAAAGTTTTTATGATGAACACAGGAAAGTACATTAACGAAGACAGAAACAGCCACTGTTTGCCTACAGTGAAAGAAGAGCTTTTTCCTGGTAAATATCTTACTTTCCTCAGAAGAGAGAAGTCAGAATGACCAGACTGTTCAACTGATGACATAGCTGTCCACATGAAAGGGAGAGAGTCAGCTCTCTTCGTGCTAAAACCTCTTTCTGCTCCCTCTCATTTCCTGTTAACTCTTTACTTGCTGTTTGGACTTTCAGGGAGTACAGTTCCCCTCCTGCTGTCTTTACAGCATTGGATGTCTCAGAAAAAGCAGAGGAGGATCGGCTTAATAAGGCTCTTACCTCTAAGAAAAAGTGATGTCAAACCTAGGGATAATGAGAAATATTTATACTGCCTTTCAGAAGGTTTGTGGGGATTATCCATCCTCAGCCATAACAAGGCTGGATGTTGCAGCATTCAGATATATGGCCCATGATGTTTCCCACAGTGGGTGTTACTGAGCACTTGTTTTGGGGGGTATTCCTCAGTATATTTTTAAGTCTGTGTCATAATATATATTTTGCTGCTAGCGTATTACCTGGAATATTGGCAAGGTACTTAGGGGGGTGATTTGTACAAAGACTGTTTTGTTGCTCAGACCTTCTGTGTCACGCTGAAAGGTGTATTTCTACCCACAGTCAAATGCTTTAGGAGCATTCGCCCATGTGGTCAATAGCTGGTCACTGAAAGGCACTAAATACTTCGCCCTGGGAGCTGTGCTAGCAAGGGGAGGAAGGGCAGTACTGCAAAGAGTGGGTGTGGCAGAATTGTGTAGTCATCTACCAAGGATAAAAGCTAATTTTTTTCTCAGAATGAAGAAAACAAGTGTAAAGTGTTCCCTTCTACATCATTCAGGAGCATCCCTTTACGGTGGAGATGACTGTCTATAATCATGAGCATTTTTCATCTGGTCAGGGAGGGCTTTTGCCTCTCCCTTAAATCTGTACATCCCTGCCATCCCAGTAAGTGGGATGTGGAAACTGCACAGGATGGGTGGATGCAAGGATGAGAGGTGGAAACTGCACGCTCCAGGGGGACTGAATCCACCTCAGCTAGTTGTAGCTTTGGACTTGCTCCATCTTCACTGCAGAAGGTAGCAAAAGCCAGATCCACAGTGCTGCTTACATTTCTGGGACCCTTCATCTTACAGAAATGCCTTGCATTGCACTTATCTTGATGGGGCAGAGAAAATTTTTTTGGCTATTTTTCCTAATCAAACAATTTTCAGTGACCCGTTGTTGTGAAGATAGTATGCTTACTTTCTGAGACACTTCTGACTGAAGCTGAAGATTTTCCATTGTATGAATCTCTCAAGTGAAAAAACCTGAAATTAGAAGATCACCAAAACCTTTGCAGTTCTGTTTTGAGTTATCATAATGTACTTGATAGTCTTTAGAAGACCTCACAGAGTAGTGGCAACGCATTTCCTCTTGCAAGTGCTTTGAGGAACTGAAGAGATCCCACTGAAGATAACTGATAAAAGCCTGGGGATGGGGAGAAAATTGGGAAGGGGCAAGAAGGTGTCAGTTTAAAGAACAAGTGGCAAACGCTAGAAGTAAAATGTTTTTTGATGTTTCAACATGTTTGAAAATGTTTCAAGATAGGCAAGCAAGGAGAGGTGGTGGAGTGGCCTTGTAAGTTAGGGAGTTTCAGGAACATCAGGAATATATTGATAGTGATAACAGGGTTGAGTGTTTATGGGTAAAAGTCAGGGGGAGGGCCAATAAGGCAGATAGCATGGTGGGAATCTGGGTGAAGCATGGGTCAGCAAGTGCTACCTTCGACTTCTGGAGGGTGGACTTCAGTCTCTTCAGGGTCCTGATTGACAAAGTCCCTTAGGAGGCAGTCCTCAAGGGAAATGGAGTCCAGGAAGCATGGATGTTTTTCAAGAAGGAAGTCTGGAAGGTGCAGGAGCAGGCTGTCCCATGTGCCAAAAGACAGGCTGGTGGGGCAGAAGACTATCCTGGCTGAAGAGAGAGCTGGGGTTGCAAGTTAAGGACGAGAAGAGGATTTATGGCCTTCGGAAGAAAGGCTAGGCCACTCCTGAGGGACACAAAGAAGTAGTGAGGCTATGCAGGGAAAATATGAGAAGGGCCAAAGTCCAGCTAGAACCCAACCTGGCCTTTGACTTTAGGGACAACAAAAAAGTTTCTATAAATACACTAGCAATAAAAAGAAGACTAAGGACAACCTCTTGTCCTCTAGTAGACAGGGCTGGTAACATAGCAACAAAGGATGAGGAGAAGACTGAAATACTTAATGCCTTTGCCTCAGTTTTTAACAACCAGAGCCGTAATTCCCTGAGTACCCAGCCCCCTGAGCCAGAAGACAGGGATGGGGAGCATAATGCAGCCCCTGTAAGCCATGGAGAAATGGTGAGGGACCTGTTCCAGCACCTAGGTGTATGCAAGTCTATGGGGCCAGATGAGATCCACCCGAGGGTACTGAGGGAACTGGCAGATGTGATCACCAGGGCACTTTCCATCATTCATGAGCAGTCCTGGCTAACTGGGGAGGTCTGTTGACTGGAAGTTAGCAGATGTGACGCCCATCTACAGAAGGGCTGAAAAGAAGACCTGGGGAATTACAGACCTGTCAGTCTGACCTCGGTGCCTGGGAAAGTTATGGAACAAATCCTCCTGGGTGCCATTGTGCAGTACAGGCAGGACAACCAGGTGATCAGGCCGAGTCAGCATGGTCGTGAAGGGCATGTCCTGCCTGACCAGCCTGATCTCCTTCTAAGACAAGGTAATCCAATTAATGAATGAGGAGAAAGCTATGGATGTTTTCTACCTTCAATAAAGCTTTGACACTGTTTCCCCCAGCATCCTGGAGAAACTGGCTGGTTATGGCTTGGATGAGTGTACTCTTAGCTGGGTAAAAACTGGCTGGATGGCTGGGCTCAAAGAATTGCAGTGAATGGAGTTACATCCAGTTGACAACCAGTCACAAGTGGTGTTCCCCAGGGCTGGGTGCTGGGGCCAGTTCTCTTAGTATCTTTATCAGTGACCTGGACGAGTGGATCAAGTGCACCCTCAGTAAATTTGTAGATGACATAAAGTTAGACAGGAGTGTTGGGTGTGCTTGAGAGTAGGAAGGCCCTACAGAGAGATCAGGACAGGCTAGATTGATGGACTATGGCCAGTGGTATGAGGTTCAACAAGGCCAAGGTCCTGCATTTGGGTCCCAACAGCCCTTGGCAGAGTTACAGGCTTGGGGCAGAGTGTCTGGAAAGCTGTCCAGCAGAGACAGCTGGGTCTTGATAGACAGCCAACTACACATAAGCTGGCAGTGTGCCCAGGTAGCAAGAAGGCCAGCGGCATCCTGGCCTGTATCAGCAATGGTGTGGCCAGCAGGACCAGGGCAGCGACTGTCCCTCTGTACTCTGCACCTCTAGTGCTGTGTTCAGCTTTGTGCCCCTCACTACAGAAAAGACACTGAGGTGCTGGAGCGTGTCCAGAGAAGGGTGACAAGGCTGGTGAGAGGACTGGGAGGCAAATGTTATGTGGGGCGGCTGAAGAAACTGAGGCTGTTTAGTCTGGAGAAGAGGGGGCTCAGTGGAGACCTGATTCTCTACAACTAGGGGGATGACCTGTTCTCCCTAGTGACAAGTGATAGGACAAGAGGAAATGGCATCAAGGTATGCCAGGGGAGGATTAGATTGGATGTTAGGAAAAACTTCTCAGGGAGGTTTGTTAGGCATTGGAATGGGCTGCCCAGGGAGGTGGTGGAATCTCCAACCCTGGAGGTGTTCAAAAGATGGTTAGATGTGGTTCTGGGGACATGGTATAGTGGAGGTTTTGGCAGGTTACCTTGATGTTTGGATTTGATGATCTGAAAGGTCCCTTCCAACCAAGGCAATTCTATGATTCTACAAGTCTATGACTGAAGAAATCAACATTACATAACCACATTGAGACAAGTTTGGTTTTCCTTTATATATTTCAAACGGTCAGTTTTGTGCCCATAACAAAGGAAGGAGGGAAACAGGGTTTATAAAAGTTTATTGGTAGGATGTGCATGGAAGGCAATCACAACAGTAAGATACAACTGTTGTAATCTGAAGATCAGAAGCTCTCTTGGGCAGATAAGATAGTGCTGACACATCATGGCGAATGTGGCATTGTTCTAACTGTCAGTTGCAACAAATTCAATTACTTTGAATTCGTCATGCCAGGATGACATTAAAAGCAGTGAGAGACACTCAGTCTGAAAATGTTTACAATGTTGAAAAAAAATGATATACAAAAAGTAAAGTGATATAAAATGAAGTCACTAAGCTCCCATGTATATGCAGGTTGATTTTCCATGAAAAAAAATGTTGTTTTCAATTTATAAAAAAAGAGATTGAAAATTAGGAGGGTTTAAGTGTTACAGTGGAAAAAAGTAAATGATTGTGGAAAAACTGCTTACCTCCTATTTGAAAGGCAAAAAGTGGTTTGGTTTTTTTTTAAAATTAATGAAAAAATTCTTATATGCAGTAAATTAAATGTACAAAGCTATTATTACCTCAAAACAGTGTGATATTAATATTGCCTGACTTGAGGTGTAAAACTAAAGCTTACTCTGGATCCCTGAATTAGGAAAAAAATGTGAAAGACTGAAAACAGTCAGTATGCCTGAAGCTTTTGCAGGGAAAAGAAGTTCAGGGAATGTAACACTTGAAGAATGGCATTTTTTGTATTAGCAAAGGAGTGAGTTCTTTTCAAGACCCCCTGATTTTACCTGCTTACTTTTCACTGGAGTTCCTCCGGCCCCGTGGAAGCTTCCAGCTGAAGCCTGTTGGAGATGTACACTCCAGATGTGCTGCGTGAGTTTGGCTTTAATTTCAGTCAGAAGTGACTGATTGCTCAGCTCCGTGTGCAGCGGCCCAGCTGTCGGCAGGCAGGAGGATCGCTGAAGTCAGTTCAGAAACAATCTCGGCTCACTCAGCCAGACTAGGTATCAGCTGTGTTCTGAAGTGGGAAGTTAATGAAATGATTTCAGAGGTACCTGAGGCAGTGCTTTTGGTGAGCACAGATTCAGTGGTTCCTGCCAGGCTCGGGTGGGTTCACTCCACAGTGGAGCAAATTGCAGTTCAGCGAGTGTGTGACAAATACACCAGGACAGTGGTTAGGTAATATCTTCCCAGATGTTGTGAAACACAATAAACTAAAGATAAAAATCATTCAGAATTCTTTTGTGTATCTTCTCCATTAGCAGTTTTAGTGGGCACGTTTGTCCCTTTACTGTATATCTATTTCTAATAAAGAGACTCGCTCTCTTCTGTTCCAAAATCACTGTTTCCTTAATTAAGAAATATTTAATTATTACAAATCTCTGGTTTTGAGGGACAAATAAACAAGCTGTTGTCCCATTTGTTCTGTAGTTAAGTTATTGATGCTGTGATTACGTTGTTAATTGACTTCTTGTGACAGCAGGCACAGAAGTAGAGGTACTTAATGCTGCCTTTGACTCAGTTCTCCCCAGCCAGGCCTCTGTGCTTTCAGAGAGCAGTCAAGGAGAAGAGTGGCCAACACTCTGTGACCATCAAGTTGGGGTGGCTGGAGACAACCTCATCCATGGGCCAGTGGGACAAGAGTGGCTGCACCTGAGGGTTCTGGGAGCTGGCCAATGTCCTTGCAGGGTGACACACACAAATTCTGGGAGGTTGTGGACATCCATGTAGGTCCCCAGTGACTAAAAAAATCAAATGTTGCATCTGTCTTCCAAAAAGGCAGGAAGGATGATCTGGGAACCTGTGCTGGTCAACCTTGCTTTAGTCCCTGGGAAAATCATGGGGCCATGTTTCTGGGCACATGAAGAAAAATGTGGCTGGGAGTTGTCAGCATGGGTTTACCAGGGATAAATCACACCTGATCTGCCTGATGGCCTTCCAGGAAGAAGTGACTCCTGGCTTGAGGTAGAGCGGTGGATGTCATGCACCTGGGCTGGGGCAAGTTCTCACATCCAAGTTGTACCATGGTGGTTTGGATGGATGGACAGTGAGACAAAAAACTGGCTGGATGGTGGGACTCAGAGGTCTGTGGTTGATTGATCATATCAGCCTGGAGCTTGGTAAGAAGTGGAGTATCTCTGAGGTCTGTCTAGCACCTCTTGTTTACAATTTGTGGTGGTATAACCCTGGACAGTAGTCAAACCTATCCCTCACTGGTGGGATAGGGGAGGGAGAATCAAAGGATAAAAGTGAGAAAACTTGTGAGCTGAGATAGAGACAGTTTAATAGGAAAAGCAAAAGCCACGCACACAAGCAAAGCAAGACAAGGAATTCCTTCCCCACTGCCCATGGGCAGGCAGGTGTTCAGCCATCCCCAGGATGGCAGGGCTCCATCACATGTAGTGGTGACTTGGGGGCCAAATGGCATCACTCTGAATGACCCCCCTTCCTCCTGCTTCCCCCAGCTTTATATGCTGACCGTGATGTCATATGGTATGGGATATCCCTTTGGTCAGTTGGGGTCAGCTGTCTGGCTGTGTCCCCTCCCAACTCCATGTGCACCCCCAGCCCACTCACTGGTGGGGTGAGGAGCAGCAAAGCCCTTGCCTCTGTGTGAGCACTGCTCAGCAGGAACAGAAACATCCCTCTGTTATGAGCACTGCTTCCAGCACAGACCCAAAACAGAGACACATACATAATCTACTAAACCATACACGGTACTATGAAGAGAAACCATGATATCCCATCCCAAACCAGTACAGATCTTTATCGGTCACCTGGGGGAGATCTCGAGAGTCCTTGCCCATCAAGTTGTCAGATGATGCTGAAGAGAGGGAATGAAGTGATACAAAATCCGTGAGTCCCTGAAATAAAAATCAAGATCACAACTGAGGTTTTTTTCCTCCCTTTTCTCTAACTCTGCTAGTGTAACTTTAATATGCTGGACATGATGTGATTTTTCTTGGGAGCAGATATTTGAGTTTATTTACAAGTCATCTACCAGTAATTCCAAATGGAAGCAGAGATGAAAAAAGCTTTCTGTGGGTTGTTCTTCAGAGAAAGCTGAGGAAGTAAGCTTAAGCCTCATCTCTACTTTGAAATTCTTAATTAAAAAAAAAAAATCAAAGCAAGGCTATCATTCGCAGCTGATAATTTCCTCTTTCAGCAAGAGGTCAATGTCCCAACATGATGGCAAATGACCCTGTGTCATTAGAAATATCATTTTTTCTTATTATCAGTCTCGTTCTGTATAGAATAGAGAGCTTAATTTCATGCACGTGCTGTACTATAGCAACAGATATTCTATATGCACTTTCAACTGCCTAGTTGTGGGTTTCAGCTAAGTGTTGAACTGTGTACTTCTAATCTGAGTGGTGCTTCATAATTTTCAAAGCTTTCCAGTTTTCACTCAGAGGAAAGAGACAGGTAACAGGGTCATGAGTGGGAGTCTGGTCAGACAGTCTGATGGGGATAGACTTCCTGAACATAGGTTCACCAGGACAAAATCCTTAAATCTTAATCTATAGTAAACATGCAAAATTTTAATTAATGTGTTTGTCTTTGCAGGATCTCATTACCTTTTTTCCTGCCTTTTGCTTTGGGATAGTACCACTGTGAGTGACTCAGTCTCAGCGGGAAATTTGCAGGACTCTGCATTTTCTCTTTTCATTCCTCATGGATTCTGCTTTGAAGATGTGCACAGATCTCAGTATCTGACATACCAAAGGCAAACTCGGTTTGTTAAAATGCCAGTAAAGCTGATTAAAATGCCTGTAGGTTGCACAAAGCACCGTAAATGGGGCAATCTCTTGGATGCCCTAGCACTGAAAAATCTTGGATGGGCTATTTATCTGTCAAACCGAAACCTCCCAAATAGATCTTCATTTGGCAAATCATCCAGAACTGGTACCAGCTCTTGAGTGGGAGCACAGATGTCATATTTCATCCTGACCGAAACACCTGCCATACTGTGCTGTGCGGGCCTCTCAGGCACCAACAAATCATGACCCTGTTAGGAGCCCACGGGGACCTTTTAACGTACTTTTTATAGCTGTAAAATAGTTAATGACTTCAGTATATAACAGATAAGGGGTTTTGGTTGGGTTTTTTTTTTGAGTTGGCAGATTGCTATCTTCCCCTTTCCCTTTTGGCTCTGTGAGTCTGCATTTGAAGCACGCTGCTTCCAAAACAGATACCCAATCACAAGGTGAGTAAGCACCTAGCTAATTGGAGACCAAAGGGTCATTGTCTGTAACTGGGAGGTTATGATTCATCTCACATCATTGTTTTAAAAAATTTTATTTGAAGATCATAATGTGTAACCAGGAAACTGAACATTTCGAGACTCGCCTCAAGACAATGTTTAATTTTAAAGACAGGGAAGTCCGGTAGCTGCATCAAGGGGTTAGGAGCTGGGAGATACAGTTTCAAGTTCTCACTCTGAAATAGGCTGAACATCTCAGCTTGAGCAGTTCACATAGGTCAGGTTTTTTCTAAGGGCATAGCCCAACTGAAAACTCTGGCAGTTAAGCTTCTGCCTATCTGTGAGGATTTGGGTCCAACCAGGCCACAAGCCACAAATGCTCTTTAAGCAGAAAAGTTTTGTGGTCTGGTGTTTCAACCAAAGAGACCAGTGAGGTCAGGGATTGAATCCATATCTTGACAAATACCTTAATTCTTCCTTCTAAGCTGGTAGCAAACAGCCTCATGAATAAGGCAGGAGACAGTGAGGCCAGACAGTGTGCTAACCTCCAAGGACCCTCCATATCCATTCAGACTATTCTGTGGTCCTGGGTCCAGTCCAAGATAAAGTTGGGAATTATTGTGAGCAAGGTGAGGATGTAGCATCTCCCCTACAAGGAAAGGCTGAATGAACTGGGGATGTTCAGCCTTGAGAAAAGAAGCCTGAGAGGGGATCTCATTAATGTTTATAAATATCTGAAGTGTGGGACACAGAGGGAAATGGCCAGCCTCTTTTCAGTGATCTGTGGGGACAGGACAAGGGGCAACGGCTTCAAGTTGGAGCACAGGAAGTTCTGCACCAATATGCAGAACTTTTTCACAGTGAGGGTGACAGAGCCCTGGGACAGGCTACCCAGGAGGGTGTGGAGTCTCATATAGAAGGAACAATGGCTATTTACCTAATTGTGGCAGGAGCAGCTTTTTAGTTACTTGTCAAAAGACAAGGGCGGGCTCACAGTGTTGTTGTGCCTGTAATCACAGCAATTGTCTCCAACCCGTGACAGTTTACACAGCACACAGCAAGTGGTGTGAGATCAGCAAGATCAAGCAGACAAATAATGAAGAGTGGGTGAGTGGGAATGCAGCCCAGAATCACAAAACAGATGATAATAACACATCACAATCAAGGTAAATCAGATACGTGCAGGAGGAACCTCCGCTTACTCAAGTGCGAATAGGATAGAGGTCACGTTGCTGTTCCACATAGAATCATAGAATGGTATGAGTTGGAAGGGACCCCAAGGATCACGGAGCTCCAACTCCCCTGCCACATCTAAGACTGCTGCACAGACAGTGCATGTTTCTTTGGTTAACACCATGCCTGTCAGTGTTTTATTCCTGCTGCTGTGGGCATACTGATGACAATCGGCCTATTTGGAATGAGCGGGTACCAGTTTATGCAGTGGTCTTCATTCTGGTATGGTGTGGGCTGCCCACCATTCCAGTGGGCACTGGGGTCCTTGTACCATTGATCTGTCAATCACATCAGGTTGGAGTTGCATCCTCTGGTCACGTGAAGTATCCCAAAGGGATAAAACCTGTTGTACCAGGAGATGTCAGTGACTGTGGCTAGAGATGCAAAAACTGAAAGGTACTGAGATTTTTTTCCTGCTTAGCCTGAGTAAAATTGCTGAACAGAAAAGAGTTGCTGTTTACATTACTCTTCTTCCTGCGAGTAATGGGAAGGAGGAGGAGTAAAAATTGTCCTGGCTGATTTTTTTTAGATGGCCACAAAAGGACTACATTAACATGTCATTTTTCTAGGCACATCCTCTTCTGCTCCTGCAAATTTTGCTCAGGAAGGTTTAAGGTCTTCATCAATTTGCCCACAGTTGCTCCATCCCTGGTAGCCCTAAAGAAGTGAATCAGATTTTGTGCAGACCAATAACATGTGAGGTTTCCGAGTCCCTAAATAAGTCAGAGCTGCACGTTTGTTTCTGTAGCGTGGCTGTATAGAATGAACACAAAACTTATGGCAGCCACCGCTGTGGTTACCATACCAGTTTTGCTTCACTGTTTGGCTCTCAGCTCACACTCTGTAGGTCTGGTATGTCTGAAGGACAGCAGTTCTCAGACACTGCACAGCACATAGGCATTTGTCACAGGGTGGTGCAAGAGCTTCATTTACAGAGGTTTTATTTCCTGACAAAAAGGGCAACTAGGCTGATGCCCGCAGTCTGGAGAACAGGCCTTATGAGGAGAGACCTCTCTTATGAGAGAGGCTGAGGGAGTTGGGGCTGTTCAGCCTGGAGAAGAGAAGGCTGAGGGGAGACCTTGTCACTCTCGACAGCTACCTGAAAGGAGGTTGTAGTGAGGAGGTTGGCCTTTTCTACCTAGTGAAAAGCAATAGGATGAGAAGAAATGGTCTCAAGTTGCACCAGGGGATGTTCAGCTTGGATATTAAGAATAATTTCTTTCACCAAAAGAGTGGTCAGGCATTGGATCAGCCTGCCCAGGTAGGTGGGAGAGTTGCCATCTCTGGGGTTCTTCATAAAATGAGTCGATGTTGCACTTTGGGAGATGGTTTAGAGATTATGGTGGTTTAGGGCTAATCACTTGATGACCTTGAAAGTCTTTTCCAACCTTGATGATTTAATAATTCTATGAAATGGCACTACTTGTAGACCTCACGCTTTTTCTGTGCAGTCTGAGCAGTTTCATTCATGAGGTGCTTCCATTAATAGCAGACTTATCAGTAATACAGAGATATTAGAGATGATAAAAGCCTATTTGTGCATTTTTGGCCTACCGCTCTGTAAGGGCAGGGTTAAATCTGCTGTACAACCACTTCAGTTTTGTCTGTCCAGCTTTATTTTACTCAGTCTACAGGACTTCCATTACACCTGGGGGAGTACTCCATGGCATGATGCATTCCTCTTCCAGGAGTTTATCCAGCCATTTGGCTCAGGTTTTCCTTTCTTAATTTTTATCTTATGACTTTTGGCTATTTTCCTTTATGCTACCTGAGGTATCTTTTTTTCCCTGCTTAGTTTTTGTACCCCTCAGGTCTTTGTTAATGGTTATCTTGATGCTTTTTAAGCATTCCACAGCCAGGCCATGTTTATTTAGATCTTTTCATCTTTCTTCACAAGTCAATGCCTCCAGCCCACTTTAATCATATCAGTGTCTTTGTGCTGACCTCTCTCCAATTTACAACTCTTCTCAATAATGAGAGTCTCAGGGCTAAACACAATTTTCTGAGAACAGCCACACACTGTAGAGAAATTATTTTACCTGTGATTTCAACTGTGATGTATTTTCAGCTGCAAACTATATTTTTCCCCTGCAGTTTTACAACGAATGTTCTGTTTGCTGTCAAGATTACCTAATTTGCCAAGAGATGGGTTTTGGGGTTGTTCAGGGTTTTTTTTTAAATTTTGGTTTTTTTTCTTTCCCCCTGACATCTATACAAATTATGAATGGGAAAAATCATTTTGGGAAATAGAGAGAAGATGAAGGGCACATGGAACTGTCATCCAAGTGATGTGAAATGTGTAGAGGGTTTTTCACATTTTTCCTCAAGAGGTCAGAAATACAGGTGTAGTTACTAACTTTATGCATCAGACTCAACAAATACTCACTGCCTAGGGGAGATGAGCACGTACAATGCCTGCATTCCCAGGAGTTCTTGATTTTAAGATACTGCATTAACCCTGGTGGTCTGGGTGAAAATCCCTGTTCATGCCAATGGTGATGGCAGAAGTCAGCGCCACCTGATTAGCTTCACCACTCCTCCTTTCCCTAGCCCAAAACGCTGTTCCTGAAGTTGCTTCATGAAAGAAAGGCTGATTTCAAAGTGAAAACCAGCAGCTTCTGTTTAGTGTGACAGAGAAAAGAAAGCCAGCAGAGGGTAGCAAAACAGTAAGATGGTCAAGGGTGAGGCACAGAAGGCTCATTTTAGGATTGCTTTTATTAAGGGCACGTATGGAGCACGAACTCAAAGGAGTTTTGTTAACTAGGAAAATGTTTGCTGTGGTTCAGAACGTTGGTGATGCACAGTTGGTTTTTTTTTTTTATTTAAAAAAGACATCAGCACTGGCAAAGGAGTGAATGAAGATGTAGTGGAAGCCTGACTTGTCACTTAATGAATGTTTTGTTGTTAATGTGAGCTCAGCATTTCTAATATTTCGGTCTTTCCTCACAGTGTTTATTTGTTCTCTAGATTCTCCTGAGTTCCTGGGTAAACTGTGTGGAATTTGTAATAGGAAAAGGACTGACTATGGCAAAAGTAGGTAAGTGGGGAACAAATCATACTCTGCAAGCTTCAGACAGGATTGTAAAGAAGAAATACTGTACTCCTTCAAGACTTATGTTAAAAAACACATTCATTGCTGACATGGTTTAGCAGTTTGCCTGTTATTTTTACTCCAATTTTTCTATGACTTAATCACCACTATGATCACACTGTATAGCTTGTTGTGAGCAGTGGATGTTTCTATTGAATATGAAATAGTCTTGTGAAATGACTATAGAATGTAGCTCTATAAATTACGGGTGCTCCTGTGATGTCATGAAATATATACCTCTATTTCCTCACCTCTTTTTTGGGAGGGGGGCAGGGTGTGTGTGTGTGTGTGTGTGTGTGTGTTTGACTATTTTCTGTTTAGACAAATGATTGTTAGTAGCTCATATAAAATATGGTCCTGAGTATACAACTGCATATATTGTGAGTACTCCTGGCTGGAGTCTTAGAGTTGCATGGATAAAATCCTTTGGGAAGTCTCAATGGGCTCACTGACATTCTCTCAGCCTGAAAGGGGGGATATTCACCCTTTCCTCCAGACTTGCTGAATATTCCTCCCATGTCTGTGTCTTCATTCTGGTGCATCTTCCAGTAGAAATCATGTGATGACCCAAATGGTAAAAACACAGGAATCACCCCAGATTCATTTAGTGTAGAAAAGGATATGACTGAAAGGAAAAGGGAGACGGGATGTTTACAAGGTGAGTAGTAGCAACACAGGCTGTCCTTTGATCTAGTTTTCATCTCTATGTTCAACAACATGGAGCAACTGTGTGTGACAAAGAGGCCTTTAGAAATGTCACACAAACTTGAACATTATAAATAGAAATAGTAACTCATATTTTTTTGGTTCTCACCTCTGTTTGACTAATGATTCATATGAATGATCAGTATTCAGTCTAGTGGTTTTTCTGTGTCTCAGATTTTAGACCAAAAGAGCGTATCCTTTCTCTGTTTAAATATATGTGTGTTTATCCATGATGATTTAGCCATAAGCTGAACTCTAATGTGGAAAATACTATCATAAAACATTAAGTTTTTCTTTGAGTAAGCCTGGCCTTTTTGGAGGAAGTCTTCATTTTGTATGTGGTTCCATTGCAATTAATGAAGCTTCAGATTCTAACCAGGATATAAATGGATGTCTGATTGCTTATGTATTCAGACCAATTATTTCTAATTTAAAATACAGAACCTAATAATGCCACTTCCTTCATTTTGGGACCCTTTGCTCTTATGTTTTGCCATTCATCATTTTCTTTCAAGTTGCTGCAGATATAGAGAAAGAGATGGTGATTTTTTCTTTTATGTTTCCTTAATGCATTTTGATGGGTGGTGGGGGAAAAATTGTTAGTCCCTTCAGTGTATATAGTAGTAGAACAATATTTTCAACCACTGCTAGTTGAAAGAAAAAAAAAATT
Source organism: Porphyrio hochstetteri (assembly GCA_020800305.1). Taxonomy (NCBI): domain Eukaryota; kingdom Metazoa; phylum Chordata; class Aves; order Gruiformes; family Rallidae; genus Porphyrio; species Porphyrio hochstetteri. The sequence continues at coordinate 7,109,380 of CM036938.1, read as the reverse complement.
GCTGAAAATCAGAAATCAGTCAAACTTACAAAATTTGATCTTTAATTGAGAAAAATCCTAAGTGCCCACACCTCTGGTAGATTAAAAAATGAAAGTCTCTTTAAAAAGTTAAAGAAAAAAGGAGTAACCACAAAGGATTCCGAAGCATAAGCAGGTAAGTTAAGATGGTTGGTCAGCTAGTTACAGCCCTTGATCTCCTCTGATCTTCACCTGCTGCTTCTTGGGAGCTATAACCTTAGCCTTGCTTTAAGGTTATGACCTCTCTTAAAAAGGTCTTCAGGCTTCTGAAGTTTTATGTAAGTACCCACTGGAAATCATTTCAAGGTAGCTGAACAGCATACAGTTTTTGTAGGCAACCTTATGTGTTCTTTGTTAATGATTTTAAGAAACCCAACGATTATAGAAAAGGGTCCTCCAGAAATTACTGATGTCAGTGGAAAACCCTGGGGGCTTTTGGGAAAACTTTTGTAAATATGATTGCACACATTTTCTTCCAGACAGAATGTTAACCTGCATTTAGCAGATACAGTGAAAAATATCCTTAAGTAGCTTTTTTTTCCCCCTCTTTCCCATTTTGGTCCATCTTGGCTACCATCCTAGAGTATCCAAGCATGAGCTTTGGATGTAGGTGTAAAACAGAATATCTACGATGGCCACAAGGCCACTTTTTCTTTCCTGGCAGCAGTGAACAGCACATGGGCATTGGTTTGGCATTTCAGGGTCAGCCAGGCACAGCAGAATCCCAGCTTCTGCTTGTCACTTCCTCTCAGCTGAACCTGCAAAGGAGTGGGGATGGAAACCCATGGGATCTGATCCATCACCAGAGGTGCAGAATTACCACCTAAAACAAGTACACAAAATTTTCCTTCCATGGAGTCCCAGGCCAAAAACTCTAAGAAGTAAAGACAGTTCTGATTTTTTTATGTGCAGTCTTACCAGCTTTGACATCCTGACAAAATCAGTGGGATATCCACACACCAAACAATGAGAGCAAGGATATACCTGTTATAGCAGAGATTGGATTGGATACACATGCTTATGAGACACTAATCAAAGATGACTGAGATCTACAGTCTCTTCTTTCCAGGTACAAACCTTCCTCTGAAGTCAAGAGGACTGCTCTGTGCAAAAGAACAGGAAAGATATGGCTGTGTTCCTCACAATCTGTTACCTAAATGGATGTTGTCATAGTCAGGTTTGTTAAGAAGTGGATCTGAGTCTTCTGCCAGCTTATTACAAGTCAATGCCTGTGTGTCCCAAAAAAACACACACTAAACTGACAGCATTACTTTGTGCTCAGATAATAATAATAAACTGATGTCCTGTGGCATTCCACTGAATTTATAGGAGCTCTGTGGGCAACAAAATAAAATTCAACCTGCTATTTTTAGTGAACATACTAATTAAGGCTCAGAACAACTTCTTGTTACTCATACTTAGCAATAACTTTTTCTGTGAATAAAGCACCTTGTTTCCTCATGTCAAAAATCTCTTTCAGCATCTACTGCAGCTTCACCAAAGTTATTGTCTAATGACAATAAAATAACTAAATGTGCAGTTGTTCCTTTGCAGTGCTGAAGAGTAACACTTTATGATTCTTAGAGCTTTCTATACACCATCTAATGCAGTTGTTTGGCTTGCTTTCTACCTCTTCTCTTCTTTTCTGACTTACTCTTTCTCAGGGTAACTTTATATATTCGTAAATGTTAGCAAAATGTGAATTGTCACAGTCATTGTTTTCTTCTTCTCTCTTTGAAGACCTGACACCTCTGATCTTAGTTTAGCACCTTATTAACCAGAGTGATAATTATCTTATCAAAGACAGCTCACTATATGAGAAACGAGTGGTGAAGATGAACAGGCATGTGTATCTTCACTGAAATACTTCTATTACCCATGTCCCTTCAGCATCATAATTAAAATCACAGTCTATCAACCCAAAAGTTATTTGTAGGAGGGGTGCAGAGCATGGCAGTCAACATTGCAGTAACTTATTTCTGCAGTCAAAAACAAATACCAGTTTCCAAACTCTAACAGTGTTTGAGTGCTGGACTCCTCAGTGGCGAGGTTCATACAGTAAAGCTATCACAGTGTCCTGCTGTCGGCTCCTCCATCAGTAACATCAGTCCTGCTGCAATGTCAGTGAACCTCTGGTATCTTTGAGCAGCTGATTAGCTGGGCTTGTGGTACGAGGAGTCATGGCAGGAACAAATCTTGCCATACCTTACAGTACCGTCCCAAGGACGAGCTGCAGTGCACACGTTTGGACACCCTCATTTGGACAAGGAGTGGGGCGCCTGGGGAGCGCTCCCTTTGCACAGAGGGTAGAACAACTCCCATCCAGAGGCAGGGAATGAGGAGAAGTGCTGGGTGGGGCCAGGCAATTTACCAGCAGTTTAAATTTACCGTGCCCAGCTCCTGGCCAGGGGTGGGACGAGCAGTGTCCTGTGGCTCAGCTCTAGCAGGGGCTGGGAAGCAGCGCTCTGGATGCTCCGCTGGACTCTCTGCATGGCACTTGGAGAAGAATTATTGCAGCCTTGATTTACTGCTTCCCTATAGCTTTTTTTCCTAACTTTTTGTTGCAGTACAATGAATCTGCACTGTACCATATCGTATCTTGGCCAGATTGGTCCATTACTGGTGCTGCTACATTTTTAAGCTTAGAGAAAACAAAATGAAGGTGCTAAAGGGAACGTTCCCGTAAGACGTTGGGGAGGTAAAGAACAATTATGTGCTGAATTCAAGTGGCATTTCGTGTCTTATTACGAATAGAGGTGCAAACGTGTTACGAATTATTCAGCGTGCTCCTTCTTTACCTCCTCATCTCCAGTAATCACTTTTTCCCCTGTATGTGTACTCTCTCACACATACTGTTTTTAGAGAAAATTTTCAGAAAAGTCCGAATAAGAAACTTGAGTCATCCTTCAGTTTGGGCTGAACTTGAACTTTTTACCTAGTGGTCAAAAAACTGACTGAATATACTGTTCCCTTGTTCCAGTCCATCAGGTCCCACAAAGGGACCATTTTTGTTATACATGTATGAGCACACCGCGGTGGGATTAATCATAAACCTGGGCCTGTGAGTGTCTGCGTGTGTGAATGATGCTTTCTGTGAGCTGACTTGCAACCAAGAACAAAGTCAGGCCTAAGCCTCAGAAAGCAGCCTCTGTGCTCTCCTTTAAATGCACTAATTCAACTCTGGGCAAAAGAGGCTAGAACATACCAAGCAGGTCCCCTGAGGACGAGGTACCGTTTGTATCATGACAGATGCACAAGGCGAAGTCTTATATCAGATGTACTGTGAGCTCTATTGACAAGTTAGGAAAACTATGGCACTTTTCAGACCTTTCCTGCTTTTCATGTTGTTGAAAAATATTTCATCTTGAAATGCCATGTGGCTGTGTGTATTAATGTGTAATTTCACATCAAACAGAGGCAGAATAAGGAAAAGGCCAGCAAACTCCCATCCCTTTACCCGTGTTCAAATCTGAGTGTGAACTGACATTTTGAGAGTAAATGTGACAAAAAATGTCATATCTTGACAGTGTTCCTGAGTTTCTAGTCTGTGGGGAAGCTGGAGCTGGCTGGCTGTGTTGTGCTAAGGAGTAAAACTTCCTATCCTGTGATTCACGACGTGGCAGTCCTACGTGCCTCTAACGGCCTGCTCTGCCACTGAGCAAGGGAAAAGGCATCCTCGGGAAGGTCAGCTCAATTGGATGATGTGCTTGATTAAGGGCTAAAGTATTGTGCCATACTGAGTGAAGAGCAATAATAGTTGAAAAGAATTGCACCTCAAAACCAGAAAGTAAGTGTGGCACCAGCCTCTTGGATCCAATGACACAGTACTTGTGTTTAATTTCCTGGAAAAAATCAGCAGTTTTTTGAATAATAACATTTAGAAAACATAGGAAAACAGCACTACCCAGAGACACCTTCTGACCCATTATTTGTGGAACATTTTCTAATATCTCCTCACCTTATCTTGTTCTTGGATGATGTGATTAAGCGAGCAGATTTAAATTGACTTACAGTTCAGGAGACCAGGTTACACAAAAAGGAAGCTGTGTATAACTTCTCTCATAAGGGGCTCTTCGCGACTTTCCTAGGCTTCTCTTGCCCTGGTAGCACCCTGCTTGTGATAGTGGCAGGACATAGCATCCTCCTCACTAACCTCTGTGGCCAGAACAGCTCAGGTTTACCAGCTCTGGGAAGATAAATGCAAAATTTCTCCCATGTTCTACCCTACCGGCTGGAGGGAATGTGAGGCAGCATTTATTTTCCAGGCAAAATCTTGCTCCAGAGGCTATGCATGTTACTGCTCTCAGCTTTCCTGCCCTAAGTCTTCCAAAAATGCTAACCTTCTCACAATGTTGGCTGAAAGTACCTGTCATCCATAAAGGTGGGGTTATGGTGAGAGGAAGAGCTGACTGATCTGATTGCCTTTTATGACAAGGTGTCTCATTTAACAGATGAAGGAAAGGCTGTGGATGTAGTGTACTTGACTTCAGCAAAGCCTTTGTCACCATTTCTCACAGAATTCTGCTTGAGAAACTGGCTACCTCTGGCCTGGACAGGCGCAGCATCTACTGGGTAAAAAACTGGCTGGATGGCTGGGCCCAAGCAGTTGTAAACGGAACTAAATCCAGATGGAAGCTGGCTGCAAGTGGTGTTTCCCAGGGCTCAGTCCTGGGTCCAGTCCTGTTCAATATCTGTATCAATGACCTGGATGAAGGGATTGAATACTCCCTTGGTAAATTTGCAGATGACACTAAACTAGGAGGAAGTGTTGATCTGCCTGAGAGTAGGGAGGATCTTCAGAGGGATCTGAACAGACTGGACCGATGGGCTGAGACCAATAGAATGAAGTTCAACAAGGCCGTGTAGAGTGCTGCACTTGGGACATAACCAACCCGGTGCAGTGCTACAGGCTTGGGGGAGAGTGGCTAGAAAACTGCCTGGCAGAGGAGGAGTTGGTTGACAGCCAACTGAATATGAGCCAGCAGAGTGCCCAGGTGGCCAAGAAAGTCAATGGCATCTTGGCTTGTATCAGAAACAGCATGGCCAGCAGGTCCAGGGAAGTGATTGTGAGGCTGCATTCAGTTTTGGACCCCCCACTACAAGAAAGACATCTAGGCCCTGGAACATGTCCAGAGAAGAGCTGGTGAAGGGTCTGGAGAGCAAACCTTACAAGGAGTGGCTGAGGAAGCTGGTGTGTTTAGCCTGGAGAAGAGGAGACCGAGGGGAACCGTTATCACTGCCTACAATTACTTGAAAGGAGGGTGTAGAGAGGTGGGTGATGGTCTCTTCACCCAAATGACAGGTGATAGGACGAGGGGGAATGGACTCAAACTGTGCCAGGGTGGGTAAAGGTTAGACATTAGGAAAAAGTTCTTCCCTGAAAGGGTTATTGGGCACTGGAACAGGCTGCCCAGGGAGGGGGTTGTGTCACCGACCCTGGATGTATTTAAAAGACGGGTAGATGAGGTGATATGGTTTAGTAGAGGACAGGTATGGTTGCACTCGATGATCTCAAAGGTCTTTTCCAACCTTGTGATTCTGTGATTCTGAGATGCAGGTGGACTCATTCGTCTTCAGGGTCTGTTGTAGGGATGGCAGCTGTGACAGAGATGGACACCTTGCAACCATTTGCTCAAGGCAACCATTTGCTCAAGGCAGTGTATCAGAGCCATTGTTCCTGTGGCTTTGCATGTTGGCTGACAAGCAGAGAAAAATAAAATAAAATAAAAATTCTCACCAGCAATGGAGAAAGGTTCCTGGATTAAAAAAACCCCACAAAAACCCAAAAAAATTCCCAAAACCAAAAAAAGAGGTTTGTGTATTTGCAGTAGGTTCTTTGGTGAGGAAAGTGTCAACTTCTATCGCCATTATAACTAGATCATTTCCTAGCACTTTACGTTCCATTATGCTTCAGATCGTAATGACTATGTGACATTGTTCAGTGAACTTGGTTTCGAGGAGCTTAGTAATACTATTCCAAACACTATGAATTAATTTGATAGTTGATTAAGGCTGATCAGAATAAATTCATTTAAACTTCATATAGAGGTCATATACTTTTCCAAATAACATGTGGTGTGATTTTGCAGTAGTTAATGGACATTTATTATTGTAATTGAATGATTGAATCTTCTGCATCAAGATGAGAATAATGGAGTAGAATAACACTCATTCCTGTTGATACTGAAATAGCCAGTCACCTATTTCAGCTAGAGAGTTAAGGAAATAAATTGGTCACAATCACATTTCTGGATTAACTTTTGGAGTTTGATTTTGTTGGTTGTTTCTTTTTAAGGTGAAGTCACATTTCTGTCCATATCTTGAGCTTTCACTTTTTTAAGAAATATCTATGACATTCATTAGCAAATATTCAGCGTGTCTGTAGCTCTTAAACTGCAATTAATTCATTCTCATACTGTATTACAAGACTGGCTAAATCTATTTCAATCTCAGACATCTCCTTAGTGACTATGCAGCAAAATTGAATTAGTGCAGAACACCATCCTACTTTTAGTATGTATTTATTCACATTTTATATAATAAACTGTGCTCCTCGGGAGCTCAGCTACACATACCTAATGAATGAAATTCTCTCAACACCAAATAAATATACGCTTCAGCCATCATAGTTATAAAAGGCCTCTTCATAGCAGTCAGAAAAATCACACAGTCCCCTCTGAAGGCAAGAAAAGTCAATTCACTCCAGCCTTGCACCTACCCCACCCCAGTGAATGGCAAAATAGATGGACCTGGCATCTCACCTAAAGCGTTAAAACATGAGAGCTATCTGGACTATAGTAGGAGACAGCCCATAGATCCTTTTCATTTATTTTGAACCATTTCCACTGATACGAATTACAGCTGTGGAGCACGAGAGAGAAGGAGGCAGTCTCTTAGCCTACCACCCCTGAAACTGGTTTTAGAAATTAAAATCCAACACTGTAAGACTTATCAGCTGCCAGGGCTTATCCTGGTGCAGTGGAGCCGTGGCTAAAATACTGGCTTGTAAGAACATTTTGCTCTACCTTTAGTTTCCCTAAATTTACAGTGTGTAATTTCAAGTCTAAAAAGGGCTGAAAAAGGAGTTCAAGAAGACATGCGGTCTATTCCCACGCACTGAGATGCGCTAAATTTATTTCAGCCTCCCAAAACAGGTATTTCCCTGCCATGGTGCAGTGGTTCTCACTCCCAGATGTGTCTCCCTCCCCTTTAAGGCGTCCCAGATGAGAGTTTACTAATCAACGTAAAGCAGAGTAATTGCTTTATGTATCTTCTGTAAAGCAGTGCAGTATTAGTATAAAACAGACTTTTCACAGAATCACAGAATCGTAGGGGTTGGAAGGGACCTCCAGATACCATCGGGTCCAAACCCCTGCCAAAGCAGAGTCCCTAGGACTGGTCACACAGGGAGGCATCCAGGGAGGTCTTGAATATCTCCAGAGAAGGAGACTCCACACCCCCCTGGGCAGCCTGTCCCAGGGCTCTGTCACCCTCACTGTGAAAAAGTTCTTCTGAAGATTGGTGCAGAACTTCCTGTGCTCCAAAAATTGTAAATGTGTGGTCTGCCTACAACACCCTGGGAGCTTTTCTGCTACTGAACGGATGGCAGGTGCTTAACCCTCATTTGGTACCTGTGCATTCAGTGTCCTCTGCCAAGATGAATTTCTTCCTGGGTTTTGGAAAATTTCTTTGTTGATACAGTTTCAAAATTTCTGATTCTGTCCCTCTGAAGCACTTTGAACACAGTCATTATTTAGCTCTAAAGCCATCACCGTTGATCCTGCTCTATACAAAAGTATAAAAATGTTTCCTGCTTTAGTAAGAGGGAGAAAGTTATGCAGGGAGAGGAAGATGGATGTTCAAGCTGTGAAAACTGCTAAAATTCCTCTCTCCAGCCAAGTTATATGTGTCTAATAGCTGTGACACTGTAGCTTTTCAAAAAAAAAAAGGGGGGGGGGGGCGAAGAGGGAAAATTCCCCACCATAATCACACTGCTTGAGAAATCACATTCACATCCCCACTCAAAAGAAAGGCTTTGAGCAGAAGATCAACTAGACGACTGGCTTATTCCTTGGTGGATGATAAAGTGGCAGCGGAGCCGGAACATGTGTGGAGGCACGTGCGAGTGCACCTCTGCGAGGAGCGATGGGACTCCTGGGAGGTTGTAGGGAAGCAGGAAAAAAATTCTGAAACACTAGCAGCAAAGCCATTATGACATCCCCAAGAAAAAGAAGACCCTTGTCAAGGGTTTTGAGCAAAGTCTTTGGTTCTAGAAATAATCAAGGGAATGATACATGGTACATCCTTTACAAAAAAATGTAGTAGAATGTCATTACTCAGTTCCATCTTTTCATCCCTCCCTGTAGGAGACAAAACTTTAAAATCCTAACTATTTGGTTCAAAGAGGCATTACAGAATGTGAATTTCTTTTGTGACTAGGGATGAAGCTACAGCAGTTATTCCAGTGAGTGGAAATTCACTACAGGCTACTGCAGAAAGGTCCTTTAGTATAATTCACAGATGATAAATTTCATCAAAGTTCAGCAGGCAAAGAAATTAAACCAGTTACATCATCAGGGTCTCCAATCTTCCCAGAGTACATAGCTACAGTTAAGCCAAACTCAAATGGCAAAACCATTTGGATTAGACCCTGATGTTTTTCTAACATCCCCTTCCTTCATCCCCTCCTGGAATAACAGTGTACTACCCTTCTGATTAGTTTTGGTCTCCATTTGCCTTTCCAGTAATTTGGGTATTAGTTTTGTTTTCCTAGCTGGTTGTGGAACATAATTTCTTTCCTGCTTCTCAAAGTACAGCAAGTTAATGAGTAGCATTTTTGTCTGCACTCAAATGAGGTGTGTCTTGCTGCATAACCCCATTGGATTTTCCTGGAGTTTTTGTTATCTTATATGATCTGAACCTTATTTTGTGCCCTCAGAAGACTCTTAAGACATTTAGTTTTTCTTATGTCATGATTCATTTTTACTACTGCTGCCATTTCATGTAAGTTCACCATTGTCAGTGTCAAAAGAAACCTATTACCCAATCCCAGTGTGCTGTCAGCATGACTTCCTGGTCAGTTCATTCACTTTTTACCTAAAAGCATCATACAGCTACTAAAGAGATGAGTGTTGAGCACCTTGGGAACAATATTACAATCTTCTTGTGAGAAGCTAGTAGAAGGAAATAGCTAAGATAGGGGAGCTGAAAGCATGCACAGCAAATTGCTGTGCATTTGATGTGCTTTGAACAAGAATATAGAATATTTTGTGATTATTACTTAACTCTTGAATGATGATGATTTCTAGCATCCCAGTATAGGGAACAGGCTAGCATTGTAATAGGTACTGATACAGGTTCCCTCCTGCTGGAAATGGCAATGTATTTTTATCATTAATATTTGATTGCATAGGGTGCAGTGATGATGGAAAATGGCAAACTTCTTCATAGCAGCTTCAGCAACAATAAAACGCTGAGCCTAAGCTGCAGGGTATGAAGCACATCCTTTTGAGGAGCTCAGGCTTTGAGATTGATTCATCCTTGTATCATGCTGACAGTCTTTGGGGTTGCACCACCATAAGCCTGTGTAATGATAGCACAAACACTAGGGAACCACTGAGATCTCCAGATATTTAGGAATTGGTCTTAGAATCTTATCTTGGAAGCTTTTGTTACCTCTTTGTACTCAGGTCTTTGTCATCATTGGTGGATTACCCTTCAAACTCCACACAAGGCTCAGTTGTAGGTATTTTCTGTAAAAAAAGGGTTTGAGAAGAATAGAAGAATGTTGTAGGTAACAAAACAACAGAGAACGTTATTAGTCTGACTCTTCTGTCTTGCTGGCTCCTCAACCTTGACTCTCGTTGGGGTGGCTGATTAATTCCTGAAAACTGCCCCAGGTTTGTCCTATAGCAACCAACTCAAATATTTCTCCTGCTTTCATTATAGGTGATTATGGGTGCTGGTGTGCTCCTGTAACCAGCTGTTTCTCTACACCAGAATAAAAAGACAAAGGTATTTATTTCCTCCTAAACAGAGGTTTGCTTCCCCATTTCTTATGCTCAGTGGTAATGTATGAATCAATGTAAACAATTTCCTCTTTCTGCAGGTCTTCAAATTCTGCTTCTGTCCAACTGCTTGTACATCACGTGGTGAGCTAGACCACCAGACTGAGCAGTCAGCAAAGCTGATTTTAGGATAGGTAAGAAGAAAAGGGGTTATTTTTCACATCATGAAAGTCCCATATGCCAAACTTGGTCAGATGTACCAGCAGACGTGTAGGTACAGCAGAGGGGACAAAGCAAGAGGTGCAGATGGGTGTCAAAAAGGCAGGCAGAGGGATTAATATGGAATTACTCCCATGGCCTTGTGTCAAATGAATTAGGTCATTTCCTTCTACCCTCCTGCATAAGAACTTTCAATTAATATTTCTACTATGTACCTTAATTGCTGCGTTCCTGGCTTCAGGCTGTTTCCCCCTCTTTATAGCTTCCCTAAAATACGATATTATAATTTTATAAACATGTAATTTACATATTCGGTGTGTAGCCCCTTTTTAAGCTGTAGAAGGTGTAAACTTGTGAGTTTTTCTTGCAGTTCAGTTGTATAACTTGCAGGCACATAAAAATCACTGATCTGACTATGAAGTGACCCTTTGTAGTTTATAAGATTTAGGACCCTCAAATTATAGGCACTGAGCTGGGCACAAAGCCCTGATGATTAGTAGTATTTAAATAACTGATTAGACAAAGATGGTTTTAACCTATTATCACTGAAAGCTTCCTTTGAAGTGCAGAATTGTTCCCTCGTGCTTATCACAGCTTCTTACCATAATTGGATGCAATCACACTCCTCTATGTTCCCCTTTAAATAACTATGGGTTTTTTCTTCTTTTTTGGGGATGTTGAGGGCAATGAAACAAGTTCTAATTATTTAATTGTTTGTTTTTGTAAACACCCATGTTGTAACCTTAATGCAACTCCAACCTGCAAAGGTGTCTTAATTTTCTGGAGAAATTAATATTATGGGGTTCTTTTTCTACATCTCCTCATAGTAAAATAAGCAATCAGCCCAATGGCAACAGAAAAACTGCTTTCTGATGATTCCTCTCTAATTTCAGTGTCTAATTTGTCTTTATCCAGTTCTGTAGTCCTGACTTTGAAAAATTCTACAATGACCCAGGAAATCTGTTTCTCTCTTCTGCCCAGCACATTGATGCTTCTGCTTTAGGAAGGCATTAACAATGCATTAAATAGGAGCCATTACTCATAAGTACCAGAAATGCTTGCTATGAGCGGAACGTCTCAGTTTTAAATCAGTGTTTTATATCATTCCTCATAAGATACTGTCTTAATCTTTGCCATCAACAAAACAATCTATATAGAATAGTTTTAGCCTTCTCAGAAACCGCTTCACATCTAGAAATAGGAAAAATAGTCTATGAAATCTCTATTTACTGATTAAGACTGGAATATGGGTTTGAATCATGAAGAACAGGTTGCTGAATGCATTAAGCAATGAAAGGGAACTTGCAGCTGACCAGCTTTGCTAATAGGTACCTCTGCAGTCTACAGGAAAAACTGCAGGTCCAAACAGGCACAAACATTAAGGAAAAAAAATCACCTTCTTGAAAGACAGCAAAGGTTAATGAGCTAGCCTTCCATTTTCTGGCTACAAAGCAATTAAAAGGTATGTAAGTGAGTATTATGAACTGGTGTTCATTTCAAAGATAGAGAGATGATGTCAGCTACCAAATGGCACATTAGTATAGATGTGACCTGCTATTCTAATCAATTATCTTTTCCCCACAAACATGGGAAAAACATATTGATTTAATCTTGTGATTTTGTTTATATATACACAGGCTAAATTGCTTTTGGCAGCTTGAACATGAGAGTAATTTACTCTGCTAATACTATATTTTTTATATTTTTGTGGTCTCCGATGGCTTAGAATACTCCAATTTCCTCTTATTAAGATTAAGCTTACACACACACCCCCCCCAAAAAACCAAAACAAAAAAAACCCAGCTTTTGCAGTTATGGTTTTGGTCTCTGAAGCATCACCTTGTAGCTTTTTCATGTTAGAAAGTGATTAAGATTTAGAAAGAATATTTATTCCGCCTCTCCACTCTATATACTGTAATTTGTGAAGTTTATATCATAAATCTAGCCAGTAACCACTGTAACAGCATGACATTTTACATATCTCTTTCTTGAATTATCACACAGCTTTTGTCTTACAATTCGGTCTTGAATACAGGCTGGAGTATTAAGATTCCTTGCATGAAAGATGCTTCCTGAAGCCCTCATTAACTTCCTTTTCTTTTTAGTTTTCATGCATGTTTCCTTGTCTTTTTATCAGTGTCATGCTGAAATAAATGGCTTTATTCCAACGTTCTCCATTACAGTTACGTCACGTTAATCCTTTGTGGTTTTGCTACCTTTGCTTCCAAACATTATTACCTAACGCTGTTTCAACCTATATTTATCTCTTATGAGATAGTTAGGGATCACAGCAGTCTTTCTCTCCACCTGTCTATCTCATCCATGTTCATATATTAAATCCAGAACTTTAAAAAAAATTTTAAAAATATTTTAAAAGTTACTGTCAGCAATGTACTTTGACAGCAAAGTACTTTTTAACTTCTCCAGGGTTTTAAGCAGATCTAAATCTATTTAATTTCAGAAATGTTCTCTGTCTTATTGACACACCATGTTTCACAGTTACTGGCTGGCAAACCAAACGACCTGCCTGTGATCATTTGTCATCCGCGGATGGAAAAGAATTCAGTGTGCGAGGTGAGAGCACTGGGATACACAGCGCTCCACTGCTCTCTTTGGAACATTCACCCAAGCTTCAAATTGAGGTAAAGCTCATATTGCCTAAGGTGAGGTCTCCTGTGAAGCTTTGTCCTGTGGAAACGAAGCAGTCTTTTCTAACCTGTGTCGTTAGAAGGGAATGCCATGAGATCTCTTTTCTTTCGCTGCACATCTAATTTTCCATGCATGCTTGTGTAGAATTGCCTTCCTGTTTTATACGTGCTGCAGATGTGATGCCACTGTCAGTTTTTGGGTTTTACATGTCACATGTCCTTCCCTACAGTGTTACCAATGTGTTATCATGTCTTGGTGAGACAACAAAAAGTTACTGGGCTGTGTTGAAACTTAGATGTGTCTTCATACGTGCACTAGAGGAAGCTCCCAAAGTGCTAGTGGGTAACGGAGTACATCCAAACAGACCTAGCACTCATTTCTGTTTCTGATCTGGAGGTCATTATACACTGGATCTCCTGTACTTTCTTTCGCAGTGGGACTCCTCATCAAGATGCAGATAACCTACAATAAATATTGTCAAAATATTCCAATGGTAGAAGTCCTTTGGTGGGCCAGGGTTAAAGAACACGTTGTTGCTCATACACAGTTATCCTCACGGTTGCAGGACTGGAATCAACATGAAAGGACAGCTATGTGCTGCTGCTGAAGAGTAATGGTGGCTTAAAGAAAATCATGGAAACTTTTGGTGCCTTTTCAAAATCCTGAGAATCTCATGGACAAAATTTATCTACATATATGTACTAGGAATGTTAAATTTTCCTTTTTTTTGCTTATTTCTGGCTGTGTGATTGGAGTTTGTTAACATATATTTAAATTATCCAAACTCGTTTTTACTGTTTAATACATGAAACATGCAAATAAGTGTAATGCATTAGAATCATAGAATCATAGAATGGTATGAATTGGAAGGGACCCCAAGGGTCATAGAGCTCCAACCCCCCTGCCACAAGCAGGGCCACCAACCTCAGGCCTGGATCTACACTAGGTTGCCCAGGGCCCCATCCAACCTGGCCTTGAACACTTCCAGGGATGGGGCATCCACCACCTCTCTGGGCAGCCTGTTCCAGCACCTCACCACTCTTTCTGTAAAAAACTTCCCCCAAATATCTAATCTAAACCTTCCTTCCTTTAGTTTTAATCCATTCCCCCTTGTCCTGTCATTGTCTATCCTTTTAAAAAGTTGAATCCCCTCCTGCTTATAAGCTCCCTTCAGGGACTGGAAGGCTGCAATGAGGTCCCCCCACAGCCTTCTCTTCTCCAGACTGAACAAGCCCAGCTCCCTCAGCCTCTCTTCGTAGGGCAGGTGCTCCAGCCCTCTAATCATCTTTGTGGCCCTCCTCTGAACCCTCTCCAACAGTTCCACATCTCTCTTGTATTGGGGGCCCCAGATCTGGACACAGTACTCCATCTGGGGCCTCACGAGGGCAGAGTAGAGAGGGACAATCCCCTCCCTGTTCCTGCTGGCCACCCCTCTTCTAATGGAGCCCAGGATACCATTGGCCTTGAACAAAGGTCTACCTATCTTGTACCCCTTTTCTTGACACTGGTTTGTAGCAGCTGCTCAAGTCAGAGAACCAAGCAAGAGTAGCACATGATGAGGATGCCTCTTTTTTCAGGATGCAGTCTGAGTTTCAGAAACTCTCTTGGAGTATTATTCATTTTTCTTCACTGCAGTTATGTTACATTTCACATTCCTGGAAGTCATTTTGCTCGTTTATTTGTTCCATTGCTTTGGGAAATCTCCACAGAGTGTCTCTACTTGACAGAAAGGGTTTTTTTTGGGATTTCCTTGTCACACTGGGTCCTCATCTGAGAGAATTTAAGAGCTCCTTATCGTTTTTCATTGTCCAGACAGAGTTTCATTTCATTCACCCACACACAAGGGGGGACACATAAATACATTTATGAATCTTAGGTATTTCTGTGTGTTTTCAAGAAAAAATATATTCAAAGGCTTCCCATTGATTTTTTGATAAATGGTTCATGCAGAAACTTGCTTGACAGCCAACAGGAATGAATAAGCTTATTCCAATAAAATCACCACCATGTCTGATTACAATATTTTTCAATGGCCAGTTTTGTGCAGAGAAAGAGATCCCTACAGGGAGGTCATTTGTCAGCCTGAGTCAAAGCTTTAATGTTACTGTGTAATAGCTTAGCTGAAGTTGGGTGAGAGTTTCTCTTTTTCCTTTCAGGAAAGGGAAATAAAAAACGTATAAAGAAAATAGGAAAAAAATATGGAGAATCACAGCACTTCTATAAATCAGGACACAGTGGCCATGTGATTTCATGTAAGCTCCTGGTGCCAACACATTGATTTTGTGTTTTGATGGGGCACTTATTTTTTGGAAAAAAAATTCTTTTTTACTTTTACATTTTTCTACATCTACATTTTCCTTAAAACTATTGCAGCTTATTTTACCAGGGTCTGCTTGAATACATTTTAATCATAAGATTATCAGTGTCACATGTATCAGTGCAGTGGCTACAATAGTGTATATTCTATCCCTAGGAATTAGTTTTGCTCTCAGCTCTTCCCATAATTATTTTTTAAATAAACAATAATCCCTATGTCTGAAGCAGCTCCTGCACTGAACAGTTGTTCCAGTGGGATATAAAATTTAAATGGCAATAATTCTACTTGCTTTACTCCACAGTTGTCAGCCAAATTAGATTTTTTGCATAAAGTGTGCATTCTCTTGCCACATTAACTGTTTCAACAGCAGCGTGAAATTTCTGCCCTCGGTTAGCAAGGTCTTTATTGTAGTGAAGGTACTGGCTGAAGAGTGAGGAAAACTTTTTCTTCAGTTTGCTTAGCAAATGCTAATGTTAACAGTGAGAAAGTAGAAAGAACAAAATTGCTGTAGATTCAGAGTAAAGCTTAAAGGGGGAAGGATTTCTCTTGGCTTTTTCCCTTGCAGCTATGTAGTTTCATACATAACTGGAATTAAAAATTTTCATTGCTTCTGGAGAAGAAGTTCCAACAAGGTTGGATGTGCACACATGTTCTGCTAACCTTCTCTCATCTAAGCAAAGCAATAATGATGTTTGGCTTACTTCTGCTTCCCCAAGAAAACAATTAAAATTTAATTTCCAGCAGCAACCACCCTTTTTCTCTCTTTTCTGAGAAAGGTGGATACTGTACATCCAATTAAGAAACAAAATTATTCTGTAAGAGCATTCAGGTATTGTGGTGTGAAGTGTGTTGTCACATGTAATTTTTAAGGGATTTCTGGCTGGACCCAAGGGACAGAGTTCCTGAAGCTGTTCATGGGGAGATGTCAGGAAAGAATGGAAATCCGACAGAATGCTAGGCAGGGAAACTGAATGGAGCCAACCAATGGCACATGGGGTCAGGTCAGGTCTGAAACCTGACTGTTCCTCACATGTAGGTGCTACATAGAGCAAGACTACCAGGGAGTGTGCAGCATACCTCATCTTCATCTGGGCTGGGAGGCTGGTCCTCTCCTTCAATATGCAGTAGAGGGATGGTATTATGTCCTTAACCGGGCATGTTTTAGAAGAACCAGATGGCTCTTTGGACATAGGAATAGGACTGGGTGAGAGCTGTAAGCTGATCCTTGAATATGAAAGCTTCCTTTGCTGCTGACTTGCTGCAGGCCACAAAGACTTCAACACTTGATAAGAGGAATTGCCATGACTCATGGGCAGCACCTTGTATCAAGCCCTTGCAGCTTAGTAGGACGAGGCCTTGACGCTGGCTACCCGAGAGGCACTCTGGCCACAGATCTGTGTTCTGCCTTCAGTTAAGGCACTCTGAACGTAACACAATATTTTGGTGGGACACAAAATGAATTTTAAGCTACTAAAGGGCAGAACCGACAACGTTGCTGCTGGATTTGGAAAGCAAATGCAAAGAAACAAGGCAATTATGTACCTTATTAGCCAGCTGTACTTGGCTTGGTTTCCTGCCTCCACTCCACTCGTTTGCCCAAGAGCTGACAGGATGGATTCGTTGCTTATTACAGCTAGGACTGAGTTCCTCTAACCAGCCACATCCATCTGGCATCATCTCTCCTGAGCTGGAACCCTCAATTTAGGACAGAGTCTGTCTTTAGCGAACTGCTTTACTCACCAAGGCTTCTATGGAGTGTTAACATACCCCAAGGGGATTGCCAATAACCCACAGTCTTGATAGTTAATTTGATTACTGTTTGAATTTATGAGCCTTCTGCTAGTGTAAATCTGTCTGATGTAATATCAGCTGCTGATACACAGACATGTTTTTGAAATACTGCTTCATCCTGGGTTGCCCAGATAGCGCTATCACTCTCCTCATTAGTAGATGATGTGTTAATACCATATAAATGGTGCTCGTCTTAATACAGAGGTTGATGAATATACTTTGAGTCATCTGAGCTTGTTAGATTTTAAGTAAATAACTTTGCTAGCACATCAAGATTATGTATAATAAAAACATGTCAGGGATAACAAAAATATAAGTGAAACATGGAGGAACATGGGAAGAAAAACTTACACAGCAAATGAGCTTTTAAATTGTTGTGAATGGTTTTGCCTTGAGGAAACTTTCATATTGGCAAAATAAAAAAGTCTTTTTTGGACATATTTTGTGAACTAAATATCTAACCCCCAAAATTATCATACTGAAATACCTTGTTCACCTATTTTTTCATTCAACATTTAACAAAACCATAATGGTTTCGAAATGAAAATCCACAAATAATGAAATTTATAAAACTTTTGACCATGAAATTTTGGAAAGTTAAAAATGAATATTTTATTTCATCGTTAGATGTTCATTGATAGGAAAATTCACCTTAGTTCCACTGGAGAAGTCCTCTTCACTGGGAGGATTTTCTCCTTTCTCACGCTCAGGGAAGATGCATTGTCCTGAGTGACAGGTAAGACTGAAGAAGATGCTCAGCATCTGCAATCTAAGTAAGGTTGTTTGTTCCATCTTAATGATGTCCAACATCACCAACCTAAGGTTTCTTCTAGATAATTAGAGATGAGCTGGGCTTTCGGGGTTTCTGTTTTAGAGCTTAAATTCTGTACAAATTTCATTTTGGGTCATTTGCTTAATCTTGCCCAGGGCACCAGGCAATCTTTCATTACTCCCTGTTTAGCCTTTCAGACTTTGAATAAGTGGGTGTTTTCTTTTGCCTTTAGTGCAGAAGTACCTGGCACTATGAGAGGTTTTGATAAAAAAGCAGGAGCTAGTTCCAGCTTTACTGAAAGCATCTGACTTTGCTAATGAACCCCAGATCTTCAAAGCCTCCCACTTGCAGCTTATCTGAGTATAATTCATTAATTTCTGGTGGCAACTGTGTCTTACTGCTTGTTCTATGCTTCCAGTAAAAATGAAGAGGAGGTCATTCTTTGCAGTGCAAAAATCAAACCACAATTCCAAGATAAATAATTAGATCTTTTAATGTTTTCCCTCCAAATATTAAAATGCCAAAGTTAGTTGTTGTTACTTACACATCCACTGACTTCAAAATGGTGTATGCATTTTGCACAGGAGTCAATGCCATGCTTGAGAGCAGCCTTGAAAACTGAAAATTGAAGTGGCCCATCCACAGATTGGCTGGTATGATGAAGCCTACTGCAGTATTTCCTCTGTTGGGTGCCGTTGGCATGCACAGCTCTGTTTTGGAAGTCAGTTCTTTGTTGTGGGATAACTGCAATGTCCTGTACAGTCTTTGGTAATGAAAAATAACGCATTATTAATTGTGCACTAATTAACTCTTGTTATTGTGCACTAATTCACTCTTGCATTCAGGCACTAGGGCATTTGATTATCACTTACCTGTATCCCCATAGCCCAGTAAGTACAATACAGACATGGTTGTTAATATGCTACAGGTGTTAGAGTGAGTTTATAAGACCTCAGAACTGAGACTTCTTAGCCTAACGTTGTCTGAACCTTTCTTGGCTTGCCTGGAGCTTTCTTTGTTCATGATTTAGCCACAACAGGGTTTTTTTTCTGAAGACCAGATGGTTATACCTGATTTATTTTACTTTTACTTATCTTTGTCATACAGCCATAGTTTTTATGTAGATAGTTGTAAGAAGCCATTACTCTGTGTGGAATGAAGTTCTTCTGACTAAGATACTGATGTAGTGTAGATGATACATTCCTGGTATGATAGCAAAGCCCTTGAGAAGTGAGGATGCATGATGTGGAGTAGAGGAGCAGTCATGGAGTGATAAGGGGCAAGGCACAAGCCAGCACTGGAGAGCCCATAGCTATAAACAAGTCAACACTGGTCAGTTAAACAAATGCAGACCTGGAGCTGGGTAAAGTCAGCTTTTTAGGGGTAAAAAGGAAACGAAGAACAAGTATATGTTGTGAAAAAGGCCCCAGATGTATTGTGAATTTGGATGTGATGTGACTTACAGACCAAAGTGCAAAGCATGTTAGAAAACATAAAATAACGCCTGGGTAGATCTTAAAGTAAGGAAGAAGAAACCCTCACCATCATCATGCTGCTCCAAACAAGGGACTTGGGATGCTGACAATTTAGTGTGCTCCTTGGAAGTCTGCATACCTCACTGTTAGAACCCCAGGGAGTGACGAAAGCATGAGTAAAACACCTAGAAAAGGAGTAGAATCTAGAAATGTGTATACAATTTTAACTGTGCTATTGTGATTAAAACTTTTTTTTTTGGTAAAGGTATTTAATTTTTATCAATAATATTTAGAGCTGGACTTCTAATAGCTCTTTGACTAGGTTATTAAGATTTTAGTTTTCCTGACAATAAATTCTTGATTTTACATACCATTGAAATCTTTTTTTAAGTGTAAATGATCTGAGCTATATCTGTAATCACTGACATAATCTTGACTAGATTTTGTGCCCACATAAGAAGTGGGATTTCCAGAAAGGGTAAGTGAATCACACCCCACATGATGGATTTCAGCTATCTATGAGTTTTGTTACCACTAATTTTAAGAATAATTAGAACTCAAATGGAAATTCAATTAAAATAGTCGATTTACTTATCATGTAGTCTCTATTTCTCTTACACGTTTCTATTTTTACAGGATTATAACAACCAAGGCTGTTATGCCTGAAAGGGCCAGTGTAGAAGGCTGTAGGAGCAGTATCCTTTAGTGGGTTTGCTCTCCAGAAAGCCAGGAAGTTAGGGAATTTTCCTGAGACTTTATGAAGAAAAATGTTCATTCCTTTTCTTACTAACCAGGAATTCCCAAACCATGAACTAAATGAAGAGTTCCTTCAAACTGAAATTGGGTTCAGTGGGCAGTCTGTGATGATTAGAAAGACCATTGCAAAACCACAGACTCAGCTGTGAATGCAAAGAGTCTCTGCTTTGATATCTTTGTCTGAGGCAAGTGGGTGCTTTGGGGAAATAGCCATTTCTGGGAATAACCTAAGTAACGCTAGTTTTGTATATATTTAGCATCCATTTTACTCCACAGCACAGATCATGTTCTGCATTCTTTCTCTTTTTTCTTCACTCTCCCAGTTAATCAGCAACACAAAGAGGGACAGATTGAATTCAACCCTGATTACTCTGGATGGGATGTAGGGAACCAATAGTTATGAGACAATGTAAAAGAAGGGTGTGACTCATACTGTGACAAAGGCAAGGCACTGCAGATGCAAATTGTTTTCAGAAAAGAAGTTAAAGGGTAAACAGAACCCTGTTTTTCTTGGATTTCCCCATGACAAGTGCATTAAAACATAATCAGCTGCTAATAGTAATAAAATTGGGAACAACAAGCTCAATGGAAAGAAAAGCTGATCCCAAATAAGGGAATGAGGACCGAAGACTGAAGAACCACATGGAAATTAAAGAAACCTGCTGGACAAGCTCATCAGCAAAAAAAAAAAAGGGATACATATGGTTGTATTTCAGGGTCAGGGGTCTTGTTAACTGTAAAAGCTTATAATGTTTAGTTCAAAGAGTAACATAGAGGGAGGAAGGAGAGTTCTTGGAGGTAGTGAAGGAACGATAGCAGAAGGAGGTGGAAGAAGTTGAACAGATTTCCAGTAGTATAAAAAAAAGTAATAAAATTAAGAAATAATTAATCTGTTCATTCTTTTTCAGCAGTTTGCTTTTTGCTTATAACTTTCTTATTTAACCTCTTCATTTATAAATTGCCATTAAATTCCTAAATTAGGGACATTTTAGGCATAACCAACTGCGGGGCTTTTGGAAAATTTATGGTATAGATTGCTGTCACTTCTCCATAGAGAAAACATTTTACCAAAGCTGTGAGATGTGTGAGAACAATCAGAGAAGTCCCCACCTAGACATGATCTGGACCTCTGCATTTCTATCTCTGGAAATTCCTTTTCTAGGATTTTTGGAAAATTCTGAATGCCAAAGTGGAACCCAGAGGTGATTTTTGAAGGTGAATTTGATGAGTCTTAGGACCCATGAAGAGGAATGTTCTCCCACAGGGAGTGAAGATTTATGGCTGGATGGCAGCAAATGAATAACCAGCTTTCTTCTCAAATTTAGGCTGATATTCATACGTGAACAGAAGTTGGTGATAAAAATTTAGATAGGAAGTTAGAGCGATTTCTTCTTTGCAGGCTGTCATTTTATTTGGTGTTTGATTAACTCTGTAGCGTCCTGGTTCATGGCTAGGACTCCTCCCTACCATTACCAAATAAGACAAAGAGGGAGTAGTTGGGGAACAAAGACGAGATAAACCTGGGCGAGGAAAATACCTGGTTGGATTTAAAGGAAGGAATGAAAAGCATTCATGTAAGTAAATTGGTCTGCTTAGCCCACCTGAGGAAACACAGAGGATTGGTGAATTGCTGTCTATTTATAAACAAAACCAATTAAGACACCTTAATCTATGGCAATAAACTTAAACAGAGAGTCCTGTGGTGACATGCACCGGTTAGATTGTGTCCAGTAGGAGGGGATGTCCTGATGGTGAAGTGTAGCGACTGGGATGGGTAGAACGGTACAGTGGTGCTACAGAAATGGTGTACTAAGTTGTGGCCTTTTCCCAAGAGAGAGGTAAGGTGTAAAGGCATTGGTAATAAAGGAAAAAATTAAAATAAAAGAAAAAATATCAATGTTTCCAAAGAGCAGAGCATCCTTTCTGCCCCACATCCTTTTTGCTACAAACACCGTGAAACAACCACACTCTGTAAGACTTGCAAAATATAAAGCCTGAAAGCCTCAGAAATTTAACTCTCACTGGGAGAGAGCTAAAGAGAGAAAGTAAATTGTGGAACAACACAAAAATGTTCAAAATGGCTTAATCTAATACTAACAATTTCTTCCTGATCCCAAAAGCTATAGAACAGTGTAATTCTGAGTACATAAATGAGGCACAGGAATCAAATATGAGAAAGGTGTTCCAAACTGCAGGAGTGCAGCAGCCCATCTGAAAGATACAACCTAAGTCTGTGTATGTTTCAGTAGGGAAAAATCCCCAGAATCTGTCACTGAAATGTTAGAACTTTCCCATGATCCCAAAGGCAGTTAACAGAAACTTAAAAAAAAAGAATATTTAATGGTAAATAGCTTATAAGCAATATTTTAAGTATATTGAAAGGTGCAGAAAGCCTTTATTGCCCTCACTTCCACATATTTAATTTACCAAACTCCATTTTGCTGTATTGTGGGTTTCTTTCTCTCCAATGCCCTGTTTAAAAACTGTGCCCAAGCACTATTTTTCTGGTGGTTAGAATATTCATAGGCAGTTCATACCCACTTTCTACAAGCATTTTTCTGATTAATCAGATTCCCTTTATTTTCCTGGGCCTCAGAAGTACTTTTGTTATTCTCCTAAGGAAAGCTATGCACTCCTGTTTTCATCCTGGTAGTCTTTCTCTGCACATGTCCAAAAATAACTGACGTTATTTTTCCCTTGAAGTGACTTGGAATATATTTAATGTTCCAAATGAGCCCTTATATCTGTAAAATGATGAAGAACCAGTTTCATCCGAGAAGCCAGAAGTTTCAAGGAGAGCATCTTGATATGAGTGAGGCATAAAAATGCATATTGAGCAGCAGCATCCTAAGCATTTCCAGAAATTCTAGTCTTGAAAACATCAACAGTACGTTTTGGTCCGTACAAGTGCAGAAATTATATGAACATACTTAATTCATGAGGACTTTCTCAAGAAGGGTTCAGAACTCATCATTAGGTCTGACTTATCCGAACAGGCTCTAGAAAGTTTTGGTATGCTCCATTTTGGAGCAAAACCCAGACCTTGGAAGTTGTATTGATAGACAAATAAATGGGTTGAGTTGGCTATTATAGGAATGAGTATTTTTGTAAAATGCCTCTAATCTGTCCACTTTGTAGGCCAGCCTTTTGAGCACGGAAGCATTCCCTAACTGCTGTAGAAGTTACTTCATTTACTGTTTTCCAGAGTTGCAAGCTATCACCCATCCTTGTGACTTTTTTTTTTTTTTTGTATAGACATTCCTCTTACAACCTTAAGCTCTCATTGGTTTGATTTAAACACTCCTAGCCAAGGACAATGGATAAAAAGTGGACTATCACATTCAATGACGTTTTCTATCACATACGGTGCCAAAAAGGTATTACTTTCAACTATAAGTATTAGCACTAAAAGGATGGGAAAGCATTATCACTCAAGAAGCAATTTTCTTCTTTGGTATCTACAAGTGGGAATGATTCTCATTATAAGCAGAGGCTGTGATCCTGTGGTGAGACTACGTCGTATTTTCCAGTACTCATTTTAGCATCTTCAGGATGATTACAACTCCTGTGGCACAGTGCCATCCTGTGGACCCTAAGGTTATCTAAGGCAACTACACCGATGTAGCAGGCATGACAACTTAACATGTTGAGCAATTTTTCACTTAAAGCATTAAACAAGATCTCATTCAGTAATTGCTGATGCATTAGTTAAACAAAAGCCCTTAGCTGAAACCTGTGTCCCTACTTCTTCATGTGTCCACATGCTTCCTCCTGTTGCACTGCCAATATTAAATTCTGAGGTGTCTGGAGGGCAATAGTCTTTCTTCATACCAGCTTTCAAAAAGTCCCAGAATTTATTTGACTTCCACATTTTGTCAAGGCAGCCTCTTGCCCCAGTGCTTTCATTAAAATGAAGCAAATTGGGTCCAACTTGTGCCAGAAGTCAATTTTTGATGGGCAAGTACATTTTTGATGGCATTTGATCAAAATTGCTTTGAGTGCAAAGTGACCATAGACATGGTAGATGTAGGCTGAAGGCTTTGCTATGGTTCCTGCAGAGTTTTTCCTCACACCTCATGCTAAATGCCACCGTGAGGACTCACTTCCTACAGCAGGTTCAGGAGGTCTGTCTTTCCCATCTTAAACTTTGTGATCTTTACTCATGTGCTGGGTAAATGACTTGGCTCCATAAAGTTTCATCACACTGTAAGTATCTGATCTACCACTGGCAAAATGATCTTGTCTTTTAAAGTAGGTGCATTTCCTGGAAAGCAGCTGTGTTGAGCGCAATTTTCTCCCATGAGGTTCGACCTACATCCTTGCTTGTACTTTTTTTGATGAGCCTGGAACAAGAGATTCAGCAGGTCTTAGAAAGCTTTTAAAATAGTTCTAGGAAAGGCAGAAAAAATACCCATTGCCTCAAGAGTTCATTCAAGGGACTGGCTGGTACCAAGCGTGTGAGCTGAACGCTCTGTGACCCCAACGGGATAAAGACAGTTCATCTGATTTATGCATGTGCAAATATAATGCTACTCAATGCAAAAGTGTTTCACTGAGTGTTGAATGAATGGTCTCTGGTGACTATTTATGAAGGCAAAATGTTAAAAGTGTTAATGTAATCAATAAAAAGGAGAAGGTCTGGGAGTAGCACTCAATCTAAGCAGTCGAAGCTTTACAGAACATTGCCACTGAAATAAATATTTAGTGACTATACACTGAAGGTGCTATTCTTTTGACAGGATGAGTTTCATGCCTCACGGCACAAAAGTTATGAGATCTCAGTCAGTAATCAAAGAATAACTCTATATTTTTCATAGCAAAAAGACATTGCTTCTTTTCCCCTGACATGCCGATGATTAAATGAAACAGTTCCACCTCCTACCCCTGCCCCACACTTTCATTTTTTTGGGCAAAAAAAGAGAACAAGAGGGGAAAAAAAGAGTCCAGACAGAGAAGAGGTGAAATAATGCTAGAAAAATTAATGTTAACTATGCAGTGGCAAACTTGAAATTGGTATACAAGTGTCAATGGATGCTGCTACATGGCACTATTACACTAGTTGAGTCTGAACTTGAATTGAGGCTGCCTCAGCTTAAAAATGCTTCTGAGCTCATGCTTAAAGCCACAGCAAATGTACTGAGGCTTAGATCCTAAAAGATATTTGTGTACCTAGATTCCATAGCATCGATTTCAGCGGGAAAATGGACTGCTTATTTTCACTACTACACAAGTACCCTATCACTTACTACACTGTTTTGGTTTGTATATATTTCTTCTTATTAACTAATTTTATGCATTTATTTTTAATTTAATTTTATGTAGTTCTTCCAGCTATGCAGAAGTTTGTATCAACAACAAATAAATAATTAAATTGCGGCAGGTTTCAGATGAGAAGCTGGAGATTTCGACAGTTGAGGAGGGTGGCTGAGGATTTTGGCATGTAAGAAATCTTTGGGGAAGGTGCAAGCTGACAAGATGTTTTTGCTACCATGCAGCAATGAAATACCCTATTAATGCGAGTGGTGCTGCAAATGCATCTTGAAGTGAGGAGCTTTTTTTTCAACTAAAACAACATCTGGAAGATGATAGCACATCAGCAACATGCATTTTAATTTAAGGACATATTTGCTTGATATGAACATGTTACCCCTGTCAGATGTATAGTTGGGATACTGCTGCTGGATGGCTTGCATAAACCATGCAATATAGAGTGGGTAGAGACAGAGGAATGTGTACTGGTACGAAATAAATGATTTGACAGCAAGTAGTTGAGAACTGGAATGTACTCTGGGAGAGCTAAGGAGTGAAATATTGAGATCTGAACGTCCTTGAATTCCCACAGTGCAACTAGTCATCTTCGTGGAGATGGTGGAAGAATGCCTCAAAATACAGCAGAGAACAATGTCCTAAATAAGATACAGAACAAACAGTAGTTTTTCTAAAATGTGTTGCAATGTTTTTGATCTAAACTCAGCCTATTTCAGACATTTAGAAAACCCAAACAAACAAGCATGCCTTGTATTTTATTATTGTTTGATTTCAGGAAGAGCAGGGACAGTATGTAAATGCAGGTAGTATTTTGGTTGGACGTTTCTCTTGTTTTGTTTTGTTTTGTTTGTTTTGCATAATTGAAAAGCTATTATTAGTACAGTGTCATAACTGAATAACTCCTGAAAATATTTTTATCAGTCAGATCCCAAAATTCCCCCAACTGGCAATCATAACCGAGTTCTGAAGTTACTTTCACTGATGCAGCACTTTTACTGCTTTTCAGAAGCACTTTCAACTCTCTCCAATCAGTGTAATTAGATCAAGACCAACCTCCGGTGCACTGTGCTGTTACCTTCTCCTGTAGCCAAATATTGGTAAGGTAATAAAAACATGGAGATGTACTTAGTCTTAGCTGAGGTCCCACATATACACTGTAATGTGATGAAGCTTTTAGTTAGTACAAGTCAGGTACCTAATTTTTCATTGATTTTATGTTTTGTGGGTTAACAAACTTCAGGGAAGCTTCACTAACGCTAGAAATTCTTGGTCGGATTCCATGAATGGATGCCATTCAACAATAATCCTTTGTCTGTGTATTTTTTATCTCCTTCACCGAAAGAAACTCCTCAAAATTATTTGAAAAGTGGTTTGCTGAAGGTATTGCCTTAGTTTCGAGGAGAAGAAATGTTTTGTCAAATATTCCAGTAGAGGAAATTGCTAGTTTGTCTGTCTTGGTACTTCAAACTGAAGTAAAGTGTCGATTTAAATGTTCCTCCTTTTTAACTTAAGTACTCACATGAATCCAAGTTGCTTTTAAATGTTCTGTAGAGACAGTTTG
This sequence comes from Porphyrio hochstetteri, assembly GCA_020800305.1. Lineage (NCBI taxonomy): Eukaryota > Metazoa > Chordata > Aves > Gruiformes > Rallidae > Porphyrio > Porphyrio hochstetteri. Next base: position 7,082,547 of record CM036938.1, on the reverse strand, counting down.
ACATATCTAGTAAGTTTTTCCTGAAGCTTGTAAATTACCGTATTGAGAAGGTTTGCTGACCATACTGGAGTGGGAAGTGGTATCCATACAATGTTTCAGCTCCAGTAATTTGGAGACATTCTTATGGCTGCTAACTTGATTGGCATTATTTATGTGCTTTGTGTATGAGTTGTACTTTTGTTTTGTTTCTGTAAGAAATATAGTCCCCCATAGTAAAGGAACATGATATTGTATTTTTGCCATTCAAAGAATTGCATGTATGTTTTTCCTGATTACTTCCACGTCTATTGTGAGCATAATATATAATATAATATATAATAATATAGCATAATATATATATAATATTGGAGCACAGGAAGTTCTGCACCAACTTGTGGAAGAACTTTTCCCCAGTGAGGGTGAGGGAGCCCTGGGACAGGCTGCCCAGGGAGGTGGTGGAGTCTCCTTCTCTGGAGATATTCCAGACTCATCTGGACGCCTGTCTGTGCAATATGAGCTGGGGAGCTGCTTTGGCAGGGGAGTTGGACCCGATGATCTCTCGAGGTCCCTTCCAACCCCTATGATTCTGTGATTCTGTGATTCTGTGATAAGGTTAAATTGCAAATATAGAAAAATATCCCACCTTATTTTATTTGTTTAAAACACAGCAAAACATTGTATTTAAATGAATCATCTTGCGGAATAAGTTATATGTAAAGGTTATTTTCCAGTAGCTTAAAAGTTATTTTTGTAGAGTTTGTTTAATTCCATACAACTGATAAGAGAAAATGCTCCTACTTTCATGCCTTTTCTTTTTTTGTCTGTTCCTGAAAATCCCAACTGTCCTCTAAGGTAAACACTACAAAATATTCTTTAGAAGAATGCAGTGCAAATTTCTACTTTACCTCTTCTGTATTGATTTTTGTGGGGTAAAAAAAAAAAAGCCTGCATAGGACAAGTTTAAAAAAATAAAAAATAAATTGGGGGGGGAAAAGAAATGTAGTCAAGAAGAAAGTTTTTGAAAGCACTCATTACTGGACTCAGATTGCTCCCACTGAAATCAGTGGAAGCTCGATTACTGACTTCAGTGGAAGCTGAGTGAGTCCAGCACAGAGTGTTTTAGAAAATGTGAGTATATGGTCAAGGCTGTGATTTTGCAGGCACCCTGCACAGGGCTTCTTCACCTGGTGCTCAGCTTCAGCTCCTGTCCCTCTGCAACAGGCTGGAAAGAGGGTGAGAGGTACAGCCCAAATATCTCCTCTTCACAAATATTTGAAAATTTTACCTGCTTTGCATATTTTTCTTTCTTTTTTTTTTTTTTAACAACTATAATCACCTGTACTAGAGGGATTTTCAAATTGCATTTGAAAATCTAGTAGATGAGGTGAACTACAAGACATCAACACAGGTAAAACCAGTCAACGTATGTTGTGTGTACTTCAAACACTGCTACATGTGATAGGGAGTCAACCTGATCATGTCACGCTATATTTCATAAGAAGTACTTATTTACAAGCCAAGTATGTTTCTTTTCTCTGGCTGCACTAAAACCTTTCAGTCAGTCCAGCCTCAACGTTAATACAGAAGGGCAAATATTTGTCAGAGTCAAACAAACTGGCATGTTCCAACAGTAAAATAGAGTTTAGGTAGAGTACTTTGGGATAACTTAGGAGTGAGTGGAAGTCCCATATCCTGGCTTTGAAATGATATTGTGTATGTCAAAGACTAAACCTCGTGAAGGTTGGAGGAACTTCTAACCCAGTTACAACTATGAAAAATTTTAACTTCCAGCCACAGCTTTCCAAGGGCTTATAACTCAGGTTTATTTTTCACGAACCACATTGTCATCCCCACATTTCAAATCCTTATTCCAGTTCACACTGTGGTATTGCTTTGTCAAATAGCCTGTCATCATGAGTCACGTATTTCTTTTTAGAGCTAAGGCCAAGTTGGACCCTTTTAATTATGCACATAACTTAATTATGCCCCAGTTAGCAATGCAGGAGTCTACAGAAATATTAAAAAGATATATCTTTGCAAGAGAATGGTAATATTCTTATATTTTCTAGTACTTAAATACTATAAATTCATCAGTAACCCTTTCTCCTTTTTGTATTTGTCTCCTCTCCTCTTTCAACAACAGGATATCCTTCCATAGTAGACTTAATGGCCCTTCACTGTGAGAATTATAATTTTCCCTTTTTTGTATGGTTCTGTACATAAACCATATTTTCAGCCTTCACTTAAACTTCATTTAGCAAGAAGATCATTTGAAGTGTGCTTCCCAGACTTTGCATTACACATTTTAATTATTTTCCAAACATTTCAGTTTTTTAATTTTATTTTTTTTTTTAAATTGAGGCTAGTCTCAACATCAAGTCACACACAGAGCTAAAAAAACCTTCTTCCTTCTTGCAGAATTTTTCTCCTTGCTTATTCATCATACTGGGTACTGTTTGCCCCTCTGGGCTCTCAGAATAATGGCTGTATCTGTGTTCTGCTGGTAATATAATCTGCAGGTCTACTGCAGGGTCATTTTTTGTTGGAGCTAGTTTTCTGCCTTTGAATGAGACATAATACACATTGTGCCAAACCACCAGGTGATTTGCCACTCACCATTGGTGTCGCTTGTTTTGATATCAGTTATAATTATTATTTTTTTCCCCTGTAAGTATTGCTGAAGATGCTGGTCACATTTACAGTATCAAGTTGCCTTTCTGTGTGCTTCTTTCCATGGTCCTTCTCCATCAGGTAGTTAGATCCTCTGCTCCTATCTGGAGTAAGCAAATTAACTCTCTCGCTGGGGAAAGCTGAATAACGACCAGGAGTGTAAAGTAGGGTCGGTACCCAACCAGGAGTATGAATACAGCCATTCACACTGCTTCATCTGGAAGCCAGGACTTACTGCCTGCTGAGATAACCCTGCTAGTATCAATGAGCCAATACGCACACCTCCACTGAGCCACATTTCATTCCTCCAGGACTTCACTAACACTACAGGATAAGGCAACAATTGTTTTTAAAAAGTGTTTTCTGGGCTCTATCATTAATCCATTAAACCACCATAAACTACCATAATACTCAACTGGATATTTATCACTCTATTGCACATTGTCATATAGCAAATTCCTTGGTGGTCTTGAAGGATATTATTTATCAGCATGACTTTCCACATCAGAAACTAGATTTTACAAAGGCTACTACCTAGAAAAAAAATTGTTGCTGAACATGGTCAGATTTTATCCCTTTGGAACATTTTGGAGGAATGATTATGCCTCTTCCTCAAATGGGAGTAGTTTGCCTATTTTTTTGTTTAAGCCCCACAGACCCTTTTAAAGAAATAAAGGACAGGTCATACTCTTAAGTTTCATATTATCTGGTTTTTAAAATCTAAAATTAATGTAATATTAATGCCTGCTTAATGTACCATTCATTAATACAAATTAATTTTCATTATGCATTAATTTAATATTAATTATTGCCTCAGGAAATAGTAGCTGCTACTTCTACACCTAGCAGGGACTAATTAGATTTAATTCAAACTTTACCCCAAAATTGGACTTACAAATTTTTCTGCAGAACTTCTCCAAGCTGTACATCTGTGTGAGACACACATCCTGTGAACATTCTTAACACCCAGATAGGCTGAAGTTAATTGCAGCAATGTGATTGAAAGCAGCACAGGTTTCCAATCAGCACTATGAATGTTTTCCCTAAACTTGGGAAGAATGCCCACTAATGAAAAATTATATCTTTTCTGTTCCCGTAGAAGAATGGAAGTAGGCTATTAAAACATAGCAACTTCATTTCTTTCTTGTTTTCCTTTACAAAAAATCCCTCTCTAATATGCAATGAAAACCAATTTTTGCTATGATTGGCTGCAAAATGGAAAATACTTATGCCTTCAAGCAATTTTTTAGAGTTATGCTCCCTGCTTTGTGTTATGAAGTCCTATTAATAATCTTTGTTAATAACTCTATTGAAAATTTTATCTGTAATAATTTGTATAAGATAAGTTATCTACATTTTTATTCAATGACCCAAGAAAATGAAAGGGAGCTTTTCCTCCATATTCTTCCTCAGAGGAAAGAAAGTTAACTATATTTGTAAGGGGCAGTTTTTCTTCCTAAGGATTTTGAGCTCTTTGCTGAGCACTTGAAAGTGGAAGGTGTTCTTGTCCTGTACATGAGCTGAGTGAAATTCATCCTTGTGGAGTTAACTACCTAAAAGACTGAGGCATTTGTCAGTCTTGACATTAGTTTTCATGGTTATATGTTGAGAATAATGGCATTAGCTGTTTCTTCTGCTTATAAATAATTGCAGCCAATGTTTCTTACTAAAAAAAAAAATAAAGAAAGTACTGCTGGTGGAAAATAGAGTGAAGAATATATCCTCTGGTTTGGGCCCAGGCATTTAAAATTATATGCTATATTCCTTCAGCCTGAAAACTTTACGCACCTAGCCAAAGAGAAACTTAAAATGTGTGAGGCTGTTGCAGGAGGAAGGTAGCAGAAGAGAAAATCCCTTAATACTTAAAATTCCTTGTTAGCAAAGATATACATTTTTCTAGTGTTTTATCAGATCCCAAGCACAGTAAGACAAATGGTTGCTCCTCAGTGAAATATTCCATTAGAAAGATCTCACGATACATTTATCTTTTTGTACACACATAAACACACACCTATATTTTATAGTCTCTAATATTTCACAGGTGGCCTCTGTTAGTTCTTTTTTGCCATGGTTGATGTTAGTGGTTCAGGAGGATTTAACATGATGTAGTGTAATTGATGACTCTGTAGGAGGTAAAATGCCATGTAAGAAGATGGTAAAAAGTGGAATAAACGAGTGGTGTAATGGGTTGTGTCCACAACAACTTTCACTGGTAAACAAGTTTGCAAAGGAGAAAACACCTAGAAAAAAAATGTGGGTTCAAAAGAAAAACAGTTTTTAACCATATTTACATATACAAGTTCATGGTTGCGTTATACTTCTGTTTACAGCAAAGCTCTAACATGCCAAAAAGCGTTAAGTCTTATGGGCCTGGTCAAGACCAAGAAGGATATGGAAAAGAACAATGTGAAGCAGAGAAATATGTGGTCCTGTACTATCCCTCTCTGTGTATTTCCCTGTCCTCCTTGTGCTTCCCTTGCTGAGTCCTTCTGCATGGACTTCATATATTGCCACCAGCCCATAGAACTCCACGTGTCCTCAAGGCAAATCCTCTCCTGCTCTGCCCACAAGCATCTTGCTAGGTACTTAATCAGTAATTATTCTCAAGGAAACAAGGATTCTTTGTCAGCATAACAACTCTAATGACCACTGTGAAGTTTCTGATTTCTCAAGATTTCAAGATTGGTCGCGGTCTTTGCAGGTGCTCCCTCCCCTGCCAGTTTTCCCATCAAGTTGTGTAAAATTACTTCATTAGCATTTATTATTTTTGCTAGAGCCTCGCATGCTGGCTGAGTGAAATAATAATCTCTGCACTTGAGAGACTCCTGACTGGTATTATTAACACTATTTTGATTATGATTTACAGCTGTGCACTTTCAGATTTCACCAGGATAACAAAATCATTGGTTTTCACAATTACAGTAGTTGCAAAGCAAACAAAAGCTGAAATTTTGTAAAGCTCTGAATTGTCAAGACACTGTAGTTACCTGAGCAATGGCCAATAATAATATCAATTTTCCAGTCCTTTTACTCTTACTGTTAGCTGTCATGAGAATAAGTACTGAACACAGGGGTGTTGGAGGAGAATGCAAACAAGGAAAATCAAGTTAAAAGTGAAACATTACAGCTATACTTCATTTTATCTTTCAATTTTCTTTGCATAGGGATTGGAAGATTTTTTTATTTGGTAGTCATTTTAAATGCTATTATTTTGGTCCACTTCTTAATACATTTTAAAGCTTTAATCTCATCATTTTACTCCTTCTATTCTGTCATTCCACTGAAGCTATGTGGTATAAATCATGGACTACTGTGAAATGAACTAGTAAATTGGTACATAATAGGCAATTTCTTTATATCTGCTGAAATATTTCACATGCATTGATAAATACATTATACTGAATACCTGTAAGTGGCTTTTGAAGAATGCAAATTCAGAAATCTGTACTTCCTGAGAAGTTTAAACTCCTGGCATTCAGTGTCCTGCAAAGATATGAGAGTTTGGGCCAGGATTATTTTGTTTGTTTTGTGTTTGTTTTCTGGTGATAAGGACATGGTTACCTGTAGCCGTGGAATCCATTTGAGGAAAGATACTCCAGCTAAGCACCACAGGAAATAATCTCTTTATGATGACCTTGTGTCACTGCAAGTACAAAGCAGTCTTCACAGCTGAATGCTCTAGCCCCAGGGATTACTAATGATGGAAAGTAATAGCTTTTAAACTTCTAGCCACCTGAGCTGCATGTCACATACATTTATTCCCTTTGGAATTTAAAAAAAATTATTTATGCAGTGTCTTTCGGGGTGTTTTCAGTGTAGCAATATCACCTTGGTGATAGCTTCACATGAATTTCAGGCACATCGCAGTCAGACACAGCTAGTGATGAATTACCTCCAGGGAGACAAGGAAACTCAAAACTGTACAAGACAATCTAGAAAATATTGGTCACTTCCTATGGTGTTGGTGTTCAGAACATTCAGTGAAGTGGTCTTTGGAAGTGTTCGGAGAAACAAGCCAATAAAATAACTGGGAGAAGTTCTGCTTCGTTTCTATTCGGAGACATAGGTAAAAACTATTATTTGGGTAATGAGAAAAAAACCCCCGAAGAATTATAGGCATAAAATACAAGGCATAAAATATAAACCATATCTGTTGTGACCTTTCGTTCATTTCTCTCCTGTGACAGATTTGTTCCCTGCTGAGCACTGCCCTGAGCCCTGGCTAGCCTAAGTATAAAGCATTAAGTCATGCCAGTCACTGTTTCCTTTGAAAGGTTATGTATCACCTTACTCAGCCTTCGTGAAGTCACTAATAGTTTTGCAGTTATCTCTGGTTTGTTTGATTATGAAATCTAATGACAGAAATCAATCTGAGAAAGCCTGCAGAAGGGAAGCAGCCCTTTGCCAGAGACGGGTCTCTATGCTCTTCTCCTCCAGTGTTTCCTCCATCAGCAAAAACTTTTTTGAGTGGTACAGCCCTACACCCACCGTTGTACTTCAAGAAATAATTCTCAGCTACTTGTGAGGCTAAAGAGGGTGAACATCCCCCAGTACAACACTGCACAGTTGGAAGCAGACATCACCTGAGGTCATCACGTGTAACTGGCTAGCCAGAGAGTGTAAATCTCCTTGTTCTATTTGACCAGACCATAAGCACTGACCTATTGAATGTAGCTTGTGTCTTACAGGGAGGGCATCAGTGATACTCTGCTTAGGGGGATTGTAACTAACTGTGACGTGTGGCAGGTCTTGAGATATGTGGGAAATAAGGGTGCTCAACACTCCCCTCTGCAACGCAACATCTGTAATCGGTTCGTGTATGCGGCATGTGGGAGCACACGGCAAAACAGGCCCCGGCCTGGGTTGCAAACCAGTATGTGTGAACATGTTTTTTGGCGGGGGGGGGGGGGGGGGGGGAGGATATCACACTGAGTGGCTTTCCCTGCTGATATTGCACAGGATTTCTAGAATAAAATGTGCATGTGGTGACCATGCCTGCAGGTGCTGTATGGACAGGCCTGTGGTGGTGTGTGCTCCTAAGTGGTTGCTCTTTAAGACACCTACCTGACCTTAAAGGAAAATTGCTTTCCATAATCACTCCTAAAGCCAGGGAAATGACCTACTAGTACTTGATTTATATTATTCTTTTGTTGCTATATTTGAAGTTTATAGGGAAAATGTGATTGATTGTTTGATTGATTGATTGATTGATTTAAACTAGCTGGAAGAGGAAGAACAGCCACAGATGGACGATGGGCAAGCAAGATTCAAGCAAATCTGCACATTGGCAAATGCAGAATCCAGTAATGCAAAGAAGTGTGTAATATGATAGTAGTTAAAGATTTTAATGAAGCATTTCATATAATGGCTCATAAAATTGACATGAAAATATTAATTCAGGTCATCTGGGAAAATCATGAAGAGAAAATTACCCGAAGATCATTAAAAAGTGCCATGATAAACAACAACGTGCTAAGAAGTTGTAAGGTTGCTGTTGGGATACAAAAGGATTAATTTAAATAAGAACAATAATAACAATAATTTCAATTTCTTCTAATAACGGAATTAATTGCCTAAAATAAATGAAACCACATTGATTAAATTTATAAATGATCCTGAATTAACACTTGGTGTCAGTCCCTCTGCCATAAAACCCATAAAACAACAGTTAATGGTTAGACCTGTGAGCCAGAGGAGTATGCACACATTGCCAGGTATGTATTTTATATACAAGTATGTCAGTAATATCAGCTTTTCTAAGCAAAAGTAAAGCTCATTCCACTTTTTGTTGCCATCCTGTTGGTGAATATCATTATAGAATGGTATTCTCTGTCAACAATTAGAGGTAAGGGAGGGTGAATAGGTGACAGGCATGCTAGAAGTCATCAGACAGACAGGGTATATGTTTATTCTGCAGGTCAGTGAGATGACAGTGAGGAAGTCTGTAGCGGTGAAGCCATCTGCATGGCTCTGACCGCCAAATATTGAATGCAGAGGTCATATGAAACCCAAAATGTACACTTTTGTACAGACACAAACACACAAGCACACACATGTATTGTGTTTGGGATGCAATGGTGGCTGTGCTTTTCTCTCTGGTTTTATCCCCTCAGGTGCCCAATCTCAGCAGTAGTTAGCTCCTTTATGCTTGAAGCTGTAAGTGTTCTCAGGACAGAAAGTGATGTGCTGGCTGCTTCTCAGCTTTAGGGAAAGGAAATAGAGATGCTTGAGGAAAGATGCGAAGGGACAGTACTGGGATGGGCATTGCTGGCAGAGAGGGCAGTGAGAGATGCCAGACATGCATGGATAGTGTAATCATGGCAGGGTATTTCCTGACATTCATCAAGGTCTCTTAGGGTTTAGTTCTGCTTTGCAACTCTAAGAAGATTATTTGCACCAGGAGAGCATTTTGCTAGCATGGCAATTCACTGTTAACTCTATCACACCACTACATCATGTTATTGGTCTGTAAAATGAGACAATAACAGGGTCTGTTCTCTTGCCTTTTGCATGTGTAGTCTGCAAACTCTTGGTTCCACCATTTCTTGTCCTATGTCTTTCCACAAAATGGGTGTGTAAACTTCCTGCTCATAATGGATGGGAAGTGGGGAGAGGTTTGCAAAACTAATGGCTGGTGCCATCTGTGGTTAGCTTTAAAGGGACTACAGACAAGCAAGTTGCTCCTCCAAGATAGGGGCATTGCTCCTCAGCCTTCATAGAGTCAATGAGATTCATATACACAAGGAAAGACATTCTGTATGTACTACTGTTGTGGTTTGCCTTTCCTTGGGCACGTTCTAAGCTGCAGCTGTGCTTGCACGTCTTCTCTCCTTCTCCTTCTGGGAGTATGCAATGCTTACCTATTGCCAAACATCTATAAGATCATTCTAAACTACACAAAACCATGCAGTGTTCCCTTACAAGCTTCCATGCATTTTTTTTTCCTTTTTGTTTTTTCTTTTTTTTTCTCTTTTATCTTTATACATTAAATGTTCCCAGGCTAAAGTGTCACAAAGTCCTTCTGGCGTCTGCGGGGTACTGGCCAAAGAAGGTAAAACGTTTGTCTTACCAGCAATTTATCAATACACCTAGCTTCACATTTATCTTCCTTCTGAACCTACTTCTGTCTGTCAAGTACATGATTTTGACAGCAATTAGCACAGTGCTATCAGTGAACACTACCCTCTCCTTTGTAACGCTGAAGTCTTGTCTTTGACTCCAACGATAAAGCTAAAAATAAGTATCTGCTTCCAACAAAATTTTAATCTTCTGGGATTACATTGAAAACAGCAGGTACGCTTTTCTGGTTTCTTTCATGGGTAAAACAGCAAGAATTCACCACAGTTGGAAACTGACAATTTTCTGAAAGTTTTAAAATGTCCCTATGACTGTTTATGTCTGAAAAGACTGACTACCCATTACTGCAGGTCTTCTAATTCCTCTCAGACTGAGACAGTTTAATTTTAGCTGGTGGGAACAGCGATAAAAAAACCCCAACAACCCACCTACTGGAATCAGCAGAGGCACTCAAAGGATAACTGAACGTGAAACAGTGCAGTATATATGGTCAGGTGGATTGCAGATACAGTTTTGTTATTTCATGATAATTACTGTCACTTGCATGAAAGCTCATCCTTAAAATATATTGATTTACTCAGAGATGTTCTGCTTCAATGGTGCCCTTAGGGACAGCTATGAATAATAACAAAGGAAGAAGGGGTTTGAACTAGATGGATATTCAGACAGATGGATAGACAGGTGATTTACATGCATGTGTGATATATATGTTATGTCCTACTAATTAAAGAAGGAATTACAAAAAAAAAAAGTGTTGAATGGTTTCTAGTTTTGCATGATTGACATCAAAACCTCATCTCCCCACACTGCAGAGTGGCAGTCCTTGTGCTGCTTGTGGCATCATTACCCTTTTGATTCAACGTTCACTTCTCTTTTCATCTCAATTCTCTTATGTAACCAGTTTTGTTAATCTAAGTTTTTCTTCTGTCCTCATTGCCAGTAATTAGAAAGGGATCTGAACACCCAAGAAAAATTTTACTGAAGTACGGTTATTTCTCATCATCTGAGGAGCTGTCAGCACTGTTTCTCAAATTTCCTTCACCCACATATTCAAGTCGTAGAAAATAATCATGGCCAGCAGCCTTTTAATTTTCATGCTGCAACAGGATGATACAGGAGTTTTACACCAGATTCTGTGCTGACCCACTACAGAAGCCACTAATACAGTGTGCAATGGAAAATAGTTTTAAACATCTGGGCAAGTGGCAAGGGAATTGGTCCATGGTCAGTGATAGTGGGGGCTTAATGAGGGCTGTCCTATTTCTTGAGACACCCGTTGCAAGGGGGCATGGTGGGAGGTTGTGCTCCCAACCAGGTCCTGTGCCTGCGCTGGGTGAGATGAACCTGCCTGTCCTCTGTGCTTTTCTGATAATGACAACATCTGCCAACATGCATGAGGGCTGTTAAAATGAGAGATTCTCCAATTCATCCTTCAGATGAAAAGGGTTCTACAGAAACATATGCGAATTTCAGAGCACTATTGGTGACGCACTCAAGCAGTGCAGGAGGTTTACAGGAGTTTAATAATCTGGCACATCACAGGGTGTCAGCTAGGTGGCAAAACTATAAGCAAACGCCCACAAGATCTCTCAGCTCCCCCAGCCCTCCTCTGTAGTACCTGAAAAAAGTTATGCGACATGTTACGATGAGCTCCAGCAGAAAATAGAAGTCATCCTGATAATCCTTCCCTGTCTGCCTCTTACTGTAAGTTAATGTTTTTCTGCCACTCACCTGTAGCAGATGAGAACCTCAGCTGGGATAGTTAGCACTGAAATTTTTATAAATTCATTTACTGACTCTTTATGAAGTCCCATTTTCCTCTGGCAAGGACAGCATACTGTGGCTGCCTCTATGACCTTTGCCTGTGCCCAAGCAAAACACAGTGTGGGCTGATGTGATGCCACCCATTGGCAAACCTGAATGAAGGGCTGGGCAGGCAGACAATCCCATTGCACGAGCACACAGTCAGCCTGTCTGTCTGCACCTGGGAAGAGCAGTTTATGTGCCATACTTGCCAGGACGGGTGCAGGTTACCAAAAGCAAGCCCTACAGCTCAGGCTATCCTGCTGCCCAAGGAGTGACTGTACATATCTATCACCCAAGGAAGTTACAGTTTCACAGTGTCAGTAGTTGGGATTTTAAGGGTGATTGCTTTGACGACAGAATCACAGAATCACCAAACGTTAGGAGTTGGAAGGGATCTCAAGAGGTCATCTAGTCCAATGCCCCTGCCAGAGCAGGATCACCCAGACTAAATCACACAGGAACACAGGTTTGAATGTCTCTGGAGAAGGAGACTCCACAACCTCTCTGGGCAGTCTGTTCCAGTGCTCCATCACCCTCACAGTGAAAAAGCTCCTTCTTATACTCACATGGAATTTCCTGTGCTCCAGCTTGTGCTCATTGCCCCCTGTCCTATTGTCACTGAGAAGAGCCTGGCTCTGTCCTCCTGACTCCTGCCCTTTCCATATGTATAGACATTAATAAGGTCACCCCTCAGTCTCCTCCAAGCTAAAGAGACCCAGCTCCCTCAGCCTGTCCTCATAAGGAAGGTGTTCCACTCCATCATCATCTTGGTGGCCCTATGCTGGACCCTTTCAAGGAGTTCTGTGTCCGTGAATTGAGGGGCCCAGAACTGGACACAATATTCCAGGTGTGGTCTCACCAGGGCAGAGGAGAGGGGAAGAAGGTCCTCTCTTGACCTACTAACCACATGCCTCTTAATACACCCCAGGATGCCATTGGCCTTCTTGGCCACTAGGGCCCATTGCTGACTCATGGTCATCCTGCTGTCCCCCAGGACCCCCAGGGCCCTCTCACCTATGCTGCTCCCCAACAGGCCAGTCCCCAACCTATACTGGTACCTGGGGCTGTTCTTCCCTAGATACCAGACCCTAAACTTGCCCTTGTTAAATCTCATTAAACTTCTCCCCGCCCAGCTGTCCAGCTTGTCTACAATCTACTACAATCTTTAAATGCAAATATATTAAAACTATATGCTGACAGCTGAACGGTGCTTTCCATGCAATTAGGAGATGTGTTTTCAAGAGGAAAGCAGTCTTCACTTTTTATGTATTAAATCTATGTTAAAAATAAAACAAACCCAGAAACAGAAAATAGCTTATTAAAAGACTGGTACCAGATAAAAATAAATGCAGTTTGTGGTAGCAATGGTTTGTGAGTGCAGGACTCTTCCTCTCTTTGTCGCATAGGTGAAACACACTCTGGTGGTTTTGGTATCTTGTCCAGCATACAGAAAAAAATACTGAAAGATAAAATGCTCCTCTTGGTCACAGAAAATAAAAAGCACATGAAAAAAATAAAGATGTAAATAACATGTAAACTAAGGAAATTAATCAATTGGGGAGCCACAACTTTTACCCTCATGTCATAAACTCCATGATTTTCTCACAAATAATTTTAATGCTAATACCATGGATCCAAATTAATCCATAGAATATTATTATTATACTTATTCAAAATATTTATTCAAAATCCCAGTATATTGGAATTCCAGGATCCCTCTTATCTCCTTTATTTTCATTTTTATTTTCTGTTTTTTATTTTTCTCTGTCTCTAGTTGCCTATAGTTCCACATCCTGCCTCCCAAACAGAATTTAAAAGCATAATGTATTCACATAAAAGAAGATAACACTGACAACTGAAAGGATCACTTGAATTTCATCTCTTCTGGTAGTCTCTTTCAAGGTGTGCTACATTATTTCTTTGTCAGTGAGTAAATACTGCATAGTATGTCCTCTGAGCTCATTGTCTTTAGAGGCTGTAAAGTGAGTAAAAAGAGGAGTGAACCCTAATACCGTAAAGATTTCAAGATAAACATATTTAGCAATTATCCTCAGAATTACTCAGGGAAGATCAAGCAGAACCAATCAATTTTCCAAATCAGAAATGCAATCTCTCTAAAACAAAAGCAAACAAAGAGAAACCTGCTCCTATTCTTCCCTTTGCTCTCACGCAGACATTTTTCCATCTAGATGTTCTTGTCAAGAAAATTGAAGTATCGGAAGGCTTTCTGCCTCGTATCAGCATAATACCAGAGTAATGCAATTGAAACCTAGCATAAAACTGATCCAGGTTAAGGGACTATTAAGATCAATACTTTTAAACACTTGAAGAAGCTCCATTTTCACTAATCCAATGCCACTGTGGACTATTGGCAGGTACACATCAGTCCCAGTCTCCCACAGCTTTCACAATAATTCGATTACAATATCATATTTCTTCTGAGCTGACAGAAGTTCCTACAGCTGGTATTTTAAGAACTCCACACGTAGCTGGAAACTTGCAGCCAGACGGGCAGTAGATGCATGTCAAGATCCTGCATTATGCATGAAGGTCACATCTTCTTGCCTGTGCTGGAGAAGCCCATTGTACTTTGGGAGTGGTTTGTCACCGAGTTCAGTGTGACAGTGCTGTCAGCAGCCCAACAATTTCCCTCCCAGAGCCTGCTGATTTGAAGACTGTCTGCTAACCCAAGGCGTGCAAAGAGGCAGAGGTGACGGAGCTAGATGTTAATATGAGTGTTTCTGAAGGAAGGTCTTGTAAAGAACAAACATACTTGTTTTGCAGGAACTAACTTTGAGCTGCTCTATTTTTATACAGCCTGTTGAAACAAGATTTATAGTCTCTGCAATTGTAGGCAACTGTATTTGGGCAATACTGTGTGTATAAAGTTAAGTGGAAATACATTGTCTAAAATGGTAAATTGATCAGATTGAGTCACTAAACCTTTGCACCTGTAATACTATTAAAAAAAAAAGTTTCAGTTGCTGAACATCAAAGGTGACACATGTCTATCAGCTCAAACTCTTCTCAAATTTAGAATCCACAGGTCCTTTTGGCAACTGTGATAGTCAAATCGGTAGAAGTTTGGATTGCCCTTCTGACTTGGCAATCTATTCACTCCCTTTCCTTGACGAAGTTTGCTCTTGTACTAAATATTAATATTAATTTTTAGGTTAAAAGAATATAACTCTGCTTCCTTAGAAAAGAAAAAAGGAAGGAAAAAATGTTGCAATAACATGAACTACAACTCTCCACCCTTTTCTAAAAGCTTATCATACTAGATGGCACGTATTTGAAATGGCTTGGCTCAAGTCTTTACTGTATTAGTTAAATCCTGTTATAAAAACCTGCTGAATTAACGGTCACCTATACACTTGCTCAATGACTTGAGTGCAGGCTTTGAGGAAGCAGTTGTCCATTATTGCACTTCCTGAATCAATACTGTTTTGAAGGAGTCACTAAGTTAATTTATGCTTTAGTCCCGTAGCGCTTGTTCAGTCTGGCAGCTGCGGAGAAGGTCAACAGAGGTAAAGCTGTGCTTCTTAAGATGTAGTAGTTCTGAAAAATCCCGGGTCACTCTAATTACTACCAGGACAAGTTAAGCATAATGGCAGCCTGCCTTGTGCTTCTGAGAGCCTGACAGTGCAGCGTGCCTTGGGAAAATGAAACATGCTCTCTGGTTTGCGTGCTGAAGTGGCGGTCACCTGGGATGTAGCTGGGTTTACCTTTGAATGAAATCCTCTGAAGTAAAACAGCTTAGCTGCCTTTTGTCAATAATTACACCTGCTACGTAAATTAATCACCAAACAGGTCTGCTGATGCACAGCAGGTGACATGGGTTTTTTCCCTCACCAAAAGGAGTCTCAGGGAGGTGATTGAGTCACCATCCCTGGGTGTGTTTAAAAAAAGGGTAGATCAGGTACTCAGGGATATGGTTTAGCCTAGGATGGGAACAGTTGGACTTGATGATCTTAAAGGTCTTTTCCAACCTTTAAATTCTGTGAGTCTGAGGCTGTGGCGTGTCTGACCAAAGGAGCTGCCTCACCACATGTGTTGAGTCTTGGAGTGACATTTGTGTTCTCCCCCAAATCAAATCAGCAGATTGGGATCGCAGCTGATAAAGACCTCACTTTTTGGTCCACGCCATACCTGGGGCTTGTTGTTCCCACATCATCTAATCAGTCTAACCAGTCTGGGTGCTGAGAACATTTTCCTAATGACCAGCCTACAGTTTTGTTTGCTTAATAAATCCTTATTCGTCTTAGAGTCCCACAGCCTTCATAAATTGTTATTTATGTTATTTATAACATGAGTTTCTGACCCTGCCTCCCTTGAGTCTACGTGTATATTTGTGGACGTGTGAGTGTGTATGAAAACATTAAGCAAACAATGCTAGACATTTTCTTTGTTTTGAAGGAAAATGTTTTTCAGCCAGCTGTGTGGAGATGCTTTAATATTTCATTAAAATAAAAAAATGTGTAAGTTTTGAAATAATGAAGATTAATGCATGATGACAGATTCTGGGTTAAGCTTCTCTTCTGAAGGGGTTTGTTCCTTGTGACTGTGGAACAATAAATTGTGAGAAGAAGGTAAATAGTCAAAAATAAACCTGTAAAGTATTGTGGTGGCTTGATGCAGGCTGGAGGCCAGGTGCACCCTAGGCCACTCTATCCCTGCCCTCCTCTGCTGGGCAGGGGAGAGAAGAGGTATAATGAAAAGCTTACAAATCAAGATGACAGGGAGAGATGACAGCAGTTGCTGTCACAGGCAAAATAGACTTAGGGAAATGAATTTTTTACCAATCAAATCAGAATGGGGTAATAAGTAACAAAGCCAAATCTCAAAACCCATCCCCCACCCCTTCCATCTTCCCAGGCTCAACTCCCCATTTCTCTCCCTCCCCAACAGCACAGGGGAATGGGGCTTGGGGTCAGTCCATCACATGTTGTCTCTGTGCTGCAACTTCCTCCTCAGGGGAGGACTCCTTGCACTCTGCCCTTGCTCCACCCATGGCACAGTCCTCCGCTAACTTCTTCATGGCAGACAATACTCCACCAACTTCTTCAATGTGAGTCCTTCCCGGGGGCTGCAGCTCTTCACCAACCTTCTATGTGGTGCAGACCCTCAGGACCAGACTACTCCAGCCTGGGTGCCCATGGAGTTACGAGTCCCACAAGCAAATCTACTCCAGTGTAGGTCTCTCTCTCCATAGGTTGCAGGTTCTGCCAGGAGCTTGCTTCCCATTGAGTCACAGTGTCCTTCAGGTGTCACCTGCTCCATCATGAGGTACTCCATGAGCTGTAGGGGGATATCTGCTCCAGTGTTGATATCCATGCCTGCAGGGAGAAAGCCTGCCTCAACATGGTTTTCTTCAGGGGCTGCAGGGGAATCTCTGTACTCGGGTCTGGAGCACCTCCTCCCCTTCTGCAGCTGTTATGCAACTCCTCAGTGCCTGTAGAGCTGTTCTTCTTACATCTTCTCACTCTCCTCTCTGGTTGCAGTTGCTCTTTCTGTTTTGTTTTTCCCCCTTCTTACCCCTGTTACCCCATAGGCACTACTATTACTGATGGACTCGCCCCTGGTCAGCAGCAGGTCCATCCTTGAGTCTGCTGACATTGGCTCTGTTGGACATTGGGGAAGCTTCTAGGAGCTTCTCACAGAAGCCAAACCTGCTGCTCCCTGCTACCAAAACCCTGCCATGTAAACCCAATACAAATACTTACTCCATTATTATTTAGACTGAATTTTGGTTTAATGGAACAAGAAAACACTGGTTGTACTAAACCACATTTGAAATAAATGGAAAAGAGTTCGTGCTGAAACCTAACTCAGATATGAATCTTATGAGGTGTCCTTTGTGTATGAATTCCATGAATATGCATTAACTATTCTTTAACAATATATGGTAACTCTTTTTTAAACAATATATCTTCACTCTTTTCAGGAAATTACATGTTCTTAAAAATAAACTGTGTTTTCTTCTATTTCTTATGTCTCAGAGAACATTAAGAACTTCCCTAATGACTTAAGGTGGGAAACTTTCACTTTATGTAAAAATGAGATGGATGGTCTCTATAGTAATTTCCTAACAGTGTTTATTGTATTGTTTTGAGCCAGTACAATTACTACAAACTCAAGCAGAAGTACAGCAGGTAATTGTAGCAAAAGAGAAACTTTCATTACTCCATTGAAGAAAGTTGTGTGATGCTGACATGTTCCTTGTCAAGATATCAGTCTGAATCACAGTTACCAAATAGACAAGAATGCTGAATATTGACTTGGTGATGATCTTACTAGTGACACGGGACTCTTACCTTCTTTCCTGTGGTAAGAAACCAGGGAAATAAACTTTTAAATTTAAAATTAATTTAATTTTAGATTTCTTTCATTTCAGAGGGAAATGACATAATCTCCACAGAACGAGGAAATCGTGGAAAAAGCAACTTGCAGGAAGAAAAAATATAATAATCAGATCTGCATCACCATCCCATTATGGGGTTGCACTAGATGACCACTAAAGATCCCTTCCAACCTAACACAGAAGCATAGAATGGAAGGGACCTTTAGAAGTCATCTAGTCCAACCCCTGTAGTAAACAGGGACATCTATACTAGATAAGGTTGCTCAGAGCCCCATCAAGCCTGACCTTGAATATCTCCAGGGATGGGACCTCCACCACCTCTCTGGGTAACTTGTTCCAGTGATCCACCACCCTCAGAGTGAAGAACGTCTTCCTAATATCCAACCTAAATCTCTCCTTTTCTGGCTTAGAACCATTACCCCTCATCCTGTTGCTCCATGCCCTCATGAACAGTTCTTCCCCAGCTTTCTTATAGGCACCTTTCAGCTCGCTATAAGGTCCCCCTGGAGCCTTCTCTTCTCCAGGTTGAACCAGCCCAACTCTCTCAGCGTGTCCTGATGGGAGAGGTGCTCCAGCCCTTTGATCATTTTTGTGGCCCTCCTCTGACATGCTCCAACAGGCCCAAAGGAAGCTCCCCTATTTTTAAGTGGAATATGCAGATTCATACACCTCTGAAAATTTATGCAATTAAGAATTATAAGGGGGAAATAACAATCAGAATTTTTAAAAAGTTTTTTCACTGAGTTTCCTACATTAGTGATGCAGAACTTACACTGGTAGAAATTAGGCAGAAGAAGACCCTAGTTTTTGAGTTCTTTTGATCATGTATAGGCCATTCCTTTTATTTTTTTTTTTTCAAATAATGAGTATAATTTTATGAACTGCATTTCACATAGCTTATACAGAACAAAATACTGCCTCCATTAGAGACTTGAACTACAAAAAGGCTAAGGTGTTCAGCATTCTTTGCCTTCCTTCAGTCTGCGAGGGTAATGCATAACCTCTCTCCTGATGGTAGTTGTTTGCTGCATTCATCAGACTCATTTTTCTCTCTCTCACAATATGGCCACAGAAGGATGGAAGAAAAGGAATGGCTTCAAACTATTAAGAATCATCCTCTGAATAAATAGTGTCAGCTTTCTGCATAATATTTGACTAGCAAATGTTAGACTTTATGAATTTAAAACTTCATTAGCGAAAATAAATGAATATCTGAGCTAGATCCACATTTAATTTTTAATATGTTTGAATGATGCATATTCTCAGGAAATATATTCTCAGGAAAAATAGGTGATACCTGGTTATTTCACTTCCTTGCTTCCCACTTATTTGGATTAGGATCAACAAACCCAGTTTAGGGTCCACAATATATTAAAGTACTTCAGTATCTGCTCAATCTGAGACAGCACTGAAGTCCTGTTATTGGAATTCTAAGAGAAAAAAAAAAACAGGAAGCAACAAACCACAGCATCAGCAGATGAGCACAGAGGTGAAGTCACTGCAGAGGATGCTGGAAAAAACCTGTATGTCTTTGAGGGATGTCTAGGTCCAGCAAAAATCCCAAGCGAAATAAGTCACAAGTAGAGAAAAGCTGGATGTTGTCTTTGAAAGTTTGATTGTGATGTCCAGGCATAATGGGTATCTACTAATGTGCAAGCTACACATTTGGCTGTATTGCAGAATCAGATGAGTTTTAGTTAAGGAAATTTCTCTCTTTACTCATGTATATGTATGACAGCACGACAGGTACCACAGTGTGCCAGAGGAATACCTCATGGGTTCTTCTTCCTCATCCGGTGGGCTGGATCCTGCATGCAGCTTCACTGATGCTAGGAGGCTATTTTGCACTAAATCCTGATGGTTTTCCTTTGGGTCTCCACTCGCAGCCTCCTCCAGCCCTTCCAGTGAGAAGGGGGTCTCAGCTATCTCCAGGGCAGTTTTTCCTTTTTCTTCTGACACAGCTGTTGGGGAGGGTTAGGATGGGGTTCACAAGGGTTACCTGTCAGGTTGTCACACACCTACACGTACTGTGCTGAGTGGTCTGGTGGCACCCACAGGGACACACCACATGAGGAAACACACCACCAAACCTCTGGGGCCACAAAGGAAAACCTGCAAAGTATTTTGCTCAGTTACTGCTTTCTCTGAGCACAGCTTGTGGCAATTCCTCTTTGATTTGCAAACAAATGCAGCGTTTTTCTTCATGTCTTTTGTTTTCACCTTTTATAGAGTTCCTGGCTGTTAAGTATTCACAGAGGAAAAAAAATTTAAAAATTGTTTTCTGTGTAAATAAGCAAAGTAACGTGGAACATATTAGCATGTGCTGATTTTTCACTAGACTGAAATTTAACTCTGTTCTTTGTGTTTCATTGTCAGCTGCAAGGAATAATTAACATCGGACAAAGAATGATTGGCATTACAAGGAGCAGTACAGCTGAGACTTCTTGTCTCATTTGCAATTATGCCTGAAGGTAACAGGATCACATAGCAGGCTGAGATCCTGCATAATCAGTTGAGAGGCTTTAATGTAAATAGGTTTAGAGAAACCATTATAGTGAGGAGATAGGCAAAGATGTCAGTCATGCAGATGCTTCTGTTTCCACCTATTACAGTCTGTGTAGCAGTCCCTCTCACAGCTGTGCATCTACCTGTGATTAAAGTTGATCACATGTGCATGCACGTGTGTGATGATCTGTTGCCTTTATTACATCATAGGAGAACACAGAGAAAAATTACCTTTTACAGCTTTCTTCCTCCTGCCTGTGCAAATATATTTTGAGTTCTGGTTTGCATTGTCAGGCAGTGATGTTTCTCTTTCTCCTCCCCCCACGCCCACCCATTAATTTCAGTTTAATAACAGCTGAGGATTAGTATTCATGGGTATGATCTTTCCTCTTCTCAAAGTAACTAATTCCAATGCATGCAATCAGATTGTCTCAAGATGAAAACAGATGAAGGAGCAGCCCATGTGAAACAGGCAAGTTGTGTATTAAGATAACAGACATTTGAAATATTTTTAGCTAGAACTGTATTGTATGAATTAATACTTCAACCAATTGGTTATAAAATTAATCTTAATTACTTTCATCAAGGGTAATTCAAATGTTCAGAGCCAGCCCACACTTAGAGACCAGAAGACCTGAAGAATCACTCTAACTTCAAAGGGAGGTCTACCCTTTACCCCTCCAGTCCCTCTATAATGAAGAATCAGTCCAAATAGATTGGATGAAAAGTTATAAACCCAAATTTTATACTGTGTAGGCTTGGAACATTCTTTTTAATGGGTGTGTGTATGTGTGTGTGCTGATTCTGTCTATGGTGTTTCTGGCAGTGATGATCATCTTTGGTAATGCCTCTCATGGTTTGAACAGTTGCATGCAAGATCAGGCTCAGCACTCCCCCTCCTCTCACCCCATCTTTATTTCAGTTTCTGTGTGCTCCAAACAGGGAGAGAAGAGCAAGCAAACATGATGGGAAGGGTCAGGGACTCTGCAGCAAAGTGGGAGCTGGAGTCGTCCTCAATGTGACTTGATCAGCATTGCTTACCTGGTCCTAAAGGCTATGCAAGGAGTCTTGTTGATGACTCCTTGTTGAATTACTGCTGTGGAGCCAGGGAAGTGTAGTTGAAACCTTGCCTTTTTCCAATGCTGAACTGCAAGCACAAAGATCTGTGTAAGATCCACTGGGATCACGGGCTGGTCCCATCAGCCTTTTTACAAGAGGAAGGCCCATATTTTGGGGAGGGTGGGTAATTAACAGAAAAATGGATACTCATCAGAGTGCACCTCCCCAGCACAGCCCAAAGTATGCACTCCCTGGTTTAAGGTCCTGTTACACTGACCAGATAAATCCAGTCCAGGCTGTCTTGGGGGAGTAACTGACCATTAATGAGCCTTTACCAGTTCTTCAATCACAACACTGCTTTGCTGCATTTCAGGGGGGTGATCTGGGCTGAAAAAGCATCAGGTCAGTCAGTTGATTCACTGTGACACTGAAATACAACCAAAAGGATCACCAGTATAATCAGAGGGCTCAAAGTAAAGGAAAAAGGTAGCTTGGACAGCCCTCAGTAATTTACTAATAAACTGTGTGGTAATGGAGGTTTTCCACAGGACAGTGTGAGTTGATTTCACAGCTACCCAAGCAAGACATCGGGTGAGAGCTAAACAGTGCTCATCTGAGCCTTGGTAAAAGTAAGCTGTTGGCTGGGTGCCAGAAAGGAGCATGGCACTGATCAGGAAGCCCATTACTGGTTGTACTGGAATGCTATTGGCACATTTCCCTCTTCTTCAACCTAAATCCTTATTTCTGTGAGGAGGTTGCTTGGATTCAAGGTGCTAATGCAAATGACTACGGGGCTGTTGGCACCAAGGGTTTCAGGAGCAGCCCTTCCATTTGGTGTGATGATGGCAGTAGACCAGTCCCATACAGCTCGTTGTGGACATGTAGCAGTCCATTACCTGACTTCAAGAACATATGGGCTAATTCAGGCAGCCTAAATGCATTGCAGACATTAATCTGAATAGAATGCTGCCCATTGGAGATGAAATTAACCACAGATGCATTTTTTTGCAGGCCATAGGAATGTCTGTGGTAGAGTCTAGGGAAAAGATTGCTAAATGTTTAAAAATACCCAAACCGTTTTAGTTGAAGTGCAGCCTTTTATACCACGAAGGGATTAACTGGGACATGTTTACCAAGCCATTCCTGTTACTGACTCTGTGTTTACAGGTGTAAACTGTGCATGCCATTCATTCAGCTCAGCAGTTGCACTGGGGACCGGACAAATTTTTCTTCACCACATCACACCTAGCTCCTGGGCTGCTCTGGTTTGGAAGTCTGGTTTTAAGGCTCCCAGAAATATGTGGGGAATGTGACCGTTACAGTTAAACGTGTTCTTAGTGAAAAAGCCATTTGTGAATAGATGGTCTGATTCCCACAGCCAAACAACTCTTTCTATTACATCTCAGAAAAGAGAAAGAAATGGAAAGGTGGAGCAGCCAACGTGAGTGGTGAATGACATGTGCTATATATGTATATCATATAAATACTGGGTCAGATTCTTCTGGAAACCCCTTTGACTCCTATCTGGAAATTGAGTATCTTTGTGAAGAATAAAACCTTCTTACTTATTCCAGTCAGTGGTCATCGATAGCTTTTTAAATAAAATACTTGAAAATCACTCAGTAAAGGGGGAAAAATGGCTTTAAAACAGAGAAGCACTTCTGACTTTCAAGTAACACTGCCTGTTCCCATGTGAAGAAAGCTCCATTTCTGTATGAACCTCTAAGCCAAGATAGTTAAACAAACCAGGAACGTAATTAAAATACCCGCAAACAAGTGCTGCCCTCCCCATCCCCACTTATTTCTCTTAAATGGAAGAAAATTATATCAGCATATGTAAGATGAACAGCTAGATTAGGTTGGTGAACTTAATTACCATCCTTGAAATGCTAGTTCTAAAATGTAAGAGAGTAAGAAAATTAGAAAAAAAGAGACTAATTATACTGCTGAATATACAGGTCTGGAGCTACAGGTGTTATAAACTGACAGCTACAAACCAGGTGCTAATTTGATTTGCAGGCACTTGTCTGTGGGAGCTTTCTAAGACTTTAGCCATCAGCAAACCCTCCAATTTCAGCAATATGGTTACTCAGCTTTAGCTTGCCAAAGAAGGAGGGTGACACCTTGAGAGAGATGCTCCCTCTGTCTTGACCTGACATGGACCACACCATTGACAGACCTGTACCAAGATGCTTGGATGCCTTATGCTGCTGCAAGTGACTGCCTTGGGAAACATGGAGTGGTTGCAGGGATGGGATTGTGCCAAGGCTGTAGGCTTGGGCACTGTGCTAGAAGAAATGACAGTCCTTCTACAGTGCAGCAGAGGACTTCTCATCCTGTTGAGATGATAATTTCCAGCATGACTTTCTAAAAATTCCACATTGTACTCATTGAAATGGGGATTGTGTGTTTTATTTTTTATCCTCTGAAGGAGCGACCAGAGGGCACAGCTTAAAAAAAATTAATCAACAAACCACATTAATTTTGGAGAAACACCAAGGACAGTGTGCTGTTCATATGTTTCTATATAATCTTGTCATCTGGTCCCAGGTAACCCTCCTAACTCAAAGCCCTTGTCCTCCTCTTTATCTTTTCCCAAATTATTTCCTCATTCTAGTCTAATCTCAACAGTCTGCAGTTTTCATTTCTCTTTGGTAGTTTTTTTTCTCTCCATATTCAAAGCAGAGGACTTTGTCACCCAGGTAGGCTGGGTCTCAATGGCAGCTTTTGTGAAACAGCTCTCATCTTTGGTTCATTGATCAGTGCATTTTTCAGCCTTGGGAGTATAGACCCGGTGCTGCTCATTTATTTCCTATATCAGTGGTGCAAGAACAGACATCTTCAAATGCTACAAGAGGAAAAAAGTACTGTGCAGGTATAGAAGTATCTCATCTATGTGTATGCTTGGAAAAGATGGGGTAGATTTTCATGGGGGGCATCTTTGTGATGAAGGCCAGTCAATGCCAAATTGAGCCTCAAGTAGAAAATAGCATGGCATATTTCACTTTTGGGATTTTTAAAGTTCAGATGAAAAAGTAGACCTGACTGCAGACAACTTACTGTAGACAATGCCACTAGTCCTGCTTCTCACTTCCATTCAGATAGAGAAAGTTGTACTGGGTGTGTACCCTGACCATTCACCCTCCATGCCTTGTAAGGTCACAGAACAGATCCTCCTGAACAGTATGCCAAAACATATGGAAGACAGGAAGTGATTAGAGACAGCCAATATGGCTTCACCAAGGGCAAATCCTGCCTGGGTGGTATAGTGGCCTTCTTTGATGGAGTGACTGCATCAGTGGACAAAGGAAGAACTACAGATGTCATCCACCTGGATTTGTGTCAGACTTTGACGCAGCTTCCCGCCCCCCCCCCCCCCCCCCCCACATTCTCTCCACTAAAGATGAAATGGGTTTGGTGGATGGACTGTTAGGTGGATAAGGAATTGACTGGATAACTACATCCAAAGGTGTAGAGTCAATAACTCAATGTCTTAGTGGAAACCAGTAACCAGAGGTGCCCCCCAAGGGGCCATGCTGGGACTAATGTAATATCTTCATCAATGAAACACAGTAGGGTTGAGTGCAAGCTTGCAGATGATACCAGCTCAGTGACAAAGGCAATATGCTTGAGGGAAGGGATGGTATCCAGGGGGACCTGGACAGGCTGGAGGAGTGGGACCATGTGAATCTCATGAAGTTCAACAAGGGCAAGTGCAAGTACATTGGTTGGGCAATTCCAATACCATTATTTACTGGAGGATGAATGGAATGACAACAGCCCTGAGGAGGAGGACTTGGGGTTATACTGGTGGATGAAAAATGGGACATGATCTACCAATGTGCTCCTGTAGCCCAGAAAGGCAACTGTATTCTGGACTGCATTGAAGGAAATATGACCAACAAGCCAAGGGAGGGGATTCTCTCACTCTACGCTGCTTTCTTGAGGCCCCATCTGGAGTACTATGTCCGGTTCTGTGGTGCCCACTACAAGAAAGACATAGAGCTGTTGGAGTGGATTCTCCTCTACAGGAGGGTACCAGAATGGTCAGAGCACCTCTCTTGTGGTGAGACCCTGAGAAAGTCTGTTCAGCCTGGTGAAAAGAAGGGTCCTGGAAGACCTTACTGCAGGCTTTCAACATATGAAGGGGGCTTATAAGAAAGGCAGAGCTTTTTACCAGAGCTTGTAGTGACAGGACAAGGGGTAATGGTTTTAAACTGAAACCAGGCAGAATTAGATTGGACATAAGGAGGAACTTTTTCCATTATGAAGGTGATGGGACATTCAAACAGTTTTTCCAGAGAAGCTGTGGACTCCTTGGCAGGGTTCATGGCAAGGTTGGATGGGGCTTTGGGCAAATGGGGCTAGTGGAGGGTGTCCCTGCCCATGGCAGGGTGATTGGGCTAGATTATCTTTGAAGGTCCCTTCCAACACAAACCATTCTGTGACTGTATGATTCTGTGTGTACATAAGAGGGAATTACTTTCAAAACTACACAATATTCATAAATCCTGGAAACAGAAACTGTATTTCTAACACGTATGGGTTCCAAATTACAAATCTTAATTTCTCCAGTCTGTTCTGTAAGAAATGGAAGAATATAGTGAATGAAGAGGCACTGTATTCAAATCATCACTGAACTTACCTAAAACAAAAGGTTCATTAGAAATGGAATTAAATCTTAGCTTCACTAATGACTCTCCTGATGTACACTGGATTTATGGGGCAGCTCTATAAATATTAGAGAGAGCTACAGGTACTGTAACAGCATGGAAAGAGTAATCACCCTTCTGCTTCCTCTTTGCTCTCTCTCTACTCCCATTTCTGTTTAGTACAAAGTGGATGACACTGGCCTGTAGAAAATGCACATAAACATATATTAATATATATATATATACACACCAGAAGCACTAGTTCGAAAATTCTCCATCAGCACCTCCTCTAATGAAGCTGTGAACCTGTTAGAATAACGAGTCACATATAGTAAAAGAATTTCTCCAAGCCAAAAATAGTAAAGACAACACCATTTAAGAGAAAAAGATAGAGATGTGAAAAAATAAGAGAAGATTCAGACAAAATATTTTTTCTATAAAATTCAGCATGCATAATTCTAGATCCTAGATGTGATTTATGTTCTGCATTTAAAGTTGTGGTGGGTTGACCTGAAACATCATCTAAGCTCTACATCGCTGCTGGCTCACTCTCTTCTCCCAGTGGGACAGGGTAGAGAATAGGAAGATCAAAAGTCAGAAAGCCTGTGGGTTGAGACAAAGACAGTTTAATTAGTGAAGGAAGGGTCGGGGGATACCAAAGCCATCAGCTGTTGCAAAGGCGGTCAGTCACTACTTCCCACAAGCAGACTGATACCTAGCAAGTCCCCAAGCAACAGTTACCTTCCCCTAAAGACCCTTCCCAGCAGTGAAGAAAAGTAAATCCAGCCTAGCCAGACCTAGTACAAAGCTCCATAATGTATAGATCCGTGGTGACTATATCATATTTTATGACACTTTCACAGGAATGTGCTGTACCGCTTTTCAAGGGGCCTTTGATCCCTATTCAGTGAATTACATATATATTTTATGCCCTACTGCCTGTGTACTTAATTGTTTTTATTGTGGTCAAGGCAAAACAATACACTTCTCTACAGCTCCTACTGACCTCTGCAGCATCCCAGAAAACCAATACATTTCAAGATGTTCATTTAGCCTGCCTTTGATTTTCCAGTCTGATGCAAATGTTTAGTGACCTTTCCTACCATCTTCTGAGGGCTGATATCCTCCATCTAGTCACGTGGCCATCAGAAACGTGCCTACTGACCTGTCATCTGATGTGCAACCTCAGCTAACCACTGTGCATTAACTTGTAAACCTGCAAGAAGGCAGCATCCAAAACATTATTGAGATGAGCAGACTGTTCTGATCATTCTCTCCATTTGTTGTGCCCTGCCTGTATGTCATTAGATTATTTGTGCTTCCCATATACTCATATAGATGTGGAGTCACCTTCTAAATTGATATATAATATATCAAAACACAACTGGTATTGTTCCTAGCATACACTGGTAAAGTATATTTTGCTGCTCTATTAGCAAGCCAAACTGTGACACTCAGACATGCTTCCAGGTTCTTGTGTTTATATATGTATATATGTGATGATCCTTGTGAGATATATATAGGCACACACATACATATATACATATATTTACAGCTCCCCAGATGTTGATATTGCTATCATAGAATCACAGAATACCAGATTGGAAGGGACCTCAAGGATCATCTGGTCTGACCTTTCCTGGCAAAAGCTCAATCTAGACCAGATGGCCCAGCACCTTCTCCAACCAAATCTTAGAAGTGTCCTATGTTGGGGAATCCACCACTTCCATGGGGAGATTAATCTGATGGTTATTCTCATTGTGAAAATTTTTTCCTCTAGACTGACCCAAATGACCACAGGAGTAGTTTGCACCCATTACCCCTTTTCTTTACCAAGTGACTCCTCCTAAAATGGGAGTCTACATCTTCTTTGTTGCCACACTTTAAGTACTGGAACATGGTGATGTGGTCACCTCTAAGCCTTCTTTTCTCAAGGCTGAACAAACCCAATTCTCTCAGCTGTTCCTTGTATGGCAGGCTTCCCAGTCCTTTGATCATCTTGGTGGCCCTCCTCCTCTCCAGCCTGTTCACATCTTTTTTGAATAATGGGGACCAAAACTGAGCACAGCGTTCCAGGCATTTCCTAAGAAGTGCTGAGTAGACTGTGTCCAGAGAAGGGCAACCAGGCTGGTGAAGGGGCTGTACAGCAAACCTTATGAAGAGCGACTGAGGGAGCTGGGGGTGTTTATCCTGGAGAAGAGAAGGCTGAGGTGGGACCTTAAGACCACCTATAATTACCTGAAAGGAGGTTGTAGAGAGGTGGGTGTTGGTCTCTTTACCCAAGTGACAGGTGATAGAATGAGGTGGAATGCATTCAAGCAGAACCAGGGCAGGTTCAGGTTGGACATTAGGAAAAAGTCCTTCACTAAAAGGGTTATTGGGCATTGAAACAGGCTGCCCAGGGGGTTGAGTCACTGACCCTGGGTGTATTTAAAAGATGGGCAGATGAGGTGCTCAGGGATATGATTTAGTAGAGGACAGGTACGGTTGGATACAATGATCTCAAAGGTCTTTTCCATCCTACTGATTTTGTGATTGTGTTATAATAACTTATCTCTGCTGGTGATGCTTTTGTTGATGCAACCCAGCATCCTGCTGCCTTTCTTGCCACTGTAGCACACTGTTCACTCCTCTTGAGCTTGTTGTCCATGAGGACACCCAGGTCTCTCTCCACAGACCTGCTCTCCAGCCAGGTGGGTCTCAGTCTGCACTGCACTTCCGGACTGTGTTTTCCAGGTGCAAGACTTCATACTAGTCCTTCTGAACATCATAAGGTTCTTGTTAGCCCACATCTTCCAACAAGTATCACTGAAAGCTAATTTGTGACAAATGTAGTTATAAAGCTATGCAAAGACTTACATAAATTTATGTTTTGTGTTTCATATTAATAATCTAAAGCAGTCTTTTGCATCCTAAAGTGTATTTCTCTATTAAGTATGAAAATTTAAAAAAAGTGAAAAGTTACTATCAGTAAAATTATCTTCTATTTTGTCCTATTTTATTGTATAAGGCTAAGTGATCACAGTCACTTAGTGATCATTAAGTGAACAGATTAACCTCATGTTACTTGAATTTAAGGAACAAAGTAAATGTCATTATATTTACCACAGAAGTATCAGAGACTACATAATTCATAATGAGTGTTGATATGCATATTAATCCCTTGAGCTCATTAGCGACATGTATGGGAGGATGGACATTGATAAATAGTTGCTATTCTGAAGAGAATTACTCATTATTTTCTCTCATTGTCTTCATTAGAGTTCCCAGGAATCCACATTATGAAGAATGAGAAGAAAAATCACTTTTCATTTCTTCAGGAACAGACTCTGTGTTTCATAAAAGAGTTGCAATTTATAATTAAGTCAGAAAGATTCAAGAAGTATATTTTCAGAAATTTATGATTGAAGTGCTGATATCCATGCATCACTCACCAAAAGTAATACTCTTTTTGTGTGGACCATTATATTCTCATTTTTATGACTGGGAGAGATATGTAATCAGAAAAAATTGCAACATCAATTCTGTGACTTTTCTGTTGAAAGACTATATGCCCTTACTGTTCAGACCGCATGTTTAGTGGACAAGGTGCTGTCATCAGTGCATACTCATGGATGGTTTTTATCTTTAAAATACAATTTTTGGTGAAAGGATACGAGATGGAATGGATATGAAATAAAAGCCTGTATATCTATGGGATCAGTACGGAATAAAACTCTGAAGTTCTATCTCTCATAAGGACACAAAACTTTAAAAAACCCTCATTGTTTAAAATCTGGAGTGAATGGCTTTCCCACATGCTTCTTCAACCTTTAGACTTCTTCAGAAATTGAAATGGTACAGTTAACCAAATTAAGAAATTTTGGGGACCAGGATGTACAGCAAATAATGTGAGGAGAGGCAAGGGCGTGAGCAGGCACTGTCCCTCCTCTGGCAACTCCGCTGGAAGCCTCACAGGGAGTTTGTGCCACCGCCGCTGTTTATCAATTCAGAAATTAATTTGCTTATGTAGGAGTGGAGAGGAGAGGATAAGGACTGATAAATATCCCAAGGAATTTGACGCAAAGGAAATGAAATTGTCGGTTTACATTTCTGGTGCTCATTCAGAGAATGGCAAGATGGAAAAAAAAACTTTTTAGACTCATTCAAACCTTTGCTTTTTTATCTGAAAGAACAAAGGGAACACATTGAAGGGAGTGCAGCACTGCAGTTGATTTTGCCAGAAACAAACTTACCTACCACAAAGAACCTGCAAACGGATCCAGGAAAATGCCATATCATATCTCTGCTCCGCATTTGCTGCCAGGGAGGCTGAGATAAGTTGTATCATCTCCTTCAAGGTATTGCAATGTAAGTGCTTCAAAAAAAAATGACCTCATTTTTCAAAAGTTTTATTGTTAAGTTTGAAGACTAGACAAGGTCATACTGGTTTTACATCGTTCTACATGATTTAAGTATATACAAAACCATTTGAATATTACACAGCTTGAAAGGTTGCAAAGGTCATTGTGTCCAAGATATTTCTGCACTTAACTGACACATCAGAAGCCAGCACTGAATATTATAGTTCACATTTGTTGTATAGCAAAGATACACTCATTTAGTATCCTTAGTCTTCAAAACTGACACTAATTTGTATGCAGCCGTTCCGAAAGAGAAAGTCAACCTCAAAACCAGAGCCAGTTAACGTGATAAGCCCTTAACAGAACACAGATAAAACGGAGCCTCGCGCCGGTGCTTTATTTCCCAGGCTATAAACGTAGCACATTACAGAGCTACAGAAAGGTGAAGTCTGCCTACAAATACTTAACTGGTTCAGGGTGAAATTTAATTACGAGAACATTTTCAGTCTTGCTCGGTGCCATTGTTACAATTAATACAGAAGTCAAGGATCATTTCAGAGGGTTTCTCCATCCTCCCCCCTTTAAAGGGACATATCCTGCAGTTACTTCTGGTTTTGCTTTCACTGGGACAGTACAGGCATGTTCATTTTTAACTCGTCCCTTGTGCCAATGGTGCTCACTGAGACAAGAAAATAGAATTAAAGGGAACAAATTTATAAATCTAGACCATAATCTGGTTTTCATCTGTTTTGTGAAATCTGAAGTATTCCGTAGAAATCAAGAGTGATTTCAGACTTATACCACTGATACTGAGGGCAGAATTTGGTATTATGGCTGCACAATGTCAATTAAAAAAAAATCTTCCTTGCTGCTGAACAATAATTTCATTATAAAAAGCCCCAGTATGTCGGCTGAAATTGGAAGGGCATCACGTATATGATTCTTTTATAAATTATCAGAGTGTCATCACAATGGCTATGGAGCTTTCTTTGCAGGTTGTCAAGACTGCTGGCAGATGAAAGCTGACACAGGACTTAAGGATGAAAATACTCAACTCTAAATTAATAGAAAATAAAATTACTATGCTAGTATCATGACAACGCTATTTTTATATGAAGATGAATGGATAGTGATGTAATTGCTAAGCCAATAAAGATTAAAAAGCACTTAAGAACACAGGACAAGTATTTCAAAAGAACATTAAAATCAGTTGTTAAACTAGCGAACCTATTTTCAGAAATGGCCTTTAGTTTTTTTGGGGTACAGTTGACTAGTGAAATAGCTACATGCTATTCTTCATATCAGCATTTGAATTCAGGGACACTTGCTCTTCCACAACAGGAAAATGTTTTTGGACCTCTTTGAATATTGTGTGTGGCCTAAAGAGAGAAATTATTTCTTTCCTTGGGTTCTTTTTTTTTTTTTTTCCCTGTAGAGCCTAAACTGCAAAACCTGGGCAATGAGTAATTTAGGAATGCATTTGTCCTCCATTATTCTGGATTTTCTTGCTCTATAGAAGTACCCTCATGATTGACTTTCTCTTTAAAATCGCTCACTATGCTTGAAGACCACTCCATATATACATCATTAAGGAATGCTGTTAACACGGTTACAGACAAGACAGTAACAGTCTAGTGGCTTTTGTTATGCAGCACAAAGTAAAAAATAAAGAACAAACTTAGCAGTGTTGCACAGGACCTCAACATTTCTTACACATACTTTTACCTTTACAAGACTCTTCTTCAGAAGTCTTTAAATGTCTAAGCCTTATAAAATAAATACTTGTATAAATACAGTTTAAGGATTAAGTCATTTTATAGAGGCAGGGTGTTCTGTTTGTTAAAATGTGACAGTTTAAGTGACGCTATCAGAAAACCGCCACCAATATATCCCCAATTCTTGTAAGTAAAATTCCTGGCTGCTATTCTAGAGTCTTTCACAGTTCAATGGATAATATATTTTGTCTGTGGTGGAGAATGTGTGATTAAATGCAGGTTTTTGAAATCCAAACCGTTTTGTTGCCAAAGTAAACTTTGCCCTTTGCGGACTGTGGGCCAACTAGCTGTTTGCCTGGGAAGCAGTGCCCAGGTTCATACTTCAGTGTTTCAGTGAGAATGTATCCGTGACAAAAAACAAGTTCAGTGACATATGCTAGAAACATGCAGCTGTATATATATATATCTCTCTATCTCTCTCCACATCAGCATGTTATGAAATTAAAAGGGTGGAAGTAATCCTAGATGCTGTTAATTCGGGTAATGATAAAAGGTCCCCTCGCTTCTTGTCCCTGGAATTCTTTAGACATTGGTGCTACACTGACATAGCTGTAAAGCACAAAGGTTGGTGTCGTTATCTCCAATATCAGGAGAAAACGAGGCATGGGGGGGAGAATATCCCCCCTGGCTGTTCAACTCTTCCTCCCAAATGCGATCTTTAAATTGGGGTCCTCGGTGTCTATCATGTTGTTAAAACTACATAGCCTGTATGAAGCATTTTTGGATATGAAGAATGATAAAAATCAGCCTCCATGTGGTTCAATGGCATACGTCTGAAAAGATAGTTGGGTGTGGAGGATGCCAGGGCCCAGCTTTTATGAACTCCTACACAACCTCTTGCCTTCAAGTCTGGGAGCCAGGCTGTGACTGCCACCATCCTAAGAGGGTTTGTTGGCAGTAAGGAAGTCATTCCTCCTGTGTGTCTTTTAGCACTTACTCCTTCACCCCATATTTACCTCCTCACACAAATTAAGGAGGTTTCTGAAAGAAGTAATTGGCCAGGCAGCTCCATCCGGGGTTGTGTGCTCTCCCCAGGCAAGTCACGAAACGGGCTCAGGATTTGATGCACTGTGTGCCTTTACCTCTGTGGGTACTTAAGATGAGGTACCACAAGTACCATGGCGTCTCATCTCAGCACCCTTGAAAAAGCACATCTCAAGCAGAATTAATAAACTTTGGCAAATGCATTAACTTCATAATATATTGATAGCAGATTTTGTTCCATATGCAAACAGGTCACCTCTAAACAGAAAAGATGGAGATCATGTCTATAGCATGCAAAACAGAGAAGGAAAATGGGGTTAGTTAGGAAAACCCTTTAGATGCATGGACTCTGCTGTTCAGATGAAAGTGATGAAAGGTAGCTTGTAATATCGCAGGTACTGTGTTTTACAGTACCACGGAGTATCTTCCAAAATATATGTCATAAATACTGACAGTGTTTGATAGGCACAATTACTATAATGCGGTCATCCCCAAGTAAACTTATTGCTAAAAGCTGCAGTATCACTTTTTGCAAGTAAGATGACAATATGATTTATGGAGAACTCGTCAGCCCGGCGTTTCTAAAGCTGCAAATGAGCTTTGTCATGCTACTTCTCTTCCCTTGTAAAAAGGATGCTGCTGTTTTTCCCTAACATATTTCAACAAGTGTGAACAACTCAAAGGAAAACCAGAAAGATAATTCCACAGCAGAAGGGACATCACTAACAGATTTCAAGGACAAAATCGGATTGGATCATTTAAAGGGCAGGCTTAGACCTCCTTGCGAAAGACAGTTAGCGGCCTACCATAAAATGAGCACTTGTTCATGAAAAAACCACTCAGCATCCTACAGGCTTTGCACAGTTTCTTCTACAAAGGGACTTTTAGCTACACCAAGAGCTACGATGCCTAACAGAGATCCACCTCAGTCCTCCACTGTGCAGCCCAGCAGCTCCGACCGCAGGGTGATCCTGCCATACCACGACCATGGGAGGATGCGGACGTGCCGAGCGTAGATCGGAGGGTCAATGACGTTCTTGCGGTGTGTGTCGTTGTCAAAATTTCCCTGGAACACCTGAAGAGTAATTAATGAGAAGATTTAAGAATGGCTGTGGTACACTCCTTATGTCCCTGGGGTCCTCCCTGATCTCCGTGCTGATTTTTGATCATCTGGGCACCAAGTCTGCACCTTCTTCTGCTAAGACCTGGGGATTTCATTGCACACCAGAGCTGGGTGCGACCATGGCATGCTCAGTTTCTGTGCAGATTTAGCTTAATCTGCTGTTCTGCCAACACCCACAGCCCTGCTCTAAAAGTTACATAAAAATCATTAACATTTGAAAAATGAAATGTCTTTTTGCTTGGCATTTGTATCATGGCAAATGAATCCCAGGAGAACCTGTTATTGTTTCCAACAAAATAACATTAATAATTAAAGGTAAGAAGAATTTTTACTGTAACACTTACGAATATAGCTTGGATGTGACTACATAAACCCTTGTAAAGTTAGTTGTTATCAAAGATACTACCTCCTGTCAAAATAAAACCCACCCCAAAATTCAGGATATTAATAAAGGGCATTGATTTGTGATGAAATTAAAAAATCCTAGCACAGTATAGTGCATGATAGAAAGTTATTTCACCTAATATGGGTTAATTAATACATAGGAGAGCTCCCAAACTTCTCTCTGTGTTAAAACGACGCTGGATTTTTCCCCTGGCAGCCACTATTTAAATTCAAAGGCCACGGCACCACTTTTTGGCAAAATGATCTGATTATCCTCTTGGGATATTTTCAGTTTTTTATGGGAAATTTTCATTCTCTTGAAATGTCAGCCAATTCACTTTTCATTTGTAAAAACTGTCTTTGATGCTTCTTACACTTGAAATCAGTGAGTTTTGTTTGTATCATGCAGAGAAGGAATATGAACCTCCTGAACAAGTGCTTATATGACTAAACTAGTGCAGAATGACAAGTTTCCTGGAAGTTCTGAGGAAAAATGTCAGTTTGAATTCAGAACAGGCTGATCTACTATTCTAGCCTTCAAGCTGGTTATTTCGTGATATGTTTACAAAGCACTGTATGAAAATCTTCACTTTTTGGTGTCTATGTTGCACCTTTTCTTTGAATTTCTAAAGCTTCTCTCAAGTGCTATTGATTTGGCATCCCAAAGAAAACGTGTATCATCCACAAGTGATGCTCAAGTGATAAATTTCCCTTCTCACCTGGCAGCTCACTAACACAGAGATGGGAGAATTAAAGCACCAAGGAGTTATGATAGATGGATAAAATTGCAGACAGACTGACCACAGAAACAACAGCACTGTTACAGCAGTAAAATTGTTCTGCTGCCTAAGTGTTGTTAATTACATAAATCATCTGGAGCTTGGGCTAAGAAGACTGTACCTGAATTTTCATTTGTGGCCATACAGCACACAACAAAAGGCAGCAAGCTTATTATTAAAGTTCCAGTGTGGCACCCCTGAATGTACAATATACAGCTAGGAAAGCTTAAAAGTAAATTTTTTTCATTTGATTTCTGGCACAGGCATGCAATATATCTGTTGATATTTTTTAACCAAGCTGGATGATGAGTAGTGCAGAACTGCAGACAATTCTTGCTGCAGAGCTACTGGAAAATTCTTTTGCTCTCTATTTTATTTTCCCCACGGAAGATGAATTTCAGAGATAATATTTAAATGTTATCTTAGAACAAAAAAACCACATTGTTGTTTACCAGAAGGACCCATCTGTAGCCCCAGTATTTGTATCCACATACTGCTATGCAAAATAAATAGAAATGTGATAGAAAGCAAGCAACAAATACAGCTGAACAGCGCAGGATTATGTCACTTAGAGCAGGGAAACATGAATTAAATTTTATTTCTACCACACACATGATTTTACGAGCACTTGAAGTCAAACTAATCCGATTCAGAGATTAATTTATGCAAATCTGAAATTCACCTTCCCTCAAAAATCAAGATCCAGTTTCAAGAAATTGACAAAATGTCCTAGATCAGAAAAAGGATTTTAGGGAAATACATTTATCAGAGACTGAGGAAAGCTTTGTCAGCATCCATAAATGTGACCTGTGTGAAAGATAATATTCTAAGAGCAAACGTCCTGGATGTTTTTACTGTGGGCCTATGGCAAATTTCTTATGGGAAAAACACATTCTTTGTCACTCTTCATTTTACTTCAGCCTAAGTTCAATAACAGAGTCAAGAAAATTGGAAAGAGAAGGAATGACAAAGGACAGAAACTGTACATCCGACTTGTCAGTAGAAAAAAGCTATTTCTCTAGTCAAATGTAATTTTTCTTTAATTATCTGTTGCTTTATGCCCAAACAGTCCATACTAAATAAACCACCTAAGTAATGAAAAGCTCTTGAAGAGCCAGTAGCCTCATACCATAAAAGTTCACTGTTCACATTTTTTTCTGAGAAGTCTATGTCAGGGTACAAACCATCTGAAGACTGTAACCATTTAATAGCATTCAAGAAGCTGATGTCAGAGTTATGATACAGAGCTCTACATAATTTTTCTGACTAAAAAAAACGCATATCCAGTGACAATAAAACCCAAGCTGATTAGTCAAGTTAAAAAAAAAAAAAAAGCACAGAGCATAATTATTGAAGTGCCAGTGCCTAAAGCAAGTGTATATCTTCATTTTGAGTTCTGTGTGGGCGCAGATCTGGTCCTGCCTTATCTCAAACAGCAAATACACAGAGTGGAGTGGCGAGACAGACACAAGCACAGAAGAACGTCCTTTTGCAAATCATTAAATGGACTAGTCTCTTCAGCCTGAAAGAAGATATGATGGATGTCTAGAAAAACATAAGTGGTATGTGAGAAATCAATTCTGGGCAATATTGCACTTACCAGAGACACAAGGGGACAAGGAATGAGGGAACAAGGGCAGGTTTGTTCCGAGCCATCTAAAGGTCGTGATTTCCCATACATTTCATAATTAAACTGTGGCATGGTTTCCACAGTCTTTAACTACTGTTAAAGACCACAGAATCATAGAATCACAGAATGCTTTGGGTTGGAAGGGACCTCAAAGATCACTAGATAAGGCCGCACAAAGCCCCATCCAAACCAGCCTTAAACACCTCCAGGGATGTGGCTTCCACAGCCTCTCTGGGCACCCTGTTCCAGTGCCTCACCACCCTCAGAGTAAAGAATTTCTTCCTAACATCTAACCTAAACCTGCCCCCTGTCAGCTTGAAGCCATTGCCCCTTGTCCTGTCACTGCACTCCCTGGTGAACAGCCCCTCTCCCACTTTCCTGTAGGACCCTCTAAGTATTGGTAGGCCACAATTAGGTCACCCTGGAGCCTTTTCTTCCCCAGGCTGAACAAGCCCAACTCTCACGGCCTGTCTTCATAGGAGAGGTGCTCCAGCCCCCTGATCATCTTTGTGGCCTCCTCTGGACATGCTCCAACAGCTCCATGCCTTTCCTGTACTGGGAACCCCAGAGCTGGACACAGAACTGCAGGTGGGGTCTCACCAAAGCAGAGTAGAGGCTCCCTTGACCTGCTGGCCAGCTAAACTGCTGAGGGCAAACTCAGCAGAGGCTAGTGTAGAAACAGAAGAAAGCTCAAGGATGGGAAGGAACACTAGGGAAGAATAACAGCCCTATGTTTTTTATTTCTCTAGTCATCTGCTACAGGATGCTCCCTCCCTTGGCCCAGTTTCAGCCTCACCCAGCCCAGTGGCTCCCACATTGCAAGATGCTTGTGTTGGTAAAAAGTGGACCGAAGCTCCTGCATTTTGACAGCCCCGTTGTAGAATGTTAAAGATTTTACAGCAGATAAATATGACAGTCTGCATACTTAACAGGTGTAACTTGCTAAAACATTTACTCAGCAGCCTCAACAAGTTTACACATACACACCCCACACACATATGTGTAGCTTCTCTGTAGCTTAGTCTTTTACAGCTGCTATTAAAATAACAAAAAAAAAAAAGAGAAAAGTAGAAAATGCATGCTTTTATGCTTTCAAGTATGGTGACTTATTTTATGATCAGTTCATGCAGAAGAGAACAAAAAAGTCAAAAATATGTACTGGTAGTCTCTGCAGAAAGATTTCCAGAATACAGATTACAGATAACAAGCAAGTCCTGTTTATAATTGTGTCCAACAAGCAATTTGTATGTCTTGCCTTCAAATATCCACTAAGGTTTTTCAGTAGAATTATGTGCTTTACGGCATAAACAGCAAAGTAAATGGATTCATATTTTAAAAAGAAAACTATTGTATGTTTTATGACAGAAAAAGTTAGAAGAAATATCTGAAGAAGAATACCATGGGAAAAGGGGAATTTATTAGAAGTGAAGTTTGGTTTGCTGGAAACCAGTTTTTAGGGCACATCCATGGGGTGAACTAACAGGTGACTGCAGTGGGAAAGACTATAGTGCTGTGTCAACGGATGCGAAAAGAGGGGAAAAATTTTCTCCACAGAGAATCCTTCTGGATCTCATGTATTTCAGAAACTCAAATTGCATCAGCAGTCTGCATCAGCCAAAGCATTATTTGTTTATGCTATTCATGACAGTGGCTGAGAGTCACAACGTCAATATTGAAGCTGCAGATGGTGAAGTCACAGTATTGTCTGCTGTCTATTAACAATATTTTTTATTGGAGTAGAACGTTTCAAAAATGTCGTTTCATGTGGCAGTTAATCCTGCTCATATCACAGGCAGATTGCTTTAAAAGTATAGGTAGATCTGGCTTCTCTTTGGAGTTTGCTTCAGAGCAGAATATCTCAGGACCAATAAAGGAGGCACTGTTCATTTAAAATCCAAAACCAAGCTACATGGAAACTATTTTTTCACAGCCATATTCCTTTACTTTGGAAACATTTCATTTATTACTATCTACGGTAGAAAACTTCCTTAAGCAAGAGAGGAAATTCACATATT
The DNA here is from genome assembly GCA_020800305.1 of Porphyrio hochstetteri. Classification (NCBI taxonomy): domain Eukaryota; kingdom Metazoa; phylum Chordata; class Aves; order Gruiformes; family Rallidae; genus Porphyrio; species Porphyrio hochstetteri. The sequence goes on along the minus strand of CM036938.1, from coordinate 7,043,405 downwards.
TGGAAAAAACTGTTTAGTTGAAGTTTTTTGTTCTTGGTGGAATAACTCTTTTCACCATGAAGAGTTACAAGTGACTAACACCAGGTAAAAGATGGTCAAAGAGGTCTTGAATTCTCACCAGACATAGAGCTGCTGTTCATATTCTGTTTGGTGGAAGATGCTTTCTATTATAAATCGCTGGGCAGGGATATTTTATTATACATATACACATATGTAAACACATATGTCTCTGTGTTTGTGTACACATGTGGTTTTAGAGCAATTAGGAAGACAGAAAATACATTCTTTTGAGCTGGTATACGTAAAATCTCTGTGGGTGGGTGTAAATTTTCCACTCCTGACCACAGAATCACAGAATCGTAGGGGTTGGAAGGGACCTCAAGAGATCATCGGGTCCAACCCCCCTGACAAAGCAGCTCCCCAGCTCATATTGCACAGACAGGTGTCCAGACGAGTCTTGAATATCTCCAGAGAAGGAGACTCCACCACCTCCGATTTGCAGCCATTGCCCCTTGTCCTGTCCCCACAGACACTGAAAAGGGGTTGGCCAATTCCCCCTGCATCCCATACTTATGGGATCATAGCCATCTTCCTTTCTTCACAGAGAAGTTTTCTTGGGGTTGAAGAGTCAGGGATTGGTCAGCATGCAAAGGATAGCTATGCAAAAGGGTTCAATGCCTGGAGAAGGACTGCTTTTTCCCTCTCTGTGACACATAAATAAGAAGATGTATTACATGACCTTTATTATTTCCTCAAGTTCAGAAGAGGTATCGGGCAGGTCAAACTTTTAAACTTACAAAACACACTGTCACATTCTTGTTCTTTTGTCCACTTATCTATCCACTGATGCTTCTAAAATGGGAATTTACTCCACTACACGTTGTTTCAAAGTGCTTTATGATAGAAGGCTCAAAGCAAAGCAAAAATAGAAATGTTTTGAAGACCAACCTCTCCCCAGAAATGCTTTTGGACATTCAAGGAAGAGGCTGTTAATATCAGCATGTTGTCTTCATTCAGCCCTTAGTTCAGTATGGAGAGATATGTGCTGGAGGCAGAACCTAGAATGCGCATAGCTAGATCTTCATCTGCTACCTATCATGTTAACCCAGCTAAACTTAACAGAAGTCACTCACACTTTAAACCAGCACGGGAAAAAAGTAATATTAATGTTAGATTAGAAATATTATTTTAAATAATAGTAATAAATAGCAAGAATAATTTAGATAATATTACTAAAAATATGTTCTCCAACAGTGCCAAGTATGTAGATTACATGTAGGGATTAAATCTGTCAGCGCCAACCAGGTGTTATCATATTTAAACACTGTACAGAAAAAAACACATTAGGAAACCAAGCAGAAAGATTTTTAACCTGACATGATCTAACTTTTCATTTATAAGTAGGTTCCTGTCTTCCGTTGCTATGGCAATTAACTAGACATGCAAAGCATGCAACTTAATGACTCTTTCATCGTTTTGTGCACAAATCCAGTGGTCATTTGCATACTGGACATTGTCTGCCTGCAGTTAGTGGGATGGCTGATGGCTAATAATGACTGGCAGCGCTGCAGACTGCTGGACTTGCTTAGGCTACTTTCAAACGTTCTCATCTTATTTTAAAAAACAGCCTCTAAAATTCCATTTGACATTGCAGCTGGCCTTGAGTTATCTACAGCGTGCTGTGCAATTTATAAATCACATGTGGAATGTGATTTAAAAAAAAAAAAGAAAGGTCAAATTTGGTTTGGATGTCCTTAGCTTTGGAGGCATAGTGAGCTACTGACCTCTAGTTGAGAAAAACAAGATAGCTATTAGGTCTGGTCCTTTCTCTGAAATGTATTTCCTTCCTACTTGCCAGCCTGCAATGTAATTTATTTTGCTTCTTGAAGACAACAGGAAAATTTTTCAAGCAACTCATTCAAACTTATTTAAAATGAATGAGAAAGGCTTCAATTTTTAAAGAAATGCTTTTTTTTTTTTTTTTCCCCCCTCCCCTGCCAATACATATTAGCCTGCATTCACAGAAGTTCAGCACAGATGTGAACTCAAATGACTGGCCATTACAATAGCAGAAGGCAAACAGGAGCTGCAGGAGCTGTTCTTGGAACAGCTTTTCCATTTGAAAAGGTGCAAAGAAAACTGAACACCCTATTTCCTTCTGTTTGAAACAACTAATTTGTTTAAAAAACCAGGCTGCACGTACTGCTTTTGTAAATACAAGACTCCAAAAATGTTGAAATAACTCCACAAATGACGAAGAGGCAGAAATAAATAGGTTCATTAAGTCACTGAGATCCACTGACATATTAGGACTCCTGTAAACTGCTGAGCAGCGAGATGTCCAGCACCAGACAGGATTGAACTCTCAGCTATTTCTTCAATGCAACAACATTCAGCCGCAAATCACAATTACCAGCCTACCAATATCTCCCAATTTCTGTGTCTGAGGCATTCTTTTTATCTCTGCTCTTTCCAGAATGTAAAAATGGCATGTTTCATTAGGACTTTAAAAGTACCTATTTTTCTTTTATCCTGTCTTCCTTTCCTTGAAAGTTTTTGGAACAATCTTTCTTCTAAATTATTGGATGATTTTACAAAGATCACAAGATGAGTATAGGAAGAGTAAATCACCTGACAAGGAAATAATAATTCTATATATTCTATCCTCCATAGAAGAAATTAAGACATTCCATTAATAAATAGTAGAAATGAGGATAAATTATAAATAATTTATGGTTGCTGCTGTTGATAGTAGCCAGTATCTATCTTTTATCTCCCTTCTGTATCTCCAGGCTGCAGAAGAACAAATTCACTTGAGTTTCATTTTGCTGTGAAAGCATGGTTTCTTCTGTGGTGTTCTGGCATTTTGGCCCAAATACAGTATCTTAACTTTACCTAAGGAAATTGTTGTGGATACTCAGCAAAGTTGTTACTTTCAGACAGGACCAATGATGCTCTTTCTCTTCCACTCCCCAATGATGAAGCACAGCAGTGCTTTTCCTTCAGTTGTTTTAATTTTTCATTTATAATTTTGTTCACTGCACACAGGCCAGACTGTGGTCAGTTATTTCTGGTAGCATACACATCCAGTGAGCAAACCCCATTAGAGCACACTGCACTGGCACACTCCTAGATGGACTGGCAATGAAGGGTCACACTGGAAGGTTTTTACTGGGTGATGCTCCATGCCTTCAGCAGAATCCAATTTAGGTATGTGCAGTAATGAAATGGATGGTGGAAATAGATTTGCTTGTTGAAGATGCAGATGTGGCCAAGCTTTTCCCATTTTCGAAGGTGGGATCAAAATTCATAGTGGTTTGGACAAATTGGAGGAAAGTGCTGATCAGTGGTGCAATTTAATAATGGCAAGTAGCAAGTCCAACCTTAGGAACTCACATCACAGACACAATATGGAGAATGAAGGAGCTGGAAGTCATTCTGCACTACAGATTCCAACTCTATATCAAGTCTGGGAAACCACACTTGAGGAAGAACTGGTCCAAGGAGGATGATGTGAGGTTGAGAAAGCATGGCCTTTGAGGAAAGACCAAAAGAACAACTTTTTTTTATTTTTATTTTTTTTTTTCCCCTCCAAGAAGAAATAGAGAAGAAATAAGTAAACATATTCCAAACAAAACAAACTCTCTGAAAAGACGAAGATAAAAATCAGGGTTTTGTGTCATCTGAGGGCAGATGTACTGCAGGGAGAGGGATAAGCAACTTTTCACCTTCAAGGATATTTAAACACTGGGATAGACTACTTATATAATAGAAGTTTTATCACAGGCTGTTTCTACAAACATATTAAATAATAATCTGATCCTGAATGGTGCAGGATATGAGCACTGTATGAGATGAAGGACAGTTGAATGAATTATGCCTTAGTTCGAACAATGAACTGTTTGCACCTACTCACTGAGTGTCAGGAAAGGAGCTGTTGAATTCAATTTTCATCTGAGAAGACCTCAGAGGGGATGGGAGGAGAGGAGCGTAGTCTCTTCATAGATCAAGAGGCGTATGTTTAGGTGCTGTTGTGAAATCCTTTCCAATCTCACCTCCTATAAAGTTCTGCCAAGTTCACTGCCTGACAGTTAGCATTTCGGAAATGTCAGACCCTGCCAACAGACTTTTGACTTTTCCAGACTTTAATCGTATAGGGGAAAAATAAAAGCAGTAAAGGTACTTGGGATCACTGTGAGTGTATCAGAGACTGAGGCCCCGAGTGCTGCCAAGTGTCCATGTTTGTTCATCTATACAAATTAAATTTTAGAAGCTATAGCTTCTAGTTCTCAGCTAAGTGCATTTCCAGTTTTTAATTGCTCTTGATTTGTTAAAGAATCATAATAAGATTTCTACTCTTACGGACGTTACTTAATATGGGATGTGAGATGTTTTAGTAAGACAATGATTCAGAGTTCCCACTGTTCCTTGTGGACTATGCGTATAACAACTAACAGTCTGGCTGATGATGAAAGCAAAAAGGACTTAATTGCCTTGGCAAATGTTATGAGCAAATGTAGACTGGAATGGTGCTGTTAAGTGGGAGTGCATTTTCTTTTAGACTTCATTCTGATTGTTGCTGTTTCTCACCAGAGACTTGAGTGCATGCATGCTCCCATTTTTCAGACAAGTGAAGGCAACAGTTTGCTAACAGAAGTTTGGCTCGAAGAAGATTTTTCTTTCAAAGTACATCTTTTGCTTCTGTTTTTAAATGCCAGGGATTTAAAAGGGGATGTGTACAAAGCACTGAAGTGACTATCTGTCATTTATACTGAATGTATTCGTGGTACGACCACGAAAGGTGAGTTGTTTGTTTCCAGTTTTTTACCTGACAACCATTTATACTCGACACATCCATAATCACTGGTGTCAGGACCTTCTCAGCTGGATGGCTGAAACAACTGCTTTTGTTTTCCCTACCTAAAATCCTTTAGAATTCCATAGGGGAGAAAAATCTCAGTGCAGGATAAACCCACAGTGAACTTCCATTTGGTTTTTCAGTGTGGGACTTTACAGTGTCATCTTTGTGTGCAATAATCTTATAAAGGTAACATTCCTATGCAGACATACACATGCAGTCATTTACATATTTAATCCAGTAATTTAGGACACCTTCCTCTAATAAATGGGTGTACATTTGATCAATTATTTAAAATAAGTGGCATTAAAGAGGTGTATAAATATACCCTAAATAAAATTTATTATTTTTTTTTTACTGACTAATTTTTTTTTTTTTTTTTTTTTTTTTATTCTAAGACAAATAAATGCAAGTGGAAAAATTTATCACCATGAATATAGATGTTAAAAACACCAGATTCGAGACATGCATTAACAGACACATCAGCTACCTGGTATTTTTATTCATGTATGTTTTCTTTCAATCAGACATAATCCCACTAAGATATTTGATAATTCACATTTTGTGAGCTTGCTTAATGTTTCCCTTATACAGTGCATATGCTGTAATCTCTTTCTTACTAGACGATATTATGAGTTCAAGTATTTGCAGTATGAAAGTGCTATACAGTATAAAAATAAGTTATAATGGATAATATCCTAAATAACAAGAGAAAAGTTAAATGCTTCTTGCTAAATCAGTCAGTAAAACCTATACTTTCTCTGCGCCTCTCATGAAATATTTGCAAAGGAAGTTGTGAAACTTTTTATGCTTTGTATTCATTTAATTGTGTAATAAAAAAAAATCTTTCTGTTGGATATTTCAAACCCTAGTGATTAATTGTCAGAAAAAAAAAAGAATCAATCCAAAATGGCTAGGTAATGAGGTACATTAAAGATGTGCTTTATGGAAAATTACAGAAAATAGTGCATACTTATCAAAATACGCACCGAGACACTGTTTTGAATATACAAATAAATTGCTATTTATACACCTTCTCCCCTAGAGTTAAAGGAAGAAATAATTCCACTAAATGGAGAACTGTAAAGTTTTATGTGCCATATTTAATAGCATTAAATCAGGTGCATTGCACTGATAGGTATGATATTACTACACTGTGAATGTCATTGTATTATATGACTATTTTTTATTCACCTTGACTTTTATCTGTGGGATCCTATGCATATGGAACCCTACAAGGCAGGAAGCATGCAATAATCTACCAGTTTCCAGCACTGGAGCTACTACAGCAGTAGCCCTCTGTAAATGTAACCAAAATACCAATTTTCTCTTTGCTTTACCTTATCCTTCTTCTGCTTTTCATCTTGGTATATGATCCAGTGCTCCCCATCATTACTGTAAGCAATCTTGTAGGACCCCACGAATTGGACGTGACCGAAATCCTTAGCTCCTTGGGTAATTATGCCAGTGATTTTTGTAGGCACAAGCAGGTCAACCTAAACAAAAGAGAAATAAAGTAAAACATAGAAGAATGTGATTAGAACAGCTTCTGTTTGCAGTCTGACTTTACACCACACCAAAGGGAAACGAGGCAGCACGTCATGCATTGTTGGCAGACGTTCTTGGATGCAGGCAGCAATGCCCAGGGGTGTTAGGAAGACCCTTAATCCATGGTGAGAGAGGACCCAGTCCATGAGGTGGCTTTGCTCTGCTTTGCATCTGTGGCCACCGCATGCTGACACCATAGATAGTAACTTTCTTTCTCCAAGCTCCAAGTTGGTTTACTTTATTTTTCTGTTTATTTATTGTTTGTAACACCTAATGGCATGAGATCAGGGCTGATCTCATGCTGTACTATACATATTCTGTTGTGCTACTCACAGTACCAACAAAACAGCAGTCTCCACTGCAAATAATCTGTAGCCAAAAAGCATTCCCATGTGCTCCTAGTAATCAGAATATGGTTTGCCAGAGGTCGATTCCCTGAGTGTCTTTCCATTTCATTTGCAGTGACAGAGCCAGTGCTTTGCTACATCTTCTAAAAACATTTGCTATCACACTTCTTTTCCTGCTGAACTTTTCTTCTGACTTTAAGCCTTTATTTCTTTTTCTACCTCCAAAGCTCTGACTTTGGCATTCCTCGATTTTTCTGAGTTCTTTATTTTATAATCTCAGCACAAGAATTTTAAAAATGCAAGGCAGGAATCTTAAATCCTAATAAAATCTGAGCTTTCAAGTGGCTTTGACGTGGGTCAGCACATCTGTGATCAGTTCTTTTGAACCAGAACCCAACACTGAATAGAACAGATTTGGGCCAGATGCCTTGGATTAAAATGATCAAGGAACAGAATACAATAACAGAAGCAAATTGACGTAATAACATATTTTTAGAGGAAGAACGGAGGAGTTGAATTCCCTATCAAAACTGACATTTACTTGAAATGCGAAGGTAAAACTGGGGCTTCATTCTGTGTCCTCCAGCAATGCAGCAAGCCAGTAAAAAAAAAAAGAAAAAAAAAAAAGAAAAAAGGTAGATTTATTTCAAACAATAAATGGCTGTGAAGCAGTCGGCATTTTTAATATTGTCTGTTAAATCAGGCAAGAGAGACTAATAGTAAAAATATTACAGTAAAATGAAAGGAGTGCTGAACTCCATGAGAAGATGAGTGGTATGTTTTTACAGCAAAAAAATTACAAAGACAAGGTGAAGGAATAAAGAATCTCTGGCTTATCAAATGCTGACGATCCAGTCTTGTGATTTTTGGGAAGCTGACCTCCACCTGCCCTGAGAAAACTAGATTTTGACTGAAATGTGGGTAAAGACAGAAGAACAGATGTGATACACAGAGTAAGAAGAATCATGAGAAGAAAAGGAAAAATAAACAAGCATAGGCAGTCAACTAGTCCCAGCCAATGCCTTTGAAAGATATATTCTATAGTTTGGTGTTTATAAAGAAGAAAACACAGGAAAGAAGAGCAATCAGACAAGGAAGACCAGAAACCTGTGCCCCAACATATTAAGACAGGTAGAAAACAATGAGTATCAAATCCTTTCAAGAAAAGGAATAATTCAACATCTTCAATACTGAGATAGTGTGGCAGTCACTGGAAGATGTCATTGTCCACAGATTGTCTAATTTATTGCCCTCTGATGGCAGCAATGCTGCTCAGAGGAGCATTGCAAAATATGAGGGAAGTATCCTGGAGAGGCAAAAGTCTTTTTCTTTTCTCTTAGGTCAATGGAGAGAGAGCAGGACTCAGTCAGTGATCACTCAGAGCAGGAGTCTGCTTTGGATGCTCTCATGGTCTGCTTGAAGGGACTTCTTTCTTCTGTAAGGAGTGCAGGGGATATTGCTTCAATAGTCTAAGTGGGCCTCTGGGAAAAGAACGCTGCTAATTAGTATGAGTCTTTAATGAATTAATAAACATCAGGTCTCCAGACCTTGCTTCCAAATATTTTGGAGTCTAAATGGATATTCTGTTTTTCAAAAAGGCTGATGTGGTAAGGAATCACTAATTGGTCTGTACTTCCAGGCAGCATTTGAACTAAGTATTTGAGAGTCAACTTTAGATTCTCTTTATAAATAAATTTAACATTACCATTTTCCAAGTGTGACCTTTTCAGCAGAGAATGCTCTTATACTAAAAGTTAATGTCTCTCCTGTTAAATGGAAAAAAAGCCCCCCTTAAAAAAAGTTGTTTATTTTTAAAAAGCTGAAAGCAATCTAAAAGAATTTCACAAATATTTAACATGGCCATGACACTTGGAGTATTTCTCATAGAAATTCAGAACATGGAGAAAAAAAATTCTTATTAAGATTCAGGGGATTTCAAAGCTAAAATCACAATAAATCTTTATTATCACACAGATCCAATGGTAATAAAAATGTCCTAGTAACAATTGTTTCGTGCTTATAGGACATATCCAGTGGCCCTGTACTCTTGTTCAGAAAAAAGATGCAGAAAGCTGGAAGGTAATTTGGCATATGTTCAGTCTTTTTCTGAAAGACCTACATAGCACTATGTAGAATATGTCTGTGTTTGTGCATTGTATTTAAAAAAAGAAAGAAAAAAAAAAGAACTGATGAATAGATAGGTCTTGACAATACAGACAATGCATGTTGCTGGAGATGGAGGAAAAGAATAAAAGGATAAGCACCAGCACCAGCTTCTCATACTTTAGTATCATATTTACTTATTTATTCATAAGCTGATGAGAAGCCTCCAGGCAACAGAGATTGCTATTAACCTAGCATTAAAAAAATACAGGTTTTACTCTCTTGCTTTATTGCCTTCTGGAAAGGGTTAACACCCATGCTTTTCATTCTTCCTACTGAAAGTACTTTAGATCAGGGAGGTGAGAAGAATTTACCCCAATTTCTCGGCAAAACATCTGCATTAAAACAGCTTAAACGCAAGCCAGAACTCCCCATCAGGATGCAGAACACATTTATTCAGTTAGCGCAGATTGCAAGTAACAGGCAATCAAACAAATTACCAGGGAGAGAAGTTGAATTAACACACAACCACTGTGTACTCTTCAAAGCTGAATGTGATTAACAGGATCAGAATGTGACTTCGGCTCTTTCAATGCAGCAGAATTTAGAATGAGGGAGAGGCAATTAGTCTGCGACTGATAGGATCATTAGCTGGTTACAAGAAGAACCATGGTTTACAGTTTAATGTACATTTCTACAAGCAGCTGATCAAAAAGCAGTTTAACATCTTGTGTCTGAGAGAACTCTCTTGGGCTATAGCTACTTCCTTTATACATATCTGTTTCCCACCTTGCTTCAGATGTTAAAGACGATTTGGTGTGATGTGGAGGAGAATTAATTTAAGAAAAGTACAAAGATAAATCCACCTGAGTATGAAACATTCTAATGAACCACTGTGTGGATGCGTGGCATGAACTCTGCGTCAGCATGCAGTTAAACATGGAGTGACTAGTCTGTGTACTGTTAGTAGGTCTTCTTGATCAGAAAACAGTCACATGCACTCTCTGTCCCTGCTCTGAGTAGTCCAGGGCTAATGAGCCTCAGGTCTCAGCATCTGACTATGGCCAGTCTGCATTGCACTGTAGCCTCTTTGAGAACTGCAACTAAAGATGCAGAAACCTTCTTCCTGGCAGCATTCACTCCTCCCAAAAGCAGGAACATAAGGCTGAGACACTTTTAGACATTAGGGTCAGATTCCCATAAACCAGTCTGGATTTGCAAGCAATACAACTGTAATTGCATGAGCATCATTTCTGGATTCCAGATAGTCCTCATGATTTGGCATTGATTACCACAGTGCCTACCTGTCTTGAATCTCTGCTGTATCAGGAAGCTCAGAATGAGAAGACCAGACTCAAGAAGATACAAATTGTGGAAGCCTCTAAACATTAGTAAGGTGAGATAGATCCATGTGTCCTTACATGGCCACCAGCTCTGTGTGTCCTTGTTTAATCGGAGTGGAGGGAGAAGGAGGTTGGACCAGATGACCCCCAGGATCTCTTACAACCACTTTGTGATTCTGTGGTACCAACCAAAATCCAGCCACACCACCCAAAACGTCGGAGACCAGGAAACCAAGAAGGGCAAGTAGGTTGTGTTTATACTGACAATGGGTGCAGATCTGTAATGCAAAACACCCGACATAGAGAACAGGATGTCTACACAGTGTGTGCTGCAGAGTTTTTACTTCCAGCAAGTCTGGACCAGCTTTTGAATCACATCTTTTGGCTTAATTTCACCTAAAAGGAATCTATTTCATGCTCCGTCAGGACAGTCCATCATGTGAACCAAAGCATGAAAAGTGAAGACAGTCTTTAAAAATAACACACCTTATCTACACTGTAGTAATGTCAAAGGAGAAGAAAGAATCCTCAGAATCCAGGGTGCACCAAGTCCTATTTCACAATGAAGACAATGGTAAGATGGCTCACTTGAACTTCAGTTCAAAGATGCAAAGGAGAGAGATGGGGTAGTGGATTTTGAGAGTGCTGAGGGTTAAGGTTAGCTCAAGAGTGCTTCCTAATAATTATTTGAAGTGTTAATTCCAGCCCCCTCCTTGTATAGATACTAGGTTTCTGCCTCTAGTACAGCTAATTCTATAACTTATATTTTTAATTTGCAATCTTAGAGATGCCTTTTTTTTACCTTTGTAGTTTTTGTGGACTGCTTACCATTTGTTGCCAAGTGAATTTCTGGGCAGACCTATTCTATTTGGGAAATAGAAGAGTGCCTTTTACTTAAAGCACCTGGGACCAAAAGGAAGTAAACCTGGATCAAAGGGACAGAGTCTAGCTGGAGGCCTGTATCTAGTGGAACTCCTCTTGGGCCAGTACTGGGAACAGTGCTATTCATTATATTCTTTGATGACCTGGATGAGTGAATAGAGTGCACAGTCAGTAAGTTTGCCTATGAGACAAAACAGGGAGGGGTGGCTGACACCCCAGAGGGCTGTGCTGCCATTCAGCAAGACTCAGACAAGCTGGAGAGCTGGATAGGGAGAAGTTTAATGAGATTTAACAAGGGCAAGTTTAGGGTCTGGTATCTAGGGAAGAACAGCCCCAGGTACCAGTACAGGTTGGGGACTCTCCTGTTGGGGAGCAGTGTAGGTGAGAGGGACCTGGAGGTGCTGGGGGACAGCAGGATGACCATGAGCCAGCAATGGGCCCTCATGGCTAAGAAGGCCAATGGCATCCTGGGGTGTATTAGGAGGGATGTGGTTAGTAGGTCAAGAGAGGACCTTCTCCCTCTCTCCTCTGCCCTGGTGACACCACACCTGGAATATTGTGTCCAGTTCTGGGCCCCTCAGTTCAAGAAGGACACAGAACTCCTTGAAAGGGTCCAGCACAGGGACACCAAGATGATGATGGAGTGGAACACCTTCCTTATGAGGACAGGCTGAGGGAGCTGGGTCTCTTTAGCTTGGAGGAGACTGATGGGTGACCTCATTAATGTTTAAAGGGTGAGAGTCAGGAGGTTGGAGCCAGGCTCTTTTCAGTGATGACCAGCAATAGCACAAGGGACAGCAGGTGCAAGCTGGACCAGTGGAATTTCCATGTGAATATAAGGAGGAACTTTTTCACTGTGTGGGTGACAGAGCGCTGAGACAGACTGCCCAGAGAGGTTGTGGAGTCTCCTTCTCTGGAGATATTCAAACCCTGCCTGGATGTGTTCCTGTGTGATTTAGTCTGGGTGATCCTGCTTTGGCAGGGGTTGGGACTACATGATCTTTTGAGGTCTCTTCCAGACCTTAACGTTCCGTGATTCTGTGACATGTGAGAATAAGAGGGAATCATTGACAAGCTAAGGGTAGTATTACACTTAAAAGACTGAAAAAACAAAAAGGGCCTGCAAAGTCTGCAGCTGCTGCTTCAGCGAGGTAAGGATCTGCCTATCTCATATGCTGGTCTTACAAGGAGGTCTCAGATATTTTGGGATGCTTAGGGTAACGGTAGAGACATGGTTGGGCCCCTTAATACTATGAAGAGAGTAAAATACTCTTAAACTGTCCTGTACACGTTATTTACTCTTCATTTAAGACTTTGTGAACTTTTCCAGGGAAAACTGGCATACCCAAATAGTTGCTGGCTACACCAAAGCCTAAGAAAAGGAGGGACAGGCTTGCAGTGTCTACAGCATAAAGACAGAACCACAACTCCTATCTCACAGCACCAGATGTAGGTGTTTGGCATTCTCCTCCATGCCCAAACACTGGAGATAAAAGGAAAACTGGTGATGGAGCAGTATACGTGCTGCAGATGCACATCTGCATGTTCCTAATGACACTTCAGCAGCGTTTCTTTTTGTTATTGTAAACTATGAAGCTTAGCATTGCAGCCTGTTTTCCAAAGGCCCATATTATCATCCCCTCCTCATTATAATCCATGATGCCAAATTGCATCTAAAAAAGTTGAAGGAAAAAAAACCAACCACCACACAACCAAAGAACTTTACACTCCTGATAGAGAAATCAAATTTTCATCATGGTTTCATAAGTAGTAGAGTGTTTTTAGTATAGTCACTTACATATACACTATTAGGGTCAATAGTTACCAATACAGAAAAGGTTACAGTAAAAAAATAAGTTATAAGAAGCATCAGAGCATTCTGTACCGTGCTCCACGAAGAAGGATTTTCATTCTCTCTATATAAAGTATGTATTCATATTTAATTGGTCTGTATTAGCTAGGATATGCTGAAAAATCTTCTTCTCATGAACCAGTGTAAAGATGGGGAGTTTTCAGATGAAAGAAGATTGGAATGCTGTGCTTTTTCTTCCTTAAAACTGTGGGGCTTGTTTTCTTCACATCTTTTTCAATTTCAGCTTATAACTTCAACATTATTTTAACCCTGTGCCACCACATTTTTAACATCTATGGTCCTCTAGGCTAAGCTAATAAATAGGAATGTTATTTTCTTATTTACTCCTATTTTCTATCTCTTAAAAATCACGTACCCTCTGAATCACTGCATGACTGCAGTAAGTGCACACAAGAAACAAGTTAGAAAGACTACCATGTGCTGTCTGTCTTCTCCTGTACAATTTAAAAGGGAGAAACTGGGGTGTGAGGCCTGCTGCTTGACATCTCCGTGGGCTGTCAAACATACATATCAGGCCATTATTTTGAAATTTTTGAAGTGAAACACACACAAAAGCTCATTGATCATGTCATTTCCATGAACAACTTCTTAAGGAGCAGCTACTTTTTGACTACTGCAGACTGTGAATCCTTCTTTATCGTATTTATGTACTTAATAATAATGGTTAGATAGGTTACCTGAATGACTATAGAATATTTTCAGCTTTTTAGTTAAAAAAAAAATCAGATAAATCAGATTTATATGATCAACTGCCATTTTAAAAGCAGCATTAATTTCTTATAAGGATACTTTTTATAACCACATATTTTCTAAACCATGACTAATCTCATTTTATTGCTATCTCTAACCTAAAAAAAAAAGAAAGCAAGCAGATTTTAGCCTTAGGATGTGGATTTTCGGAAGCACCAAAGGGAATTGCTACCCATTTCCTATGGGAACTCAAGGCAGTTCTTGTTCTGTGGGCGTAGTATCAGCACACTCGTAAATCTTGCTTGCAGCACACACAAGATAATTCTGTTTTCACACTGATCCTGTAAACAGGAATGACTCCTGTAAGTGTCAGTAGCTCCCACAACTTATCAGGGAGAATTCGCATCCTCACAGAATCATAGAATCATAGAATAGTATGAGTTGGAAGGGACCCCAAGGATCACAGAGCTCCACTCCCCCTGACACAGGCAGGGCCACCAACCTCAGGCCTGGATCTACACTAGGTTGCCCAGGGCCCCATCCAACCTGGCCTTAAACACTTTCAGGGATGGGGCATCCACTACCTCTCTGGGCATCCTGTTCCAGCACCTCACCACTCTTTCTGTAAAAAACTTCCCCCTAATATCTAATCTAAACCTTCCTTCCTTTAGTTTTAATCCATTCCCCCTTGTCCTGTCATTGTCTATCCTTTTAAAAAGTTGAATCCCCTCCTGCTTATAAGCTCCCTTCAGGGACTGGAAGGCTGCAATGAGGTCCCCCCGCACCCTTTTCTTCTCCAGGCTGAACAAGCCCAGCTCCCTCAGCCTCTCTTTGTAGGGGAGGTGCTCCAGCCCTCTAATCATCTTCGTGGCCCTTCTCTGAACCCTCTCCAACAGTTCCACATCCTTCTTGTATTGGGGCCCCAGCTCTGGACACAGTACTCCATCTGGGGCCTCACGAGGGCAGAGTAGAGAGGGACAATCCCCTCCCTGTCCCTGCTGGCCACCCCTCTTCTGATGGAGCCCAGGATACCATTGGCCTTGCGAGCTGCAAGAGCACACTGCTGGCTCATGTTAAGTTTCTCATCCACCAGAATCCCCAAGTCCTTCTCAGCAGGGCTGCTCTCCAGGAGCTCTTCTCCCAGTCTGTATCTATGGCTGGGATTCTTCCGGCCCAAGTGCAACACCTGACACTTGGCAGTGTTGAACCTCATTAGGTTCACCCGGGCCCATCTCTCCAGCCTGCCAAGATCCCTCTGGATGGCTTCCTTTCCTTCTAGGGTGTCGACCACACCACTCAGCTTGGTGTCATCCGCAAACTTGCTGAGGGTGCACTCAATCCCATCATCGATGTCATTGATAAAGATGTTAAAGAGAACCGGTCCCAAGACAGACCCCTGGGGGACCCCGCTTGTCACTGGCCTCCACCTGGACATAGACCCATTGACCACCACCCTTTGACCACAGGATACAGCACTACCCACTCTGTCCAGTAGTCTGAAGTGAAAGATAATTTAGTATCTCAAAATGATAACATCAGGGATGGCTAAACCTATAACCTTTTCTCCTAACACTGAATATTTCACATCTGTGTACAGGAGTATTTTTACCATAAATGTGATTAGAGGATTTTTCTAGAGATGACATAGTTGATTGCACTGGTCACCAACAATCAAGAAACGATTAATAAAAGAGCAATAGTCTCTCTATCTGCTATGGCATATTCAAAGCTTATCAGTCCTTGATGATGCTAAGAGTTTTAAAAGTAGTCCATTAAATTACCAATGATTAAGCAGGCTTAGACATCTGGTGGAGTTAGAAGAAGCTTTTGAACTGCGCTTGTACACTTAAAATCTGTAAAACTGTTCTGTGTTACATCCATCAGTTAAGAGTTCTTGTGGGAAAGCCAAGGACAAAACAATACATACCCATTAAAAGGGGAAAAAAAAAAGAATATGACTGTGAGAAGTGCATGATACAACACACTGACAGTGTATTATGCTACCTTTCTCTCAAGGTCTTCAGCTAAATACTGCTGCAAGCAGTGACTGTGCAGTACAATTTGCTGATCCTGGCACCTAGTTATGGCTAGAAATAGATATGGAAATGGGAAAAAAAATCATTTACATTCAGTTCTTTACATAATGGTAAAAGCAAAAATTGCATAAAACTGGATGAGAAGAAGTAGCTTTTAGGAGTGCAATTTCTGGAAGATATAATTTAAAGCAGTTATTGCTGTACTAACAATAATGATGCTAAATTTTGATCAAAAGCTTTTGACTATGACTAAAGGTGAGAATAAGGTGAAGAAAAGAACCAGAAGTTAAAAAAATATAAAATCTACCCTTTCCATTTCTGCTTGTCTTTAATCTCTGAATAGCATCATCTTGAGATGGTAGGCAGACACGTTCCACTCTCTTTAAATTGTGAGAAGAGCAAGGAAGAAGTTCTATTACCTCTCCTTATTTTATTAAAATACATCTCGAGTTGATGAGCAGATTTACCAGTAAGATTTCCTGCCTGCCAGTGCTGTGGGCTTCATCCCAGTGCAGATTCCCTAGTTTTCTGTTAAAGACTATTTCAGGGAATCTCAGGTACTAGAGTAAAGCAGCAGTAAAATACTGGCAAGCACAGACAGGAAAAGATTTGGAAGGTAAGCAGGAGAAATGTCACCCATTTCACTGTAAGTTTCAGAATGACACTTGATAACCAGAAATGTGAAAAGCAAGGAAGTTAACATTTTATGCCAGCACTTTGGAACTCCACCAGCTTTCGAACTGCAGTCAGGAGAAATCTAGGTATCTCAGATTTCCTTCGTCTTTGGTTTTCAGTGTGTGAGGGGTTTTAAATTGGAATCAAAGGCTGGTGATGCAACGCCTGGGAAAGTAAAATCCTTCCCTACAAATGAATTACTGCGACTTCTGCTTGGTTTTCAGTAGGAAAGATGATGCGACAGCTTTTATTGGAGGACTGATAAATATCTTTGTAAAAATGTTGGGATCATAAATGGACTCACCTACGCATGAGCAGCTCATTTTATTTTTAAAATGAAAGATAATGGTGGTAATATGGAAGTTCATTATTCACCTGGTTGGTTTTTCTCAGGTGATTAATAATGTTGCAAATATTTTCTGCAGTACATAAAAATGTCCCAATAATCTATGAGTATCTGGACTATAGATCAACAAGTAAACTGAAGATAAGCTTGTGCACAAGACATTGCAAAGTGACTAATAATTAATATAGCTACTGAACTGTTGAAATACTAACAAAAACCTGCCTGTAAGCAAAGTTATATCTGCCTAGAAGATAAGTGGGGCTTAGGTGGAAAGTTCCTCCTTGCATTTAAAAGCTCTGAGTGCACAACTCTTATTTTCATAGGAAATGCAGCCAAGGCAACATCATTCAGCCATTCTTTTTAAGAATGACTTTGCCCATCTGTCAGCCAGGATTATTATGCATACTCTGTCTCTTATAGCTATGCTGCTGTAGCTGTAAACTAAAAATGTCAAAATTGTGTTGTGCTACCAGACTTTGAAAACAACAGTACACTGCTTTTTTTTTTTTAATTCTTTTTTTTTCTTTCCCCTCTATGTTCTCCCTTGAAATGATAGGACAGCCTTTTGTTTCCAGAGGTACACTCTTAATTACCAGAAGAAACACACAAAATTGGTGCACCACCAATGTTAAGGACTGGCTTTGACTTTTTAAGCCAGAAAAGTATTTTTCCAGATTTACAGAAAAAAAATCAAGTTTCCATTTCCTTTTAGACTAAATGGCTTGGTACTTTTAAGGCAATAATCTCTTAATGTACTGGCTTGAATACAATTAAAAGCCCTATTAATCTTCATTCTCCAGGACATAAGAAAGATTATCTGTTATTAGTCAAAAGGACACCCTGGAGCCCCTATTATACAGCTTTGTAAATAGACCTCTGGTCAGAAAATAAGACTAGGCTACTAGCAGGACATATCCAACCCTGGGACTTGGTTCTGCCTTTGATCTGACACAGACGCATTTTCTTGGCTTCCAAAACACCCTGTAATGCTTATCAGCTCTCTGCACCTACTACAGAGTGCATGGAAAGCACAAGGCATGACTGATTTGAGGGATTAACATTTTGCTAAAATTGCTGACCAAGTCTGGAGTTATACAGGGAAATATTTTCCTGTTTCCCCAAGGTTTAAAAAAAAAAAAAAAAAATCCCTTTTTTTTATTGGAAATGGAAAAAACCAAACATCCAGAGAGATCTAAGGTGAAAAAGTATGCTTTTCAAGTAGTTGATCACTACCTTGGCAATTAGGAATGCCTGGCCTAGGTTCAGTTTTTGATCTGCACAAGGAAAAGAAGGGTCATGAGAATGGACTTCCACATTCCAGATAAAAATAACAATTGCATTAACTCTTACCATTTTAACCATATATTCTATTTTAGAGCCTTTGTGATGAAATTTCCACAGAAACAGATTGACTGGGAAATATACTAGAAATGTTCAACAAAGAACAAAAAACAGATGATCTAGATTTAGACTAGACATTTGGAAGAAACTCTTCCCTGTGAGGGTGGTGGGGCCCTGGCACAGGCTGCCTAGAGAAGCTGTAGCTGCCCCTGGATCACTGGCAGGGTTCAAGGTCAGGTTGGATGGGGCTTTGGGCACCCTGGTCTAGTGGAAGCTGTGCCTGCCCATGGCAGGGGGTTGGAACTAGATGGATGTTATGGTCCCTTCCAACCTAAACCAGTCTGTGATTCTATGATCCTATCTTCTAAAGAGTTCAAACCCAGATACTGAACTGAAACCCACACGTGCAGTGGCAGGTGATGCAACCTGCACTACATTAAATTAAATATTAAGTAAAGCTGATCTGGAACCAAAGCATTAGTTTTTGAAAATGAATCAGAATTAAGTTGTCTCTGAAATTTGAATGATATTTTTAATAAAATTAAAAGTTTCACTATTTTAGTAATGATAATAGATTCTATCAAATAAATTCACAATTATCTAACAAGATATTTCATTTTCACATGGACAGGTATGAAAATATGAACTCAGAAAAATTTTAAATTTAAGGGCAAAAACCCAAATGTTGCATTTTCATTTAGACTGTTTTCCATATCTTTTTTTTTTTTAAATAGAGAGAGCATCTCAATTTTTGAAAGATTTGTTGGCTTTTTTTTTTAAATTGATAGCTATTCTGTCCTTTTTTACTATGCAGTAATCAAAGGGGTATTGATGATTTTGTGCATAGGCAACAGGGCAAATCAATGCAGAGCAATTATTTCCTTATCTGTATTTTTCTTAGCTTGAAAAAGAACAAGGATAACTGGAGGTCTGTGGACATGGACCTTTGTGGTTGAAGTTACATCTGTTTTGGAATTAAGTACCTCTTCTTATACCTCTATGGATCATATTCCTTGGGAAAAAAACTGTGATGCTCCTACATTTAAAATAAATAACATCATTATTGCATTTCTTCAGATTTTAAAAATTAAAACACTCCTATTTTCATGCCCTAACACACAGGAGAACATAAAAAGAACACAATGCAGAAGGTTGGCTCACAAATACTCTGTGATTCCATGAAATGTATCTCAGCCTCTCATCCAGCACTACAACATGGCTCACAAATTATGTTATAAGGCTAAAAAACCTAGTACCTAACTGACTGAGGCTTGAAAGAATTAAAAAAAAATGATGGCTCCACATGAAGAACACTGGACAAAACACTTCAAGAGTTAGAGAAAGGGATCTGCAACTAAATCCCTTCTTTTGATACTCCCAGAGACCACCAATGTCCAGACAGAACTGGAACGGCCACCATTCAGGAGTCAGACAGGATGAAATGGAGCTTCTGGTAGGGTGCACATGGATTTTCTGAGTCTGCTTGGACATTTTACCTCTTTCACTCACCTCCAACTCCTTCTTCATTGTGCTCTACTGTACTTCCACCAAAGAAAACAACAGTCAAACAAACAAACCACATGTGCATACTCTTAATAAATTTAACACAACCTAGACTAGGTTCCTACGCCTCTCTAAGCCTGCCTGAAATGAACAGAATGAACTCAGTGACTGCTAATGGCCATATCTGTGGCACTTGAAAGCCACGCTGCAGGTAGGTTAAAAGCATTAAATAACATCACCACCACTTGCAGTACAAATAACTACACACACGTTGCAAATAACGTGCTTACTGCTTTCTGTGCTTAACATACTAAAGATTTAGATGACAACAAATGCTATGTCATGTTCATACTGAGCAGATTAGTAAACAGACCCGAGCCATTTTTCAACATAAGAAGAGTGCCAAAATTCCCCAGGAGTACTTTGGCTACAAGTAATTGCAACTGAGATTTTTGAAAAAGAGGAAAATTCTTGGGTTTTGAATCAAAGATAGTAAAGGACGAATGTATAGCTATGGCTGGAAAAGCCAAAGGCAGTCCTCTCCAAAACATAACTATTTTCTATAATAAAGAAGGTTGGATCCCAATGGAAGTAATAGCTGAAGCAGAATATTTTTGAAAATCTACTTTTGCACATACCCACACAAACCCCTACTGAAATCTGTTGCAGCAAACAAAGAGCCAAACACATACCATGGAGGGTGAAGCCTGGTTTGCCATAAAAAAGCAGAAAGGTAGGAAATAATCAATAATTAACAAAGTTGAAATCTTAGCTTAAAATTTTGAGGACTGACACACAGGGATGTGTGAAATCAGAGCATTAAGAAATCAGAAAAGAAACATATTTTCAGATCTTGGGTGATGTGTTTTCTTTGTAGATCCATCAGGTATTTTTTGCCTTTTTTTTTTTGTTGGTTTGTTTGTTTTTCCCATGTGTTCCTGGTGTTCCGTTCTCAAAGATTAATCTCTTAAATTGCTCATGAAACCGTTCCTCTGTCAGGCAGGAATAAGACCAATTTATTAAAAGCCAGTGTTTACTGTTAAAGAATCTGCACCTTTCTGGAAGGCTTGGCAAAACCAGGATCTTTCAGTCAACTTCAAACATGTGGGAGATATCGTGGCACATCAACTTTCATACTCTGGTGGTTAAAAAGTAAATTTTAAAAGTACAAATCAGAGAAATCAACTTGAACATCTACAGTTGTGTCTACCAGGAAAAAGTATAGATAAAAACATGTCGTAACGTAAATGAAGTCCTACTTGATACTAAGGTGCTACATTGGCTGGCAGACTGAAAAAGATTTTTGGCTTATCCGTGCAGCTGACCTTCTGCTAAGTAGAGTTTTCACACAGATTCACAGAATTGTAGGGGTTGGAAAGGACCTCCAGAGATCATCGAGTCCAACACCTCTGCCAAAGCAGGGTCCCTAGGACAGGTCGCACAGGGAGGCATCCAGAGGGGTCTTGAATATCTCCAGAGATGGAAACTCCACACCTCCCTGGGCAGCCTGTCCCAGGGCTCCCTCACCCTCACTGGGTAAAAGTTCTTCCCCATGTTGGTGCGGAACTTCCTGTGCTCCAACTTGAGGCCATCGTCCCTTGTCCTGTCCCCACAGACCACTGAGAAGCTGGCCATTTCCCCTTGTGTCCCTATTATGAACTGAAGTTAAAAAAAATTACTATTACCCAGTTTACAGGTTTTCTCCACTGACTGGAAGTAGATGTTTCTCACTCACATGTTGCGGTTCCATGGAGTGGACTGTTTTCTAACTATTTGCTCTGCAGGCAGCAGAAAATATGCCTCTATTGCTGTAATGCAAATCAGCAGTCATCTGCGTACTGACTTGCAACAGATCACTGTGCTTATCTCGGATGACTCAGTGAAAGAACATAATTTTCAAATTTGCTATTGCTATTGCAGTAGTGAAAAATGCTCATTTTTCTGACAGAAAAAAACACAGGCATTAATAGAATGTTTATATCTTTTTTTTAGAGCAGCAGCATTTTAGGTACTTTTCTTCACCACCTGATTCCCAGGAAAGTCTTCACAGAAAGGTCCTGCCAAGGTGAGGCTAAAAAGACTCTAAGGTTATACCCGTGGTGGATATAACTGTCCTGTTTTTCCCAGAATGGTGTGTTAAGCCAACCATATTTAAAGGCTTTGTGGAACTGGGTGAGAATATTCTGCTTGGAGCAAGCACTGAATTGCATTTCAGTTGGGATTAAGCAGTTTCTTCCTCTTAGCCATTAAAAAAACCCACAAAAAAGAGCCTGATTAACCTTCTTTATGCGTACTGACGTGCTTATCCTGTGAACTTCATTGAAAACTTTGGCTGTGGGCACTGCACACATGTACAAGCATTAGAGATCCTGAATTCACAAGAAACTACTAGCTCAGCGAACCTGACCTTCTTATATCACAGGTCTCACCCCGAAGACAGAGGTCATCCCCCAAGAGTATCGAGGTTAGATATTTCAGTCCTTTTAAACTGCAAAGCCGCGCACAAGGCAGATGAAGCTTTTCGTACCAGCACTTTTGATTATAGCAGAACCTTGCTGCAGCAAAGGCAAGGGGCTTAACACAAACTGTTAGGGGTTAAAAAGGACTGGAAAAAGTACTTTGTACTAGAAAGCACTTTGTGGCTCTCTGTGGTAAATGGCCAATACTCTGTCCTAAACAAGAAAGTATCTGCTACAAAAAACACTGAGTTTCTTAACGCAGAGTGGGTAGTTTGTTCATAGTAGTGGCTTAGTACTGTGGGTGAAGAAAAAAATGTCTAAATAAAAACCACCAAAAAATGCCACTATATTAATTTCCAGTATTTTCAGAATTAGAATGCAACCAGGTTGTATGAGCCCTGATATTATCTGCTATATTCAGTAATTTATTTTCTGCGGTTGAGATGATGATCCTATGATGACAGCATGTTTTGAACTTTGGTTTGAAAGATGTACTTGGTATGTATGTCTGCAATTATGCTGGCACACAGCAGCATAAAGGTCAGAGGCTAAATGAGAGCAGAGTGTTTGGGCTTTTAAAGTTATCCTCTCCGCATTCTTTACTTCTGTTTTTGACATTCAGCTGCAAAAGAGAACTATAAAGAAGAGCAGTTTTATTTTGATTGCCCCAGTAATGCACATCTGAAATGGGCAATGGCCCTTTACAAAGCAAACAAACAAAAAAACCATCCCACAAAAAAAACCCATTCCATTTTCTTGGGACTTCACGTAGTTCATGAAAGCCTTGCTGACTGAGATGGTGGTGAAATCATCTGCAAGCAGAAGTCTGGCTGCACTTTTGATTGCTCAGAAGCCAACCAGAGTCTTTACATCAGCAGGCTTTAGAAAGAGCTTTTATTTGAAATATTGTAAGATGGCACCAGCTCTTGACAGCGGGTGGGAGCAGCCTGTAGAGACTCTCTTGCTGGCTGTAGCACAGCAGAGAGAGCATGGCAAAAGATCACAGCTGCGCATGCTAGCAAGGAACACGATTCATCTCTGACTCTTGCAGGGCCAATGGAAAACTCCAAAAGAAATTCCATGCAAAGTTTTGAAATAAAACCTTGGGGTTTTTTAATAAGGCAACTCTTTCATTGCATTTGCATATATTTGGCATGAAGCTGTGCCAGGGCAGGTTTAGATTGGATGTTAGAAAAACATTTTTTACTGGAAGAGTTGTCAGGGCCTGGAACAGGCTGCCCAGGGAGGGGCTGAGTCACCTTCCCTGGATGTGTTAAAAAAAAGGGTAGATGAGGTACTTAGGGATATGGTTTAGTTTAGGATGAGAATGGTTGGACTTGATGATCTTAAAGGTCTTTTCCAACCTTGTTATTCTGTGATTCTGTGATTCTGTGAAAAAGTGTTCTTCAATTTTAGAAGTACTCAAATACATATACACTGACCCCCACATACATATAACTTACACAGACATATATATACTTACCTGCACAGGTATATACATTAAAAATGTGCTGTATTTTTTTAAATGGTTTTCATATTTCCTGATCTATGAAGTTGCTGCTTGGGTTACAAGAGCATACTGCCAAACGTAGTTCTTATTTCAGTTTTCCATCAAAATTCTGAATTCAGAATTATTTTTCAAATGAGGCACTCTGTGCCCCTATAGCAGGGAGATATATAGAGGGATTTTTCTATCTCTCTGTATATATATTTATATTTTTTAATGATAAATTCAACCATGATCAGATGTAAGCATGTGTTGGAAGAAGCAGTAAGAAAAAAAATAGGAGAAAAATATTGCAGAAAGCAAGTAGGAATAGTGAATTTCTTGAAGTAGAGCAAATCAAAGAGCGTGAGACCTGTGACTAGCGGTGTTCCCCAGGGGTCGGTGTTTGGTCTAGTCTTGTTTAATATCATCAACGACCTTGATGAGGGAATAACATCCACCCTCAGCAAGTTCCGATGATACAAAGCTGGGAGGGGTGGCTGACACACAGGAACACTGCGCTGCCATCCAGAGAGACCTGCACAGGCTGGAGAGCTGGGCAGGGAGAAACCAGATGAGGTTTAATAGAAGCAAGTGTAAAGTCTTGCACCTGGGGAGGAATAACCATCTGTATCAGTACAGGCTGGGGGATGACCTGCTGGAGAAGAGCTCTGTGGAGAAGGACCTGGGGGTCCTGCTTGATGACAGGTTGGCTGTGAGCCAGCAGTGTGCCCTGGGGGCTAAGAGGGCCAATGGGATCCTGGGATGCATCAGGAAGAGTGTGGCCTGCAGGTCAAAGGAGATGATCCTCCCCCTCTACTCTGCCCTGGTCAGGCCCCACCTGGAGTATTGTGTCCAGTTCTGGGCTCCCTGGTATAAAAAAGACAGGGATCTCCTGGAGAGAGTCCAGAGAAGGCTACAAATGTGATTAAATGCCTGGAGCGTCTTCCCTACAAGGAAAGGCTGAGTGAGCTGGGGCTGTTCAGCCCTAAGAAAGGACTGAGAGGGGATCTTATTAATGTTTATAAAAAACTTAAGTGTGGGATACAGAGGGAAATGGCCAGCCTCTTTTCAATGGTCTGTGGGGACAGGACAAGGGGCAATGTCCTCAAGTTGGAGCACAGGAAGTTCTGCACCAATATGCAGAAGAACTTTTTCAAAGTGGGGATGATGGGGCCCTGGGACAGGCTGCCCAGGGAGGTGGTGGAGTCTCCTTCTCTGGAGATATTCAAGACCTGTCTGGACACCGACCTGTGTGACCTGTCCTAGGAAACCTCTTTGGCTGGGGGGTTGGCCTCGATGATGTTTTGAGGTCCTTTCCAACCCCCACAATTCTGTGATTATGTGAGAAATAATGTAGGTGATCTAATGATAAAATGGGAATAAAACTCTGTGGGATTCTGTGGCTGTTGTATCTGGGGCAGTTATAGCTCATACCCACAGCTTGAGGAAATCTAATTTTTGTCATGATAGCAATGACATAGATATTGGATGGCATTAAGTCCCTAATATTTTTCATTAAAGCTGCATGAAATATTAAAATTATGTATTTACATTATTTTCATTTAGTCTACATGTAATGTTCCCTTATGTAGGCTCTGGATGCCATAGCCATACACTATCAGAAAACAATGTAGTTGCATTTAGAAGGTTTAAAATAGCTGCCAGTGTTTGGTCTGAACAAAACATGAAATCACAGAGGAATAAATACTCTGCACAGGCACAAGCCTTTTTCATGTTCCACTATTTGCCAATACTGGGATAAATAATTGAGCCTTAGAGCTTCACTGTGGAAAGCACCTTCTAGAGAACATTTGTGATGACAGGTTCTACCCCTGAGCACCCACAGTGACAGCACATGTAGCAAGCAGACAGCTGACACCTTACCTGACAAGTTCAAACTATTCTACAAGTTTATAGTTCAATATTATTAGAAACCAACAATCACTTGTCAGGGCAGCACCATTTTCCCATTTTCAAAAGTTATTTTCATTTTTGGCCTGTGGAAATCCTTCAGAGCAAATCTAACAGTAACAGGACACACTTAGTCCTGTTCTGACCCACCAGGAATGCTTTGGTATTCTGTGGAACCAAAGGATAGTGCCAAAGTTAGCAACGTGGTCTTACTGTTGGTGACAGCAAGTGTATCAGTTGGAACGTAGGAATGTCTGTTCTCTTGCAAACCTTGCCTCAACTACACTCCCACTGATGCATGCAAATGACATGATAGTTCTTATATGTAACTATGCTTCCTCAAATACTTTTGGAATACTCAACCTTTTATCATTACTTTCTGCACCAGTTTACATGTGCTTATGCTTATTACCCAATCCCCTCTGTCTTCTCTGAAAGTCAACCAAAATAATCTAGGCCAAATGAAGACCAAAACCAAAAAAGGTCTTCATAAAATTTTACCAGGTGCTGAAAATGCATTTAACCTGCTGACAACACGTTGTTACATATAACTCACATCATGTGGCATTGTCTTCAGTTTACCGCTACAACGGTAAGAAACACACTGCACATCACACAGACTGCACTTCCTTTGTTCACAGGGTTTGGAGGTGCTTAGGTTGCATATCAGGGAAGTTAGGCTTGTTTCTATGCAGCAGATGGAATGTAATGATTCTGGAGAAATACAGAACTGATCTTTTTGAGAAAAAGCACTGTGCAGAAGAGGAGGCTGAGGGGAGACCTTATCACTGCCTACAACTATCTGACAGGAGGTTATAGAGAGGCGGGTGATGGTCTCTTCAGCCAGGTCACAGGTGATGGGACAAGGGGAAATGGCACAAAGCTGCACCAGGGCAGGTTCAGATTAGATGTCAGGAAAAAAAAAAAACCTGAAAGAGTTGTCAGGGCCTGGAACAGGCTGCCCAGGGAGGGGGTTGAGTCACCAAACCTGGATGTGTTTAAAGAAAGGGTAGATGAGGTACTTAGTGATATGGTTTAGCATAGGACAGGAATGGTTGGACTTGATGATCTTAAAGATCTTTTCCAACCTTGTAATTCTGTGATTCTGTGAAATGAGATGGAAGTTGCCAGTATTTTTATGTACTTCTTAATGTAGACCTCTGCAATATACATTTTTTGTCTGCTCAAACTCCTGGAAGAGCCAAGTCTTTTCTAAACAGAAAATCAAATCAATGAGAAGGGATGCAAGAAAGCTTTTTCTTTCCCTAAATGCTGATAATTTTATCTCTACCAAATTCTATCCTGCTTGTTCTAGGGATGTCTCTGCATGCATGCCAACAAGATTCATAGCTATGTACACAGCCCAGATGTAGTTGGTATTTGTTGCCAGAACATCCTAAGAAATTACTCTTTCATCCACAGCAAACTAAAAATAGCAGAGCTTCAGAACTGTATGTATATCAACTATGCTTAAGTTTATCTGCAAGCCCCTACAAGGAACAGTGAGACACGCACCTTCTCCTGTCTTTTGCAGGTGTGATCTTAAATTAGTGCAATCTTATGTTGTGTCTTACTCTCCGTTCCCAAAAGCACACTGATTAGCTTTGCCTGTCTCTTGTTTCACTGCAAGAGTCTGACAGAAAGCTGGGGGCTGTTGTGGCAGCTACAACACCGGTGACAGGCCCAAAATAAAGGTTTAACTCCCACAGCTGCCCAATTAGAAGTATTCTCATCAGGCTGCCTGTGTGTTTCGTAACTCGTTTCCAAAGTGGTTTTACCAATGAAAGGTAGCGATGTAAAAACCCAGCCTTCTTTATGCATATTGCAATTGGATTTATTAATGTTGAAAATGAAACTCCGTGGGTTTTTCTTCCCCACTGAGGAGTAAACCCAGCAGTATACTTGTTAAAAGAAAGTATTTCAAAAGCGGCATTCGTGGGTTTTTTGATTTATTGCTTAAAACGTCTTATTCATAACAAGCTCACCACCGTAAACCATCCTGCAGAGATCTGATTATTACAGCACCCACTTGCACTTAAGTACCGATGAGCAACAGGGCAACATAACCAGAGATAAAATACATGCAACTGCATTTGATTGTTAAGGTAACAAAATTAGACACTGTAAAAGAGCAATCAGTAACACGCTGCAATTGTGTTCCTTGATTGTTTCAGAATCAAGTCTTTTTCCCCAGCTTACCTGTATTGAATCAGTGAATGCTCAAACTTGTCTAGTTTCATAATTTTTCCTCTTCTTTTGACCCAGAAGCATTGGATGTATACCAATGTGGAATATTTACAGTATATGCAGCATGGCTGACTTGAAATCTTGACATCTGGATGCTTTGTGAGTATACAAATGCAAAAAGCTCTGAAACTTTGCAGGTTGTTTGACTAGCTGCAATGATAGACAGTGATTAGTGATAGATGGCTCCACTTCCATGGGCGCCTTGAGGTATGCTTCCAAACTACCATGCCCTAGACTTTGTACCTGCCCCAAATAATGCAGCAATTCTTTTAATTACAATGAAATAACTTCTCTCTTACTTTTATTAAGTAGGTGTCCATGATTTTCATGAATCATAATGGAAGGAGTAGAAGGACTTCTAAATGCTGAGGTAGAAGAACATTGGTGCCACAGAAACATCAGTCTAGAAAAAGAGATGTCCAACAGCAAGGTGATGGCCCTTCCATAGGGTTGCCATCCACATGCAGAGGCATAACAGGAGGAGGCAGATGGCCAACCTCACTTTGTGGCTTCCAGATTTTGACGAGCATGACAGTTAGGAGCCTGCACCAAATGTTGGCGTGCCTGAGATGCAGGAATGAGAAGCAAAAGGATGGGTGGTAAAGATACGTAAGACTTTGTTTAGGTTAATGGGAAGAAATATCCACAAGAAAATTATAGCAGGACATTGGCAACATGAGTCAGGCTACTGTGTTTGAAGGTAGGTAGGGTGTACTGGATTTTTTTTATAGTAAGACTGACCTAACTTTTACCACAAGTCTGGCACCCGTGTTACTTTTCAGTGGTAAAATGTTTAAAAGACTTTGCCCTACTTTGTGTTGGAAGTGACATACTGACATTATGAAATCAATATGCACCTCAGGATACCCTCACCTGCCTGTTAAATGCCACAATTTTGGTGTGGTAGACAGAGGTGCAAAGGTTTGGATTACAGCTTATAGAGCAGAATCTCTCCACAGTTTTGAAAAGGCATATGAGCATTGTCAGTGACAACATTTCCACCCCCTCTCAGATAGGTAATTCTGATTTAAATTTTATTCTGGCAGTGTGACCAGTGCATGACTGCAGTGTATCATCCAATGTAACGTGATGCATCAGATCAATGACTTTGATCATCACGTAAGGCTTCAGAAGTACTCTGCAAAAACAACAGTCACCACTTCACCCCTTGTGATGCGGCTAATCAAGAGCAGCTCATCAGGTATTGCAACATGTTCCTAATTCCCAGAGGAAGCCACCAGCAGCTATAGTTGCTTGGAGCTTCTGAAAGGAAATTCAGACCCTGTTACCTCAACTGTCTAGCCAGGGAAAGAGGCAAACCACTTTTCTTGTGGAGAGGTTGTGAGCAGAATGAGGAAATCTTCTGCAAAGCTGGCGAAAAGTAGGTAAACATGACTTTTGCTGAGAGCACTGAGCACCTCGCCAGGTCATTCTATGAATCTGAATTTCCAGCCCGTAGCCTTTTCAAACTCAGGTGCTCTCAGAAAGAGAGAACTGCCTAAAATACTCTGGAGAGCACTTTGAGCTTGTTTGTTGCAAGATCTGTGAGCACATATACTCAAGCAAACCCAAAAGAAACCTGAGGCCCTTTTTCAGTGTGTGGTATGGACCATGTAATTATTGCTAAGCGTGTGTAAAACTCAGTAAAACTAAAGTGTAAATGCATCGATAATGGTATTATGAAAGGTTAAATATTTCTGTAAATATTTCTCTATTTGTTGAAATCTGTTAGAATTTACATTTGCACAAATGTGTACTAATTTGGAAGGCTGTACAACAATTAAGACAAAGTCAATATAATGATTAATATACTAATGTATCTTAACAGGTCTTCAAGCATTAACTTTGCAGCCTCCATACTACGTCAATTGATCCACTGTACCAATTAAGTCATTCTTTAAGAAAAGGAAAACAAAAGACCTAGAAAATATATGTCTTGTAGGCAGGAAGTGATGTCAAGGACAATATACAAACACTTGTGTGTTTATTGTTGGGTGCACAAGCTCTTGTTTTCATGCCAGTTTCCTACTGCTTCTCCTTCTCCCCATGATGGTCCTCCGTAAATACTATAGCAGCTTATATTGTTACAACGGAGTGTTAAGTATTCACTGTTTCCTCTTAACATCTTAGCCTAAATCAGACATTTCTGTTACTGGGAGCTCCAGCTTATACAAAGTGCTTTCAACTTGGTAACAGTGAAACAGAGCAGAGTGAAAAATCTTTCCCCTTCTTTATGAGCAACAGGTCGCTATCAGTTCTCACCAAAGAAACACAGGAGGTTCTTGTTTCATGAAGTTACTCTTAAGTACATGTTACAGTACTTATTCTTCTAAATTCACTCAGCTATTCTTCATGATGTTTGTAATTCAACACTGAATTCTGCATGTCATCCTTATTTGTACAGTGTTTTGACAACGACATTTTACAAGTACTATTCATTGCATATACAATGCATTTAATAATGGCTTGTTTGATACTAAGAAAGACACGCAGACATGAGTAATCAGATTTTACATCTTTGTTCCTCCCCCAACACCCTTGCCACCCCGCTATCATTTATAGTGGACATAGCTAATTATGTTCTATATGCCTTGACTGCCTACTAGTCACTGTGCCACAAACATGATGAATTTGTGAAGTTGCAGTAATTTAAGCTTTTTGTACATAGCTCACTACCATCATCTTGCCTGTTCTCCAATCATTTATTTAACGATGCTGAAAAATACTGACACGTACACAAATCAAAACTACTATCAGTGCCTTTACACTTTCACTGACCATCAGTAGGACATACAAATTCTTCTGTGGAAAACCATCTTTTGCCCATTTACACAATAGCTCTCCTACTTGTTTAAGGAGTGTAAAGCCCTCTGTGCAACTTTGCTTAAGAACAGAAATGATATTGTGAAGATTGCTTGATGTTATCACACATAATGGCAACTTTAGAGTTTAGAAATATTGGTAATGAAACAATTGGGTAATAACAGAAAATGTGTTGTTCTCCTGGCCACTTGCTTAATTCCTTACGTAGGTAGGTAATTTGTTCTATGGTGAAGGTATTTCAGCTATATAATGTGAAATACAGTACAGTGCTTGAGATGAAATATATGAAAACTGAAAGAGGAAGACATACACGATTTGTAAGACACAAGGAAGGCTCCTGGCAGATCTCAGGTACTTATTACCCAGCACTAATGCGGTCCTCCTTGCTCACCTGACAGTGCTCTAGGGAGCTTTTCAGTTCAGGGCTATGGATGAAACCAGCCAATCTCCTAAAAACAAATTCCAAATACTTTGAATTACCTATCCATATAATCAACTTGCCCTGACTGCCAGCCTCCCAAAATTTTCTCCATTTCCTGGGGGCTAATTGGAAAAGGCACGTGTTAATTTCAGGGGACAGCACGCTGGGAGACCACCATTCTTGGCTATGAAATCATTATGTAGGAATATTTTTCTAGTTATTACTCTAATAATATTGAAATAAAACCAGCTGGATATTTATATTAAAATTACTTCAAATAAAAATATTGAATGACAAGTTGGGGTACACATAATCTGAAGTAACTTTTTTCCTGAAAGGTAGGTTCCTACCCTGAGCTAGTCATGTCAACTCAGCCAAGGGAACAGAGTTCTCACCATTGACTCTCCTTCCCCAAGCCAATCATTCTGTATCTCCCAGAACAGGCATCTCAGGAAAGCAGTGATTGCTCTTTGCCTCCCTTTGAGAGAGATTAGGTGCCACTGACTTGCTTGGATTTGACTAAATAGGTTCAGGAAAAATACAGCCATACCTGTGGACACTAAAGAATCCTACTGAAATGATATTTTACAGGACTATAAAAGTCCTAGTGTAAACTGGAACAGCAGCTGTGGGATATGATCCTGCAGAAATGAACCCGAAACTTCCACAAAATTAGGGTAGTGTCTGTAAATTAATCTTTGGACACTATCCTGAGTCATTCAGATTATGCAAGGTTAGTGGAGAAAACTGTTTTGATTGTTAGACTACAGAAACACGTGTCCTGTATTTGGCCTGTAGCTCTGGGCACTTCCAGCTAAATGAAATAATTTTTTGAAAGCAGTTCTCCTAACAATAGAAATCCACAAAAATCTGAAAATAGTAATAAAAAAAAAAGCAAAATCAAAACCTAAACCAGGTTAATAAAGTATCATTATTCTATCACATCCTTCTTGTTCAGTTTATTTTTCCCTTTGTGTGACTGTGGAACCCTCACTTGTACAGTAAAAGTCTCTAGGGAAGACTGACTCTAGAAAACAAGTTGTAGTGGTGCAACTGGTTTCCTAAAGTAGGTACAAAAGTAGATGCAAGAGGGAAGATATATACATGCATGTTTGCTTAATACACTTGCAGCCTCCAGCAATTTTCAGATAAGGGAGTTTCTTGAGCCTCATGTGTTTTGTCTATATAATAATTTCTAAAGGATTTTCCTCTCAAATTCATATCAACTTCTCACACCCACAAAATCACTTGTCAGTCTCTCTTGTCTAGCATGCACTGTGTAAAACCGCCCCCTAAGAAGTCCTTCACACTGCTGATGTCCTCTAGTTCTTGTCAGACATACTCCCCTTACCCAGGCACAACATTCAGTATCTTATTATCCACTTATGGGCACGACAGAGAAGAAATGAGAGTGCAGAAAGCTTGAAATTCCTAAATCTTCATTTTGTAAAGTTTAGAGGCAGCTAGTGGTGTGGGCTAACATTGCTACAGCAAGTGCCATACTAACTTTTGATGTGGATTTTCCTTTTATTTGTACAAACCTGCTAATCTCATGTGACCCCCCTTCATTCTTGCATAGTGAAAAATAACAGTACCTATTCTGTTTGCCATACATTTTCTCCATACTCTTAGATTTTTTTTTGTTATGTTACACACACATAACTTAAAAGATTCATTTCAAAGTTAAAAAAAAAAACCCACAACTCAATCTCAGATTGGTGAAAGTCTGTCAAGTACCTTAGGCAACTGAGCCTATAGATGTTATGGATAATGAATCCTGCACCTAACAGGAATGATTGCTCTAGAAAGGGAGAGGTGTATGGCTAGGAATTGCAGTGCACAACACTGTTTATTCCCAGTCATTATCCTGTGCATCATGGCAAAAATATATAGAAAAAAATACCAGCGTTTACACTGACTTCACTATGTTCTGGATCAGGTTTCTTAGAAACATCAAGCATTGATTCTTAAATCTAACTCAAGGAGATGAGCTTGCTGTCAGCCATATCTGAACACTGACTACTAGCTGGCTTCTTCTGCTTCAAGTAGGCATTGTTCATCTTGGATATTAACGTTTGTGTAAAAACAAGCCCAACATATTACTATGATAGGTTAGTTAATGGCAGTTCCTGAGCTGTAAAAATCCTGCCAAATAGCTCCTACAGTCTTTTGTGGGCAATACTCTCATACAGTCAGTGTGATAAACTAATCTGACAAAATAACTGAACTGCCTGTCTTTGTTTTTTTCCCTGATACATGACAATTAAAATCAAGTGCAGTTCAGTGAAGAGATCTCTGTTTTATAAACCATGATTTTTAGAACCATGGCATTGAGTTTCTGATTATGCATCTCCCTTTAATCTGTGAAACAATGGGCAATACAGTGAGAAGTGACAAGTCATAGAATAACAGAATCACAGAATGGTCTGGGTTGGAAGGGACCCCAAAGATCAGAGTTCCAACCCCCCTGCCACAGGCAGGCCCACCACCCATCCAGCCTGGCCTTGAACACCTCCAGGGGCAAGGCATCCACCGTCTCTCTGGGTGGCTCCTTCCAGCACCTCATCACTGTCTCTGTAAAAAACTTCCCCCTAATATCTAATCTAAACCTTCCTTCCTTTAGCTTTAATCCATCCCCCTCTTCCTGCTATTATCTACCTTTTTAACAAGTTGATTCCCCTCCTGTTTCTCTGCTCCCTCCAGGTACTGGAAGGCTGCAATGAAGTACCCTCACAGCCTTCTCTTCTCTAGATGATCAAATTGTCTAGAAAGCTCCTCATACAGAAGTCTCTACTCCAGTTTTAAAGATCACATTGCCTAAATGGCTGAAGTGCAATACTCAAATGAGATTTAGAGTTCTCTGTAAAACTGAGGAACAGATTAAATTTGAATAATTAATTTTAATGTTTTCATTTATTTTCCTGTGCATTAAAGTTTAACTTGCTTATATCTTTTAATGCAAGAAATAAAATTTAATTCCCAGAATTCAGTTCTTGTTTCAGTCAAAATGAAATGGAAAGGCTCATGTAATGTAGGAGGACTGCAATGTAAATTGATTAACCACAATTTCCACCTTCTGAGTGAGTTTCCATAATAGATGACAGCAGACTTTTTTAAATCACAGACTTAGATGTTACTCAACATGACAACATTTATTTCCAATTGCTCAACTTTTTTCCCGGAATTCTGTTCCATTTGAAGTTTGACTTTTCAGAGGGCCAAACAAATACAACACTGTGATCTTTTGCTACCTACCTTCTCTTGCTTCACTAGTGAGTGTTGGTATTTTTTTCTTTAGAACTAAAACCAGATAACATTTTATGACATTTTGCGAAAAGACTGGAATGCAATCAGAAAATTTAAAAAAAAAAAAGGGGGGTGGGGGAAAAAGGAGAAAGATTCTCTATCCCCATACACATCTGCAGAGATATAAAGTAACTCAGATATGCAAAATTCTCATAATACCCTTCCTTCATTCTCTTATGTTTTATTTACAATGTATATTTTAAATGGAAAATTATCTTAGAATTAAAAAAAGAAATATATATATAGTCAGATTGACTTAGCAAAACAAATTTATATGCTATAGGAAGGGAGAGAAAGAAAATAAAGGAACCCATGTTAAAACTTTCTGATAAAAAACCCCAAATAACACTTAAATTCTCATAAACCAGAGATTTAATTTTTAATACCAAAAGACTTTCTAGGACCATGAATTATTGCTGTGAACCTCAGGAAACAAGGTTTCTAAGCTCCCCTCAAATACAAAAAAAACCCTGTGATGCATTTCAGAACACAAAGCAAATCCTACTGTGGTCCTGCAATTTATATTGATGTACGTTTGGGGGAAGTGAAAAGAATAAACTGTTTGGCAGCAGATGTTGTTAAAAACAGTCAACCTCTATTAACTAAACTGGCAGCTGTTTTAAAGCAGCTCTGAGATTTATTTTGAGTAAAGAAGTCCTCCCAGTGGAGGAAGATCTGCAGGCAAGAAACAGGCAAGCTCGTCGAAGGAGCAAAATTAATGTATCCTTCATCTGTTAGTCACCAGGCACCTCTCTACTGATGGTCAGGCTATCACTCCCACCAGCTCACTCAGATTGGGCTCACATTTTTCTAACGTGTGATCCATCACACTGTTGTGATGTCCCCACACTTTGATTGAGGTTCACCCCACTCACTCTGCACGTGTTATTATGCAGCACGTGTTTATAATATACAGGAAAAAAAAATAATCCTGGTAATTCCAGAGATCCTGTTGTAGTGGATGAAGCACCTTCACAGGCTCACTGAGACACTGGAAACAACATGGCTTTCTTCTGTGGTGGACTCTGAGCTACGTGACTGCTGTGCTCTTAGGCCCTTGCTAAGTCTGGCAGCCTCTATACTTGTCCAATTCAGTTGGTCACTGAGTTTTATAGTCGTAATATCAACACATAAGTTAGCTAGTGAGTCGATAAACCACCTTCTGAAAATCTCTTACTTTTATTCTTTGGCTCCATAAAACAACATCAGCTGAAGCTGCCTGTTTCTTCACAAAATAAGCAAGTCTTAGCTGCTCCTCCAATGCGCCTCTGAGGCTTCTGGAAGTTTAGGATGCTCAGCATTACACAGGAAAACACAAAACTGAATCCACAGTATCTGTAGATCTGCTATATAGTGGCAGTGTTTGAGTTCAATGCAGCTGAATTATAAATAAGACAGACTGAGAAACATCCTGAGGTAAAGTCAATAAAAATAAATTCAGGTAAAGGAATATAAAGTGAGAGTTTGTTCCTATATTTATAAATACTGTATCATGCCTTCGTAGTATTTCTGATGTTGCCAAAGGGAGATCATTAACCATCTGCAGTAAGGCCTTTAAAAAACCATTCTGATAGTTTTCTTCTTAATACTTCTTTGCTGAAAATAGTATTGGTGTGTTGCATTTCTCATTACCTCTGAGCAACAATGACCCATTAAGATAGGTCTAAAAATTCTTACTTTTGCCATTAGAAATAACAGATCTGTGTTTTTTAAAGAGATGTTTTCATTTTACTAGCTATGTATAGAATTAACTTCTAATTGTGAAAATATTTTTCTTCTTAATGATACAACAAAGAAAAGCTAGGTTGAAATAGGATTAATATATCTTGTGGTTAATTAAACATGAAGCTTCTAAGGAGATCACTCCAACAACAAAAGCAATTAAGACTTGGTTATGTATAGGACATAATTAGGCAGGAAGTTCTTGTAATTCCAAGGACTAACTTTAAAAGTATGCATTCCTTTAAAATAACCTGTTATCTGACTTATTTTAGAGAAAGCTATCTAATGTGAGCACAAGCGCTGTCAACTCAGATACCATCTCAGCTCTGTCCTGATGTCAAAGATGAATTATAGATTAAAAAAAATCCTCTTTTCTGAGGAAATTTGCCTCTATTTCTATCTTTATGCCTGTTGAGTAAATCTCAGCTCCAATGAGTAGATGTACACACAGTACAAAATCAGTGAGGAAACTCTGATGACAGCCTTTTCTGATACTCTATATTACAAGTCTCAAGGTGCTCTTGAACAAGACCCAGATAATTGAAGAAATGTTTAGTTGCAGTATTTTTGAGTCTACTGTGATTTCCCTTTTAAATTCCCCTTCTCTCTTTCTCACCTTTTCTGCTAAGATTTTTCTCTTATGTCATGTTTTCTGACAGGGAAACTGCTCTTGCATTACTTAAGGATCAAGCAGGATGAATGTTATTAAGCAGAGTGGAAAGAGGGTCTTCCACAATACATTGCTATATAGACACACCTGAGTTAACATGGAAACCAAGACTAAAAGAGCCAAGCTATTAAGTATTCTGCTGAGCCCAACACTATGATTGTGATGTTATTAGGGAAAAATACATGATGAAAGCAACGAACAAGTTGAAATTCAGAAACAGCAAGAGAAATGTGCCAATCTACTTTACGTGACGCTTTAACATGCTGAGATGGGACTAGTTTAATTTTCCTGCTTACTGCTAGGTAAATATCAGCCTGGTTAAGCACGAGTCCCCCTCCTCTGAAGCAGGCTGTAATGTAGTTTCTTTCCTAATCATTCAGATTAATTTGGGGATCCCCTGCCACCACTCCTTCTTTGTGCTCGAGTCTCAATTTCATTATTTACTTAGCAAGAAAGATACGATCTCTGTTCACCGTTTGCCAAGCGAGGAACCGATCTGTTCCCATCTATTTTGTATGGTGAACAGAATAAGAAAATGAATAGCTGATTTGAAACAAACATGTTCTGAAGTCAAAAGGAATCTTGTAATGCAGCTTTGCTGTGGTTTTTAAAGTGGCATAAAGACTGAAATCATACAAATGCAAAACTGAAAGACCTGTTCAGTGGAGAATAGCTCTCCACGATTTTGGTATATTTTACTCATAAGATCTTGACAGATACATGAAGAAAATATATGTGTTTGGGTAGTCAAGAAGCAACATCTGGGAACAAACATGTAGGGCCAAGAAAAACAGCACAGTCCAGTTAACAGAACATCAAGCTATCACAAAACAGAACCAGTCCCATTACCACTCTATTTTTTTTTCTCCTTTCATCCTGCACTGGCTTTTCTCTCATCTGTTTTTTCCTCAGGTATTTTTTGCTGCCTAAATATATTTGACCTTGTCAAGGTTGCTTCATTGCTTTCCATCATCTGTTTTTTCTTTGTCATCCTTTTGTCATCAAGACTGGAAGTATTGTGGGGCAACAACAGTGACCAGTTGTGCTTGCAAAAGTAATTCAGATGTAGTTAGGAAAACAACAAACAGTTTTCTTAGGAAAAAAGTGGATGCTACTTTGAAACACTGCTGTGGAAGAATAAGGCACAAAACACATTTGTATCATTTCCTTCTGTATTTCGATCTACCTACTCTTGTAGCCATTTTGCTTTTTTAAGAGATGTCAAGGAAAATACAGTTTTGTTTCACAAATAGAGACAGAGAATTATTTCCAATCAATGGATAGGATACCTAGGTAAAACAGGCAGGCATTTAAAACAATGAAAACCTAACATCTTTCCATTAAAATTTAACACATGACATTTTCAGAAGGTGCTGCTATTGGCATCGAGTAAGAACAAAATGTCCACTGTAAATATACAATAACAAGAACTCCTCCAGAGTCAAATCCAGTGTATATCAGGATTCAGAGCAAACAGGGAGTTTTTGCTTATACTCTCAGATTTTTTTTTTTTTAAAGCAAGATCAAAAACTGTTATTGTAAATAGGAAATGGGTCATTATTCAATTTAACTTCCACCTGCAGAGGAGCGATACACAGAGAAAAACAAGTCAGTAAGGGGACTGACAGTACTCTTGCAGTGCCATAGAGCTAGA
This sequence comes from Porphyrio hochstetteri, assembly GCA_020800305.1. Lineage (NCBI taxonomy): Eukaryota > Metazoa > Chordata > Aves > Gruiformes > Rallidae > Porphyrio > Porphyrio hochstetteri. Next base: position 7,005,158 of record CM036938.1, on the reverse strand, counting down.
CATGATTCAACTGTTTATGGAAACTTCTCAACTCATTTTTGTTAGTGGTGATGAATTTATTATGTTTCAAAGATAGGCTCTGAAACACTGAGTTAATCTCTCATTCTTCACTGAAGACGCAAGAGAGAGTAGGGAATATGATTCACTGAATAGAGTAGGACTTTGTGCAATGAAATGTTTGCTCCTGTGAAATCTAAGCCATGGCTAATTTACAATTCAGATGGACTCCTTCCTTTCTACCTCTTTATGAAGGTGTTGTGATGTGAGTTTTATCCCCAGTTATAATCGCGCTGCATCTATTTGTTGCCTATTTCCTAGGCACCTTGCAAGAAGGAGCTTGTGTACTCTGCCTCTCCTAGCAATCTCCTTGTACTTGGTCAGAGCAAAATCAAACCAAAATGATAAAATGCAGTCTAAATACAGCACTGAAAAGGCAAAATAAACCAAGACTTTATGCTGCCTTATTTAATTTCAAGGCTTAAATTCAATTACCACTATAAACATTTCCATAAAATGAATTGCAGAAGAAAGCTTTGCAAAGTCAAAAGCAATTTAGGAAGGGCAATGCTGAAATGCACAATTTAGTAACATTATTAATGTGAATAATGCATTTAATTTTAAATGATTTGGGGGAAAAAAAAAAGTAAGTGTAATGGTTTAATCTAGACAGTAAATGAGCCCCACGCAGTTTCCTGCTCACCCTTCCCTGCCAAGGGGATAGGGAGGGGAATGGGAAAAAGCCCCCCTTGTGGTCTGAGGTAAAGACAGTGTAATAGGATAACAAAGGAATTGAATAATAATAGTAGTCACATTAAGAACAATAGTAATTGATGCACAAATGCAATTGCTCTCCACATGCAGAAGGGAAAAAAACCCAACCTGATGCACAGTCTGCCACCAACCAGCAATTCCATCTCCTGCCTTGCTTCCCTAGTTCTGTAGAAAGCATGATGTTACATGATATGGAGAACTTTGGCCAGTGCGGGTCAGCTGTCCTGGCTGTGCTCTCCCTGCTTCTTCTGCACCTGGCAGTGCAGGAGAAGCTGCAAAGTCCTTAACTTACTGTATACACACGAACAACCCAGCAATAGCTAGAAACATCAGGGTGTTATCAACAGTATTCTCATCCTAAATTCAAACCACAGCACTATACCAGCTAATAGAAAGAAAATTAACTCTATCTCAGTTGAAATCAGAAGTCTGGGTTAGAGAGTGACATCTTGAATGGCCACCAAATATTTGCTGGCAGGTAACTCTGACTTGGAAATCAGGGCGTATCTTTTAATACCATTTTTCTAAGAGATGTGTTTGTTAGTAGCATTAAAAAAGCATTGGCAGTGTAAGGAGAGACAGGAGATATAGAGGAGAAGAAGGGAAGGGAAGGGAAAGGGAGAGAGAGAGAAAGAAAGAGTAAGAGGAAGGAAGGGAGGGAGGGAGGGAGGGAGGGAGGGAGGAAGGAAGGAAGGGAGGGAGGGAGGGAGATAACATGACCAATATTGACTGTAAATATCTTTTAGTATCCCAATAAAAAGCATGGTGCAAAGAAAGGTTGATCTCTGTAGAATTTGTCTTTTGCCACTTGCAATCTGAGAACTCCCTTTTCTGTTTGTGAGAAACTGCAATTAAAACACAGTACCAACTTTGTGTCTGAAGAATGAGACCTTTTGTTGCTGTACATGTAAAGGACACTGAGTTCGTTCTGGATCTATCGATGGTAGTGGTTTACTGAAGCTGCAGAGAAAGATACATGCCCTTTGCTTATTATGTGTTATAATTAAGCTTACAATTTGTATAGAATACTGTATCTTTCAAAGACCAGTAACAACAGACTGCTTAGCAGTCCAAGCCTTCTAAAAGTCATGTAATTTCCTCAATATGTTAATTACTGGATTGTTCTTAAACCAACTTTTTATCCTATCTTAATTTTGGGTCTTTCAAGCCTATATTTAATTAAGATGCTGTTAAGCATTTACTTTCTTCCCAGAGTGCAGGTGTTAAAGTAAAATCTTTAAGCTCTTGGCCAGACAGAAAGCACTTATTTGTCTACTTTAACCTGTATTAGTGTTAATGCTTGCTTTCCTAACAACACAATTCCGAAGATAATTAAACAATCCACACAGTTTTCTCCTTATGTGTTGTTTTCAGCATTTAGGAAATGCTACAACATAGTGATTTCCTAGCTAGTAAGCCTCTACAGAATTTATTACAAATAAACAAATACAGCAAAAAAGGGGGGAAGGAGGCAGGTGTGATAATAGATGAGCAGCAAATGCTACATGAGAGACAGAAGTTTGGCTAACTGCAATGGGGTTTTTCTTCCCATATTGAAAAAGGGGAAGATTCACCTCACGTAACTGTCACTGTTCAAAGAGTCACCTTCTAATTTAAGCTAATTGTCTATTGCTCTCTGTGGCTAACAGCATAAAGGCATATCTCCAGGGTGATTCATAACAGGAAACTTAAGATATTTAGGGCAGGATGAAATATTCCCTGATAGTGCTGTCCTCTTTCCATTGACCGTAGAAGGAGCCTAAGCAACTAATTAGAAGTAGGAATTTTAATATATTCATAAATTACTTATGTAAATTTTATATATAGAACCTATAAATTTAAAAGTTGGTGTAGTTTGGTCCCTCTGTATCAGGCTATATAGTGAATAGCTTGGTGAAATGCAAAGGAAGGTCTAGGTTGTCTCTCTAGGCTCATCTTAGCTGTGCTGTGAATGAGGCTGATGGAGCTGACATAAGGCACAGTTACCTTCTGTGTTCTCTTAATCCTCATTTATCTTAGTTTTTAGACAATTTCAGATGACTTGTGTTGGTGGTGCAAAGCACAACACGTACCACTGTCAAATTTTGTAAATACTGGAGAAACAGCACAAGCACTACTTTATGTAAGAGTAGTCTATAAGAAAAACTGAGTAGGAGCTGTGTCTGGTTTAGCTTTTAAATAACAGCTCTTTCATTTGATCACTTAGAAGCTTAAATGCTGCAAATAAACATTAGACAATGAAGATAAGTGGATCCTACAATGGTGTAAGACTACGTAGATAGATATGGGTTTGCATATATACCACAAAAAGTGAATATATATATATATGGAGTGAATATATATATATATATGGAGCACAATTTTGCCTTTGTTTTCAAACACGAGATTTTGTGATGTAAAAAAGATGGTCATACATTAAACTGCCTGAGTAAGGCAATTGAAGAACCGAGACAATTGTTTTCCAACAGTGTTGATGAAAAATCTCAGTAATATTGCCTAATACTGGAGATTAGGTTGGCAGGAAAATACCTAGCCCAAATCTATTACACTACCAGCAATCATCAGATTTTAAAAATGTGCTGCTTTGCCAATCTTCAAATAATCTGCTATGTTTTCCAGCGACTGTTTTTCCCTCGTAGTGCTTAGCTGATTCCATTACATACAATCATCAAAAGGAACATTAGAATAAGGCATTGCTTGTTGCTACACTCTGCTATTTAAGGGAGGGGTGATTTTCTTAGAACATCTGAGCTCAACTCTATAAAAGAACTGTGGATTAACTGTATCAGGTTCATCCCTCATGCACATCGAGCTGCAGAACCTTCCACTAGCTCTGCAGCAAAATACAAGCTACACAAGCAGACAAAAGTAATTCTTGCAGAGAGTAAACTGTTTTAAAGTTTCAAGTGCAACTAGAAACATAAAGCTACTGCAGTGCTGCTGGTGACCTGAAGATAATACGGAGATATAAAAGGAACCTCAGCAGGCTTTCAAGATGGGTATCCTTTTCATCTGGCTGTGCTCTGTGGGGATAGAGGCCTCCAAAAACCCCAGCATATCACCGTTTTTAAGATAAAAACCAAAACCCACATACAATTAGAAAGAATGAGGAAAACACACAAAGCAATTTATGCAAAGGAGGTGGTTGTGGGGGGAGAGGTAAGCTCCAGCGATTTGGAGACACCAAATGAACTGAGATGCCTCAGCTCCAAGGGATGTTGCAGAGGATGGTAGATCAGAGACACAGCATCAGAGAAATTACTTGCTGAAGCACCAGGCAAAGGCCAAACAGGCAAAGGCATTAAAAGTACAACGTGTTGCTGTCATTAGGCAGTGAGAGAGTGGGAATTCAATACAATTACTGATATGGCATCTGCCGATCAAGAAGAAACAGGGAAATATTTTAAAACACCAAAATACAACTAACAGTAAATAGATAAAAAAGAGTTTAAGCCTAAGTCCTGATTTTATAATTTGCAACTGCAGAAAACTTGAGTGGGAATGGATTTTTGAGGAAAATGTTAATTCCTTTGAATGGTAGTCTCAGCTAGGAAAATGAGATGTGGAATGGTGAAAATCTGTTTACAACACCAGTCACCAAGCATCTGAAAGAGAAGTAGGAATAACTTTAAATAATCTTTATAGCCTCAGCACCTCATTCTGGGCATAAGGTGGGAAGTACTTTAACACTTCCTTTAATGCCAAATAACCAAAGAAATGTGAAGTGGGGTGATTGGCTGGAATGACATTCCTGGACTCTGTCCAGGAGGAGCAGAAGCACTCCCCAAATTGGGAAAGCAGCCTGGTCATGGTAGTTCATCAAGCGATGCTCAGAAAAGCTGCTGAGCTCATGTCATGGTTTAACCCACCCAGCAGCCAAAACAACTACACAGCTGTTCACTTGCCCCTCTCCACTCCCAGTGGGATGGGGCAGAGAACTGAAAATGGGGGAAAAAAACCCCAAAACTTGTTTGCTGAGATAAAGACAGTTTAATAGGACAGGAAAGGAAGATGAATCTGATGATGATGATAATAATAATATGCAAAACAAGTGATGCACAGCACAACTGTTGACCACACAGAGATGATGCTCAGCTAGCTCCTGAGCCATGTTGCCTCCCACACAACACTCAGTTATATACTGCGTAAGACATCATATGGTATGGAACATCCCTTTGGTCAGTTAGTGCTGGATGTCCTGACTCTGCCTCCTCCCAGCTTCTTGGTTGCACCCCACCTTCTCATAGGCAGAGCAGAATGAGAACCTGAAGAGTCCTTGACTGCTTGGCAACAACTAAAACCATCAGTATGTTGTCAACATTATTCTCATCCTAAATCCAAAACCCATCACTAAGCCAGTGAACAGAAAGAGACTTAACTCTACCACCTCTGAAACCAGGACAGCTAGTTCAAGGTAACAAAGGATGCTGACAAGATTTTTCATTCTTTCTTTTCTCACTAATTAATCTGAAATGCTTGGCCTTGCTTAGTTCATGTTAAATTTATCAATAACTAAGGGAAGAAAACCATTACTTCTTTTTTTTTTATTTTTTTAAATTGAAATTCCTCCTCTCCCCATCTAGTCCTTAACTGTGCTATTACTCAGATAAATTCACAGAGGTGTCTCTAAAAGGAAGGGAGTCCCTAATGAAAAGTATTCAGGAGCACAGAAAGTTGCTTCAACTGATTATTTGCCTATAGATTTAATATGGCTTCTGAATCATCACAGGGAGACCTTATCACCACCTACAACTATCTGAAGGGAGGTTGTAGAGAGGTAGGTGATGGTCTCTTCAGCCAGGTGACAGGTGATAGGACAAGGGGGAATGGCATGAAGCTGTGCCAGGGCAGGTTTAGGTTGGATGTTAGAAAAAATTTTTTACTGAAAGAGTTGTCAGGGCCTGGAACAGGCTGCCCAGGGAGGGGGTTGAGTCACCTTCCCTGCATGTGTTCAAAAAAAGGGTAGATGAAGTACTTAGGGATATGGTTTAGTTTAGGATGTGAATGGTTGGACTTGATGATCCTAAAGGTCTTTTCCAACCTTGTTATTCTGTGATTCTGTGATCACCTTTAAAGAAATGGGAAGAACACCCTTGAGCAAGCATGTGGGAGAATTAAAAAAACAGATTAGGACCCAAGGAAGAACAATTTTGTTCGTGTAATCTAATCTCATTCAATTTTCCACCACATCACAAAAATCCATTCTTCTATTACTAGTGGTGATCGTGGTTGGCATGAAGGAGTGTTGTGTGGGGAACCTGAAGTTGGTAAGTCTGTATCAAAACAGATTTTCCACAGTGGGAGCACCACTAAGGTGCATATTCTTCTTGAACTAAAAATGCAGTCTGTGTGCAGAGACACATAGTACTTTATATTCCTGCCCTCTGAACCTAAATTATGGATGTAGCAATCCAGAACACTTTAAAATAAAGGGCATACTTATTAATAGCTGCATTTAAACCACCTAGAAGTTTCAACATTTTCCTTTTTGAAAGAAAATTGAGTAAAACAACCCCAGCTCATGGTGGAGAAGAATTCATCTCTAGAGTTCATCCAAAAGTGCTGTAAACTGCCTGTAAGTAGCAAGTAGCATTTATACACATGATAAAAACATCACTTCTCAGCAAACATTGTCACAGCAGGTGCTCTGAGATATGCTTCAGCACACAAGCTTTTAAACAGAGGCAATGGCAATGGCATTTGGGCATGGATCCTCCAAAACAAATGTAGATCTGTTCCAGTCATCCACATGCCACATACTACACCAATAATTTTTAAAGGCATTCAGTGGGTTTTTACCCAATTTTATAGACTTTCTACTGAAAATCAGAAAAGATCACAGAATCACAGAATCACAGAATAATAAGGTTGGAAAAGACCTTTAAGATCATCAAGTCCAGCCATTCACATCCTAAACTAAACCATATACCTAAGTACCTCATCTACCCTTTTTTTGAACACATCCAGGGAAGGTGACTCAACCCCCTCCCTGGGCAGCCTGTTCCAGGCCCTGACAACTCTTCCAGTAAAAAATTTTTTCCTAACATCCAACCTAAACCTGCCCTGGCACAGCTTCATGCCATTCCCCCTTGTCCTATCACCTGTCACCTGACTGAAGAGACCATCACCTACCTCTCTATAACCTCCCTTCAGGTAGTTGTAGGTGGTGATAAGGTCTCCCCTCAGCCTCCTCTTCTCTAAGCTAAACAGCCCCAGCTCCCTCAGCTGCTCCTCATAGGATTTGCCCTCCAGACCCTTCCCCAGCCTCGTTGCCCTTCTCTGGACTCGCTCCAGGACCTCTATGTCCTTCTTGTGGTGAGGAGCCCAGAACTGGACACAGCACTCGAGGTGTGGCCTCACCAATGCCGAGTACAGGGGCACAACCACCTCCCTAGACCTACTGGCCACACTAGATAAACTAAATAAGGCATGTGGACGAAATTCAAAAAGCATGGAAAAGTCTCACTGTTGAATTTTCATATGGTAGGCCAGCTACTTCAGCAAAATCCAGAAATCTATGTCTTCCTTTGAGCCTGTTTTAGGATACCATGGAATCAGTATTGGGATCATTCCCTGTAACATGTAATTGCTGAGGGTAAAGGGTATATATGTAAGTTTGTTCCCATGCGCTTTTTCTTACAGATGTATTTTGACTAAACTGTATGAAAGCAGCATGATAAAACTGCAGTCAGCATGTCAAAAGTTCCAGTACAATACTTTGCATTTTGAAGAAAAAATAGCAAAGAGAACAAGAATGAATGGATGAATTTAAATAGCGGGTATGTCTTTCTTACAGAGTCATTACCTAGACTTGGAAGCATGTGAGCCCATCTCTACTTGTGGACTGATACAAAACAAATAGCCTATAGTATAAGTTAACAACCAATTTAAGCACTGAAAAAGCAAGTTAATTTAATGCCACCTGTTTGTTTGGGTTTTTTTCCAACAAGAAGTGTTATCACACTCTTTTAGAAAAGTATTGTTAAGAATAATAACTTTCAGGAAAGGGCAAGTTGGTCGTTTTCTTGTGAAGTTCATGAACTCTTATCATAACCATATGACAAATGAAATAAAAGTATTTCTTCACAATTTTCTCTGGACCAGATTAAATATATATATATATTTATATCCCTGATAGTTGGAGAACTTGCAGGGACTGTACAAGTGGTAAGAATCAATTTGCAGGTTCAGGTAAGTTCAAGTATAGCAAGATACAGATTGGGAAATGTTAGAATATAAGAATGAACTCTGCAGCCCCTTGCCATCTGCAGTTAATTAAAAATTCACTGTCACCCACAGGAGGAATAACACTCCACAGGGTACTTCTGTGGACACAGCCTTGGTTTCTTGGTATCACTGATGGGGCTAGATATGATAAAACTGCCCTTCTTTTTCATTTGCTTCTCCACTCTAAAACACAGCAATTAAACCTTCCACCGCTCTAGAAGTCACTAACTGTTGTTTCAACAAACTGCTCAAAAAAACTTTCAGCAAATCCCAGGATGTCCAGTTATTTAAAAAGTTAAATAGACAAGGCAACGGCTCCTCCCTTCCAGGAGGTGTGTAAACTTGGGAGAAAAGGTAGTAATTGTATTCTAAATTGCTTAGCAACTGTAGGTAAGAAAGATAATATGTCGTAATTTATATGTGAAAAGATTGCTGGGGGTTAGTAGCCATGTCTAGAGCTGTTGAGGATTCCCACTGAGAACTGCACTGCAAACTGGCAGCTGACTTAAAACACTGCTATTTCCAACTGTTCAGAAAATGTAAGTGTGTCAGCAACTGGTCAAATAGGCTTCCACACCAGTAATTTATTGCAATCTTAAACATTAGCGTACTACTTACTTGTATAAACCATTCCCAGGCTGAAAAAAAACCCAAACCCTGTGCACAACTTTATAATGAATTCATGTGCTGAATCAGTCTTGATAGCTTCAGAGCCACGGCAGAAGGTAATTCTGATCAGTCGTGATCAGACAAAGGTAATTTCCATGGTCTGGGTTTCTTAACACACACAGAGCTGAAGTAAATACACTTTTTCAGGGAGCTCTGGAAGGACAGGAAGGCAGGGGGAGGGGAAATAATTTCTCTCAACAGAAGTGCAGAAGCCAGTTAAAGGGATCAACAATTACTATTTGTAATATATGTATACAAAGGAAAATTCATGGGTGCTGAGCAACTGCTGAGGTTGGGCTAGTGGAGGTGAAGGTTTCCCTGAGCTGGGTTTTCTGCAGCCGAGGTACCAAAGACATGAAGAGCTGTGTGGGTTTTCATAGGTTCACCATCTACATGTGGAAGAGTTAGGACGGTCGCACTCAAAAACTGAATATGAAAACAATCCTCAACTAGTTAACCCTTCCCATTGCCTGAAACACAAAGAAACACATAAACATTTGGGAAAACATACGTGAAACTTTACCTGCAACCACTGCGACTGGTCATTGTGGCCAGAAGTCCAGGCATTAACTTTTCCTTGCTTGTCCAGACGGGCTTTCCTGGCCTCCCAAGCAAACATGTCCATATTGAGTGTACGGAAAACACTGGAGGCAGTAATCTGGTAGTCCTGTATGTGTCCAGATTTCATCCCTAGGGGTTCAGAGCAACCTGGAACAGCAAAATAAGATCTGTGGCACTACCTACTTATCTCTGTAAGTGGTTTAGGTTTTCCATTATGGTAAAGAAAACTAGCAATTCTCAAAGAAAAGGCTTTAATCAAGACTATTGTTGCAGGAACTTGCAAACAAACAAATGAAAAATAGCCAATTCAAGGCACTTTATTTCAGCACTACCTTGGAAGAATGAAAAACAAGATAGAGAACTCAATGTATTTTATCCTGGCACAAATTTATGAAGGCAAACAAACAGAAAAATTACTTTTGTCTCTTCTTACCTAGGTTTTATTTTTCCGTCCAGCAGCTTCCTATTGTTTCTCCTACTCAGTTTGATTTTATCATGCTTTTATGCCCTGTCACATCAACCATGTGCTTGCCTAGTAAGGAGACAATTTTTCTTAAAACCATTGCTGAAGTAAAATGTTAGTGAGCACTGAGCTCCTCTCCACTTTTCAATTACTTGACACCTAGCCAAAAACTTAGAAAGCCCCAAAACCCACTGACAGAGTGGAAGACTACTGAAAAAACAGCTGTAAAGGAGGGGGAACAGTAGGAGATAATTGCATAGGGAAAAATGAGAGTTAATGGATTATTTGTTTAAACCAGCATCATTCAGTTATTTTACATCCCACATCAATCGTTTATTTGGATTGCAACAGAGGATGAATCTTGGGCTCCTCCCTTCTCTGTTGGGTGTGCATTGGGGAAAAAAATAAAGTGACTGGATATTCCTCTGCCTTGCTATTGTATGGTGGGACCCAGGAGAGGGAAAACACAAGCTAATAGTAGAGACACTTTGGTAACAGCACTGTCCGGAAGCCAAAGGAGGCAGATAAGCTGCCTGTTTTGATGGTTAAAATAAGGAAAAGAGAAGCCAGCCAAGTGGCTGAGAGCAAGAAGGCTGCTAAGAGGTCAGGAAACGTGGATGTATGGCTGGGTGGAGTAATGTTTGATGGTTGGTTGAGGAAAAGGTGAAAGAGGGAGATGTGAACATAAGGGGGGAAAAAAAAGGATTTGATTCCTGCCCAGCTGTTATAAACCTGCACATGTGTAGCTGTCTTAAAGTTTTAACTTCACAGATGTGGTGATCCTACTTAGTTCAGTAGCTGACTTAATGCAATTAAGTTCCAAATACAATTTTAAACATGCTCTAACTCTGAGTGAGAGTGTGCCCAGGATCTAACGTACCTGGGTCTGCAAGGAGTGTGTCATCACTGTGAATGCACAGAGCCTTGAGTTTATGTGTCATTGGGAAGACAAAGGTTTTGCACCTAATAGGTGCATCCCACATGTCTGATGTTGTTCCTATCAGGCAATAATTTGCTGAGTCACCAGCTGTGTTTCTTAAAGCACAAATGTAAGTTGTGAAGGCTTTCCTGCTGGGACCCTGACCCTGCTCAGCTGGTGTCTCTTGACAGAGCCAGATCACAGTGTGACTGCTTAAAACACCTTCAGAGTTTTTTATTTTGTTTTTCACTTTATTTGAGCTAGAGATCAAAGTTGGTTCTCTTTTTCTTAAAAGTTCATTTCCTCCACAGTATGTTTACCCAGACTTAAAGACCTGATTCTTTTTTTAGTTTCTTTGATATAATTTGCAATGATCTTTTCGACATATTCTACTTTCTGCTTTTCCCATAAGTCTAACACACAGACAAGTAAGTGAAATTATTAGTGATTTGCATCAGGAAGGTAAGATCAGGGCCTTTGTTAGTAGTCTAACAGCAGAAGCAAAGACATATTAACAGACAGATAATAACAATTCTATGCTCTTTCATGTAATAACTGCTATTTAAAATTTGAAATACTGTCATCTCTCATATTCATTTAAAAACCAGTTATTTTTGGAAAAAAAAAACAACAACAAAGAAACAAACTTTCAGAACTGATTCTTAGGGCACCAAAAGAAAATGCACAGCCTTGCATGTAGAATGAACTATCTAGTTCAAAAAAACCACAAAACAATTTTCCTTGGAGTAGGAGGGAGCAATTGATAGCAGAGTTGAGAAAGACTCATTTGTTGCTTTAGAGAAGGACTTTGCTTATTATTCAATTCTGAAGTATTGCTCCCGGATCACAAAGGCTGTCAGCAGGAATGGTTCACCTGAGAAATCTGAAGGAGGTTCCTGACACAAAAACATGGGTTGTCAAAGTGGTTTTTCTGTGCTGGTCCAATCCATCAAAAATATTTCTATCTTTCTGGAGTATTATTATTGATTTATGAAACAAAAGATGTACCTGCTTGTGCATCTGTACATGCGTGCATGCATTAATGGGATTTTACACTCTCCTTCCTTCTCCACTGCCCCAAAGGGAGGAGTAAGACAGTCTTTATAGGTAGAAGAAGAAAGTGAGATGAACAATCAGAACCAGAAGAGATGAACATGATGCATGTTGGTGGTAGAACAATGCCTTAGTGCCGTGTCACAGACAGCAACAGCAGACCCAGGAGCAGCTTCTCAGCTCCTCTAGTGTCTTGCTGCAATAACAGACGATAATGACTCTTTATTTTGATAGGTGAGCTATAATCTGGAGTGCAAAGGACCAAATCATCAAGCTAGTATAAAACTTTTGTGTTTATAGATAGTGGCAGCCTTATAGAAGTGTATTCATAACAATGCTCATGACTGCTCAGGACATCTCCTCTTCACAGCACTGTATTTTCTTTAAATTTGCTTTGTAATGTTCCTGCAAAAGGATTCAATCACCCTTCCAGTCTTTACAACCTGGTAAAGTTAGTAGAGATGATACAGACATGCTTATGGCTATGCGCAGTGGAGCACCTTCAATCAAAATGTTTGAGATGCTTTGGATATCACCATCTGTGATAAATGATACCTGATAACTGCATATTTAATCCTGCCTAGGTGTAAGTCTGCAGGTACTTCTTTTTTGGTCTAGTTCAATGAAACAGGCAGTGAAATAATGAGCATAAGGGAGGATTAGTATATGAAAATTGAAAGAATCCACACGAAGATTATTCTCTGTTGACTCTCTTGAGGGCACTTTTTACTCTTCAGACTGCATCCTATACTGTGACACTCAGCTACCTCTTCTTTCAAGAAAGCTCAAATCATCAAAGGAAATATTAAATATATTAAATATATGCAGTGGTGGAAAAAACACAAATGGATCTGCATGCAAAGGTCTACATGCTTCATGTCTGGATTCATGCAGTACAGGTGTAAGTAGCATAGGTCAATTATTTGAGGGCAATTGTTTTCATTAATACTGTGATATTTTTCTTTTCTGGAAAAAAAAAATTCTTCCTAATAATGAATATCAGGATTCCTTTCCAGATTAGATTGTGCAGAAGATGAACAAGAGGAGGGGAATCTAGTATTCAATGCAGATGCTATAAATTCTCTGTTTACGTGACTGTGTGAATGTTACTTATAACTACCAGAGCAGAACATGCTAAAAAAGAGAACTGCATGCTCAGGAGATGCTTTAAGTCTCACTAGGATGGTTAAATTATGGGGACCAGATCCCTCTGTGAGAACTGACAAACTCAGAACATCAAGAATCCACTGAATTCTTACACAGCCACGAACATAGGCGATCGTTAACGGTGTATGACATGGACAGACAGCATTCAAGAAGGCAGAGCCTGCTGGATGCAGATGCTTGAGTGTGTGAGTGAATAGCACAAGTGACTATGTTGTGCGAAGTTACCTGTTTTTAAAAACAAGAGCTTGATGAATAACAGCTTAATCATAGAATCATAGAATGGTTAGGGCTGGAAGGGACCTTAAAGATCCAACCCCCTGCTGTGGGCAGGGACACCTCTCACTAGACAAGGCTTCTCAAGGCCCCATCCAACCCAGCCTTAGACACCTCCAAGGGAGGGGGACAGCCACAACCTCCTTGGGCAACATGTTCTAGTGCCTCACACCCACGTAGTGAAGAATTTTTTCCTAATGTCTAATCTAAATCTACCCACTTCCAATTTAAAACCATTCCCCCTTTGTCCTATCACTCAATTCCCTTCTAAAAAGTCCTTCCCCAGCTTTCTTGTAGGCCCCTTCATTACTGGAAGGCCTCTGTAAGATCTCCCTCAAGCCTTCTCTTCTCCAGGCTGAACAACCCCAACTCTCTCAGCCTGTCTTCATAGGAGAGGTGCTCCAGCCCTCTAATTATCATTAATGATTAAAGGCATTCTAATAAACAGTAGCTGTCTGTTTCTTCCCTCATATCAATGCTCTATGAAGAGAAGGGAATCTACATCATACAAGGAAGGCAAGGACATAAGGCCATGAAAATTAATGCCTAATCTTTTGACAGCCAACTCCAGAAACTCATGGTTTTCAGTAAGATCTGACTGTGGGTCCTGGTAAGTAATGCTATTTATGAGCCTAGGCCAGATTATATTGAACATTCTGCTGAATTTTTTCTTAAGAAAGAATTACTTTCTATGATAATCTGGTGCTGCTGGAGTCTCCCTCCCTTCAGCAGTGACTCTTTTCTCCAGCACCAGGACAGAGAAGCCAGACCTCCCAAAGTATTTTTCTGCCTAAGACAGACCACCTGGAATTAGAGTGAATTAGTCTGTTGTTATGTATAATTATATTCTTCTTTTAGTAAAACTGAAATTGTTCTGCTGAGCCTTGGCTGCCTGTAGTTCTAAGAAATGATGACCTTGAAACTGTTAGGAGACCACTGAAATGAATTCACTTCAGTAGCTTTCACAGTTCCTTGAGCAAAACAATTCCTGGTCATTCTGGCAAGGACTTACTCTAAATTGTGGTTCCAGAAATGGAAGACATAAAAAAACCCCAAACTAATAGACTAAGGCATCTAGACAGAATTTTCTATTTATTCTCAAAACTATCTATATTGGAAAAGGGCTACAGTGAGATTAATGCATTAACTTTTCATTTCTGAATCTGGTTTTGATGCCACTAGAGGACTGAGAATATTTAACTCCAGCTGTTTTGATATATCATTTGTGAACTGGATGACTATTGTTTGTACATTAAGCAGGCAGCCACGTAAAATTCATTTCTAAATGAATTCAGTGGAGCACTCCCACTGGTAAAAGGTTGATCTCTTGAAAAAGATAAAAAATTTACATGCTTTACTGAATTTTTAAGAGAGCATGGTTCCTGCAGAGAGTGGCTAGAGGTCAGGCTTTACTGTTATGAGCTATAACTTCTGCTACTACAAAACTTAAGAAGGTTTATATTGACTCCACTTGTTCATTTACTTTTTGCTAAGAGACACAATCCCTGCTTCTGCTAGAAATCCACAAAACAAATTTAAACTGAAATCTTGACTAAGGTAGACCAGCAAAATAGATGTTACTGCACTTTTGTTGTGGTTTATTCCCAGACGGCAGCTATGTACTATGCAGCTGCTCGCTCACTCCTCTCCCCAAGTGGGATGGGAAGGCCAATTGGAAGAAAAAGGTAAAACCAGATGGTTTTGGATAAAGACAGTTTGCTGGGATAGCAAAGAGAGTGGGAAATAACAATACTAACAACAGAATACATGAAGTGGGTGATACACAAAGCAAATCGCTCACCGCCCGGAACCAGATGCCCAGCCTGGCCTGGAGCAGTGAGCCCTCCTTCCCAGCCTGCTACCATTTATATACTGAGCATGACATCATATAGTACTGAATATCCCTTTGGCTAGTTTGGGTCAGCTGTTTCTCTTCTCAGCTTCTTCTGAACATTATTTACTGTACCAAGTTCTGGGCTCCATAGGATAAAAAAGACAGGGATCTGCTGGAGAGAGTCCAGCACAAGGGCTACGAAGATTATTAAGGCCTGGAGCATCTCCCCTACAAGGAAAGGCTGAGTAAACTGGGGCTGTTCAGCCCTAAGAAATGACTGAGAGGGGATCTGATCAATGTTTATAAATATCTGAAGTATGGGGGAAATAGCCAGCCTCTTTTCAGTGGTCTGTGGGGACAGGATAAGGGGCGATGGTCTCAAGTTGGAGCACAGGAAGTTCTGCACCAATATGCAGAAGAACTTTTTCACAGTGAGGGTGACAGAGCACTGGGACAGGGTGCCCAGGGGGCTGTGGAGTCTCCTTCTCTGGAAATATTCAAGACCCATCTGGACACTGACCTCTGCGACCTGTGCTAGGGAACCTGCTTTGGCAGGGGGTTGGACTTGATGATCTCTGGAGGTCCCTTCCAACCCCTACAATTCTGTGAATTAACTTTATCCCAGCTGAAAAACAGGAGAACTTTGAGTGGTTGAGAATGGAAGCTGAAGCATCCTTGTAACCTCTGAGGATGTCACACATGGGTGAGGTCACTCAGCAGTAGAAGAAATTACCCAAATCAGCTTTGCGCCTGCTTCTGCTCTGACTCCTGTATAGCACTGCACAAACAGCTTCAGCTCTCAGAAACCATTTTCAGTGTTTAATTTAGGCTGTGCTAAGCTGAACTGTGAGTTAAAAGACCCTCTGTCCCATGGTCTGATTAGTGTGCAACATGAATGTAGCCCTGCCTTTCTCCAGGAGTAAATTGCACACAGTTTAGAGCCTTGGCGCAAAAGGGCTTGGGAGCAAAAGGCTGAATACTGAAACACAGTGACTGCAGAAAACCCACCTGACAGCTCACAGCCAAGAAGTTCCATCCTCAATGTGCAATGTCTTCTGCACACCTGAGGATACAGCCGTATGTACTGTGACTTGATTGGAGGGGTGAAGGAGTTAGCGTATGGCGTGTTGTTGTCCACGTTTCCACGAAACACCTGTGGGAAGATAACGTGCCAGGAGGATTGCTAGACGTTCAGTTGATTTCCATACCTCACAAGTATCTGTGGTGTTCTTCTGACAATCCCTGCACATTTCTCTGCAAGCTTTTTCCCAAACAGAAGCTGTTTTATCATTTTTAGTGCCCAACACACAAGTTCTTAAGCAAAACATATTACCATTGGCTTGCATTGGCATGCATTTGCCAGCTGCACTGAATCAGGACCTCTACCTTATCACTCCTGGAAACTGAAGCTGTTAATGCAACTAAACTATGTCTTCTTTTCTAATTAGTGTATTAAATAGTCCCAATTCAATTTAGCCTGCAATTATTTATGCTGATTGACATTTATTTTTTCCCCTCTACATCAAGAACCTGATCCAACTCCCACTGTAACCCTCCCACTGATCGTAGAGGGAGCTGAATTAAACCTATAAGCATTCTTCTATTCACTCCTCATGCTAACCAGATATCCTGCACTTTGTTTTCTTCCCTCATTATATACCTCTTCACACAGCATTTTAATTTCCTAATAGAGAAATTATGACTAATGCTGCAAGTGCCTCAGTTCTCTCTTAACTTACAGCGTAAAGAGATTTTTGCTGCTTTGTGTGCACAAGTCTATAAAAAATAAGTGGTAACTATAAACAGTAGACACATACTTCCCATGGCTGATACTGTTTGTGCATTACAGAGATTAGCACTGATGAATGGGTTCTATGCTTTTAAGGGTTAACACTAATCTGCCAGTGTAATAAAACTAAATTGAAAAAAGAGTAATGAGTAATTACTGGTAAACTAATTAAAATGAAAATCAGTTAAGTGTAATAAACGGGATTATTCTGGCTTTGGGACATAGTATTTATACAACCATCAATTAAAGTATAAGAAATTCTTAGCAGACAGAAAGTGCAAATTTATTAATTTTTTTTTTTTTTTTTAGAGAATAGTCATAACAAGGCAACCTATACTACACCGTCAGGCAATTATGTTTATCTATATTTATATACCTCATACCTCTGAGTATGCCTCTGAAGGCAGCCAAACCATAAGGTGTACCCATGTGCACGTGACTTAAATCTTACCATATCCTCGTTTGTGCCCTTCACTTTGTACATTGCCCACGACTTCCCATCGTTACTGTAGGCGATTTTGTAAGATTTTACATATTCCGGACTCCCAATCCTCTTGGCACCTTGAGTTATAACTCCAGTGACTCGCATCTTCTTCTGCAGGTTTATCTGAAACAACAATACAACGCGATCACTAACAATCAGAGGGACACAATGGTGATTCTAGGTTCATTTCTTTCCCTTTATTTTAAAAAATATATATAACAGAAAGGGGGAAAAAAACCCCAAACAAACCCATAGCTGTAGTGTTTAAATTACTGTCTTTACACCTGCATTAATTTATCTTATTTTCCATTCACTTCATATATATGTGCACATAATTTAAAAAAACAAAAACAAAAACAAAAACCGGCACTACTCTTATGTGTTCAGGTGTATATATGCACAAACTCATACATACATTGTTGATACATAGGATATTAGTGGTTTATTACTGGGTTATAGCATATTACTGTATTATAGCTTATTACTGGTATATAGGATTACTGCTATATATTTCCTTCTTAAAAAGCAAATGCAACAGTGTGATAATTTGCTAATGGCCAAGTCTTCTGTTTTGTTAGAAGCCAAAGCCTAAGTTAACTTTAGGTTAAATTTCTTTGTGAAAATAAAAATACAGGGGGGCTCTGTAGAGCAAAGTAATAGGCCTCTGTTTGATTATCACTGAAAATTCATGTATCTAAAGATCACAGCTGAAATGCTAATCCCCAAATACTCAATAGTGAAATATCAATACTATCAATGGATATGAACATTCCCTGTGTACTTGTCTGAGTTGACCTCGACACCTTGAAGTACCAAAGATGTATGGAGAGTTCAACAATATTCAGACAACCTCATTTTTGCCTTCTTTATTCATCCTGGTGTAAAAAAGACAGGGACCTCCTTGAGAGAGTCCAGAGAAGGGCTACGAAGATGATTAAGGGCCTGGAACATCTCCCGTATGAGGAAAGGCTGAGTGAGCTGGGGCTGTTCAGCCTGGGGAAAAGAAGACTGAGGGGGGACCTAATTAATGTTTATAAATATCTTAAGTATGGGATGCAGGGGGAATTGGCCAACCCCTTTTCAGTGTCTGTGGGGACAGGACAATGGGGGAATGGCTGCAAATTGGAGCACAGGAAGTTCTGCACCAACATGGGGCAGAACTTTTCCCCAGTGAGGGTGACGGAGCCCTGGGACAGGCTGCCCAGGGAGGTGGTGGAGTCTCCTTCTCTGGAGATATTCAAGACTCGTCTGGACGCCTGTCTGAGCAATATGAGCTGGGGAGCTGCTTTGGCAGGGGGGTTGGATCCGATGATCTCTCGAGGTCCCTTCCAACCCCTACAATTCTGTGATTCTGTGATTCTATGATATGAGAAAGCCAGTTATATTCTCACAGAATTCAGAATGTGATATTGAAATCAAACAGTGCCAGCAATGAAGTTAGTCAGGACACAATCTGTAACTGTTGCACTCTCACCTGGTAGGCAGCTGTAACTAGACTGTAAACTAGTTAAAGTCTGTAACTTTGGCTCCAAATCAAGCTTAAGAAAGAGCTGTAAAATGGTGAGAATTGCATGAAAATGCAAGCAGGTGTGTGATAAAAGGAGATGAACGGAAATATTAGAGAGTAAACAAATAGGATAATAATATATTAAACTAAATTAATCTAATCCCCTCTTCCCTGTTAGTGGACCTGACCCAGTGTGCTCTTTACAGTTTGGCATAGCAGCCTCAGTACAGGAATATGTGGAGTCAGGGACAGATCAGGTATCTGCTGTCCAAATACTTTAATCCCTTTGTTCTTTACAGTGTGGTCCCATGATTGTCTCTCACTTGGTAATGTAATCTAGTCTCTATTAAGGATGTCAGATGATCAAACTTTGGTGTTTCAATACCTTACTCGGTATACAAAAAACAGAATTTTACTGCTGTATTTTTGAGGGGGTCTAGTGAGCTCTCATACTTATCTGAAATAGCTGAGTTTCTGATATTTTCCTTTTTGAGGAAAAAGAAATTCCAGTGTACATCTACCATAGTCCTCCTTATAAGTAATTAAAAAGCACATATACCTTTAGAATAACAATGATTTTTTTAGAGGCATAGTCCCACCAGGAAAACTCAGGTACTTTTGCAACGGCAATGGGAAGAATGGATCCAGACCAGGAATTTAGACAGGTATTAATAAGAAGAGATTCAGGAAAGATTATCTACCTCCATTCCAGGTTTCCCAGAGAAAAAAAAAATTATCTTTGGAAGAGGACAGCTCCAGAGACTACTATCAGCCCCCTAACTACATTTAAAAATCTAATTAACATAGAATAGTAACCAGTCAGACATAAATGTTTCTGAAAGTCACAGAATCACAGAATGTTAGGAGTTAGAAGAGACCTCGAAAGATCATCTAGTCCAAACCCCCTGCCAGAGCAGGATCACCCAGACTAAATCACACAGGAACACATCCAGGCAGGCATTGAATGTCTCCAGAGAAGGAGACTCCACAACCTCTCTGGGCAGCCTGTCCCAGCGCTCTGTCACCCTCACAGTGGAAAAATTTCTCCTTATATTCACATGGAACTTCCCCTGGTCCAGCTTGCACCCGTTGCCCCTTTTCCTATTGCTGGTCATCACTGAAAAGAGCCTGGCTCCATCCTTCTGACTCTCACCCTTTACATATTTATAAGCTTTAATAATGTCACCTCTCAGTCTCCTCCAATCTAAAGAGACCCAGCTCCCTCAGCCTGTCCTCATAAGGAAGGTGTTCCACTCCATCATCTTGATGGCCCTAGGCTGGACTTTTTCAAAGAGTTCTATGTCCTTCTTGAACTGAGGGGCCCAGAACTGGACAAAATATTCCAGGTGCGGTCTCACCAGGGCAGAGCAGAGGGGGAGAAGGTCCTCTCTTGACCTACTAACCACACCTCTTGGAATACACCCCAGGATGCCATTGGCTTTCTTAGCCATGAGGGCCCATTGCTGGCTCATGGTCATCCTGCTGTCCCCCAGCACCTCCAGGTACCTCTCACCTACACTGCTCCCCAACAGGAGAGTCCCCAACCTGTACTGGTACCTGGGGCTGTTCTTCCCTAGATGCCAGGCCCTACACTTGCCCTTGTTAAATCTCATTACACTTCTCCCCGCCCAGCTCTCCAGCCTGTCTAAGTCTTGCTGAATGGCAGCACAGCCCTCTGGGGTGTCAGCCACCCTTCCCAGTTTTGTGTCCTCAGCAAACTTGCTGACTGTACACTCTTCTCTTATGAAGATTTCACTATCTGCATGGAATTTAGTAATATTAATAAACAGGCAAGTAAAATTTTTTTCATATATTTACAACATTTTTAATAAATAAGTGAACACCATCTCAAAAAATAATTAGAAAGCAGAAAGAGAAAACAGTGATTATTTTCCTTTTACATAAACTATCTTCACATTTCACTTTTTGGGAAATGGAAGATACAGTGTAACAGCAAATAGATTTTGCTGTTATCCATTATGCACATACATATTATTCTTTATGGCTCATTGCCAATTTTTCTTTCCTTTAAAACCATACCTTTAACCACATTTAACCACATATATTCCTACACTGGCTCCTTCCCATGACCCAGCCTCCATCTCTAACGTGCAACAAATCAACCACTGCACTTCAAGAAGCAAAACAATGACAAAAAACCCCAAATAAATAAACAAACAAAAAACTCAGCCAAAACTAATCTGCTAAATAATTTAATACTATGGTAGCAACTCAAACTTGAAAAAAAGAAAAGTCCTACTGAGTAAGGGGAGGATTTGGTCAGATAATCATAAAAATGAAATAAAAATAGTTTCATATTTAAATAGTTATTTAATTTATGCACTATTTATCCTGTGTTCTTTGAGTATAATGAGGTAAGAAAGCTTGCCTCTGTTCTGCTACATACCAGTCTGCTTTATACCCTTACTTGGATATCTGTATGTATAAGCTATACAATGCTATTGACTTCTCTGATTTAACAGAGAATCTTTCCTTTTTAGAGGCTTTCTTGAGTATCCATACTCTGAGTCACCAACTGAGCTTTGTCTTTAAGCAGTACTGAGCTTGATATAACACAGGAAATAAAAACAGGATACCTTGTTTTGCAATTATATCTACCTATTCTGTCAGTGGTTGAAAAACCCTTTCAAATCCCTGCAGCTTTCTCACATACAAAATCCCCATGGGCCTAACACCACACCTGTGGTAGCTCCTTTCATTGCATACAGATACACCAGGAATTAACTGGACCTTTGTGTCTGGGGTCTTTCATTTATTTTAGATTTTTTCAAGCCAGAGCTTAGAAAAAAAAATCAAAATGTTACAAGTGTGCAATGACTACACATGATGAGGCAGGTGCTGAAATCTTTCTCTCTTAATGTACTTCAGTAAGAAGCAAAGTTCCCAATGTGAAATGTGAACTAGCTCTTTTAGCACTAAAAGCATTTTCCAAGGTATTTATTCTACAGTAATTGCAATGAAAAACAGCTTAAGCAACTCTGCTTTGTGGATTCAGATCAAGGACAGAATATCGTATGTTCCAATTACAGGAGTGACTGTGTTTTAAAAGGAAGAGGTGAAAGTCACGAGGATAAGAACAGGAATTTAACATGTCTTAAAATAATGTAATAGCTTATGCAGATATAAAGGACTCCTTAACTAGAAAGAATCAAGGCTGATAGAAATCAATAGTATTTTAAGGGATTTAAACCAACATTTTAAATATTAATGCATGGTAAAGACCTTGTAAGAAGAAGATGCACAGATCTTTGAGAAAAATACTTATAGGCAGAATAAAAGCACTGATCAGTTCTACAGCCCTACTTAAGCTTAAGGTTATTTCAGAGTAACATGGAGCTGTGTTCAGTCATGGCTCTGAGTGGGCTCCTGGGTCCAGCAACATCCGATGGACTTAATTCACCCAACATACATCAGGGATTTGGCTGTGATGCTCGCAAGCAGATCTGAAGATGCTCGCTGCCTTACATCCTCGTGGCATAAAGCATTTTATGAAACTTGGCTAAGGTGTCGTTTAACACCCACAGGTAATGGAATTTGCCTCAAACAGGTTTTGCATTTCAATGAGGAAGTTCTCTGGGGCTAGAATAAATGATGAACACTGAATCGCTCAGGTAGAACTGCATGTGAAAGAAAGCTTGTAGTCTGACATCGATTCATTTAAACCTGATGCTACAAGAAATAGATTATGTCTACACAATATTTGGTGGATGATGCAAAGTCACTGTGCTGATGTTGTGAGAAGCTCAGCTAGAGTACATGGCAGTCAACTCAAGTTAATAGACGAAACACCTCAGTATATGCTGTGAAAGGCTGAATTCGTGTACTGCCAGTCACTCAGCGCCTTCTAAACCATGTTGTATAGCCAAAATGAAGTAAAAGGAAAATCACTTGAGGCATACTCCCTCAAGTGCAGTGTATGCTCAAGAACTGGGGAATAAAATCCACTTTATTGGTTTAAAAAGTTCCCAGTAGTCCTTGAAATGTCTTTTAACCTTGTTCCTTTCAACCACCACAATCATCCTGACTCCATGATTAAAGCACTTTAATCATCAGCAGTTTACAGAGTCATGGCTTCTTTTAACGGGAGGGGAAAAAAGTAACCAGTATGCCAAGTTTCCTGCTCTCAGTACTGATTTTGTGGGAGTAATTATCTATTAAACAATTTTCACTGTTGTACTAATGTTTCTGACTACAATGATTCACACAACTCTGTTGTAGGGTGCTAAATCCTACAATAGGATTTCAGTACCTTGTGGGGCTGGAGAGGGACTTTTTTCAGGGAGTGTAGTGATAGGACAAGGGGGAATAGGTTTAAACTGAAAGGGTAGATTTAGGGTAGGTATTAGGAAGAAATTCTTCCCTGTGAGAGTGGTGAGGCCCTGTCACAGGGTGCCCAGAGAAGCCGTGGCAGCCCCTGGATCCCTGGCAGGGTTCAAGGCCAGGTTGTGTGGGGCTTTTGGCTAGTAGAGGGTTCCAACCCCCATGGCAGGGGGTTGGAACTACATGGGCTTTGAGGTACCTTCTAGCCCAAACCAGCCTGGGCTTCTGTGATTCTAAGAAATCATCCAGTTGTCTATACTGATGAAGACGTAACCAATCAAGATTTTACCTGAACTTGCAAAAATCCATGTGAGGAAGGAAATAAAACAAATCAAAAAGAGTATTTTTATGAGAGAAAGTGGCAATATGTGCAAGGTAGTTTTACAAGTTCCCACAGATTGTACAGTGGGAATCAACTTTTTAAAAGGGTAGATAATGGCAGGACAAGGGGGAATGGATTAAATGTAAAGGAAGGAAGGTTTAAATTGGATATTAGGGGGAAGTTTTTTACAGAGAGAGTGGTGAGGTGCTGGAACAGGTTGCTCAGAGGGGTGGTGAATGCCCTGTCCCTGAAGATGTTCAAGGCCAGGCTGGATGGGACCCTGGGCAATCTTGAGTAGATCTAGGCCTGGAGGTTGGTGGCCCTGCCTGTGACAGGGGGGTTTGGAACTCTATGATCCTTGGGATCCTTTCCAACCCATGTCATTCTATGATTATATGATCATCAGTCCATACTCCTCTTCAATTTTTGATCAATTATGAGTACATTCTGTGTGTAGGAGCACACCTGAAACAAAAAAAGTACAAAAATACAGTTGCATCTGTCTCATCTACATTATGACATGCAGGAGAGAAGGGGTGAAAAGATGGAGTGACTTTAGGAAGACCCCATATGTAATGCTCCTGGCCAGAATGCGTAACCAGGAGCATCCCCTCATTTGTTGCAGAACTATTAGCAATTACACCACTAACATGTTATACAGCTTTCTCTGAAGTATACTTGTGAGAGCAAGGTTCCAAAAAATGATCAGATTCAAAGCTTCATGAAACATTCGGTCTTTAGGGCTGTAAATGTGGCTTTGCATGAGCTTTCATTCATAAACAGAAATGAAGTTTATGGAGAACTATGGCGTTCACCTGTTTCACTTATGAGGTGCAATAGCATTGCTATAAATAATTCTCCCTCTTTTCTAGGACAAAGTATATGTATTTTTATTGATAGTCACTATTACTCAAATAAAAATAGGGTTGAATAAGGGACCAAGGTTATACTGGCATTCAGAGATTTATTACAGCAACCTTTCCTTGCTGTTTTCATCAGTTTTTGATGGATTGAAATTTAATTTTTTTGTCTTTTTTTTTTTTCCTTTTAAGTCATAATTCAGATAAAGGTAGATTGCAAGCACCCACAGACACAAGGAAATATCTGTATTAAACTCAGGAAAGGAGTAACCTGACATGATTCCTTCACTACAGGGAAATTTAGTGAGCCTGAAAGCTCCCTCCCATGTTTCCTTTTCCATCTTCAAGCACTGGAGGCTGTGAACATGACTGAATGTTGCTGTTTCACCTTATTGTCATGTCAAGAGCAAGGGGCTACAGAACAGGTCTCTGCATGTGATGAGGTGCAGGAAGGTCAGAGCAGGTCACTTACTATTATCTTCCCTGTTGCAAAGCATTCCTGGCACCTGGATGTAAGGTGCTCATATATCTTGCCTGTCTGTGGCTTTTTGCTACTCTCCTAATCAGCACTGTCAGCAGAGCTTCACCAGGTTTAGCTGAGGGCATTAATGCAGTCAGCATAGCAGCAGTGATACGTGTTTTAACTAACATCCAGATTAGGTAGCGCGGTGATTTATCCATGGTACCACTCCAGCTGTTGCAGCCGTTCTGCAAGGGGCTTTATTAGATAGAGAAATGCCAACGTGTTTTATCTTATAATTGTAATCATCTAGGAGAACGAACAGTCATTTGCTACAGGTCACTTTACAAATAATAATTCCTAATGTGGTTGTTGGATTATACCTCACAGACAAGCCAATTAAATACTCAGTTATTGCAGATCTCAAACTCTTTTTGTTTCATTGACATGGATGAAGATCCAGAAAAGTCTTTTCATGACTTTCTATTAAATCCTTTGCAAACTCTTCCTCACAATACTGCTCTTGTGTGACCTACTCTAGGTGATCCTGCTCTGGAAGAATCACAGAATCACAGAATCTTAGGGGTTGGAAGGGACCTCGAAAGATCACCTAGTCCAACCCCCCTGCCCTAGGGAACCTGCTTTGGCAGGGGGGTTGGACTAGGTGATCTTTCAAGGTCCCTACCAACCCCAGCTGTTTCATGATTCTGTGGTGCTGCTGTTTCCACACTGCCTCACCAGGCTATCATATCTATGGTAACAACCAACATCTCTCAGGTCTTCCCTGTAGTCACAGCCTAGGCCCAGACAACCATCTAAAAGCAACTCATCACCTTTTCTACCTTCAGTGTGGCCAGTAGTTCTGGGGAGGTGATTGTGCCCCTGTACTCGGCATTGGTGAGGCCACACCTCGAGTGCTGTGTCCAGTTCTGGGCTCCTCACCATAAGAAGGACATGGAGGTCCTGGAGCAAGTCCAGAGAAGGGCAACCAGGCTGGGGAAGGGGCTGGAGGGAAAATCCTCTGAGGAGTGGCTGAGGGAGCTGGGGCTGTTTAGCTTAGAGAAGAGGAGGCTGAGGGGAGACCTTATCACCACCTACAACTACCTGAAGGGAGGTTGTAGAGAGGTGGGAGATGGTCTTTTCAGCCAGGTGACAGGTGATAGGACAAGGGGGAATGGCATGAAGCTGTGCCAGGGCTGGTTTAGATTGGGCGTTAGAAAAAAAATTTTTACTGAAAGAGTTGTCAGGGCCTGGAACAGGCTGCCCAGGGAGGGGGTTGAGTCACCTTCTCAGGATGTGTTCAAAAAAAGGGTAGATGAGGTACTTAGAGATATGGTTTAGTTTAGGATGAGAATGGTTGGACTTCATGATCTTCAAAGGTCTTTTCCAACCTTGTGATTCTGTGAATTAGGCTAGTTATATGCTTCCGCTTAGGGATGGTGAATCAGAGATGCAAATTGGCCCACTAATTTAATTTGCCTTCCTGTGGAAAGATCAGAATACAGGTTAAACGCTCCTTGTATGGAAAATGTAAATACATTGTTTGTCCCATGCAATGCTAATACAGCAGAGCATGTTATTAATATTGCCAAAAACCACTCACTTCATTCGGCTTTTGTTGGGGACTTTCACTTTATGCCTCAAAGAGTTTACATAATTAGACAGAGTAAAAACTTGCTTGGTCTGTTTCTTCTTATTATTAAGTCATTATTTGAGTCCCAAAGATAGTTGTTATGAATGCCATTAACGGGATGATATGAATTATTCAAATACTTGCACGTTTAGACTGTCATCTCAAGAAGAGACCCATAATCAATCTCACATTGTTCAAAGGTTTGTAGCCCTGTAAAATTTCATCTCATTTACAAAGTATTGATTGAATGAGTGTAAAATACCTGCAGTTTGAGGTTAGCTAAGAAACACTAAGGTTGTTCATTGCTACTATTAATTCCTTCATATAGACTGAACTTGTGAACACTCTTCCTGCCTTTGGCATTCCAAAGCATCCCAGAAGTTCCTAAAATGTCTAGAATACATTTTAAAGTTCTAGTCAAAGAATGTGCAAATGAAAATGTCAGAGAAAATATGCATTTCCATTTTTAAAATAGCTTTGGTCAACAGATTTTTGAGGTTAGAAGATAGGATGATACACTCAGGTCATAGAAACAAACATGCACTTTTCTTTTAATCCTACATGAAAACCCCCTTCTTTAGGGAAAAGGAGTAAATTCAAAAGGTACAATATTAAAATCAGCATGATAACATACTTAGGGAAATTATCAATGTGCCCATTTCAAATATCAGAGGTAGTTTTTATTGAATCCTTTCCATTTATATTTAAGGCACTTTTCTACATACACTCTAGTAAAAACTGACAGCAAATGTGACCTGCCCTGAAGCCCAACAAGGACAACTGGGAAGAATTCCCATTCTGATTCAGTGGGCTTTCAGAGCTTAGGTAACTTCTCACACACAGAAATGTTAAGTGAAAAGGAAATGTGCTTGAAAATGACAAGTCTTTTGCCAGCTGAAGAAAGCATCTTCATTAGCTTTGAATATTAAAGCTGAACCCAGAATTAAACCCATCCATTGAAGGATAGGAGCTAAAGCAAAAAAATCCCTTTCACTGTGAAATGCCTACTGGGGTTTTGTGATCATTACATATTCCCAGCTTGTTTTAACACACTGGGAAACTAAAGCTGCTTAGTTCCTCCACCAGAATAAACCCGGTAGGTGATAACACTGCTATCAAAAGGTGCACAAACAAGCTGTGCAGAGAGTACTTCTTAATCATACTTCACTACCTTGTCTTCCTTTTTATGCAGCGTATGTAGTGAAATGATACTGAATACTACAGTAAAGGGAGGGGAAGTGTCTACCTGAAGAATGGTTCCACAGGACATGATTGCCATGGGCTGTGCAACAAGCAGGCTTCTTTTCCTATGTAATCCTGGCTATGTCAGCTTTGGGAGATGCTTCAGATTCCACCATTCAAACGAGGTCTGGATTTTTAGCAAGGAGTCCAGGAGGAACGACTGACATGGCACATCTGTGCTTTCAGATTCCTCAGGACTTATCACTTCATGTGCTATCACATTCTAGCTACCCTTCCTCAGCCAGTAATTAAGCCCTGTTTTTAGATATTAAAAATGTATATAAGGATATATGTTTCTGATCATAAAATAAACATCTTTACCCTCTTTCTTCCTTGGCCATCGTATTCCTAGTTAAAACTTTCTTTCCCAACAAGCCTGACAGTCACTGCTGACTTTACGCTGCCACACCATCCTTTTGCTCTTCCCCTGTATCAGAAAATACCTTTCCTATTTTGTGCAGAATCGTTTTAGTCGTCTCTTTACAGAAGACACAAAGCACATGGAAGTTTCAGCTCTAACTAGTACTTCTGACTGATCTAGCAGTGCTGCTCATAATGAGGGCAACTGTTAGTCTGCGTTCGTGTTGTGACAAAAAAAAACTGTGGGAGAAAGACAAATGGGAAAATGGAAGTACATGAAAGCAATCCCTCCCACATTTTGTCATGTTTGAGAATAATCTGTTAGTTGCTATGAGACTGTCTGTGTAGGGAGAGAGGCCAAGGTTTTAGATGGACAGAAATGGAGTAAAGAGGTAGATTAGTAAACACACTAGGGACAGATGGCTTTGTGACTGATGAAAAGTCTATGCCACTCAAATGGTTTCTCCACCCACAGATGTTATTACAGAAAACAAAAAGTTGACTCCAATGATTAATCCTTCCTGAACCTTAAGTAATTGGCTGAATATTGGTTGAATCACAACACACACACTCATAATGTATTTTTCATTATCTCTTGAATAAAGAATCAATAGACAAGAAAGTTGATACATAAACTCAAAAAGTTAACCTTCAGTGGGACTTTCCAATCATTTGAATTATCTCTGCATTTTTCTTCAAAACACTTTTTCCTTCTACCAGACTTGTCAGGCAATAGTTTAGATTAAAAATGTTTTATATGTTGCTTGGTTTTGTGATAGACAAGGAAAAAAACACCTCAAAGTCTGAAAAGTCTTATTGAAAGACTCAAGACTTGAACGATGCATCTATCTTAACCACTCATGGAGTAAGAAGGGCCTAAGAGTACAAGAGAAAAACCACTATTTTTCACTCCCCAGAATTAATGGTCCACTGAAATTAGAAGGTCTTTGAGATGGGAATTTACTTTAGCTATTTTGTTTCTGCGACAGTATCATGGTTCTGGTGACTTCCCACACTTACAACAGCTTATATAAAACACTAACTTTTTTCCATGAGTTGTAAAATTACAAAGAAACACAAAAGTGCAGCCAGGGACCACATGCTTGCTTCTCCACAGCTAGAGTTATACCAAGGCTTTGCCTCTATTTTCAACCTGCAGATTGCTCTGCACTTCTGTGACCAACCTACACACATATGAACTCAGTATATATGTACTGTTCTGGGACCATCCACACAAAGGCAAATGTATATACACACATCTGTACCACACACACAAAATACTAACATATCGTCATGAAATTTTACTTTTTATTGGAATAAATTGCAATTTAGCTGTAATGAATTGACTTGAAACACCTTTTTTTCTAGAAGTTCAACCTAGCAGAAGACTAATTACAACTAAAGCATTGTTTGCTTTGCTGGTTTGGAAATCACAGAATCACAGAATCACAAGGTTGGAAAAGACCTTTAAGATCATCAAGTCCAACCATTCTCATCCTAAACTAAATCATATCCTTTAGTACTTCATCTACCCTTTTTTTGAACACAAAAAAGAGCGAGTGTTTCCAACGTAAAATACGACTTCTTTGACAATCACGTATCATTGTAGTATCATCTTACAGATTCAGATGCTCTCCTCCCCAAAAACGGACTGTGGTGGCCACAGGTAACTCCACTGCCATTGTGAGCCACCACACAGATGCTGGGGCATCTCCACATGCAACTTGTCATTGGTGTGAGAAACCAGATGGACACACATTTGCTCATTTCAGTGTGTCACCACTTGCTGGTTTAATGATTTTTAATATCAGGATGCTAAATGTGAAAAAACATTAAGTCAAAATAGATGTTATTACAGACACATGAAACATTGCATTTAAAAGTGTTGTTACTTCAGTCGTTCAGCCGTATTACATGGAGTAATTAAGGAAAGCTGGCACACAGGCTGACAGAGCATGTTATGGATAGTGTTCATAAACGCATCAAGTTTCAGTTGCTATGGGGATGCTAACTCTGAACTGCCTGCTTTTGTGTGTCTGAAACCTCAATCAAAAGTTGTTCGAATATGTCAGTGTGTGGGTGTTTGTGTGTACAAAGAATTAAACTTGGAGATGTAAGATGATATCAAATAGATATCAAGATATGGGACACAAATAGATATGGGACACAAAAAGATATGTGACTCTGTGATGTGACTTGATCATGCATGGCAGGGGGGACAGCAATGCAAGCTGCCTTCTCTCTTGCATTGATGGACTGATGGGGTAGTGACCAGTGATGCAGGTTGGGAGAGAAACCATGAATTCTGGGCATTGCATCCTGCTGCACCTCAGTTTCTCCAGCTACAGTAAATTTAAAAATTTTAAACACCTTGACCTGTAAATCTTTAAAAAGAAAAGAGCCAAATACACGGCTGGTACCACTTTGTGGTAGGGGGATCAACTTTTTAAAAGGATAGACAATGGCAGGACAAGGGAGATGGAGTGAAGCTGAAGGAGGGAAGGGTTAGATTAGCTATTAGGGGGAAGTTCTTTACAGAGAGGGTAGTGAGGAGGTGGAACAGGTTGCCCAGAGAGGGGGTGGGTGCCCCATCCCTGCAGGTGTTCAAGGCCAGGTTGGACGGGGCCCTGGGCAACCTAGTGTAGATCCAGGCCTGAGGTTGGTGGCCCTGCCTGTGTCAGGGGGGTTGGAACTCTGTGATCCTTGGGGTCCCTTCCAACCCAGACCAGTCTATGATTCTATGATTCTAAATGAGTGTTTGGATGATTACACTAAGAAGTAAACTCCCAGTCCTTTTGTTTTCTTGTCTGTTTTGAGTATATTAATTACATTTTTATCCTGAAACCTAAATGTATAGATGTTGAGGGAGATCTGCAGTCAGCAGGCATTGGTATTGCATTCACAGAAGTCAGTAAAATTAGGGCAGACTTTGACCAGCAGATCTAATTTCTGCAGCTCAAAGGTCCTATGAGGCACAGTTTTGAAATAATTCAACCATACTTTCGTTATTAGTTTCTATTCACCCCTGCCAAGGGTTTTCAGGCACTTAGTGTCACTTGTCAATATCCCCCAAGGAAATCCTCTTACATTAAGTCAGATTTTGGAATATTGACAAAATAGCAGAGCTTTAATAGTTTTTTCAGCATTTAACTTAGCAGATTAAATCTTCCTATATGGTTCAAGTCACCTTACATGATGGCTCTGAGATTGTATTTCATAAGGTTCACTTGGCCACATTATACTAAGCTGAGAGCTATATTAAGTAATATTAAATATTTAATCTATGATGACAGGTATTTTTGGAAGCTGATACAACAGGACTCATGAATGAGGAAATGAACTTTGACAAAATGAATGGTTTGACAGATGGTAGTTTGCTTAGAGCTCTTACTAACAGATGTTTGAATGAATGTTCTGCAAGACCTC
Source organism: Porphyrio hochstetteri (assembly GCA_020800305.1). Taxonomy (NCBI): domain Eukaryota; kingdom Metazoa; phylum Chordata; class Aves; order Gruiformes; family Rallidae; genus Porphyrio; species Porphyrio hochstetteri. Next base: position 6,973,797 of record CM036938.1, on the reverse strand, counting down.
TGTGTATTTTGGGTTTTATGATTTTATTAGCAAATAGCTATCACCTGGTGTATACTTGCTCTTTGGAAGATCTTTATGTGGAAACTGCTAATTTTTTCCTTGCTTGCTTTTTTTTTTTTTTTTTTAGACAAACCACCAACACTTTATTGATTTCTGCTTGGGGAGAAGAATGATGAAACGTAGAAAGTCTTTATCATAAGTACTTTTTTTGTGCATCACAGTAGTTATGACTATGTCTGTGAGGGTCACACATGCACAATTAAGTATTCCAATGTTGGGGACTGCAAGCCTCCCAAAATGGAGGGCTGAGCATCAGAGGTGGGACTGAAACCACAGGTGGTACAGGACACATTTAAGTAAAAACTAAATTAAGCTACATATAAAAATACACACTCTACCTACCAGAAACATTATTCCAATATATTTATAATTTAAAGAGAAAAAAAAAGAAAAATAAAAAAGGAGTAATCATTACTCATTCTCAGTAATCAATAAATAAATTACCAACATGGCTTACCAGCCTTAAGCATAATCCTTCTTACTCTATGTCTCTTCTATGCCTTTACCAACCTTTTTACCCTGTTCTAAGACTATCATATATTTCTGAGGCTAATATTCTTATGATTCTCTGGCACGCTGACCACCCAACCCAGCCCAGCCTGCCCTGTGGTGCAGTGGCAGGAGCCACTGATGCTCTCTGCTGTGACCTCTGATGTATGTGGTATATTCTTGGTCAAATTAACAAGGTTCAATTCAATTAAGAAGGTTCATCCGCTGACAAAGTACCCACTGCAGTAGTGTTACTTGCAGAATAAAAATACCATGCCTCCTCCAAAAGATTAAAGAAGCAAGGATATTAATTTACAGGGCAATATTCACTCACCTTGCTTTGTCACCCCTGAGCATGTTTCCTCAACAAGCATCCTTCTACATCTGAAATACGTGACTTAGGATCTTGGTACTATACGTCTGTCCTTACCATTGCTAGTTATAGTAAATTATTCCATCTTATCTTAGAGTTCATGACATTTAAGTTTATGCATTTTTTACATATCTGTCATGGCTGAAGTATTTCTGTATTACAGGGACAATAACTGTAGTGATATATAAAAAGGATTGTATTTTATGGGAATAAAATGGAAACCAGCCATGAATAGAGGAACATGTGTAAAGTAATATTAGTTTTGGGTGATGAAACTACAAGAGAAGAAGAAAGAAAGTTAGAAATCGCTAGAGAAGAGTAACATTTAGAATGCTTGGTACCAAATGCCTTCCTTGCTTCTGTCTTTACTGCTCAGGTTGGTCCTTGGGAATCTCCAGGTAAGAGAGAAAGTCTGGAGAAACAAAGACCTTTCCCTGGTTGAGAAAGATCAAGTAAGTGAACTTCTAGGCAAACTCAACATTCACAGGTTCATGGGCCCTGACAGGATGCACCCATGAGTGCTCAGGGAGCTGGCAGCTGGAATTCCTAAGCAGCTTTCAATCATCTTTGGAAGGTCATGGAGAACAGGAGAGACGCCTGAGGACTGGAGAATAGTCACTGTCACTCTGGTCTTCAAAAAGGGCAAGAAGGAGGACCCAGGAAACTACAGGTCAGTCGGCCTCACCTTCATTCCTGGAAAGATGGAGGAACAGCTAATTCTGGGTGTCATCTCTTATCCATGTAGAGGACAAGAAGGTTATCAGGAGTGGTTGACATGGATTCACAATGGGGAAATCATGCCTGATGAGTCTAGTAGCCTTCTCTGATGGCATGACTGTCTGGGTTAATGAAGGGCAAGCAGTGGGTGTTGTCTACCTCAACTTCAGCAAGGCTTTTGACATCATCTCCCATAACATACTAATAGGCAAGCTTGGGAAGCGTGGGTTGGACAAGTAGACAGTAATCTTGGTTGAGAACTGGCTGAATGGCAGAGCCCAGGAGATTGTGATCAGTGGCACACCCTCTAGTTGGAGGTCTGCAGCCAGTGGTGTGCCACAGGGGTCAGTGCTCGGTCCGGTCTTATTCAACATATTCATCAGTGACCTGGATGAGGGGACAGGGTGTACCCTCAGGATGTTTGCTGACAATACCAAACTGGGAGGAGTGGCTGACACACCAGAAGTCTGTACTGCCATTCAGTGAGATCTGGACAGGCTGGAGAGTTGGGTGGAGATGAACCCAATGAAATTCAGTAAGGGCAAGTGAAGGATCCTGTACCTAGAAAGGAATAAATGCAGATGCCAGGACAGGTTAGGGGTTGACCTGCTGGGAAGCAGCTCTGTAGAGAAGGACCTGGGAGTCCTGGTGGACAACAAGTTATCCATGAGCCAGCAGTGTGCCTTTGTAGCCAAGAATGCCAGTGGTACCTGGGGGGCATGGCCAGCAGGTCAATGGAGGCTATTCTTTCTCTTCTACTCCACCCTGGTGAGGCCACATCCAGATTTCTGTGTCTAGTTCTGGGCTACCCAGTTCAAAACAGACAGGGAACTACTGGAGAGAGTCCAGCAGTGGGCTACAATGATGGTGAGGGGACTGGAGCATCTCTCTTACGGAAAGTTGAGAGAGGAGAGAGCTAGGTCTGGTTAGCATGGAGAAGAGAAGACTGAGAGGGGATCTCATCAGTGCTTACATATATCTAAAGGGTGGGTGTCAGTGGGTCAGACTCTTTTTGGTGGTGTCCACTGACAGAACAAGATGCAATGGGCACAAACTGGAACACGGGAAGTTCCATCTGAACACTAGGAAAAACTTCCTTATGGTGAGGGAGACAAGGGCATTGGGGCAGGCTGCCTAGGGAGGTTGTGAAGTGTCCTTCTCTGGAGATACTCAAAACCAACATGGACATGATCCTGTGCAGCCTGCTCAAGGTGACCCTGCTCTGGCAGGGGGCTTGGACTAGGTAACCTCTAGAGCTCCCTTTGAACCACTACCATTCTAACAAAACAAAAGAAAACAAAGCAAATAAACGAAACAACAAAAGAGAAGTTGAGAAGGAAGAAGGTCCTACTAGCATGTTTCTGTTAGAGAATACGAGTTAATATGACTTTGGATGTGATAGAGAGAGAAGAGAAGCAACAGTGTTACCCATGGCCATCTCTATTCAGATCCACACTGTCTTGACAAGATAAACATATGAATAGAAAAATATAGATACATGGAAAGAAGGACTAGGGATGAAGTGAAATCAGAATAAAAAGAAACAGTGTATTTTAAGGCCATAAATGCAAAGGAACAAAAGGACAAAGAGAAAAGTGTGCTCTTACAGAAAAGAATTTTGAAAAAATAAGAGTTGTTACTGGAACAGCAATTGGTCGCCAATTTTGGTTATACCTGAGAAACAATTAATGAAAAATAGAAGTAGGGTTTTTTTCTATTGTATTTGGAAACATTAAACATTAGCATCACTAATAAACTGGTAAGCAGTATATGCATGTGCTATTTTATCACAGCCAACCTATTAGGAGAGACAGAGGTCAGTAGAACTTTAAAAGGCAGATATGACTTACTCTGACTTTAATTTGCTTTCAAAAACATGGTCACTGACCCTTTAAATCACATGCCAATTACAAGCATTGTAGTGCCATTACTAATTACATGCTGAGAGTGTAAATTTAAAATGGCAATTTCAATTTTCAGTTCATTGGGAGAATGCAGGAAAATGAAATTGCATACTAATTAGTTCATGTGTGTCAGATACCTGAAAGATTAGACAAAAAATCTCTGTGCTCATTACAAGTGAGTTATAAGCAATGGACTCAAACCTTTTATTTGTCAAGCTGCATATAAGTAAAGAAATTAAATGACAAAGAATATTGATAATGAAGGAACAAGGCAAAAAAAGCTACAGGCCTTTACGTTATTATACTTTGGGGGACTTTGCCCATTATACACAGCTTCCTTTAGAATTTATCTAACATTAGAAATTATAATTTTCATCACTCAGACCAACAAGGAAAAGTTCCCATATGCAGACTGCTCACATTAAGATCTCAGAAGAATCATAATCATAGGGGTTGGAAGGGACCTCGAGAGATCATCGGGTCCAACCCCCCCTGCCAAAGCAGCTCCCCAGCTCATATTGCACAGGGAGGCATCCAGACGAGTCTTGAATATCTCCAGAGAAGGAGACTCCACCACCTCCCTGGGCAGCCTGTCCCAGGGCTCTGTCACCCTCACTGGGGAAAAGTTCTTCCGCATGTTGGTGCAGAACTTCCTGTGCTCCAATTTGCAGCCATTGCCCCTTGTCCTGTCCCCACAGACACTGAAAAGGGGCTGGCCATTTTCCCCTGCATCCCATACTTAAGATATTTATAAACATTAATTAGGTCCCCCCTCAGTCTTCTTTTCCCCAGACTGAACAGTCCCAGCTCACTCAGCCTTTCCTCATACGGGAGATGCTCCAGGCCCTTAATCATCTTTGTAGCCCTTCTCTGGACTGTCTCCAGGAGATCCCTGTCTTTTTTATACCAGGGATCCCTGAACTGGACACAATACTCCAGGTGGGGCCTGACCAGGGCAGAGTAGAGGGGGAGGATCACCTCCTTTGACCTGCTGGTGACACTCCTCTTGATGCCCCCCAGCATCCCATTGGCCCTCGTAGCCACCAGGGCACACTGCTGGCTCATGGCCACCCTGTCATCCACCAGGACCCCCATGTCCTTTTCCGCAGAGCTCCTCTCCTGCAGGAGAAGAAGCTGGTGACATGATAAAGAGCAGGATGATGTTAGAGGGAGCATTTTTCCCACAAGGCCCAAAGGCAGGCAGACAGAAGCTTAATACAATTCCAAGCAGGCTGACTTTTTATAACCTTCCACAAATGCTTACGAAATGTCTCCTTGGTCACAACAGAAACGGTGCAAAAACTAAAATATGGGAGTTCTGCTTCTCCTCTTCTCTCAACAGAAACTTCATCCACATAAGGGTCAGGCAGTGTCTGTCTCTTAAGAGTCTATTTCATGCTTGAAGAACAAGACAGTGCTCTGATGTAAAGGACTCCTATGCAGTGCATAAAGCATGAGTTTGTGGAGGTCTGTATCCTTAGCAAATCAAAACAGGTTTTTGCAGAACACTAAAAAGCACTTTTTCTCTACAAGTATCATCTCCCCGGAAAAAAAAAAAAAATCTTGTTTCCACTTGTTTTAAAGAGAATAGTCTTGAGAAAAGGAAAAAAAAAATCCTCTCAAGATTTAAACTTCTGTTCTTAAATTACCAAGAGTGCTTTCATTTTTGCTCTGAACTAAAAAGAAAAATAAAATACTTGGCAAGTTTTTGTGAAAACTATAGACCAAAGTTTACCTTAAAAGAAAAATGAGAGAATAAGAAGGGAATGCAAGGTGCTTAGTGCACATTAATCGTATCACTTAATTAGCTTCTTGAAAGTTCTTCCATACTATGGCTGTGAAAATTGCAGAACAACCTGCATGGTATTGGCATGACATAGATTAGGTCATAAACTCCAGAAAAGCCCCAAATTGTTCAAACATGATTTTGTTTGAAACCTGACATTTGTAGACACACTTTCTACATCGGTCCAACCATCCTTCCAGGTCAGAGCAAAGGGAAGACTTCCCTGGGAGCAAAGTCCAAGGCAGACATAACACTGGTCTGGGTAGAAACCTGCACAGCTGCCTGACAGCTGCCTCCGCAGCAGGTGCTGGCTTTGCCAAGTACAAATGTGGAAGCAACAGACCATTAGCCATCCCCATCTAGTTCATCTCCTAGTAAAAGACATGACTAGGAGGCCAGTGCTAAATGGTTTTGGAATTTTTTTTTCCTCCAGCTCATTTAATAAAGCCCATACTCTGAAGCAGCCCAAAACCTGATTTTTTCATTAGCCATTAAAGTCATATTATCTTTACACTCCTGGGAAAATCATTCTGTTCCTTCCAGTTCTTTTTCAATATATAAATTTTAGGGGCTTCCTAAACTCTCTAGACCTTATGGAAGGAAACTGACTTAAGATACATTGAAGGATATTTGTGTTTTCACTCTGCAGTGGACAGCAAACAGTAATACTTCATTAGTCAGAACTGACAAAAATACAGCTCTCTCACCACAATGGTTTCAGAAAACTCCATCAAACAGCGTTTTGTGCCTGCTCTCCAAACAAGAGAAATGAATAGTAGGTGGTCTTGTATGCTTTTCCCTGCATATTTGGGAACCACTCAGAAAAATCAAGAATGGTGGCCAGCACAAAAGGATTGAATGCAAGGCAAAACTAGGCCTCGAACACCAAGGTGAATTTCAAGCAGAGTGAGTCTTTCACACCCGAGGGACATATGGACACTTCAACTTACTCAGCTCTGGTAGACAAGATGCTCAAGTACCATTGTTGGGGACTGGCCTGTTGGGGAGCAGTGTAGGTGAGAGGGACCTGGAGGTGCTGGGGGACAGCAGGATGACCATGAGTCAGCAATGGGCCCTAGTGGCCAAGAAGGCCAATGGCATCCTGGGGTGTATTAGGAGGCATGTGGTTAGTAGGTCAAGAGAGGACCTTCTCCCCCTCTCCTCTGCCCTGGTGAGACCGCACCTGGAATATTTTGTCCAGTTCTGGGCCCCTCAGTTCAAGAAGGACACAGAACTCCTTGAAAGGGTCCAACGCAGGGCCACCAAGATGATGAAGGCAGTGGAAAACCTTCCTTATGAGGAAAGCCTGAGGGAGCTGGGCCTCTTTAGCTTGGAGGAGACTGAGGGGTGACTTTATTAATGTTTATAAATATGTGAAGGGTCAGTGTCAGGAGGATGGAAACAGGCTCCTCTCAGCGATAGGACAAGGGGCAGCGGGTGCAAGCTGGAACATAGGAAGTTCCATGTGAATATAAGGAGAAACTTTTCCACTGTGAGGGTGATGGAGCACTGGAACAGACTGCCCAGAGAGGCTGGGGAGTCTCCCTCTCTGGAGACATTCAATGCCTGCCTGGATGTGTTCCTGTGTGATTTAGTCTGGGTGATCCTGCTCTGGCAGGGCCGCTGGATTAGATGATTTTACCAGATCCCTTCTAACTCCTAATGTTCTGTGATACCATTTTTTGCTACTCTTGCACTAGGTTCACTGGGAAGGAAGTACTCTCTTCAAATATTGATTATACTCATTAGCGCAAAAGGTTTTTCCTGTAATTATCACCATTATTAATAACAACTGAAAATATGAAAGCTTAGCCCAATGCACATATCATGAAAAGAAAACACCAAAAAGCTACAGCAATCACTAGATAGTCATTATCTTCATTAAAATATAGCCACAGGACTTCATATTCACCGCTTTGTGACTTTTAGTGAAGTCATTCGCTGGACTCAGAGAAATCTAGCCCACTAGGAGAGCACTGCCATTTGAACCATTCTAGCAATATCATACTTGAGTGGGAATGAAAAGACATGTCTTTTCAGCCCCATGGGTGTGGCTGAACTAACAGCTATTTCAACCTTAATTAAAACAGTTCTTGTTACCTCCAGCATGATCCACACAATGTTTAACCTGTGTGCCCAGAGCAGCTCAGCAGAGAGCACAAACTATTCCTGCAGGCTCTGGTACAGCCAAAACCATATTAAAGCACTCTAGAATGATGCCCAAGGAAGGACGCATGTGTCAAAGTATCTCTATCAAGAGATATTGCTGCAAAATGCTGCTAAGGACCTAATGAGCAAATGTAACATATGTGGAAAGCAGCTTCCTTGAAGAGAGTCTGTACAAATTTGTTTCTGTGGTTTATAGCCACAATGGAACATATGCACACAGTTTTTAAATTAAAAGAAAAAATTTGCACATTTCTAAAATCAAGATTATTATTGTTTTGCAACTAAATAGTCCCTTTTAGTCTAGGCTACATTTCTGACAGTGAATAAGAATCTAGCTGTTAGTTTACCACTTGTCTTCATCAGTTTCTTAAGTGACTCTGGCAATTGAATCAAGGAGATTTTTTTCCTTCCTGGCTCCATCTGTTACCTGAATCCATGGCCATCTGTCATTTTCTGCAGCAGTCCAAGCATTCACAAGACCCTTCTTATTAAGTCGTGCATAGTATGGATACCATTTCTGCAGTCCAAAAAGAGCACGATGAGTGGATGACGCAGTAATTTGTTGGTTTGACACAATTCCTCCTTCTATCCCTAGTGGACCAGAGCATCCTGCAAATAGGAACAAGAAAAGATATGAATGCAACTGAAGTGATCAACTCTTCTGAGGCCCAAGTGGCTGTAATTTTGAAAAGCATGCAAATAGATTCAAAACATCATGTCAAATACTTTACTGGAAAAGCTTCAAAGCACTCAAGTAGCATCTTCTTTTTGTAGAAATAAATAAAAAAAAAGTATAAAAATATTGCTTGCAAATAACTATTCCCATTGCAAAATAAGTGAAATAGAGTAAAATTTCAATTTCTATCAGTTTGTTCTATCTGAAGAGTTGTGAGTTTGGGTTTTACAGCTACAATGAAAGAAAACGATCCTTAAATTCAAATACTGAAATAATTGCTAAAAGCAAATTTAAAATTCTGTAATTACTGCAAAGTTCCATGTTGCTGCTCTTGGCATATAGGTTAGCATTTAGCCAGCATACTACAAATTGTTATTGCAGTACTTTTTAGAAATATGAAACTAGACACACGATATTGTTCAGTTACATTAAAAATAGCAAATGGTCTTATACATCTAACTGCCAAGCCACAAAGTACGTATTTAAATGTAATGTTCAAGTGGTCATAATTTTATGTGAAGCATTCATCATCAATTTATTCACCTGCAATACTTGTAGGCATGATCTTTTTTAAAGTCAAGATATTTCTGCATACATTCTGCAGCCACTCCATTTAATACAGGAACAAGAGCATTCCGTTATTCTGAGCAATCCAAACAGGGAAAATTTTGAAAATTCATTATATGTAAATGAATGGCAGTTTACCTACTATTAAATATCCCCAACCACTTTCATGTAAAGGAGATTTATCTTCTCAACTCAATTCTGATGCAGACTGTAAAAGGCAGCTAACTGCAGGAATGATAGTAGCAGCCAACCTTGCTCAGTTGCCCAAAAGATCTTCTGCTTTGTGGGTCAACTGCACCTCAGCAATTCTGAATGCAACAAGACAGATGTTCACTTGACACTCCAGGTTTTCTTAGAAGGCTGGCAGTGTTTCTCCACAAGCAGTACCCAAGAATGACCTCTGAAATAGTACTGCTATGAAATCTGTAAATCACATGGGCAGGGAGTCACAAATAATTTAATTCTTCATTAATTTAAAGGCACAGAGATGAAAAACCAACCAGTGCACTTTGCTTGGCAGAAGCTGAGGCAGGGAGGTAGTGTTGGGAGTCACCGGCAATACAATCCCTGGGTATTGTGTGTCACTGATAATGGAGACAAATACCAACTAAATTGCAGTTTTAGGATGATTGTAGAGCAAGGGCCATGGACAAACATGTGACTGGGCTCTGAAAAGATAACCCAAAACCTCCACACCAGTGGTGTTCCAAATGTGTTCCTTCTTAAATGCAAAAATTGGCTTAATTCCAGGATACACTTAAATGAAATCCTGGCCCCATTGAAGCTAACGACTGACTTGTGCCATGCGATTATTTCATCACATTTTTAACAGTCCACGAAGCTCGGCTAGAATCTGAAATCCTAGCTCTGCTAGTCTGTGTCACTTATCACCCAACAGTAAAGGCAGTGCATCGAGCACTTGACTAATACCTCTGTTCATGCTGCACAAAACATAACAAAATGCAGCTCTCTCCTGCTGCTGTGCCAGGTGCATAGTAGTGCCAGAGGAAAACAAGTTCTTTGTCACTAGCACAGGCAGGCATTATATGGAATGTATTAAAAAAAACACCTCCACATATGTTGGAGAAGTGTCATTTTTCAAGGTGTTATCGAGGGTTACTTAAAAGCTGAAACCTGTTCAAATCTTGGGTCTGTGTCTGAAATCTTTTCATCTGATCAGAATAAATTCCTGTGGTGTATAAACTGCTGTATCTGCTTCCAAGCCAGAGGTAAACTACTCATCAAAGAAAACAGTATATTTTCAAAACTTTCTTGTAGTTACTTATTAAAACATCTTTGTCACTTCACGATGGAAAAGAAAGAGCACACAGGTGTGTCTACATGTACGTGTAACTCCCAAAACATGTACACGTACATACATAATTTCAAGCTTACCTTGAAATTAACCACCCCTAAGAGCTTGAAAACAGACATGTGAGAAAACAGAAGAGAAATTTCCAAGAGAAGCTTAAAGAGGAGGCACGGAGGCATGACAGGTGTTTTAGCATGGATCTGGAGCACAGAGAATCACAGAACGTTAGGCCGCTCGCTCTTCAGGGTCCCCATGGCAGGCCGGATGCCAGTGCTGGCCTGGGGGCACTGGGGATCTGCCCACCCTGCAGATGGGTGCTGGGCACTGGCAGCTCCCGTGCCCCATCCCAGCTGTGCTCTCCCTCACCAGGTACTGTGGCAGAAGGAGCCCCTTCTCAGCACAGGTGATGTGGTGAGGCAGCAAACCATTCTTGCCATCGCTGCAGCAAGGTACCTTGTCCTATTGCTGGTCATATATACAGCCACACAGCTATATTCTTTAAAAATATCCTCCTGTCATGGTGAGTAGCACAGGGATGAGGACACCTACCAGCCCTGTAGTGTTCAGTGACCTGTTGGGAAAAAATGTGTGTACGAGGACAGGGCCCCGCATGTATTACGGACAGTTTTGAGGGGGGACCAGAATAAGGTTTGGCAGAGTAAGAGTTTAGCAGATAACTTTCAGAAGATGAACACGTATCTGATGTCAAGACCCTTCATCTCCTACAGACAGCCCAGATTTAGCACACTCAGAGGAGATGTGGATGTCTTTTTAGGGTTGGGTTTGTTTTTTTTTTTTCCTTATCAGCCTCTGTTTAAGGTAAAGAACTAAGGAACTGTGTGGAAAGTTTTGACTTGAAGGCATGTAAGTTCATGGTTAAGATGTATTAAACAGTATTTGAAATATCCATGAATTCCTTACAAGAGAAAGTCGTATTTTCCTTTCTATATTGAAGGCAGTTAAATTACCATGTACTGCACTTTGTCAGTTATGACCACATATGGTCAGAAGTGTTTACCTTCCTTAGTTGGAGGATTATTGCTGAAATCCAAACCAAACCTCTTCAGGGAATAGATACTTCACTATATAAACTTATTTTAATTGTAGTTCCAGCCTTGGTTTGTCAGTTTTTCAGTGAGAGTTAAACGCAAAATTTATCAGTCCCAAAAATTAAAGCTACCACATTAGAGATAATTTCTATTTTGGTGTTCAAGCATAAGATGAGATGTGTAGGACATACGCAACCAGTCAATAACTTCTAAACAACAGTAGCCTTATAATGAATGTAATATATGAGTACACACCACTGAGATCTGTCTTTAGGTGATAATTTTTTTCATTACCCTGAAGAGCATCAGATCATTCTCATGAGGTAGGAAGCTAGGATTAAGCTAAAACTTGACCCTGCTCAAGACCTGCCTGCAGGTCCAAACCACAGAACTTGCAGGGCAATCATACTCTGACCACAGCCATGCTGACAGATTGAGCAACCTCTTAAGCAAAGGTCTGTCAGATGTGCCTTGAGGATGCCCACTCAGGGGTATTTCTTCCTGAGACATAATGCACTCCACATGCATGGAGAAGAGGAGGCTGAGGGGAGATCTTATGACCGCCTACAATTACCTGAAAGGAGGGTGTAGAGAGGTGGGTCTTGGCCCCTTCGCCCAAGCAACAGATGATAGGACAAGGGGGAATGGACTCAAGCTGCACCAGGGTGGGTTCAGATTAGACATTAGGAAAAAGTCCTTCTCTGAAAGGGTTATTGGGCACTGGAACAGGCTGCCCAGGGAGTGGGTTGAGTCACCAACCCTGGATGTATTTAAAAGACAGGCAAATGAAGTGCTTAGGGGTATGGTTTAGTAGAGGACAGGTATGGTTCGACTTGATGATCTTAAAGGTCTTTTCCAACCTAGTGATTCTGTGCTGAGGGTGTTTTTTTGAGTAGTATTACCCTGAAACTAATTACATTGAATTCAAACCTTGTGTTTCATAGCCATGTCAACCTGTATTTCAAGGTATTTGTTAAAATCTCTTCAGTCCTTTTAAACAATGCTAGAACATTTCTTAACTTACCAGAACATTTTACTATCTCACTTATTTTTTGAAGAGCCAGGACTTGGGCAGCCTTTTTGCTAGGAATTTCTGAGTAAGCTCCTCCCACTGTTAAAACCGCCCATTTATGTAACTTTTTGCTATTTATTTTTAATAACACATTATTCTACAAGAACACGTTTCAATTTACTTTCTTTAATCAGTTGAAAGGAAATAGCTGAAGGCATTTTTAGGTACTTTAATACCACACAGCAAATGGACTTTCCTTAGTCAACTGCTCATTAATTTTTTCCAAATACTCCAGTAGATTTGTGAGTCATGCTTTCTCCCTACAAAAGCTCCCATGGGATTATTACTCTCTAAATTCCCAAGAAATTTACTTTGCTTGAAAAATCTCAACTAAATAACTTACCTCTGGTTCCATCAAACATGTTACATCAGTAAAGGACTGGTTACAGACTAGCTTCTGCACAAGGTATTAGAGACACAAAACCAGAATCATAGAATCACAGAACCACAGAGTGTGTTGGTTGGAAGGGACCTTTAAAGGCCATCTGGTCCAACCCCTCTGCAGTAAGCAGGGACATCTTTACTAGATCAGGTTGCTTAGAGCCCCATTGAGCCTGACCCTGAATATCTCCATGGATGGGGTCTCCACTACCTCTCTGGACAACCTGTTCCAGTGATCTACTTCCTTCATATTGAAGACGTTTTCCATAATATCCAACCTAAATCTCTCATTTTTGAGTTTAAAACCATTACCCCTTGTCCTACTGCTCCATTGCCTCATGAACAGTTCTTCCCCAGATATCTTATAAGCACCTTTCAGGGACTGGAAGGCCACTATAAGGTTCCTCCGGAGCCTTCTCTCCTCCAAGCTGAACAAGCCCACCTTTCCTTCAAGTTGAGATATCGATTATTTCTTTTAGTGCTTAAGGGATGTGAATGCCTCTGACTGCTAACAGCAAAAGAAAAAACCAAATGCAGCTTTTAGAGATCGTCTTTTAAATAAAATTGAGATACATATTTTGCAGAACTAGTATAAGCTGTATTATATTTTGTTGTTATATATCTGTCTCTATTAAACCCACAGTTCATTTAACAAAAATCATGACAGCCTGGGAAACTGCAGTTTCCAAGGGTGCAATAATATCCCTACAGTGATTCTATATATTTCAGTCTGGTCAATGTCAGTCATTAAACAGAAAATAATTTTCATTAGTTTATGCTAACACACTGGTGTATGGCAATCAGCTTGGTGCAAAGAAGTTAAAAAGGAAAAAAAAAGTTAAAAAGCTGCTTTATAGGTTCATGATACAGACTGACAAGGAAGGAGCGGTTATTTTAGTGTCATTAAATAGCAAAACACTAACTCAAGCAGTATTGTTTTTCATCCTACAGTGACAATTGGAATGCACTAAACAAAAACCCTATTGATGCTTCTCTTGTTTTCATTGAACACAATGCCCACAGTGCGCCGTTGTCCATGATGATGACGGAAGGCAAGGGTGTACCAATAAGCAACATGACTGAATGGATCCAGTGAATGGTGGCAAAAGTCAACAACAGCGGAAAAGTGAAGGATTCATTTATGCCTTTTCAGTTCTCCTAAGAATCTCCACCAACCTGGGTGAAGATGTCATGGTCACAAAACTGCATCAAGGGATCCTTTTACAATCTGAAACTTAACTAGATCTGAAACATCATGTACCATTTTGCACCACAAAAGATTATTAGTCTGGATTTCACTTATAGACCGAGGGTATGGGCATCAAATAACTCCCCAGACAAAAGATGAAACCTTTATCTGTTTCCACCTTTATCTCTTACAACAAAGAATCTGTTTAGTTGAACAAAAATATTTGTGCAAAAGGAAGTAGAAGAGCATGACAGTTATCTTACTGTGTTTTACACTGGTACCTCTTCAGAGGTAAATTAGAATAGTGAAACGTGTCACTGAATCCTCCTCTTAATAGGGGAAGGATGAACCATTTGAATATAAAGAATTACTACTGTAGGTGATTATAAGCAGAAAGCACTGCATAAACAGGTTACTTGAGTATACTTAGTTTGGACTTCCACATTTATGTCTGCCCACAAATTAAGCAACACCTCTGACTGGTTGAAAAAGAGAGGATTATTCCTTTGCAAGCAAAGAAAAATATTCCTTGTTACTGACGAAGAAACATGCATGATTTTGGAGCATGAATATATGGTTTTCATTTTCTCTGTTGGTTTTTCTCTACCTAACGTCATCAAAATAAACAGATGCAAAAATTGAAGGCATGCAGAAAACAAATCTGCTTTAGACATCTGCAATCCTGTCTTTCTCCAAGCACCTCATTTTCTGGAATGAGATTACTCTGGCTGTGCTTAGCATAGTATGGTAATTGTGCTGAACACAAACCCTGACAATGGGATTACAGATGACCTCTGATTATTGCAGTAATTAATGCTGGTACATACATAAGCTCCTCATCATACAACCTAGCCTTCAGCTTCCTATTTCTTCTTCTTGTTCCTCCTGCCACCCACACATCCTTGCCCAGTTTGTTCTGTCAGGGATATCTACCTTCAGATAAAAATGAATTTGTTTTTATATAAATTGGTTAGATTGATATGGATCATCATTTAGCAGTCTGCTAATTAAGTGCCCATCGGTGTGCAATGCATGAAGTCATGTTCCTGCAAGGCTCGTTTTTCCAGCATCACGCCAGGTTAATGATAAAACCCTTTCTTCTTTATAAACACTAGGTAAAGTGCTTTTGCAGAAAGGTGGCTGTAAGACACGGCTTCCTTTCCTGCTAGATATGTCAGGGGACCCTCTTACACTTTTCATGACACAGTGGTCCCCAACTGCCAACTTCAGCATTGCACAATGGGATTACAGATGACCTCTGATGTTGCAGTAATTAGTGTTGATACACCCATAAACTCCTTGCCATGTAATCTAGGCTTCAGCCTCCTATTTTTTCTCCTCGTACCTTCACGCAGAAACTTCAGCTGTCTGACCATAAGCATTTTCACACACCGGCCTGCAGTTCCCAGGGTGAAATTCACATCCCTCTGATTGTCACCCAGAAGGATTTTCTGTAACAAGCAAGTCTGCAAAGAATTATGCTTCCAGTGTAGTGCAGGAGCTTATGGAGATGACGACTCAGACACTGAAAGCAGATTAGGTCTTTTTTGTACAGATTAGTTATTTTATTTGTGGGTGGTTTTTTTTTTACAATGTTGTGTCTGAAATGGAGGGTTGCTATTCAGGGCTAATTCGCTTAGTTATAGTTTGGTGATTTCTCCATCCTGCTGTTTGAACACAATGGATAGGATTGTAAATTCCCCACAAAAAACACATGGATCAACATCTGAGGAACTGCGACATAGAGAGCACAGTTAAAGAGGGGACCTGTACAAGAGGAATACAATTAAAGGAAGGAGCAGCTCCTGATTTAAGCACACCCTGAATGGAAGACAACTGGAAGCTGGGAAGATGCAATGGGAGAACCATTAGTTAGTGCTTGACCCTTTCCTCACACCGATTCATTAAGCACTCAGTTCAGGTCACTGACCAAGTCAGGACAATTGGACTGTCCTCAGACAACCATGGTTATTCTTATGCTACATCTAAAATCTCACATCTGCAAATCTGTAATCAGAAAAATCACTCTTTCAGTATAGCTCCATGAAGTGATTATTTCTGCTATGTTTTGTACTGAACTCCACCACATTAATGTTATTGCCAGCACCCTTAGGCACGTTCAGACTGCTTTTGATGGAACTGACCTGGGAAACTACCTTCCAGAATGAAGACATGCTGTTTCTGGATCCCCTGCATAGAAAAACAGGGATTCAAATAATCTGGAAAAGTGTATTATCTCAAGACATGTCAACTAATTTGCATCCATGCCATTCCTAACAAGTGTCTGTTTTTCAAAAGCCCAAGTAGTGAATGTTCAACAGTCCCATTGGTGTGTGATTGAAGTCCAACTTGAATCTTTCTTACTCCATTTATTATTTCTTGTCCTGATTCTAAGATCATTTTCAACAATGTCCTCTTCTTAAAATAGCCTTTAGTCTATCTGCCTCCTCTCCCATACCCTTTTCTATCTAGGGATGTTAAATTATCCCAGTTTATACCAAACACACAGCATAGCATGAAGAGTGATGGAGCAGGGCTGTGCTTGCTGTATGGTTTACTGGATTAACCAAAATCCATGGGGGGGTTTATACCATGATGCACCATCTGGTCAATCTACAGCTGGAGCAGGAAAGTGTTATCACTCCATCATGATTTCAGAAAGGACACACACCATCGTCTAACCATCAAAAATAAAATGCTGCCTTATATGATATGCTGCTATAAATGAGTTTATAGCATTATGACCTTCATTTTATTCTGCTTTCAAGCAGTGATTATGGCTTAAAAAAAAAAAAAGTAAATTAAATTATGTTGCACTAAGGATCTATAGGAGTTTAATTTCACCAACGCCTCTCCTGAGCTCTCATACAGAAAAAGTATTAATCTTTATGTTAAAAATTGGTTTTTACATCTCAAGTTGGCACAGTGAAAATTAACATTTCTACTATGTTTGAGTAGTGACACTAACCAGTTTTACATAACTAAAAGCCCTGTAAGTGCTACTAACATTAATCTGAATAAAACAAAAATTACGGAGAAATACATACACAAAAAACTTTTCATGAAGATTAAACTACATTTTTATTATAGAAGTTAAAGTCATTGGAGCTCTCAAGTTGTACTACAAAGTAACTGGCACACACTGAAAGAATGGCAGGCATAAAAGCCATAGCTCCTCATTGCTGCACAACAGTTCCTGTTGTTATTATTTTGATAATGTCATTCCAAGTTCTATTTATCAATCCCAAGATTTTTTTTTGGGGGGTATGGCCTTGGGCAGCTGTGCGTGGAAGAGATTTGTGCAGTTATGTATCTATTAACTCCTTCACTTCTAGCATTGTAAGTGGTTGTGGTAGGTAAAGGATGCAGCCAATTAACAATTTAAGCATAATTTAGGCATTAAAAATGAAATTAAGAACCCAACTGGATTTAAAAATTATCTTTTTTCTTTGCTACTGCTGCTGGACTCTGTGCAATCCATGGACCTCTCCCCTCCTTGGGTGTAGACAGAATCACAGAATCCCAAGTTTGGAAAAGACCATTAGGATCATCAAGTCCAACCGTTCCCCTCCTATGCTAAACCGTATCCCTCAGTGTCTCATCTGCCCGTCTGTTAAACACATCCAGGGATGGTGACTCAACCACCTCCCTGGGTGAAACATTCCTTCGAAGAATACAAGAAAACCCAGCAGCTTTCCAGCTGTCAGGGCACCTGGCAATGAGACACAGTGTTCTGCAGTTCAGCATTCTACCTGATTTCAGGGTAGCTGCAGACAGCTTAGTGCAGAATTTCTTGATGCTATACTTACTTTCATTTGTGGGTTGTGGGTTTTTTTGCTTGTTTGTTTGTTTCTTTGTTTTTGTGGTTTGGGTTTTGGGGGTTTTTTGCTCTATGGAGCATGCAACACAGACACAAACCTTACCTATTTGGAAAATACATTAATTGTAATGTGTCCTCTCTCCTCCCTAAATTAATTCCAAGGGACTTGTTCTATTTCTGTCTCAGGGCAGCATTTGTTCTAGAAAAAATAGTGAATCTTAGTGGATGAATATATTTTAAACTGGTAATGTTACAATTTCTAGGAACTGTCAGAATTCCCAGGAAAAGAAAAAAGAGCGTAAACCAGAGAATTTCCATACCAGTGCTACCAAACTGGATTCAGCACTTGGAAAGATCATATCGCGCCTCTCATCTGAAGTGATGCGCTGATGCAAATGTAGAGTCACAGTTGTACTGGCTGGTGGGAATGCTAATTTCAGAGGTGGTAATTGAAGATGAAATCTCACTGATTTCCTTCGTAACTTTTGTTAAATCCTATCAGAAGATGTGAAATACCTGAATTCCAACCAGCTGACTGTTTTGAAGCTCAGCCTGATTCTCTGAATTAGTTACAGGAACCAGATGGTGATACTACTTTTTTTTTTTTCTTTCAAAAGTGCTAACCAGCTACTGCTAATTTGAAGGCATCTCATGACACATGTATCAACGTGCTTAATGATCACTTCTTCTTCTCAAAAATCTGCCTCTTTCCAAAAGCAACTTTGAAAAAAAACCCCACCAAAACCAAACCCAAACTTTGTTTTTGGAATTAAAACTGGGAAGGCAAGGTGTAGCTGCACTGAAAAACGACCTGCATTTTTCTAGCAGGCCTACAATGGAAATCGGTGGGATTACCACATCAATGTAATTAGCATTCCTGCAAGCCAACCTGACAATGAGAGTGTTCATTTGCCAGGAGAAGAGTATCTGCTTTTCAAGTGGCAAATCTCATTTTGCTGCCTAGAGACATTCCTTCTGTCTTGGTGGTTGGTGGTGTTTTGGGTTTTTTTTCACCCATCAGAAGAGCACCTGTTCCTAGAAATGACAGTATTACTTGTTACAAGATGTATTCATTGAAATGGCTTAAAAACTACTAGCAGCACTAATGTGAGTTCTGCATTACAATGGAATACATGTTCTTCAGAAAGAAGTAAAAAGATGGCAACATCGTACAATATAGCACTGAAGTGATACGCTAAATATGAGCTATATCCACAGTAGCGAACACAAGCTGCATGCAAACGACTGTTATTTAAATTTGACTACCCAGGAACAACAGTTCTTATGGCCTTTAAGCTGTTTAATCTTCTTCTATAGCACATCTAACTTTTTAATAACTGGAAATTCAGATATCGGCATTTAGATCTTGTTCTTGGAAGCCATCTGATGTAGGTATAACCTTACATTCATGTAAAGCAGCTTTAAGGATCAGGGCTTGAAGCACTATTAAAAATACAGAATTAATTTAAAGGTCATGGACTTTTATTAGGGTGGAAAAAAATTCAGAATGAAGAAAAAAATGTCTTTGTATATGTGCAGTAAAAGAAGTCTTTCATTACTACAGTAGTCTAGGAAAATTAAATGTAATATTTAGGACTCCATGGTGTATTTTAAACATAAATCAAATCTATATATACCACTTTTTTTTTCATACCCTCTTTATTTTTTTCTCCTTATCAACACCTCTTTTCACCATAAAGAGGTCATTTTTCCAAAGCATTAGTGCTTAAAAATAGCTACAAAATAAAGCAAATTTAAGGGATTAAATTTATGTGACCCAGCTTCAGCCATCTAAAAGTTACACATCTACCCTGAACTAGCTTCTTACGCTCTTTCTGTCATCTCTGGGATGAACCAGGCAACTCTAAAACACAGTTTCCATTATCTATAAAAAAGTGTTCAAGAAAGATTTGTTCATTGTTTCAGGAACAAGCATAGAGCACTATCTTCAACTTAGTACCTAGGTTTAGGAGGCTAAAATTAAATTAAGTTAATCAGATGAGGTTTAGAAACATTGAAAAGACATTACTGCAAAATATCTTATTTTATATCTATGTGTTTTTACAAAGCTGGATTTAATAGGCAGCTAAGATACTTGGGCTTTATGAAAAGAAGTATTTTAAAAACAGATTCCAAGGAAAGGATGAGCATAACTGGACCATTTGTAGGGGGATGTAGCGATAGAATGAGGGGTAATGGTTTTAAACCAGAGCAGGAGAGGTGTAGATTAGACATGAGGAAGAAGTTCTGCACTCTCAGGGTGGTGAGACACTGGCACAGGTTGCCCAGATAGGTGGTGGAGGCCCCATCCCTGGAGGTATTCAAGGTCAGGCTTGATGGGGCTCTGAGCAGCCTGATGTAGTGAAGATGTCCCTGCTCACTGCAGGGGGTTGGTCTAGATGGCCTTTAAAGGTTCCTGCCAACCTAATGCATTCAGTGATTCTATGATTCTATAACAGCAAATAAACAATATTCAAGGCTTTGATTTTTGTGATGAAAAAGATGATCAAAAGAAGATCGAAGTGACTTTGGAATTTGAATTACCAAGTTGAAATACACACATCAAACATCAGAAAACTATTTGTCATAACAATACCCAGAGACTACTCAATCTGTCTATATTACATCAATGGTGGTGCATCCCTGTTGGAGGCAAATCACTGGTGATCCATGTCAGGCACCAATACAGGGGTCAAAACTGTTCAATGTCTTCCTTAATGACCCAGACACAGGGACAGCATGCACCCACAGCAAGTTGGCAGTTGACAGAGAATGAGGAGGTTGATACAATGGATGGGTGTGATGTCCAGAGGGACACAACAGCCTGGAGAAACAGGCCAAACAGGAACCTCAGTGAAGTTCAACAAGGGCCAGTGAAAGGTCCTGACTCTGCCCCTGGGGAGGAACAACCCCATGCATCAGTACATGCTGGGGGGCTGACCAGCTGGAAGGCAGCTTGGCAGAGAAGGACCTGGGGGTCCTGGTGGACAAGAAGTAGACCATGAGACAGCACGATGCCCTCATGGCAAAGAAGGAGCATTACATTAGGAGGAGCATTACATTAGGAGGAGCATTACCAGAGGGTTAAGGGCAGTGATCCTGCTTGTCTACTCAGCACTGGGAAGACAAATTTGGCTGCTTTGTCCAGTGCTGGGTTCCCCACTATAAAAAGACATGGACTTACTCGAGTGCATCCAGCACAGAGTCATGATGACTAAGGGTCTGGACCATCTGACCTACAAAGACATGCTGAGAGAATTGGGACTGCTCAGCCTGCAGAAGAGAAGGCTCAGGGGGATCCTCTCAATGTGTATAAATGGCTGATGAGAGGGAAGGAATACAAAGGAGCCAGACCAGACTCTCTTCAACGGTGTGCACTGACAGGGAACAAATTTAAGAAGTATGGGAAGCATTGGGGGGTTTGGTTTTTGGTTTTGTTTTGTTTTGGGTTTGGTTTCTTTTTGTTGTTGCTGTTGCTGGGTTTTTTGTATGTGTGTGGTTGTTTTTTTGTTTTGTTTTGTTTTGTTTGTTTCTTCGTTTTTTGTTGTTGTTGGCTTTTTTAGTTTTTATTTTGAGAATTGTCAAAGACTAGAAGAAGTTGTCCAATAAGGTTGTGGAGTCCCATATATGGCAATACTAAAATCCTGACTGGACATATTCCTTGTCAGCTGGCTCTAGGTGGCCCTGCTGTTTGAGCAGAGAGGCTTGAACTAGAGGACCCTACCAACCTCAGCCAACTAGATGACCTCTAGACAACCCTACCAATCTCAACCCTTCTGTGAGCCTCTGATTCTAAATAATTTCAACTCCAGTTTCCTTTCAGATCAATGCTCACAGACCAGTAAATTCTGGTGTCAAAGCAGCACATGGGAGCCCTTCCTGAGTAGGAATAGTCTGATGGTTGTTCTGTTGACTTTGGAGTGATGACTTTTGGAGTGTTAGGAGCCATTCTTAAGCAGAACACTTTATACAAATGTGTTTGTAGTCCACATATTTTGAATAAAATTAATTCCAAATATATTTCAGTCCCAGTCTATTAGAATGATACAGATTCACAGATTCAGAGAATCATAGGGGTTGGAAGGGACCTCCAGAGATCATTGAATCCAACCACCCTGCCAAAGCAGGGTCCCTAGGACAGGTCACACATACCTGACATACAAAATTCTGTCTGTTTTCCTATACCAAATTACTTCTTTGCTGTCAACTGCATGGCTAACCAATACATTTTTAGAAGTAGAATTTCTAATTGTAAGCATTATGTCTTAATTTCCAGTAGAAAGTAGAGGCTGAAGGAGACCTCATTTTCCAGAAGATGTTGTTTTTGCATATGTATGCAGACCATTATTTGGAAGCATACACTATGACAGATTGAAGAAGAGCTAAAATCTTGAGTTACTGAAAGCACTCTGTTTGGCTTTGTACATTCACTCTACTTGTCATACTTGCACACACCAAACATATTGTGTGGAGGTATTGTGAAGGACAGTCACAAACTCCAGCTCATTATCTGATTAATTGCCTCATGGCTTGCCTTCAGTAGTCCAAAAGCACTGATGACACTATATTAGTACAGCTGGAGGTTGCACAGACACAGTAGGTCTATTACTATGTACCTGTTTTTTTAATGTGTTGACCCCTTTTTTTTTTTTTGTCAAGCACATAATTAGTGCCATCTCGTCTGCTCTTGAGCTCATGACAGACTTTCCCCCCCCCCCACTAGCAGTTATTTCTCCTTATGCCATCCCTTAAAACATCATTTTTAAATATAAGCAAAGCCTGAGCCCTTTACAGTCCCTCCCATACAGAGGTAGGTTTTCACTTGGAATGAACCTGAAACTGTGCAAGAGCTTCTGTGTGGAACACAGACTTTTTAAATTTTAAAACTCCACAGATCTCTAATATGAATATTAGGATCACTCTTGCCCACATTACTGTATCCACATTAAATCTGGTGTTGCTAAACAGACCATAACCCACACATAAAAATCTCTAGCTCAAGTGCAGCGGTGTTTAAGACTTGAACTATTCAACCTCTCATTACACAAAGTCTGACTGGGGTTTGAAGACTGTCGGTGAGCATAAGGGCATAATGTAGTGGGGGGTCAGAGCTGCAGACCACCCGCTCAGCTTTGTACATTTTTGCTGTTGGCTATTCCAATCACGCAGCAGCTAATCAAATTGTTTGCTTACTCCATGTAGCTCAAGTGTTTTTTCCACAATCCAATGTTCTCATCTGAGTGGTATTGAGTAACCTGGTGGTAGCAACTCATGTTATTTGTTGTTCTGAGGACTAATCCTACGGGCAAGACCAAATCAATGTTTTCATTCCCATTGAAGGAATTTAATCAGCACTTCCACTGAGCCAAGGTAACAGATCATGTCTTCCTCTTTCTAGTCCAACACAATGCAAAATGAAAGCACAAAATAGAATTTACAGCACTCTGTTTTATTTTGCACTTCAGTAGACTTGGAGAACATAAAATGTCAGTTATTATTTCAGACAGTTTTTATGTATTACTAGATAAAAAACCCAAACCCAAAACCCTGGACTTAGAACTTCCAGGTGACTCCTAACTAGACAACAGAATAGTTAATTTTTGTCCGTCCCTGATAAGTTTATAGAGGCACTCAGCTCTGAAATCTGATTAACAGATTACATTTATCTCTGTAAGTTTGCTTTGCAGCTTTAAAACAAAACAAAATGGATTTTCTTGACCTATTAACATTTTAATTATTGCTACTTTGATTTCTGAAGAGTAATTCCCAGGATGTTAGTAGCCCGTGTCGTACTGCAGCACAGAGGTGAAGAATATGATTAATCTTGTTTCATGCCTTCACATAAAATACTGCACGTCAAAGGCAACATCTTTACCAATTTGCATCACTAGCAGCTAATGAGCACAAAGACACTTCCAGACAAGCAAAGTTTTCAAATGATGCTGTGTTAAGATTCAAGTCTCTAGGAGGTGACATGAAAATGAAGTGATTAGTTATGTTCTGTGCAACAGAAGACAGCTTTTCAGACAGTAATGGGAAGAATTGCTACCTATTTGCTGATATGTCCAAAGAGATTAAATGCTTTTTATGCTGATGTAGCATCTCAGCCAACAGCAGCACATTATTCTGTTATCATACCGGGCAACATGGTTCATGTGTGTAAGCAATGGCTATCAGAACTAATCAAATATGAACAAATTGGCTGTTATGTTCTACTTCTCAACAGAGCCATTACTGCTAAGTAGCTATCTATTGGTATTCCATTACCAAAGCCTCTCTTCATATGTTGGTAGTAAGGTTGTAAAATTCACTTTTGGCCTTTACTTGCTCTGCAAGTTCCATGCAGAGACTGAAAAGAAAGTTAGGCAACTCTGGGGTGGTCTGAAGATCCAAAGGAGTGAAAGCAAAAGGATTTCCTAGTTCTTTTGGCACCTAATAAAGACTTGCTTTTTCCTGTGGCAGTGCAATTTCATGATGCAGTGTTTTTAGGAACCGTGACTAGATGAAGAAGTTAAACTTTGGGAGTACAGAGCCGCACCGACAGATCGGTGCTCCAGTCCCACTTATAAAAAGCATCTCTAGGGTGCACTGTGGGAACTACAGGCAGGTGAGTCTACATTGATATCTTGCAAGCTGCTGAGTCTGTAATTAAGATCACTAAGTGCCTGGATAAAAAGAAGCTGTTGGCAAAGAGCCAAGTGGCAGTCCTGTCTCACCTGATGGAATCTTTAATGATGATTCTATGCACTGGGATAAAGGAAATGCAGCAGAAACAGAGTACGTGTATTTTCAGAAAGCATTTGATAAAGTTCCAGATGAAAGGCTCTTGCCAGGGAGTAAGGAAAAGGCCCTGCTATAGACAGAAATCTAATTAAAGGACAGGAAGCATCTTTTCAGGATGAAATGTCAGCAGTGGGGTCCCCCAAGGATCACTGCTGGAGTCAGTTTTACTCATCAATGACCTGGAGGAAAGTATGAATGGAGAAATTGTTCACTTTAAAGCTCCTAAGCTGTCTTGATCAAATGCCACTCT
The DNA here is from genome assembly GCA_020800305.1 of Porphyrio hochstetteri. NCBI lineage: Eukaryota > Metazoa > Chordata > Aves > Gruiformes > Rallidae > Porphyrio > Porphyrio hochstetteri. Next base: position 6,949,200 of record CM036938.1, on the reverse strand, counting down.
GATGGTAAGCAGCTCCAGAAGGTCACAGAAAACTGAATGAGCAGTCAAAAATGCAACAGATGGACCTCAGTGTACAAAAATGTAAGATACTGCATTGATGATAAAAAAAACCCCAAAAAACAAACCCAAAACTACAAAACACTCTAAAATGTGCGTAGACAATTTTGAACTTCAAAATGACCATTACAACTGCAAATAAGATGCCTCAGAGTCACCATCATCAGTTCTTTGAAGTCTCTCCTTACAAATTATTTGTCACTACCCAAGTGAGAGAGTAGTAAACTAAACTGTTGAACTATCTGACACATTATGATGGGGTTTTTATGTTCTTTAGAAATTACCAATAAAATGGTAGTGAAACTTAGCTAAGAATCCATTATGTTATTCATGCAAATGGACTATTTAAAAACAACTCCCCAGGAAAACACACTGCATACATAATGAATAATTGTAGTGGTTCAATTAAGAATAGAAACTATACTTTAAAGAGCTACTATTTCAGAAGACATTTCCTTTTAATACTGTTTATATGGTCTTCACTTGCTATTCTGTAGGAAACCTAATTATCAAATAATTTAATATTATACAGGCGAAACCCCCCCCCATTAGTATATTACTAAGAAGAGAGTTGTTTTTCTAAGAAATAATATCCCTTTTCATGAAATTCCTCCAAAATAAACACGGTTAATGAAGCAACTAGATAATTGTGACTTTTTCATTCCGGCTGTTTACAGAACAGATGGAAGATATTAGAGAAGATCATCCAGTCACCAAAATCCAAATCTTTCATAATTTTCCTTTCATAAATAAAGCATAAACAAGTATTTGCATTTATTGTGGATAAAATCCTCTCACCTTATTTACAAAATTCCTAGATATCTGAAAAGATGTAGATTGATTTAGTAACTTTTATTTATGACCGTGTGAACTGAACCATTCACAAAATGCTATGAAAAAATAGGCAAATGGGAAGTTACCCACCAATACTACATAAATGAGCACAACCCTGTTTACAAATTCATCTTGATGTGTTAGACTCTGATGGCTGAGTAAGAGCCAGGAGACTCCACTGTGCTGACAAGGTCTGTATTAAGAAATTCCAAATAAGTTGCACCTGACAAAATTAACATGCAATTATCACAGCCAAGTTGTTTGATTCTTTTTATTCACTAAAATAACAGCAGCACTAAACTGTGCTATTATTTTCCATAATGATGTTCCAAGAAACCTCAACATTATGTTACAAAATTTACCTGTCTCAGTTTAAATTCTTAATAACTTCACCCTATGGCCTCAGTGCCAATACAAAAAGCTAACATGACCCTGGAACACCCTAATGCCTTTCTTGTCTAAATCTCCCTAGAATTCCTAGTGTCTTGAAATCCTTTAGGTGTAACATAGAATCAAAGAATTATAGGATTGTCTTGGTTGGAAGGGACCCTTTAGATCATCATCCTAACCTGCCAACCACCACTAAACCATGTCCCTCAGCACCACATCTAACTGTCTTTTAAATACCTCCAGGGATGGAGACTCCAGCACTTCCCTAGGCAGCCTGTTCCAATGCCTCACAATCCCTCTGTGAAGCAGTTTTTCCTAACATCCAATCTAAACTTCCCCTGGTGCAACCTGAAGTCATTGAAGATAGGACCTCTTGTCCTATCACTTGCCATTAGGGAGAACAGGTCAACCCCCACCTCTCCACAACTTCAGGTAGTAGAGACCAATCAGGTATCTCCTCAACCTCCTCTTCTCCAGACTAAACAACCCCAGTTCCCTCAGCCGTTCCTCGTGACATTTATTCTCCAGTCCCCTCACCATCCTCGTCACCCTTCTCTGGACACGCTCCAGCACCTCAAAAACATGGATCACAATATTGTGATGCTGACTGCTGATCTGCTAACAACTGCAGTAGGACTGACACAGCAGGGGAATTTCTCCTCTGCAAGAGGTCCTTATCTCAGCACTAAATGCAAAACCCTCAGCAAGAAGGAATGTGTGCACTCAACCGCAGTGTATCTTCAGCAGGCATGCATCTGCATCTAACAACAGAAATAAGAGTGATCTGCAGTCTGGGAAATGGAGCAGCTTGAGTTGCAGGTTTCAGGTGTTGTAAAGATTAAGTGAACAGGACTGAAGTACTTATGAGAGAACCAGATTCCTTCCTCATCTGATCAAAACGGAAATTACATTATTCATACCCCTGCCCCTGATGTACTGGGAATTATGGGCTGCGACTCTCACCCTGCCTTCTGAAGGTGCTTCACCATGCATAAAAGATGCCAATTACAGCAGAGTCTGGAATTTGCTTTTCCTCGAGCCTCTTATTGGGTCACAGAATGACACGGTGACACCTTTGCTTTACCATGAGGAATACTCCTCTGCATTACATCCCTTACGCACTGGCACTGCAGGCAGGTGCAGTTTTTGCTGTTCACAAACCCACTTTTCTTTAACTCTTCATACTGGCTAACTTATTCAGCTACCTACCCAGTAACCTGTCCTGGTGAATTCCTGGGGGTATACTTGTACTTTGCAGACACAGCAAAGATGACACATGTCCCTAGAATAGATGATGACTACCAATTAGGCTTTCCACACTGAATCAAATCTCACTTTTAAAGTATATTAAAGTGTCTAACATTAAGATTCTCCACCATTAAATACTAAAAATAAAAAATAACACCCCCCCAAACCATCAACCCCCTAGTGTTTTTAGCTTTAAATTAATGTGCAATTAATGACAGAGTGATTTAGGTGAAGGCCAAGAACACACGAGACCTCATTAATAATATTTTTCTTATAGGACTTGTATTTTTATGCCTAAGACTAAAGCACAGCTTTTAAAGGACATCATGTAAATTTTGCCCCATACTGCCTGCAGAGAACTCAGTAGGAGACCCACCAACACCTTTAGCAAAGATGAGAAGACTGAATGAATTCCATCACACACTTTGGGAAGGGAACTTTATTCTTAATGATTTTTCACCTGACACTTTTCTCAAGAGAAAAATTTCCTATGTCTCAAATATGAACAAAACACAACATTCACTCAAATTTGCACCTGATGGAAAAGTTAAAAATATTCTGGAAAAAAAAAATTGCATAAAGACAAGGAAGTAAGAAAAACGAAGAGGAAGAGATTTCAGTAATTACAGCAAAATCCATATTCAGGTTCCTGTATGGATATTTTACTACTGTCCAGAAGAGAAAGGGCACTTTTTAGAAGCATCGAAGAAAAACAAGAATCACATTTGCATACAGTGGATGTAAGGATTCAAATATGGTTTCAATGTTAAAAGAATACTGCAGAATATTTTTCCCAGCAGTACTTGCTTTTCTCTAAGTTTGATGCAATGAATTACAACATGGATACTTTTTATGCTACACCTAGGATGAAAGTTCAAAACATGGTAAGAATTAATTGTATAAAATCAAGAACAAAGTAATTACAAAATTAGGTTTCAGCAACAGGACCATAACAGGAATTATCATTATTAGAATAACAATGATACAGTATTACAAACTATGCACTGAAACTGATCCAGATTTGCCAACAAAGGGAAATTATATTTATGAGTGAGCTCTATCAAACAGATTTTGCTGTAATGGATATCAATCTGCACATCTATTTCAAAAGGGTAAAAGTTTTGAGTGATACTTTTCTGTATCTGGTATCTCCAGGATACTTGTGAGTTCTTAAAGTTTTAGCTCTACTTCGCTTTAAAAACTCACTTGGACTCTTCTGAGTTCGAATTTATTTATTTACACTACAACAAAGGGACACAAAACCTTTCTCTCTCAGTATTGCATCACCACTGAATTTTTCATATCTGTCCATCTCATCTATTTTGAAGCAATGGCACCAATCAGTAAGCAACACTGTGGCTGCAGATCCTTCAAACATCAGGGGTGCATCCACACCACAGGTGGTTCTTGCTCTGATGCCCATTGTGCAGCCAAGGAGGCATGCCACGTGCCTCTGTTCTCACACATGCATGCTGAGTCCTGGAGAGTCTAGAAAGCCAACTAAGTGGTGATGAATGACACACTGCTTTTCCTTCCAACACAGCTGATGATATGACATTGGAGATATGCTGTATTTCTTTTAAGTCCTTGAATCATCTAATGGAATTCAACAAATGAGCATGGTGGTGGTCAGGGACTAAAATAGATGTCACCTACTAGCATCGCTCATTCCCCTTCTATCTATCTTACACCTCACTGCATCAATGCCTGGATAAAGGTCTTTGCTGGACTCTCCGTCTGTCCATGGCAGCAGGAGCTGTGAATCTTACCTCAGTGGGAATTTGATCACTGAACATATGACATTTCCTTCTCCTCCTGAAAACTGCAGGTGGGAGCTGTGTTGAGCCTCGAGGTTCATTTAGGGCTCATGTAGCCACGTTTTGTTCAATTTCCTCCCTAGTTCACACGGGTTTTTGTCTTTCACAGCTTGGCTTGAATTCCAAGTCCAAATGAATCTCCAAAAGGGGAACAAACTTTCAAACCTCCAACTTTTGCAGGGTTTATGTCATACTTGCCTGCAATTCTGCTCTGTGCCTGGTTTGTTAATTACTGCAATCCTCAGTGTGGTTTTATTATGAGGAGTTTGTATGGCTCCAAAGATGATCTTCCTCTCTTCACCCATTATGGTGTCCACCAAAGGGTAGCAGTAGGCTAGATCGGGCTGACTCAGATGGTAAGTAACCATCCACAAAATAAATGGCCTATATCTTATTAATACTAAACTCTGAAACAAGGGATTTTCCAATTGGACTAGTAACTGAAACAGAAAAAATGTGACTTGGCTATTGGGAACTTCATTGAGCTTAGTGCATCTGTAAATTTTTCATGTATTTAGAAACATTAGTGCTTTTATTGAAGATTTTTTTCCATATTTTTAAGGATTTTTTTTTTTGGTCATAATAACCAGTGATTTGCTTTCACCTTGCTTCCACTGGCTACAGTTTAGCTTTTATTTCTTCTATACTATCAATTCCTTACCTGAAAATTCTTTATTGTTTCTGTGAGGACATAAAAAAAGAATGTGCATTATTGACCAGACCAGGAACTTAAGAGCTATAGAGGCTACTTTGAGAATAACAACGTGCTGTAATTTTTCTTTTAAGGCTTAGAATTGCTGAAACATGCATTGTCATAGGCTCTGCCACACATAAAAATGCACATAAAAGTCCTTCCAATATAGGAACAGTGTATTATAAGATAAGTACTTTTTCTCTTCTACTTTTTGTGAATGTCTATTGTTCTATGTTATTAAATGGTAGGGTCATATTGCTCCTTCAGTAGGAAGAACAGGCAGGTGGAAGACACACAGGAGGAGGAAACCCTGACCCTAGTGCAACCCTCCTGCCTCTCTACTGAGAGTAATCGAGGGGCACCACGAGTTGAGAATAACACAATACCTGAGAAAAGCAGATCAGTAATTTTAAAGAAGAAAACATGGCAACAAAGGCACCACCACAACGTCTTTCAAGCTACCACAATGAGATGTTACAGTCAAATTACAGATGCCAGAACATAGGTTCATCCTGTAGTTACTGACACAATCCAAAAGCTACTATTGCAGTAGCTGACTCATGTAGTAAGGAAAGGATTAAATGTGTAAAATACTTTGGGTCCTAAGGGCTTGTCTGAATATTTTGCAATGAGTTTCTGTCAGGTGTCTCAGTATGGATTGTATCCTCAACCACCTAATCAAAGTCAGATATTGAGAAATGAATGTTCAAAGGGAGCTGTACAGTACAATTGCAGCAAGATGAAAATGTACCCAAAGGCAGAGGGCTGAGGACTTTGTTTCAACATCAAACAGAGAAATCAGTCTCATTTTGCTGTTGTGCAGAAAGGAAGAACTACAATTCTGATCTATGGAGCCTAATTTTGCACACCTTTGCATCTTACAGGGGGTGCCTGGACAAAGGAGGCATGCAGAGGAAGGGCCAGGGTGTGCTTTGTTGTTTGAAGACTCAGAAGTCTTAGAGTTGACTAATATTTCGCACTCAGTCACTGAAATGTCTGGGAGAAGATTTCAATTTTAACAATGTGTTGTGTGATTTCTGTAGCATTTTCTGCCCTTCACACTTTCATACCAATACACTGCACAGAAATGCTAGCCAGACAATTTTGCCAGAATTATGTAGCTTCAGCAAACTCTTAAAGTCTCAGTCAGAGATTCAAGAAGGGTTTTACCCAATGCATATTGTGTTCCATCCATGATAATCTGAAATAGTTAGAAATGTATACAAAGCATCACCCTACCCACTGGCATTTAGCCTGTCTTTCAGCATTTATTTAACCTCTTAAATAACTTCTGGTTTTATTTTATAGCATGCTCTAAAAAGGGCATGACAAATTGCCTGGATTGAGTTGAATGACGTGGGTTGAAGTCACATTTAACATGTAAAAATTTTCCCTCTTCACTTTCAAAATGTGTTTCTAACATGTTTCTCTTCTCAGGCATTTCTGTAATTCATGGAGGTCAGAAAAAAATCATTACCAGTAATTTTGTATTACACTAATACATTTATTCTAGGCAGAAAAAAATTGCCATTCTTCCATTTGTCTGAGATTGACCACACATTCCATAAACCAGCAAGGACACCATTTGAATGATAACTCAACTATCCTGCGTACATTTAAAAAAAATAATTAATGTAATAGAAACCTAGAATGGTTGGAAGGGACCTCAAAGCGCATCTAGTCCCAACCCCCTGACATGAGCATGACCCTCCACTAGACCAGGGTGCCCAAAGCTCCATTAAACCACGCCTTGAACCCTGACAGGGATCCAGGGGCAGCCACAGCTTCTCTGGGCACTCTATGCCAAGGCCTCTCCACTCTCACAGGGAAGGACTTCTTCCTAATATCTAATATAATCTAAATATCCCCTCCTTTAACTTAAGGCCATTACCCCTCATCATATCACTACAGTCCCTGATAAGCAGTCCGTCTCAAGCTTTCCTGTAGCATTTTTAGGAACTGGAAGGGGTTTTAAGGTCTCCTTGGAGCCTTCTCTTCTCCAGGATGACCAACTCTCACAGCCTGTCTGCACAAGAGAGGTGCTCCAGCCCCCTGATCATCTTTGTGGCCTCCTCTGGACTCTCTTCAACAGCTCCATGTCTTTCCTGTACTGGGGACCCCAGAGCTGGACACAGCTCTGCAGGTGGGGTCTCACCAGAGACAAGGGGCAGAATTCTTCCCTTGGAATTCTGCCAGCTGGTCATGCTGCTTTTAATGCAGCCCAGGACACGGTTGGCTTTCTGGGGGGGCAAGCAGACATTGCTGGCTCATGTTGAGCTTCTTGTCCACCAAACCTCTCCTTCTCCTCAGGGCTGCTCTGAATCCACTCTCCATTCAGCCTGTCGTTGTGTTTCAGAGTGCCCCAACCAATGTGCAGGACCTTGCATCTTTTTTTTTTTTTAAAAATACAGGAGTATGCATTTCTAGAGACTACAGCTCTTTCCACAGTTCATTTTTCTTCTAATAAAAGTTAAAAACACGAATCAACTGATTACATAGGAGAGGTTCATAGGTATCAACATTAAGTCACTGACATCTTGAACTACAGAGCAATTTTAAGAACACAAAAATTAGTATGTTTGGCCAGTTTTGATTTGCAGAAATTTGCTACATTTTATATAACACCAGTAATTCAGATCATAAAACTGTCAGATATTCAAGACAACCAAGAATATGCTTAAAACCAAACTTCATATTGGATTATTCACAGTAGTCAAACTGATATTTTGAGCTCTGGGGAAACTTAAATTCTCCTAAATCTCATTCAAAGAGATTTTAATAGTAATCAGTAATTTAGGAAACTCAAGTCCATGTTGATTTCTGTCAAATACAGTGTTTCACAGTGGCTCACTAGAAGCTTTAAGCCACAACATACTGCCAATTGGAGGTGCATATAAAAATTTCATGCCTTAAAAATGAGGTCTCTCAGCAGGTAATCAGGAAATGAGGTATGGCTGTAACGGGATCAAGTTTACCATTCAGCAACAGCCCAGTGCTTAACAGCTTAATTTTAACAGGACATTTCCATGAGCTGAATTAATCAGAAAGACTTTTATGAGGTTCATTAATTTAAGGAAATGATTAAGTTCTGATTCCTATACATATTTTGTAAACATAGACTTCTTGGAAGACAAATTTTAATCAGACTTAAATCTTCCCCCCCCAAGAAAATACAGGATTTAGCTTTGTGGTGGATTGATCCTAGATGGAGGCTAGATGCCCCGCACAGTCATGCTATTCCTGCCCTTCTCAGCTGGATGGTGGGGAGAGAAGATATGATGAATGGGAGGGTGGAGAATGGAGGTTGGGGTCAGTCCATCACACATTGTCTCTGTCACTCCTTCCTCCTCAGGAGAGGACTCCTCACACCCTGCACTTGCTCCAGCCTGGGGTCCGTCCCACGGCAGACAGTCCTCCCTTGGGCTGCAGTTCTTCACCAACTGCCCCAGCATGGTCCCTTCCACGGGCTGCAGATCTTCAGTAACAGATTCCTTCAGCCTGGTCCCCTATGGAGTCACAAGTGCCCCATCAAACATGCTCCACTGTGTGAACTTCTCTCCACCAGCTGCAGGTCCTGCCAGGATCTTGCTCCAACGTGGGCTTCCCATGGGGTCAGAGTCTCCTTCATGTGTCTCCACGTGGGGTCCTCTACAGGCTGCAGGTAGATATCTCCATGGACCTCCATGGGCTGCAGAGGGACAGCTTGCCTCACCATGGTCTTCTTCCGGGGCTGTAGGTACCTGGAGAACCTCCTTCCCGTCCTTCTGCAGTGTTTTGTCCCCCTTCTTAACTCTGTAATCCCAGAGGCACTACCTCTGTTGCTGATGGTCCTGGCCTTGGCCAGGGATGGGTCTGTCCTTGTGGTGGCTGGTCTTGGCTGTGTTGGACCTGGGGAACCTTCTAGCGGTTTCTTGCAGAAGTCACCCCTGCAGCCCCTTATACCAAAACTCTGCCATGCAAACTCGGAACAAACTGTTTCATAAATTGTTTTAATTTCCCTGTGAACATTGTATGCCCTCATCCTGTGATGCTTGTTTTGTGTAGGTATTTTCTAAGCCAAGCATGGAGGCTTTTCTGAGCCCTGAATTGTGCTGAGCTGGTAAGAGCTGGAGCTAGGGAAGACCCAGATACCCAGTGCTCACTGTGAGCATCAGTCCAAGGAATTCAAAGGACAAGTAACTGAAGCCAAAAAGTCCCAACAGGTGAGGGGACTGCCTCGATAACACTCTTACAAGTGAAGTACAGAAGATGCAACAAAGTCTTTTCAAAAAAATACTGTGAAACTACTTATTTCTCCTGAGCTACAAACCATGCAAATTCTAAAATCACAGCACATCAGACCACTTTGGATGACACCATATAGCCTGAGAGTATAAAGCTGCATGTAAGCAGAATTCTTGAATGTCTCTTCATGTCTAGATCTGTCATCTTTAGATATTTTTTAAATACAATTGACATTTAAAGAAGGGGCATTTTTATTTATATAAAACCCCACCACTTTGACTCCCACAGAGAGGAAGGCATAAGATGTCCAAGCCAGTATAAACACATTTGTGTGTACTAAAACATAAAGCACAGGAAACAATGAAAATTATGTGAGGTACACTGATGAGCGGGATTTCTGACAAAATAAATCAGTGCACTTGCTCTGAATACAGTCCTCCTACATATGGGCATGTTGAATACACAGAGAAGGAGGTGAAGGGGTCGTAGCATACGTAAAAAAATATTTACAGTGACTAATTTGATCTATGTTTTTAAATAAAGGGTATGAGAAAATATGCCATATGCTTTAATGGCAACAACTCTTGGCAATCAGCAAAACACAGCTCCAAAACGCACAATGGTGAAATTGTAATGTGTCCACTGTATAGTGCCATCTGCTAGATTTAAAAAAAAAAAAAAAAATATATATATATATAAAAATTACCTGTGGAACTCCTCACAAATTGCTACAATTCACAATAAATGTTGTTCATGGGAGATTTTAACAGTACAGACTTCTACCGACTAATGCAAACAGTCTGACACTGATGAAAGCGACTCCCTGTTGCCTGCAAGAGAATTCTGAGATCCAGAATATAAAATCTTCAACCCCAGGAGATTCTGTCTTGGAAGCAGCACTTATTTATAGAAACTCCAAGATTAAGGAGAGCTGCAATGGGGGTAATCATAATTGATAGCTTGAATTCGGCACCGAAGCAAGAAATAGGTTCAGAAAGTGCAAGAACAGAAGGAGATGCAGCTGTGTCAACAAAATGCTGCAGCCTTAAGAAATCTGGAAAGTAATATGGAATTAATACAGATTAACTTTTGCTTTCAGAGGATGGGAAGAGGTGCTCTCTTTCCATTCTGTGTTACTCAACATCTGCAGGCAAATTTTGTAAATACCAGATGCTCAGTGAAGTATCTCTTAACAGGTTGATAAGCTTATTCCAGAACAACTGAATATGTTTTGAAGCCATCAGTGCTTTTTGCACTCCACATTACTTCATCTCATGTTCACCTCATCCTGTGCTTTCCAGCAATGAGAAGCAGCTGCTTTAAGTACCATTGATGCCTGAACGGCTAAAGATAACAATAGCTTATAAGAAAGAAAGAAGATTGAAATTAAGTCTCTAAGTAAAAAACCCAAACAATAAAACAAGAGGTCAGACCAGTGCTTCAAATGGAGAATGGCATGTAAATAAAACAGAAGGCACCAAAGGAGCAGAAGCATTGTTTGGATGTGAAGCACATCAGCTGGCCAGGAGATCACTTCCATGTCTTTTGAGAACCTTACTTCATGCCTGAGACACTGGAGAGCAACTCCAGACCTCATCCATGCCAGAAGGAGATGGTCAAGGTGATCCAAATACAGTTTCAAGCTCATTAGGCATTTTAATGCCATTTCAGCACTCAGTTTCAGATAAGCCTTTCACTCTCACTTCAGCTGTACTACCTGTCAGCAGAAGCTCCTGGGACAAGTCAGAGGGATTTTGGTGGATGTCCCACAAGGTTCTAAGGATGTAAGTACTATACAACAGTTGTGTCACACCTGGAAAGTCCTACACAAGAGGCAAAATGGAAGGGCATTATTTAGGAGATTAACAAAGAGAAATTAATTATGATGGAAGTAAATGGTGGAATTTAAGAAAAAAAAAAAGACAAAATTTAGCTGGAGCATTAGGAAAAAAATCTGACATAAACTACTTCAAACTGATGAGTAACCTGAGAAGTTGTTATTACAAACTATTGGTATTTGGAATATACCAAACTACATATACTATCAGAAAATGCACCCTGGAGAACACGCTTGCAATGACAGGAGAACAGACTGCCTGATGCATGTTTGCCTTTTTTATTCTTGATCTAGGATATTTCACATATTCTGTGATGTGGATTAGTAATCTTTGAGCTCCATGAGGTAATTCTGAGACAGCAATCAGTAATTTACATAATTAGTGCAACAGTATTTAATTATATAATTGCTGTAAATATGTGTAAAACTCTAATGCTGTAATTAGAATGTGTAATTACTAGTTGTAATTACATAATTAGGTATGATGACATAACTAAATTTCTCATAAAATAAAGGGATATTTACAATCCCAGCTATAGAACTGGTATAGTGCACAGTTATATTGGTGATATAAAAAAATTACCATTTCAGCACTAGCTGTGCTTGCTCTAAAGTAGATGAATGCTAAAAGTTTGCGAACTGTGCCACAGTACTAGAAGAAGGCGTTGAGTTTCTTGAACAGCAGCAATTCAATTACAGTCTGTACAAAAATTATTCCCATCCTTAATCACCTGTTATTTATTGATGACTCTTCATTTGTGGAGCTGAATAGCGTGAGTATAGAGAGTGGCATAATGGAGGTATTCAAATATTTATATTGTGTAGCATTTTCTAGTTACTGATTTAAGTAATATATTAGTTGTAAGTGTTCAAAGCACACCTGATTTCACACTTGCTCTGTGTGGTGGTTTTACCCTGGCTGGAGGCCAGACAACCATCAAAGGCGCTCTATTACTGCCCTTTCCAGATGGACAGAGGAGAAAATATATATTGAGAGGCTCAGGAGTCGAGATAAGGACAGGGAGAGATCATTCTGCAATCCATGTCATGGCAAAACAGACTCAACCGGGACTGAAAAGAGGAAAAAAGTGCCATCTAATTTATGACACCACATTATACACAGAGAAACCAGAGTTGGATAATGAGAAGTAAAACCAGATCTGAAAACACCTCCTCCCACCCCTCCCTTCCTAGCAGACTTCACTTTAGTCATGAATTCTCTCCCTTCTCCCCCTACAGATGGCATGGGGGGTGGCTGAGTTGGTGGGGAATGTGGGTTTTAGTCAGTTCCTGGTGAGTTATTTCCCTTCTTAGTCAGCAATGGGGTGGGAGGGCGCATTCCTCACACCCTTCCCCTGATACACTGTGGAGTCCCACCCACAGCAGACAGTCCTCCACGAACTTCTCCAACAGGAGTCCTTTCCCACTGGGCTTCAGCTCTTCCCCAGCTGCCCCAGCGTGGGTCACTGCTATGGGTGCAGTCAGCAATCACAGAATGTCTCTCAGTCTCTCAGGCTGAGACTGCTCCAGCCTGGTCCTCCTAGAGGCCACAAGCTCCCCAGTAAACCTGCTCCACGGTGGGTCTCTCTCTCTCACTCATCTCTGTGCCTCTGTCTCTCTCCATGGGCTGCAGGTCCTTCCAGGAGCTTTCTCCAATGTGGATCACAGTGTCTTCCATTTGTTTTGCCCCACTCCAGTGTGGGGTCCCACCCACGGACTGCAGGTGGGGTTTTGGTCTTTCCCATGGGCTGCAGGTGGACACCCACTCCACCATGGGTTTCTCCACAGGCTGTATGTTCATCTCTCTCTCTGGCACCAAGGGCACCTCCTGCCCCCCACTTCCCTGCCCTTGGTGCCTGCACAGTCTCTCCCACCTTCTCACTCCCTTCTCTGGGGGCACAAAACAGCCACTTGTGTTTTTCCTCCTCACTGTGATTCCCAGAGGCGCTGTGACAATCACTGATCATCCCGGCCTTGGTTAGCAGTGGGTTTGGCCTTGAGCCAGCTGGTGTTTGCTCTGCGGGGCCTCCTGTGTGGGGAAGCTCCAGCTGCTGCTTGCAGAAGTCGCCCCTGCAGCCCCCTCCTCCATCAGAACCCAGCCATGCAAAACCACAACACCCTGTGACACCATCCCGCAGACATCAGATTGGTGGTACCTCCACGTGTGGGTGATACCCAGAGGAAGTACAGAACAGAAGCTTCATACCACTGCACTCTAGTGCTGCACTGACATGCCTTTTAATTACCGCACCATACACACTTTGCAGCTAACGAACTGTTAGTACAAAGCTCATTTTAACACTCATTGCGCTCAGCTCTTCACAAAAGCAATCTGACTATTGTATAGACCCTTATCATAATTATATAAAAAAATCTTTAATGCTCAACAGAATTATCATTCCAAATACGTAAGTTTCCTTCTCTATGGGCTAGACAATGCAGTCCTGGGCCATAGTTGAGAATTTATCTACAGAAGCATCTCCATAAAGATCATTTGACTAGCTGACTGGCTTACCAGCGCAAGTTTGCCAAGCATGACCCAGAAAGACGGGCTGTAGGCAGCATATTTTGCAACTGAGCAATTGACATTAGTGGAATTCTTTCATTATATCAATATACCGTAAATATATATTTTCTGTACATGCATATTTTCTGTTATATGCTCTCTAAAATAGAAATGTGTATGTATGTACTTACACGTGCATGTAAAACCAAATCCTAATATTGCACACAACTTTTATATTTACTTGTGATAACATGTACATCCACTGAACTGTCTTTACACAAATGCACGTAGCATGGGGAACAAACAAGAAGAACTAGAGATCTTTGTGCGGTCGCAGGGCCATGATCTCATCGCAATCACAGAGACGTGGTGGGACAACCTGGACGACTGGCACACTGTCATGGATGGCTATGTGCTTTTTAGGAAAGACAGGCTAGGGAAGCGAGGTGGAGGAGTTGCTCTTTATGTGAGAGAGCACCTAGAATGTGTTGAGCTCCACCTGGGGAAGGATGAACCTTCTGTCGAGTGCTTGTGGGTTAAAATCAAGGGGCAAACCGGTATGGGGGACATTGTTGTGGGAGTGTGCTATAGGCCCCCTGATCAAGAGGAGCAGGTAGATAACGCATTCCATAAACAGTTAGAAGTAGCCTCAAGTTCCCGGGCACTGATCCTTATGGGGGACTTCAACTACCCAGCTATTTGCTGGGCAAGCAATACGGCCAGTCGTATGCAGTCCAGACAATTTCTGCAGTGTGTTGAAGACAATTTCCTGCTACAGATGGTGCAGGAGCCCACAAGGGGAGGGCGGCTGCTGGACCTTGTTTTCACTAACAAGGATGGACTTGTTAGGGAAGTGAAGGTCGGGGGCAGCTTAGGGCAAAGCGACCATGAAATGGTTCAGTTCATGATCCTGGGTGGAAGAAGCAAGCCAAAAAGTAGGATAGCTACCCTGAATTTTGGTAGAGCTAACTTTGATCTCCTCCGCCACTTAATGGGGGCTATCCCGTGGGCTACGCTGTTTGAAGGAATGGGAGCCTGCGAGAGCTGGCTAGCATTCAAACAGCACTTCTTCCAAGCACAGGAACGATGCATCCCTTTGAGGAGGAAATGGGGAAAGAGAGGCAGAAGACCTGCATGGATGAACAGGGAGCTATTGAGCAAACTCAAAGAGAAGCAGAAGATCTATGAATCGTGGAAAAAGGGTCTGAGCACCTGGGAAGAATACAGGAATGTGGTCAGGGCCTGTAGGGATGCAACTAGGAAGGCTAAAGCCCTCTTGGAAATTAAGCTGGCAAGGGACATAAAGGATAATAAAAAGGGGTTTTTTAGACACGTGAACAGTAAGAGGATGTCCAGGGATAATGTAGGTCCCTTGCTGAATAAGGAGGGTGTCCTGGTTACGGGGGATGCTGAGAAAGTGGAGATATTGAATGCCGCCTTTGCTTCGGTCTTCACTTCAAAGGCCCCCCGGGACCCACAGACACTGGATGAGAGTAGGACTGATTGGGAAATGAAGAATTTCCCTCTGGTTCAAGTAGGGGAGGTCCAGGAGCGGCTCAAAGGGATTAATGCACACAAATCCATGGGCCCAGATGGGTTACATCCACGTGTGCTGAGGGAGCTGGCGGAGGTGATTGCTGAGCCGCTCTCTATCATCTTCGACAGGTCTTGGAGGACAGGAGAAGTGCCTGAAGACTGGAGGATAGCCAATGTCACTCCAGTCTTTAAAAAGGGCAAGAAGGAGGAACCTAGTAACTATAGGCCGGTCAGCCTCACCTCTGCCCCTGGAAAGGTAATGGAACAGCTTGTTCTGGATGCCATCTCCAAGCAATTGGAAGAGAAGAAGGTCATGAGGAGTAGTCAGCATGGATTCACTCAGGGGAAATCGTGCTCGACCAACCTCATAGCCTTCTACGATCTCATGACAGGCTGGGTAGATGGAGGGAGAGCAGTGGATGTCATCTACCTTGACTTCAGCAAGGCCTTTGATACTGTCTCCCATGACATCCTGATAGCAAAGCTGAGAAAGCATGGGATAGATGAGTGGACAGTGAGGTGGGTTGAGAATTGGCTGTCGGACCGAACCCAGAGGGTTGTGATTCGTGGAGTAGAATCTGACTGGAGGCCTGTTACCAGCGGTGTTCCCCAGGGCTCAGTGTTGGGTCCAGTCCTGTTTAATATCTTCATTGACGATCTTGATGAGGGAATAACATCCACCCTCAGCAAGTACGCCAATGATACAAAGCTGGGAGGGGTGGCTGACACGCAGGAGCACTGCGCTGCCATCCAGAGAGACCTGGACAGGCTGGAGAGCTGGGCAGGGAGAAACCAGATGAAGTTCAACAAAAGCAAGTGTAAAGTCTTGCACCTGGGAAGGAACAACTGTTTGTATCAGTACAGGCTGGGGGATGAGCTGCTGGAGAAGAGCTCAGTGGAGAAGGACCTGGGGGTCCTGGTAGATGACAGGTTGGCCATGAGCCAGCAGTGTGCCTCGGTGGCCAAGAGAGCCAATGGGATCCTGGGATGCATCAGGAGGAGTGTAGCCAGCAGGTCAAAGGAGGTGATCCTCCCTCTCTACTCTGCCCTGGTCAGGCCCCACCTGGAGTATTGTGTCCAGTTCTGGGCTCCTTGGTATAAAAAGGACAGGGATCTCCTGGAAAGAGTCCAAAGAAGGGCTACGAGGATGATTAAGGGCCTAGAGCATCTCCCCTATGAGGAAAGGCTGAGTAAGCTGGGACTGTTCAGCCTTGAGAAGAGAAGACTAAGGGGGCACCTAATCAAAGTTTATAATTATCTGAAGCAGGGGATGCAGGGGGAATCAGCCAGCCCCTTTTCAGTGGTCTGTGGGGATAGGACAAGGGGCAATGGCTGCAAGTTGGAGCATAGGAAGTTCCGCACCAACATGCGGAAGAACTTTTTCACAGTGAGGGTGACTGAGCACTGGAATAGGCTGCCCAGGGAGGTGGTGGAGTCTCCTTCACTGGAGATATTCAAGACCCGCCTGGACGCCTATCTGAGCAATATGAGCTAGGGAGCCTGCTTTGGCAGGGGGGTTGGACCCGATGATCTCTCGAGGTCCCTTCCAACCCCTACAATTCTGTGATTCTGTAATATGAAATAATAGATTATGATCCAGAAAATGCAATGACCACAAGTAACAGCTCCAGCTACCCCATTACTAGTAAAACAGGGTAATGCTCTTGTGCGATCTGTAAGTTAAGCAATGTTCATGATGCAGCCAAATAAACAGAAGAGCTTAACTGAGGAGTTGGATGAGATTCCTGGTAGAATTCCAAATGGTAATTCAATGGAACCTTATAATAAATATGTGATGTATTTCACTAGCAGCTTTACAGAAAACTTTCCTATATGTTATTTTTTCAAATTCTTTAAGGAAGCCATATAGGCCTGCAAAATTTCACAAAGGAAATCTCGATTTCCTTCTGGAATTATATACATGTTATGTTAGATGCATCAAATCTTTTGCCTGTATAGATCTGGGAATTCACTGCAGCTACTTAAAAAAATTCCCAGCTTGTCATTTATGGTTATTGGTCCATGTTGTCTTCTTCTCCCTTCTTCCCCATGCATACACAATGTGAAAACAGAAAAATGAATCACATTCTTCTACTTTGTTACAGTCTTATTTATTTAGCATTCACCTTGCCACATTCATTTTACCTTTCCTTCTACACAAAGTAGATCTTTCCTTTACTAGAGATCTCCTTTCTTGAATGTGGCTCCAGTATTTCAGTTATTTTGATCTAATACTATGAATGCTAATATACAAATACATTCCTTTTCCTCTTTAAGGTAGTGGGCTTCATGTATCTTAGACTATATTATGTCTTCCACAACACCATCATATTAACATCTTTTGTTCCTCTAAAAAAACAGGCTTTCTTCTCAGCAGTATTTCAAATGCAAAAGCCTCTAACATCTGCTATTAATAGTTCAAGTTAAGGTTTATTTCATTTTGTATCATAGCAGTTTATTCTATTTTTGTTATTTTGATCTTCAAGATTACATCTCTCATACATGAAGAACTCCTCTGTAGTAACAGCTTTAGGAATCAGACCTTTATAGTGCATTCACAGTCCATGTTACTGATTAAATCATGCAAAATTTCTCCCAGGACAGATTCTGAAGAAGTCTACTAATGACTTCTCTGTAAACCAGCGGTCCAACTTTCAGAGTCTGGAGACAGGTCAGAGAAAGTAACATATATTTTTGCTCTGCTCTTACACTTGTCGATATCTGGTGATATCCTGAACACAGCGAGACAAACACATACTCTGTGAGACAAACACCTAGCCTGAATCAGTTCTTGTATTTTTCTGCATTGCACTATTTGCTCCTCCTTGTTTGACTCTTACATAATAATTTTGCATTTTACAAATGTTTCTATCAGATCAGATGCATAACTTGAATGCATGACAGATTTGCTCTATTACATTTCCTCCATTTTGAAAAGAGTAAGATGGTAATTTGAGCTGTATGTATTTAAGGACTAGAGAAATAATACCGTAATATTTCTGTGGTTGTTTCTGTAAAAGAAAATAAATATTTAATTTTTAAAAAAAAATAAATATAAAAACATGCAATACTTACTCTGTTGGCAGTTTCTTCCCATAAATTCCCCTGGACATTCACAGGAATAGTTGGCAATGAGATCTGTACAGATTCCACCGTTCTTGCAGGGTTCAGCTTCACATTCATTTACATCTGCAGGAAGGACACAAGATAATGTTAGGATTAGCAAAGATTTATTTTTGTAATAGCAATAGGCACAGTTCTTAAAGCACTAAACCACAATGTATTTATACAACTGACATTAGAATACATACATTCTTTTGCCCAGCAAATATGCTCAGTAAAGGATGTGATTAAACAGGGCATGATTTAGGGAAAGATTAAACCCATCTCATTTAAATTTAACTATTTTCATGTAACTATTGAAATTTCACTATGTCCCATGACACAACTGAATTTTAAGTTTTGCTCAGGAATTTTCACTGTAAGTTCCAGAGAACATCAGGGCCACAAGTCACAGTTTCACCTTAAACAAATTCAATTAGTTCTAACAAAGTACTCTCTAGTGGTCCTTGCAACTTCAAGAAATGTAGCTATTTCTTTACCAACAGATGCCAGTTAAGAATGTTTCTCAGTTCATCTTAATTCATTAAATATCTAATTGACAAGGTTGTTTAACCGTCTAAAAAATTTCCTTTGTGTGCTTGAGTTAGTGGGCAAATTGAAACTAATAGCTTGATCTAGAAACTTGCAAATCTTATTAAATTCAAAAGACAAAAAAAAAGATGGTTAATTTCACTTGAATTTCCATTTTCTGGTATACTTTGTACAAGAGTAACACTCTCCTGTGTGTTTCAGTATAGTAACAAAGTATAACGTCAGATTGTTTTTCTCAAATTCAGTGTAGTATTTTTCAGTCATCATAAACAGGCAAAAAAAAAGGATACTGGTAAAATCTCATAAGTAAAATTCTCAGTCTCTGTATTTCTGTTTACTCTGTACCAAGAATAAACCTTGTACAGATCTTGTTCATCACTGCCTTAAAGGGCTGCATCAAGGTATACAGCTAAATATTTTTAAAGGATGGAAGCCCACCCTAGCTTCATTAAGACTTGAAGTCCTGTTGCATTAAACACTAATCAGCAAACAGAAAAATGCAGTCTTTAGCTTTTACTACAATTTTACTTCACTCAGTTTTGCTTAAGTGCATATTCATTTTGGATACAATTGCCGATGAAGTGCACATGTGCATAGCACAGATGTAAGTTCAAATGAGAAGACACTTAACGGTGATGAACTAATTGCATTCACTGTTGGGCAAAATGCCCTGTGAATTGGAGTAATACTCCTCAGTGCTGAATCTGCATCTGTCCCCAAAATGCAAACCAACTTTGGGCTGGCAACACAAATAAATGTCTAAACCTGATGCAGTAAGACTTGTGCAGAAGAAGCAGACAAGCTCTGTCAACAAAGTTTTTAACTTAACTATTTAACTTTTGTACTTATTTGATTTTTTAAAAATATTCTTACTAGAAATCTATGTATGAAAATTCACTGTTTTAATACACATGACTTGCTCAAATATGATTGATATGGTTCAGTATCGAAGAAACTTCCAGGGTGAAGAACAGCTGATATGTCAAGAGTCCATTCTCCAAAAAGTTCCCTAGGCAACCATAATGGTTGATAACATCAGGGGAGCTTAATGTACTAACCCTGAGAGAATAGTATATGGAGGGTAGAGCGGAGTGGCCACACCGTGGCCAGGCTGTATGGGGACCTGGTGTACTATGGTACCGAGAATCTGCATTGTTCCTGCCCTGAGAGAGAACTGAACTAGAATGAGCCAGCTGCTCATTTTCCTGTTGAGATTGTATCCTTTGGGTGAACTTCCCTCACTATAATACCTTTATAATACAAAAACAGACCTCCATCCCAAAAGATACCTGCCTCCAGGATGCGACCAGCCTGAACTGATCCTGCACACTGAATTTCTTTTAGCCTATACCTTTAATCACAAAGTGAGGAAAATTTACACCAATCACAACAAAGGTATGTATGACTAGAGTCACTTAAGCTCCACCAGTTATGTAAGAATAATATAAAAGTTGCCCAAAACCAGAGAGATATTAGGGAAGACACCAGTGCACCAAGTCAAGAAGATAACATCACAAACCATTGCTGACTTCTGGGACCATTTAACAGGCTGAACCTCTCTTCCTCAGGGATGCCTTGAGTTAGAATCAGGCACTTGGCTATCCTAGGAAACTTAGAAATCTCTATGTAGAGTTATTTTTGTTACCTGAGTAGTTTCATATTCTTCTGTATTTGGTTTGTGTTGCCTTATGCCATTACATCACTTGCACCTGCTTTTGTAGACCATTTATCATCACTGGCAATCCAAAGAGTCTGCACTCTGAATCGGGCCTCAGTAAACTGCACTGTTCACTAACCTAGCCATGGTAGTCTGCATTGAACACGGCCAAACTGCTTGAGTCTTACCGTGCTGGTTTATAGAATATGCCTATAACATGCCTTGCACTATTAGTGCATCTGTAATCACGACAGTTCAGTATATTGAACGTGACCAAACTTAAGAGTGCTGAATTGGGAGTCGCTCAGAATCTCAGCCTAGCTGCCCCCAGCCCCTCTGATATCTGAGGAAAAGTTGGAATGAAAGGGGGGATATTTTCTGCCAAATTCCTTTACCTGTTTGAAGTGACAGTTGTGTGTGAGGTAGGCTGAAAACTGACCGAATGGCCAGGCACAAAGAATGTTGAACAGTAGTATGAAGTCTAGCTGGAGGCCAGTGACGATCAAAGTACCTACAGAAAAAATACTGGTCTGATACTGCTCAGCAAGTTCAATAATGATCTGAATGGTGGGGCAGCATGCACCTGTACCAATTTTGATGAAGACGCCAAACTGGCAGGAGTGGTTGATACAACTGGCTGCTGTGTCCAGTACCTGAAGGGAGCGTATAAACAGGAGGGGAATCAACTTTTTAAATGGCAGGACAAGGGGGAATGGATTAAAACTAAAGGAAGGAAGGTTTAGATTAGATATTAGGGGGAAGTTTTTTACAGAAAGAGTGGTGAGGTGCTGGAACAGGATGCCCAGAGAGGTGGTGGATGCCCTGTCCCTGGAGGTGTTCAAGGCCAGGTTGGATGTGGCCCTGGGCAACCTTGTGTAGATCCAGGCCTGAGGTTGGTGGCTCTGCCCATGGCAGGGGGGTTGGAGCTCTATGATCCTTGGGGTCCCTTCCAACCCATGCCATTCTATGATTCTATGATTCTATGATCAACACATGTGTCCAGAGGGACACAACAGCCTGGAGAAACAGGCCAAATGGGAACCTCACGAAGTTCAACAAGGGCCAGTGCAAAGTCCCGATTCTGCCCATGTGGAGGAACAACCCCATGCACCTGTATGTGCTGGGAGGCTGACCAGTTGGAAGGCAGCTTGGCAGAGAAGGACCTGAGAGTCCTGATGGACAAGAAGTAGACCATGAGATACCAATGTGCACTCATGGCAAAGAAGGTCAACAGCCTCCTGGGCTGTACTTGACAGAGCACTGCCAGCAGGTTAAGGGCAGTGATCCTGCCTCTCTGCTTAGCACTGGGGAGACAAATCTGGCTGCTGTGTCCAGTTCTAGGCACTCCAGTATGAGAGAAATACACATACTGGAGAAAGTTCAACAAAGGACAGCTATGATGATTAAGTGAGTGGAGCACCTCACCTATGAGGAAAGGCTGAGAGACCTGGTATTGCTGAGCTTAAGGAAGAGGAGGGTCAGGAGGAAACTCATCAATGTATATAAGTACCTGAAGGAATGCAAAGGTTGAGCCAGGCTCTTTTCATTGATGACCAGTGATAGAAGAAGAGGCAATGGGCACAAACTGAAACACAAGACTTCCCATAGTAATGTCAGAAAACACTTTTAATGTGAGGGTGATTGAGCAGTGGCATAGGTTGCCTATGGTGTTTGTAGAGTCGCCATCTTTGGCAATGTTCAAAAGACACTGGGATATAATCCTGGACAGCCAGCTTTAGGTGGCCCTGCTTGAGCTGGAGGGGCTGGTCCAGATGATTTCCAGTGGTCCCTTTTACCCTCAAACCTTCTGTGATTGTCTCATAGCCGTCCCAGTACTGTGAACATCAATGCAGCAACAGACCTTCAGCTAAATGTGGACACTAGTTTCAGTTCTTTAAAGAAGAAAAATTTTAGCTTTTGTATACTAGAATTCATGATGGTTACTGATTTCTGAGCTTTTTTTTAATCTCTCATGTTTTACTATTCGGTGCCTACAAAGATACAACATACTAGACTAATAAAAATTCACAGTATTTGCTGAATTTCTGGCTATTAAAGAGGAAGAAGAGGAGTAACAGCTTAGCGTGTGAGAAATAAAACCTGCCAAGGGAAAAGACCAAAGAAAAGACCTGCTCAATTCTAAATTAAATTCTTTATATGTATTTATAAAATTTAACAAGATTCTTCAGCTCCCTATTTGCCTTTTTAAGCAAAGCCTATTAACCTTACATTTTCAGCAGGTCATTCATCATTTTAATACAGGCCAGCACATTTGTGTGAAAAAAATATCAAGGTCACTGTGAACTAAAAAACATTAAGTGAACATATGAACTATCTCTTACTTGCTGAAATAAAAGTAGCCATTTATCCTCTTCAAAGCTTTTCTGTGTAAAGATAGTATCTTCTCAGGGTATTTATATTTTTCTAATTTGCCACTCATACTGAAAAGTGTAGGAAAAAATGCACAGCTTTCCAGCATATTTTGTATTGTCCACACAGTGATGTAGAAAACAGGCTGATCCTTAAGTATGAGATACTTTTACAGCAATTCCCATATTCTATCCTATTGGTGAAATTAGCTATGATCAACTTAGATAGATGGAAGGTTTTTATTGTTATCTTTGTTACTTGGATCCTACAGTGACTCCACCCTGCCTCCCCCCCACCCCCAATAATTTGAGAATCTTTAGTACCATCAGTTCAAGCAAATGTGTCATATTTGATGAACGAGGAAAGACAAGCTCAGTGTAGCATCAAGTCTGATACTAGAAGAGACATTTCGTTGGAAAGACAATGAGCTGAACTGTGTTCAAGAAAATAGCATAAATTATAGAGAATTATTTAATTTACTATTTGTTATTTCATTTGATTGTGCGGATGCAGAGTACTTAATTAAAATTGGTTTCTGCAAATTGTGGTCAGATTTTGTTCAAATTCTTTGATGCGCCACTTATGTATGTTTCACAAGAAAGAACTACATCAGTTGGTGCAAAGTTTAGTAACATTTCCTTCTAAACTTTGTCATAGTGTGACAATTAGAAGTAAATCTGAATAGAATTTTTTTAAATAAAAGAATTTCTGGAGTTGTTGTTCCTAAAGACAATAAAGACTCCTAAAGGAAAGCTCCCTGCATGTTGTCAGATGCATATTCTTTATTGACTATGTGCAAGAAGGATGTGCTTTTAATGTAGATTAACTAATACAAAGTAAAATCTCTGTAGGTTGCTCATGAATTTTCAGGCAGGCTTAGTTTTTATGCCAGGTCAGATTTTAAAGTGTAGTTCAGACAACAATCTTATGCATTGCAGTAACTAAAACAGAGACAGCTGGATACTACCAGAGAATTCAGAGTTCCTTAGAGGGACCTAATAAATCTGTTAAAAACTGAGAGAAATAGGCTCCTGAAGAGGTTTAAATGCCAGCATAGGAAAAGCCTGTATTTAGTCCTCAGGTTAGCTAAAAAAACGCCCCCTCAATCCCAAAAAACACACACACTCCTCCCACCATGCCCAATCCCCCAAGATTTCTCTACTAGAGGTGGATTTGGTAATTGATTGCTTTGTAGGAACAAGGAAACACTGACCATTTTCTGAAAATAGATTGTTCCTTAAATAACAGCTTGAAGGGCTAAGAGAGTTGATTAGGAAACAAAAGCTATGCTATGCTAAGGTTTCTTTTTATGCTGAAGATTATTAAATTTATATTTCCTACCTCCTAAAATCAAACCATAGCTACAAAGCCATTAAGCAGGCTTCTGTTTGAAAGCCCTGGAACAGAAGTATGTTGTCAGAAACTGTGTGATTAAGAGAGAGCTTTGCTATATTATATAGTGATTTGGAGAATCGTCATGAGGCAGAATTCTTGCATTTTGTCTTTTTATAGATCACAATTTTTAAAAAATCCTCTAGGTATTTTTAAAAAAAAAAAACCATAAAAAAACCCCAAAGTACTTTACCTACAAACATAATTAAAAATATAAAACCTCATTTTGGACTTTACCTGTTCACTTCAGGCACATATGTTTTTCTGAAAAATTACCCCACGTGAAATGGGTATATAAATTATGTAACTGTTCTAATAAAAAGATTAACTGTTATTGAGTTCTTCAGCAGGTTACTTGGTGTAAACCTGACTATTTGTGATGAAAGGAGTAATAAACTCAATCAGCTGTTTATGCCAAAGCAGCTTGTGATTTTGGCTGCAAATGCACACCAGTACCTTGTTCCGGTCCCCTGCTTGCTTGTTCTTTACTGAGCCCAAATTCCTTTTTCCTGCCACCTGAACCCTTGTTTCTGATCCAGGACTACTTTTTGCAGCATAGACTTCCTGAAGGTCCCTCCTGCTGATGAGTACATTCTTTCCTTATCCTTTGATTATGTACTTGCTTTGGCTTCCTGATCACACCTGGTCTGCTCATCTCAACTCTAAGGCATGTTTTTAGTCAAGTCTTCTGTCTTAGTAGAGTGGTTGGCCCATTGAAACTGCAGCATCTAGCTTCAAGTGTCCATACTGGAAGTCAACTTGGCCCTTATTAGGCACATTGTTAGGACATAATCCATTTCATTCATAAGTTATGAGTTACTAGTGTTGCAAATACTTTTTTTCCATATTGAAATCAATTTACCATACAGAAAAATGATGGGAACAGATCAAGTGGTTATAATATCTGTATCATAACTGGCTTCTATGAAGATTCACAACTATACACTGGATAAATATCAAGTCATAATTTGAGAAACATTACCTCCAAGCCCCAATTTTTAAATTTGTTTTTGAAAGAAAGCCAGAAAACTCCTCTACCCTCTTCTATTTAAAAATAAAAGTTGTTGATAACTAGAGAAATACGTTTTACTTTTCAAATAACTTCACATTTAGAAACTAGTTAAGTGCAAAGTGGAGAAACACATGTATAGAATAACTCTTTTAGTTGAAGGTTAGTGCTTAGTCTAGGCTTTTCTTGTAGTTGCATAATAGGTCTTGATATATATTTTAAATGCAGTATTTTTAAAATAATTACTCAGTATTTTGAGTATTTTCTCAGTATTTTGTCTTTGTTGCATATTGAACCTGAAATATTTAATTACACAAACAAGTACATCAGTAAGACCACATAAAATATATGATCTCACTTGCAGAACTTTGTAATATCCTGTTATTGTTTAAACATGAGCTTTCAAATAGCCGCACGTTTAATTATTACTCCTCTTTGTTATTACAGATTTGTACTAATTTGTTGAACCACTATATTTTTTATGAGGCATTAAATGGTAAAACTTCACTGAAAATAATACAATTATAGCAGTTTTATTTGGTAAAGAATCGTACTCATGAGAATTAATGGAATTTAATATGGCTACCCTAACAGAGAGCTACTCAGTCAAATGAAATCTGAAGTATTACAGCAATTCACGTATAGAAAGACACATCTCCTTCAAGAGTATGAAACGTTTTTGGTAAATTATTTTCTTTTAAAAAAGGTGGTGAAAATGTTCTTCTCATATTCATGTGGTTCACCAAAAAAAAATTCTAAATTGTGAAAGTCTCTTGACAAGAGGACAACCTAATTTTTTATAAAAAGCTAAAAAATGTTTTAATTATACAGAGTGAATATGCATCACTAAAATGTTTACAAACAGGTAGGTCATCTTCAATTTTGATTAAAAGATACAGAGGAGATAAGTAATTACCATTATAATAATCCGTTTCCTTATTGTTTATTGCAAGTTTAATAAAACCTGTAATAATAAACTTGCTTCTGAAGAAGTTTTTTGGCTGTAATTAATGCAAAAAAATGACAGTAACCTGCAACTTAAGCTATGACTATTCCTCGATTTAACCAGAATTATAAATAAAAAAAAGTACTAATAGGTTACTGGTGTGAAACATTTGAAATTAATTGGAGCATATTCCCATGAAATCTGGGAATTTAGTGTATGCAATTAAATCTAAACTGGATGTATTTACTTCATACTCAACACAGGACAGACTTCTATTAAAATTGAGTGGTTTCACTGCTTTTTCAAAGTTAGTTTCCTGACCACAGAAGGCTCCAAAACTGCTGTGCCAAATAACCTGCAGGAAACTTCAACTATCATGTCATACTGAAGTGATTCACTGTTTGGATATCATTATTATCTGATCTTGAAAATAGCAGAAAGGTAAGATTGCTGCTAAAGTTGTGTCTTGAACCCAAAAGAAGCATTCTAAATGAGCCAAGGAAATAAAAACAATGTCTAGACATAAGTCAGATTTTTCTGGCATGACAACACATGAATGTTTGAGATACCCTCATGTAATTTTAGGCAAACTTGTTTCAGGAAAAATTGGAATGTATATATATATATACATATATATAGCTATGATTCTGTTCATTTTATTTGGAAAAAAACTGAGTTCTGAGTAACTGAAATAATATTTCTCTTTTTTTAATGACATTTTCTTAAATTTAGTCTAGCAAGTAAAATCTTTAGTTTTGATAAAGATTTTTTATTCTGACCAATTACATTACCCACCAGTTCACTTACCATCTTTTCCACCTATATTTTACACCTCAATTCAAAGTAATGCTCTTACAGCACCAGTGAATTCGTTGTAGCATTTATCTGTAGAATCACTTAAAAAAAATAGATTTATTAGCTATAGCACTTCCCTAGCTTTCTTCCTTTTCTATAATGGTATTTCCTCTATACAACCCTCACTTAAACATTTCCAAATTCAATGTAAAGTTTGTAAGTCACTAATTAATTCACTTCTACACAATACTAACTGTAACAACAGTTTACAGAATGCTACAATTAACTGTAGAACTATTAGGGAAATGATCAAAATTTATCTAAAAAACCAAAACTCACTGGAATATTTTGCAGAACACTGTTCTTCTTTTGTCACTTTGAATTAAAGGCAAGGAAAGAAAAAAATCAATTTAATAATTGCTAGTGACCTACGGGGCAACCTCTGTGAACACTGCAAAGTTTATGCATCACTTCAGTATGCACATTTAGCATTTTATGTGCTATGCACATTTTATAATGAGCAGGTTTTCCAGCAAGACAGCAAATTTAATTATTTCTGTATTTTTTACACTCCAAAAGCTGATTGGAGTTGTTTTCCTTAGAAAGCATTGGAAGCTATGTGAAAGAATGGTGAGATGAGAGAATTAATTTCATGTGTCTAATGGCAGCTTTTAGAGAGAGCACAGAGGCACACGCTGAGTTCAAAGGACTTTGAGCTGAGTCTAAATATGGTCGGGCTCTACAGGAATCTTTGCTGCAGTAACTATACATCTTGTTGCATTCACAGCAATATTTGTGGCTTTATTTTTGTACTTTTTTTCTGTGTATTTCGAGGATACATTTAATCCCATTTTCTGTTTTGAAACATGAAATGAATTAGAAAATGATTATTGCTCTGATCATGCAAAGAAATTTGAATCTGTGTTGGTGCCTACTGCCTCTCTTTTTTTTTTAATCTTTTAGTTATAGCCACTAAAACATTATTATAATTTTCTCTGTGGAGTCACACTTCCAAGACTAGATTATGTCAGTATTTCCTGATCTTCTATTTACCTGTTTAAATCCATATTTAATGGCTTTTCTTCTGAGGTAATTTAAATTTAATAGAATTTTGGAATAGCATTCCCAGGACCTTTCGTATTAGTTTTAAAAGAGTTGGTACTTTAAAAGTTTTTATATAAATTGAAGCAGATTTTTCATTTTTAATTACTTTTAATGTATACTGGCATGAAAACCTTCATCCCATTAAGGAACATACCATTTAATTTTACACTGTAGAAGCATGTCTTCAGGGCAACAGTTCCTATCGTTTCCAATGAACCTTATTAAAATAATTGGCTATTTATATAACGAGCATTTGAAAAATCATTTTTGCTGTAGTTGAGGAAAAAAAAATCTTATTAAAAAGTGAATCAACTTGTGAATCATTTTTTATTGCAAGCAATGCTCAAAAAATCTCAACTTCACAAGTAAACTGAACTTATTCAGCATTAGACAACATCCTCTAAATGGATTATTTGTTAAAGTAGCATAGGTGGGCTCATGGCAAGAAGTCAAATTACTCTCAAAGCAAGTTTGAACCCAGATCAGTAAATCAGCATATTTCACATATCCTGAAATAATTATATTGTTTCAAAATGCAGCTGTTTATGCATTTCAGGATACAGTGAGTGTAGGGATATATCTTTTTTTGCATGAGTAAAGTTATGGCATGCGTTTTGAAAACTGTTATTAGACCAACAAATCCTGTAGGATACGATGACGGATGCTCTAAAATGACTAAAACAGATGGTTATATCTGTCCATGCGTCTGATATACATGAAGTGAAATGTTTTCCTTTATGACAAATCTATATACATCTCATTTAAGCTCTCATAAAAAGTTGTCCGTGGGACTTCAGTGCACTTATATTGCAGAAGTACAAATAAAAGTGCTGTGTAAAGGTCATTTCTACTCTTTGCCAATACCTTTGAAATTCATACTCCTGGCTGCTCATAAATATATGCACGTTTTACTGATTATGAATCTGATTGTTAGATTTAGTCACAGAAATAATCTAGCACTGTAATAGATCTTTTGGCTCAGTCCTCAAACCTTTCTTTCCCCTCAGGTGGCTGTGGAGTGCCCCATTTCATTACATTTAACATAAATGGACACATTAGGTTAAGACCACATTTATAAATCACTTAAGAGTTACAGAGGGATAATAAATGAACGTATGACTTAATACATGATTAACCAAATGTCTGTCAGTCACCATAGCAAATCACTATGTTCATTATAGCCAAAGGTATATCCTTAGTCCTGTAAGAACTGTGCATTTGCTTATAGTATACGTACACAAGCATAAAAGCAAGAGTAAAGACCTGGGAAACACTTTGCTCAGTCTCACTTCAGACCCTGGGAAGGAGATGAAGAAAGCCCAGAAAGACAACTGTGTCCTGGGCTGCACTGAAATCAGCATGACCAACAAGTCAAGGAAGGTGATTCTGTCCTGCTACTCTGCTCTGGTGACACCTCCCCTGCAGTACTGCATCTCACTCTGGGATCCCCAGTACAGGAAGGACATGGAGCTGTTGGAGCGAGTCCAGAGGAGGCCACAAAGATGATCAGAGGGCTGGAGCACCTCTCCTGTGCAGACAGGCTGAGAGAGTTGGGGCTGTTCAGCCTGGAGAAGAGAAGGCTTCAGAGAGACGGTATTGCTGCCTTCCATCCCTTAAAAATTTCCCTCTCAGGAAAGCTTGAGAGCGACTGCTTATCAAGGAGTGTAGTGATAGGATGAGGGGTAATGGTCTTAAACTAAAGGATAGGATATTTAGATTAGATTAGATATTAGGAAGAAGTCCTTGCCTGTGAGGATGGAGAGGCTCTGGCACAGGGTGCCCAGAGAAGCTGTGGCTGCCCCTGGATCCCTGTCAGGGTTCAAGGCCAGGCTGGATGGGGCTTTGGACAATGTGGTCTACAGGAGTGCCCATGGAGGGGGTGGTAATGGAAGCAGATGGGCTCTGAGATCCCTTTCAACACAAACCATTCTGACAACATTAGAAAAATCAAAGAAAACACTGCAGAAAAACAAATTAATCTTTTGGTGTCAGACATTAGCAAGTCATAAGAAAAGGAAGATAAACAAGATCTATTCATTGTTTTATCATAGAATCACAGAATCACAGAGTGCTTTGGGTTGGAAGCGATCGCAAAGATCATCTAGGTCCAACCGCCCTGACATGTACTTGAAGAAAACCACAGGCAAAGACAGATTATGTCTCCACTTATAAGTAGTGTGGTTTAACAGAATTATGGTTGTAGATTGAACTGATTAGTGCTGAGGGCACAATGTCTTCCTGTCCCTACTCCGGGATGCTTTATATATACAAGTTCTAGCTTCCCTGGATGGACAGAATGACCATTTACCCACTGGAAAGTTTTATGTGAATTCCTAGTGTGCATGTGAGGAATTTTAGATTACCACACTATTTTCTTTCATATTATTTTCATCTCAAAGAGATACAGTTCTTATGCTCTGAGACTGCTGTAACATGAAGCAAAGCACAGCAAGTGGAAATGATCAAGAGATTTTCCTTAAAAAATGCAGTCCTATTTCAAACTATAACACTCATTCAGATGCCTTACAGACATAATTTTATGATATTTAACACATCAGAACAAATGCAAGTTAGAAGAATATCCTGGGTATCTGTATGCAAATGTGATAGCACCGTGAGTTTTGCTTGAGATATATTATGAATACAAATGGAATACATTTATAATGCAGATTGATATACACTGTTAGACTATTATCTCATTATACTGAGCATCAAGTCCAAGTACCTTTTTTCAGGTTTTATACAAACAGGTAATGAGTGTGATGCTATATCCTTCTCTTTCTCTATACACAGCTTACATACAGATAAACCCACTAATCTCGAAGTGTATCCACATGAATAAATACCACTTATAACTTCAAAAGAGTGGCTAGAATGCTGAACATATTTCTCAGTCTTCCTTCTAAAAAGTTTTTTGCTTCTTCAGACTGTTCATTTGGTCTGTAGTATAAAACCAGCACCTGATGATTACATTTTTTTCTTTATTTTTTAGAAAAATTGCCACACAAATTGTTCCAAACATTTAAATCAGTCATATAATTCTCAACTAGTTCAATGCACAATGGGAATACTAGTATTGTATATAGTAACATGGAACTGCACAGCCCCGTGCCAGCATGAACTCCTAACACAAATACAATATTTAATTCCACATCCTTGATGCACCTACACACACAGATGGTTGAGCACAGTAGTTCTTACGGCAGCAGAACAATAATAATAATAATAAAAAAGAAAAATATCTAAATTACAAAGCTCATCTTTTTTTTTCTAACAGCTGTTTCCTACACAGATGGATCAGGCCGTGCCACTGTGTGACAAAATTCTAAATTGTAAGTTTTGTCTCACTGAATAATGAGATTTCATTTCAAGATTTCATTTATCTTCATTATCTTTCTCTCAGAAATGTGCTGTTATTTCTGTAATGAATCTGTGAGCACAACAAAGACTGAAAGCAATCCTTTCTTTAAAGCTGTGGTATGGCTGAATTCATCCCCAAGCATCATAATGGCTGAAATTGTCTTAACATTTCCCTTGTCTACCTGTGTGGGCATAAAAAGCAGCATGAAGAAATGGAGATTACATGCTTTGATCAGTTCCAGTTTTCCAGTCTTCCTTCTTTAACCATCCATCATTCTCTGGTCATTTTGGGGGATGACCTGCTGGAGAAGAGCTCTGTGGAGAAGGACCTGGGGGTCCTGCTTGATGACAGGGTGGCCATGAGCCAGCAGTGTGCCCTGGTGGCTAAGAGGGCCAATGGGATCCTGGGATGCATCAGAAAGAGTGTGGCCTGCAGGTCAAAGGAGGTGATCCTCCCCCTCTACTCTGCCCTGGTCAGGCCCCACCTGGAGTATTGTGGCAATGCTGGGCTCCCTGGGATAAAAAAGACAGGGATCTCCTGGAGAGACTCCAGAGAAGGGCTACGAAGATGATGAAGGGCCTGGAACATCTCCCGTATGAGGAAAGGCTGAGTGAGCTGGGGCTGTTCAGCCTGGAGGAAAGAAGCCTGAGGGGGGACCTAATTAATGTTTATAAATATCTTAAGTATGGGATGCAGGGGGAATTGGCCAGCCCCTTTTCAGTCATCTGTAGAGATAGGACAAGGGGCAATGGCTGTAAACTGGAGCACAGGAAATTCTGCAACAACATGGGGAAGAACTTTTCCCCAGTGAGGGTGACAGAGCCCTGGGACAGGCTGCCCAGGGAGGTGGGGGAGTCTCCTTCTCTGGAGAGATTCCAGACTCGTCTGGATGCCTGTCTGTGCAATATGAGCTGGGGAGCTGCTTTGGCAGGGGGGGTTGGACCCGATGATCTCTCGAGGTCCCTTCCAACCCCTACGATTCTGTGAGTCTGTGATTCTGTGATTCAATCAGTTGTTCTCTTGTGTGGGATTGAGTGCACCACCAGCAAGTTTGCAGATGACACCAAGCTGAGTGGGGTAGCCGACTCACTTCAGCCACGGGATGTTGCCCAGATGGACCTTCACAGTCTGGAAAAGTGGGCCCATGTAAATCTCATGAAGTTCAACAAGGCCAAGTGCAAAGTTTTGCACCTGGGTTGGGGCAATCCTCAAAACCAGTATAGACTGGGGAATGCATGGATAGAGAGCAGCCCTGCAGAGAAAGATCTGGGGATACCAGAGGATGAAAAATTGGTTATAAGCCAGCAATATGAGATAGATGCCTTCTTGCTAAGCATTGCAAGTTCACCTTTTTGTGAAGAATACCCAGGAGAGAGCATTTTGCTGGCATTATAATTATATATTAATGCTTTGCAGTGAGTGCAATAATCAAATGCAATTCTGAACTCTTTATATCTACTGCCTTAATAAACTTTCTGTTTCAGCTCTATGAAATGGTCTCAGTGGAAGTCCTCTGGGGGCTCTGACAGGCAAACAGTAACTCTGAAATGTGGCTACACACATAATCCTTTAGACATCAACCGCTGACCAAATCCGGGACTAAGACCAGACCAAGCTGCACCTGGGCTCCTCTCTGAGAAGGGGTTTGGAAAGCAAGGGGATCTTTTCTGAGCCTGATGACTCAATGGGAGACCCTTCATCAGCCATACATCAGACTCACACTCTGTATGTGACACATCTCTGGGGTCCCCGGTGCAATAAAGACATGGATCTGTTAGAGTGAATCCTCCTCCACAGGAAGGTACAAGAACAGTGAGAGGGCTGGAGTACCTGTGGACAAAGACTGAGAGTTGGGGCTGTTCATCTTGGAGAAGAGAAGGTTCTGGGGAGACCTTAGATCAGACATTTAATATGTCAAGGGGGATTACAAACTGGAGAGGGGCCCAGAGGGAGAGGACTGGGGATGACAGTATTAAACTGAAAGATGGTAGATTTATATAGATGTTAGGAAGAACTTTATTTTGTGATGAATGTGGTGAGGTGCTGGAACACACTGCCCAGAACAGACATGAATGCCCCCTCCCTGGAAGTGTCAAGGTCAGACTGGGCAACCTAGTCCAGTGAAGGTCTCCCATGGCAGGGGGCGTTGAACAAGGTGATTTTTGAAGGACCATTTCAACCCAAACCATTCCAGGATTCTATGATCTATACCATCTCTCTGTCAGAGTTGCAAATATTAACACATTTGACAATAACAGTTGTGTACTGATGTAATAATGGGGTTAAAACACTGTCTTAAGAGTTTCTTCTTGATGCGCTCTATTGAAGAAAACTTGTGTAAGTTTTGGGAACTTTGGAAAGAGCCCAAGGTTATAAGTCACAGCACCTCATGGCTGTGTCAAAGAAACTCCTGCTCAAAGCATTAATAAGTAGCTTATTACCATACAGAAAGTCAGGATATTGCTCTCTATAACAAGCATTATTTTCATAGAATCATAGAATAGGGGTTTTCACAGAATCAGAGAATGAAGGGCACCTTAAAGACCATCAAGTTCCAACCCCCCTGCCATGGGCAGGGACACCTCTCACTAGACCAGGCTGCTCAAGGCCCCATCCAACCTGGCCTTGAACACTGCCTGGGAGGGGGCATCCCACCACCTCCCTGGGCACCCTGTGCCAGGGCCTCACCACCCTTGTAGTTTTTTTACTGTTATAAAGATGGACTAGTATAAGGAGATGGAAAGCAGGGTCATCCAAGAAGTGTATTGCTTGTCAAACCGACAAACATGAAGATAAAAGTTTACAATAAAAGAAACCAGTTAGGATCACCAAGGCTATCTAAAGGACCACAGTAATAAACAAGGTGAGTTTAGGTTTTCCAGTCACTCATTCCATTTAAAGTCTGTTTTCCTCTACAGTGCCTTTCTGTGCCAAGGTCTTGTTAAGGGAAAATTGAGAGCATTCCCATGGAGAAGTTTGAAGACTGAACAAAAAGAAAATGGACAATCATCACACTTCTGAAAAGCTGCCCAAACCAGAATAGTGAACTTGGGAAATTAAGCACAGAAAGTAAAGCGGTAAGAGATGCTTACTTTCTTCACTCAGGTTCTGAAAAGAGAAGGAAAGAATGGCATTTATATAGTGCAAAATGACCTTTTCAAGTGAAGGAAACAATTCTGTACCACTTTTTAAACAGAAATGAAATTAACATGTACTTCTTGGTAACTGTGAAAGGGAACCTGAAAAAAAGGAGAACACAAAGCAATAAAATGACATTGAGGTGCTAAACAATAACTTTTGCTTCTTTGAATGCATACTCTTGTAGAAAACTGCAAGTATTTATATAGTAGATACTGCATGGAACAATGCAGTATTAAGTTATAAAGAATAAGCACAATACATCAAGAGATACTGAATTCCTTATTGCTGCTCTTTTCCAAGAAGACTTCCTAGCGATGTAAACTTGAGTTTGAATGACGACTGCATCATTCAAAGGAAAGGCTGAGTGAGCTGGGACTGTTCAGCCTGGAGAAAAGAAGACTGAGGGGGGACCTAATTAATGTTTATAAATATCTTAAGTATGGGATGCAGGGGGAATTGGCCAACCCCTTTTCAGTAGTCTGTGGGGACAGGACAAGGGACAATGGCTGCAAATTGGAGCACAGGAAGTTCTGCACCAACATGCGGCAGAACTTTTCCCCAGTGAGGGTGCCAGAGCCCTGGGACAGGCTGCCCAGGGAGGTGGTGGAGTCTCCTTCTCTGGAGAGATTCAAGACTCGTCTGGACGCCTGTCTGTGCAATATGAGCTGGGGAGCTGCTTTGGCAGGGGGGTTGGACCCGATGATCTCTCGAGGTCCCTTCCAACCCCTACGATTCTGTGATTCTGTGATCATTATGCCTTTGTCTGAAATATCTGCTTAAGTACAAGATACTATATGTAAGAAATATAAACTCCAAACTCTGGTATGGTAGCTTAAGGAAAAATAAATATGCCTGTGAAAGTAGGAGTGGAAGAGACCAGATGAATCATAGTTTCCAGTTCCCTATCTGTTACTGGAGAACCTCATTTAAGTTCTGAAGGCACTCATCATTTCCTTGCAACACTTATCTGTTACAAAATGTGTGTAACACCACGATACATGTATTTTTCCACATTCTGGTTCCACAAAGCCATGTAACACCATTTACACGCTGCAGTCTAGTTATTGAAGACTTAAAAGGGAATCTTTGTGGGCTTTTTTGTAACAGTGTTTTCATGCAGCATTTGCAAGACTGCAATTATTTTTGTGTTAAGTATTTAGAAATACAAAGTTATTCTGAGGAAACCCTCTTAAAAGCCATATTATATTTATGTTATAAAAGAGAGAATGTGTGATGTTGCAGTGGGATAACTCTTACTGAATTTAAATAGATCATTTCTAACTCACTATTTATCACTAATTCAAATATAAAGGGGAACTTGTATGTAGAAAATCTCTCGTTATATATGGTATCTTTTAAATGCAGAACACAGAAAAAATTAATTTCTTTGACCAAAAAAAACCAACCCAGCAATTCACATATTCTCAGAAAAATAATTTCTTTGCACAGTAAAATAATACTAATCCTTAAGAAAGACAGTAATTAGGGGTAGAGAGATTTAGACTTCTATAAAAGATGTTTATAATGGCTATTGACAACCTAAATGACTTTTATACCATAGAAACACACATCTTCTTAAAAGTACCATCTATTATATAGATCAGTCAGTGTACAGGTCATAACAAATCCACCCCTCTGTTCAATATCCCCATAAAACCCAAAAGCAACCGGGAAGATCTATTTCCTCCCACTATGACATCTTATGAAAGAAACTCTGGCATCAAAGAAGGTAGCTAAATAAAAGCTTCAGTTCAACATCCTGATCTGGTTAAAACAGGAAAAACCTAAAAGAAGCTTCCAACAAAATGCTGCATAAAGAATACAGAAAGTGCTGTAAGGATCTTCTACGAAAGAAATGGTACAGCTTTGACTTCAGTATAGGTCTCTGCTGCAGTAAAATACACCACAAAAGAAAAAAAGATTTTGAGAAAGCCACTGAGAAACTTTTTAAAAGTTCAGGAAAATCTCTTGTGTGTATCAGAAAAGGAAAATATTTCAACTGTTTGCATAGGAAAAATAAGGAGTAACATAAATCCATGCAAAACAGTGCCACAGAAAAGCAGCTTTTGAGTACTTTTCGTTTTAGTCTTATAACGACAGACGATTTGAAATTTAAAAGGGCTTTTTTTTTCACTATATAGGTGAAACTCAATATATCACAAAATTGCTTATACCAGTAATTCAACAACAACAAAAAAGACTACTGGAAGTCAGTGTGAGTGGGAAAAATAAACAGTGCAGTATAAACAAATGATACATAGAGTGAATCAAAATTGGAGCTGAAATTATACTTCCTACCTGGGAACCGCAACTGATCAGACATGGGAATAGTTTTCAGACTTCAGCTCAACAAAGTTTAGACCTGTAAGCTCCCTAGGAATATACTTATACATGTAACTTACTAGTGATATACTATATGGATTATTGCTACTCCATTATATAGCTTACTGTTAATATAATTTGTTAAAAGTATGTGTATAACTAATTTCAATAAAAATTTCATCACCACCACCACCCCAAAAAAACCAACCCAAAAAAACCATCTGGGTTAAGTTTAGAACTGCCCAAACAGATACTGCTGCCCAAAGGAGAAACTCCTGTCCATCCTAAGTGTTTATCAGCAGAAGCATCAGATGAACTGGTGTGGTGCAACTGTATATATCCTAGTACATTAAACTTTTGCACTCAGCTAGAGGAAAGGCTGTCTTGGAACAAACTGTATCTGTGTGAGATAAGAGTTGGTTTCAGTCTCCAAAACAAGACAGCTGTGTGAATAACACCTGTGAGGAATGGTTTCTGGTGTGCTCTACTACCAAACTGCGGCCAGGAATAGTTGAGCAAGAGCTCTCAATCATTGTAACACACAAAATCCATGCTGTGGCATGTTCTACAGGTTACTCACATATATTTCTTCATAGCAGCTGGAAAAGTTACCAGGATTTAAATTTTGTGGGAAAGCTGAAACTGTAGGTTATGCATCATATCAACCGGCCAGAAATGCATGGCCTTTCCAGTTGCAGCCCCACATGCAAAAGCTACTGCCCTATGGGTAGTTGGGATGATAGCTCAACATGCTATCAAAATGTAGGCTGATGCTCTGGCACATGGGCCACATCTGTGCAGCTTCCCAATAGATTAATGTACTAGATGTGAATACTACAGACCATCTATAGTGGTGAGGTGGCAAGATCTCCATCCAAACACTAGTATTACATTATTAAGTGTGTTTGATTAAAAATCTTTATTCTTCTTGCACTGCAAGGCATTTAGTTATGGCTGACAGAGTTAACAATCTTCAGAATACAAAAGCACATCCAAATAAAGCCCTTAAATCTGAAGACTTTACTGTTTCAAACTTGATTTTTCTATTTGGATCTCTGTGCCATCTCAGTTAACTGAGTGGCATCGAGTGCCTTAGTCTCCTGTTTTTTTCAGCAGGCAGTCTGTATCTGATTATCACAATAATGCATATTGTCTCTATATCTCAATGTTATGGATTTTTTTGTGTGTTCTTTTGGGTTTTTTTTATTTTAGTGGAAAGAATGTCCATTTCAATCTTCTGGTATTGCCATGGATTCTGACTTGTTCCTCAGAACTGTTTTTCTAGGCTGTTTTAATAGGTGACAGTATAATCCCCCTATAAGTACATGAATGCCAACAATTATCTGAACAGTGCCTATTTGTCCAGCCTTTTCACCTGTCACTTGGAGAGTGATTAGAGAGGCTGGTAATGGTGCTGGCTCGTGAACAGCAGTAGACCTTTTCCAATAAAAGCCAAAAAGATCTCGGAAGATTGACTATCTTGAAATCCATGGTTAAAGAAAAGGCAATTGTAACGCACCCAATGATTACATGCTTCTCTGTGGTGAATGACAGGGACGTGTATTTACAAACCTCTCAGTCAAAGTGACCCTGAAGGAACCAAATTATTTGCTTCTCTTACAAATGAGCATCACTGCCACAGAGTATGCCTTAACCTTCCTGGGCATGAGTTGTATGCTATTTTTCAGGAATTTAAGTGCTTTCAGTTACTCTCTGGGAGATCTGCTTTCTCAGTGGAGTATGGCTGTAGGAAGAGTTGCCTTGCCTCGAGGTAAACTCCTCTCTCCTTGTCACTAGACACCATCAACAGCACATTTGAGAGACAGGTTGCAGTACGTTAACAGTGTAACGAATTGCAACCCACACAGGGTTTGGGAAGAATCTTCATACCAAGCAGGTAAGTAAACACTTCTTAAATGGAGGACTGTCGAAGAACATATTGTTCTTGAGTATTGCCACAAAAATCTGCCCAGGTTTCTACCTGTGGTACACTTGACTAATCAAACATTCATTAGTTTATGTGCCCTGAAATGGGAAACTTTTTGTTTTGTTTTGTTTTGTTTTTCCACTAGGGAATCAGAATCTTTTCAGACAACCATTGCCAATTAATATCAGTTTTGCAATAAATCTAGAATATACAATCAGTGAAATTGCTAACGATCTATTTTATAATTTACATATTAATAATTTAGATGGGTAAAAGGTCAAGGGATCTCAAAAATATTGGCAGGATGTTTGTGGATGCGAATGACAGAATACCAGCTTTGTGACTGTTATCTCGACTGCAAAATCAATCACCTAGCTTAACTGATTTAGCAACAGAATATTAGACATAAAGAAATCCAAGATAAAAAAATCTTGTACAAGAGAAGCATAATGTGATTTTTAGAAATGTTAACAGTTTAGATTAAGGTATGTGTCTTGCAGTGAGGTCATTTTAATTTACCTTTTTATGATGTAACCACTTTGACAGACTTCTTACTTGATTTACAGTGAGTTCAGAATTGAATTGCTAAACTTTATGAAGCAGAGGAATTTGTATCAAAGGAACCTTGTGAATTGAGCTAAAGGGATATGATATAAAAGAGTTATATTAACTCCGCCACTTGAAGTCCCATACTTCTTCCTGATTGCAGAGACCTCCACTGCTTCTCATAGCTGACATCCTTAGAGACCTTCTGAATACCTATATATTGTACATGATTTATTATCACATCTTAAATCAGATTATCTGAAAAGGACTGAGTATCATTCTCCCCCAAAGTGTAACTGTTCATATAAACTTGTCTTATATCAAATCACTTTAGCTTCCTTTGTGGGCTCTGTATCTGAATTGCCTCTGTGAGAGCTCTACTTTATTCTGAGGCTGATATACATACACTTTACTGATTATCAGGATCATTAGCTGTTACACATCAGAATATTTTTTAAAGGATATGGGGAACCCAGCAAACAACTGCACTCCATCACTCCATAATGCACTACTGTGTGCGTTTTTTTCATGAAGTAGGTAACAAGAGATGATATTTTCCAGGCAGCACATGTTAGGCATTCATTCTGCCAGATGAAAATTTGTGGTGTTATTAATTTCATTGCTTTCTTAACAAAGGCCACCTCTTTGACATTTAGTAGGAGAAGTGTTGTGCATCACATGCTGACTACATAAGCAGTCTCATGATGGAACGTGCCTGAGAATGTGAGGTTGTTTTCACATGAGCTACTCCATATGACTGGATATCAGTGGCACACAGAAACAGTCTGCTTGTAGCCTCACTTACAGCAGCCATGGGGTACAACTTCCCCTCTTTACACTCTCCAATGACTTTTCCTTCACTTATCTGGTGGCAGACTCATGTAAAACACATGAAGGCTCAAGGAACAGGGTTGGGAACCACAAGGTACTGCCCTCAAAATTTAGCCCAGATAGCATTTTTAAACTGGTATAATTCTCAAGTTACAGCTAGATGAAATCTTGCCTGATGTCCTGGTCTTGAAACTGGTGAACTCCTGGCTATATGGCTTAAAGGCTGGCCATGGCTATCCATTGCCACGAGGATTACACTATTAACTCAGTCCCACCTCTTGACTGACTGCTCTAACAGAATAACCACCAAAACACAAAAGACCCCATATAACTGATGCTGGCCATCAGCTCCATTAGATAGCCATCCCCAGAACCAGGGCTAGATGGATCCCAAAGGAGTGGATAATACCCAACATCTCCATGTTCCCAGTGGAAGAGGTAGACACATAATTTAACTAGATTAGATTAGTGGGACTGTCTACGTCACCTACATAATTAACTGACAGAGTGTGGCCAAAGTTAATGAAATTGACTATCCATATTCAGGTCTTAGGAGACACTCTTCATTGAGTATCTAAGGGCCATAATGAACATAAGTAGTTATTTGAGCTGGACTGTATTGGTTCCTGACAATTCAAATTATAGACAAGTATCTAAATGGAGCACTTAATTAAGGTAGACTGGATTCAGTGCTTATTCACTCTGATTTGAATGAGTGGATTTATCTTTTATGTGCAAATAGAACTGGACTCTTGACTGTTTGTTTGGGTTTTTAACCTTCTAACTGGGTAACAGTTAGCTTCCAAATGCATCAATAACATGAGATTTTTAAGAACAATGCTGTGCTTTATTATAGAAAATAAAATAAAAATTTGTCACATGAGTTCCTCCTTAGGCAAGCACTTGTTCTAAATGATTTTTACATATGAAAAAAAAACCTTCTAAAGTGCCAATGAGATAATGTGTATTACCTGGTCTAGTGGAGGGTGTCCCTGCCCATGGAAGGGGTCTGGAACTAGATAATATTTAAATGTCTTCCTACCCTAACCATTCTAGGATTCTCTGATTCTCTGATTACATTTATAGGTGAAACACAGTCTGATCAGTCACTTGCAGATGGACATGCATACCTCTGACTAATTGCTTTTGATCATGCAGAACTTCTGATGACATTAAGTGGAGAAACATGGATCTGTAATTATCAGCATGAGTACAAAAAATGTAGCATCTATTTTCTTAAGATTTTTGTTGATGAACTGTCGGTCTTGCAATACAACCCCTCCTCCATGAGATATTCTTGAAAGCTGAAGATTATTTTTTTCCATATAGCTACATGTCAATTCTGTAACTAAGACTAGGATACAGACCTGCTGTTCCCAGTCTGACCTGAAACAAGGAAAAACTTACAAAACCCCTTCACATAAATGATATTAATTAGAACAGAACTAAATCTAGAATTTATTTAAGTCTGGATATTCTACCCTTGAATGTAAGCATCATGATTCAAAACATTTATTTGTAATTCTGCATAGGTAAAGAAAGATCTAGAAGATGTATTTATTCACAAATTTCTTTTTAGTTATTCTTTCCACTGTCATCTAGCATCTATCTAAACAAACATAAAAACAAATCCAAGATAAGAAGAGATCCCTATTGTTTCAAATATGCTTTCCCATTAAATCCATGATAAATGTAGTTACCTTTCCTTACAGTGCTCTAAAATATGTGTGGTAAATTATGCATTGCTGTATCTATTACGCTGGAAGTAAGGTCATTTTCTGAAGGTAGTAGTGTTATTCAGTAGTATTATATTGCTCATAACACAAAGGGCAAAGACTGATATACTTCACAAAACCAGATCCCATATTAATCCTCAACACTGCAAGCAATAAAAAGGCTTCTATCTATAAATACAATAAAAGTTACCATGTGGAACTTACTGTGCTGGCAGTGAATCCCATTAAATCCCTCTGGACATTTACAAACATATCCTATGAATGTGTCGCCTCGGTACGCTTCGCTAATTTCACATATCCCACCATTATGACATGGATTAGGAAGGCAGGGTCCTGGGAGATGGGAGAAAAAAAATAAGATAAATATATACAGATATGTAATATATATATACACACACATAAGAGAAACCATAATAATTTCAGTCCTTTATATACATTCATTAAAGAAATAAAATCTCTTATGTAGACCTTTGTATTCCACTAACCCTCTCAAATATACCCTTCACTTAGTTCAGATAACTTGCCAGAACAGATTTTTATGAACAAGAAAAAATATGAAGCATGCTACTACTCATTAATCACAACATTATTTTTTAATGTAAGAGAAGACAGGAGACAGAGAAGCTAAATCTTGCTCTCCTATTAAAGATAACAGGCATTCCAACTTTTATACAGCGGAAGAAATATGTATTAATCAAATGGGCCTATCATGTACAGAGTGACATGTACAATATCCCTGAATAATCACTATGTGTCAAGTTAGCAGTCTTCAGAGGTGTTTGCAGTGGCTTTGGGGGACTTTCTGAATATGTGACTACCTGGGTCATGGGTTAGCAGCTACCAACATCAGGTATCCCCACCATTACGCTTTTGAACCCAAGTCTAAAGCTTATTCATTTACCAGCACGTGTGAAAAAGCTTTTTGTATCTTGTCATCTCACTAACACTACCTGTAATACACCTCCTGACAGAAGAAAACATGTTAGCATTTTGATAATTTCTTTCTTTCCCCCCAGATCTCACTTTAAAGAACTGGTGGTCCTTGCCTCCCTTGCAAGTTTGTGCTGGAAAAGGTTTGTGAATTCAGTACAGTGTGCCATTTGCAACCATTACTGTGTGCACAGAGAGGCATAAATCTTCATTTATTGAAAAGCAGCCTCATAATTATTCACTCACTTAAGACTGCATTTAAAAATAAAAAAAAAAACCCACAAAAAATAAAAGAACTTGCTGACAATCATCCCTGGGTATTGAATGGTTAAAACTTGAAAGAGCTATGACTGTTTCTGAGGCTCTGCCTATTAGTTTGTGTTTTCAATTACAAACCCAAGGCTTCACAGCAACAGCATATATTCAGAATGCCACAGTAGTGAGAACGGAACTCTCTAAGAAAATATTAATTTGCAAAATATAAAAATTAACAGAATGACAAGTATGTCAGAACACATTCCCCAGTTATAATTGCCTGGGTGGTTATAGCCATTTGAGAAACTATCCATGTTCACATTTCCATTACAACTTATGTCACCAGCCTATTCCAGGACACAATCCTGCAGAAGTTACGCCTGTGTGCATCATTAAACATGGGATATATCTCACTGAAACTAAGAAATAAAAGACATGAATATACAGCAGCTTGTTCTAAATGCAGTTGGTAGGAAAAAAAGGGAAAAAAAATAATGAAAAGGTGACTGGCTACTGTCTTTTTTTGCTTTTCCCCATCCACATTCTGTAACGGTGCACTACATGCTTAATTCCAGGCAACATATATCACTCCTTTAAACAGGTATAGGGAGACTAATGGTTTTCAAGAGTCACAGCTTTATGTTCATGTTACTTCTCCTCTGTAATATTTTGGGGAGAAGCATGTTTGAGAGTTTGCACTTCTGGTCTCCCAGTGAATATGACCTGTGTATCTTTTTTCCAAGTTGTTATCATCGTGCTGCAGTTTGGGAGTACCTGCAGGTAGCCTCACATGTTAATTATTTCTATGGAAGCGGATCTCTAATCTTCCAAGAACAATAAATCTCCTAATAATTACTTTCTCATTTTGCTTGCCGCTTTCTCCATATGGCTTGTTAAGCATATGTTCAACACACTTTCATTGATTTTCTTTAGATTTTGCATTTTCTAAGATCAGTCCAAAGTACAAAGACATAAAAAGTCATTTGAGGTGCACTGTAATAAATATACTTGTGCATGCCAGTATTACTAATTGTAGTGTTCTACGATCATAGAA
The DNA here is from genome assembly GCA_020800305.1 of Porphyrio hochstetteri. NCBI lineage: Eukaryota > Metazoa > Chordata > Aves > Gruiformes > Rallidae > Porphyrio > Porphyrio hochstetteri. The sequence goes on along the minus strand of CM036938.1, from coordinate 6,905,027 downwards.
TCATAGGGGTTGGAAGAGACCTCCAGAGATCATTGGGTCCAACCCCCCTGCCAAAGCAGCTCCCTAACTCATCTTGCACAGATAGGTGCCCAGACAAGTCTTGAATATCTCCAGAGATGGAGACTCCACCACCTCCCTGGGCAGCCTGTCCCAGGGCTCCCTCACCCTCACTGGGTAAAAACTCTTCTACACACTGGTGCGGAACTTCTTGTGCTCCAGTTTGCAGCCATTGCCCCTTGTCCTGTCCCCACAGACCACCGAAAAGGGTCTGGCCAATTCCCCCTGCATCCCATACTTAAGATATTTATAAACATTAGCAAGGTCACCCCTTAGTCTTCTTTTCTCCAGGCTGAACAGCCCCAACTCACTCAGCCTTTCCTCATACGGGAGATGTTCCAGGCCCTTCATCATCTTCGTAGCCTCCTCTGGACTCTCTCCAGGAGATCCCTGTCTTTTTTATACCAGGGAGCCCAGAACTGGACAAAATACTCCAGGTGGGGCCTGACCAGGGCAGAGTAGAGGGGGAGGATCACCTCCTTCGACCTGCTGGCCACACTCTTCCTGATGCATCCCAGGATCCCATTGGCCCTCTTAGCCACCAGGGCACACTGCTGGCTCATAGCCAAGCTGTCATCTACAGGGACCCCCAGGTTCTCCTCCACAGAGCTCTTCTCCAGCAGGTCATCCCCCAGCCTGTACTGATTCAAGTGGTTATTCCTTCCCAGGTGCAAGACTCCACACTTGCTTTTTATACTTTTCTACTGGAAAAAAAAACCCAAAACCACACGAAAAAACCACACCATTTGGTGTTAGACATGTAATAGCAGTATTTTAAATCTAAATGTTGAGTAATTTGTTATTGTCACTGGGGGGTTTTATTAAAAACTAGTAGTCCAAAAATATTTTGAGAGCAATGAAACATCCTAATTAAATGCACGGAAACTAGCAAACAACAATCATCTAATTTTCACTAGTTAACATTCATTTGCTAAAAAGGACATGGGTTAGATTCATCTAAAAGAATGAATGACTGAAACTAAAAAGCCTGTATCACTGTGGTGGGTTGAGGCCAGGTGCCCCCCAAGCTTCTTATCCCTGCCCTCCTCAGCTGGCCATGGGAGAGAAGAGGCATAATGAATGGCTCGTGGGTTGGGATAAGCACAGGGAGGGATCACTCACCAGTTACCGTCACGGGCAAAACAGACTAAACATGGAATAAAATCAATCTAATTTATTACCTAGTCAAACCAGAGCAGGATAATGAGAAATAAACTCAAATCTCAAAACCCCTTCCCACCCCCTCACATCTTCCCAGGCTCAACTCCATTCCTATTTCTCTCCCTCCTCCCCCAGCAGCACAGGGGGATGGGGACGCAGGTTGCGGTCAGTCCATCACACATTGTCTCTGCCACTCCTTCCTCCTCAGGGGAGGACTCCTCACACTCTGACCCTGCTCCAGCCTGGGGTCCCTCCCACATCAGAAAATTCTCGAAAGTGAGTCCTTCCCATGGGCTGCAGTCCTTCACCAACTGCCCCAGCATGGTCCCCTTCAGGACCAGACTGATTCAGCCTGGTCCCCCATGGGATCACAAGTTCCCCCAGCAAAACTGCTTGAGCTCCATGGGCTGCAGGTCCTGACATGAACCTTCTCCAGCTTGAGTTTCCCATGTGGTAACAGAGACCTTGAGGTGCCTCCACCTACTCCAGCATGGGGTCCTCCACGGGCTGCACAGGGACTGCCTGCCTCACCATGGTCTTCTCCAGGGGCTGCAGGGAAATCTCTCCAGCACCTGCAGCACCTTCTCCCTTCCTTCTGCACTGACCTTGATGTCTGCAGAGTTGTTCTACTCTATCATTCCTTTCCTTGGCTTCAATTACTCCTCATGTTTTTCATGTTTGGTTTTTTTTTGTTTTTTCTCTACTCCCTCTGAACTCTGTTCCCCTTGTAGTACTGCAATTGTTGCTGATCGGTCTAGCCTTGACCAGCAACAAGTCCATCTTGGACCTGACTAGTATTGGCTCTGTGAGACACAGGGGAAGGTTCTAGCAGCTTCTTGCAGAAGCCACCCCTGAGGCTCCCCTCCCCACACCCCCCAACTACTAAAACCTTGCCATGTAAACCCAAAACTATCATCATACCTTGTTTCTCGTAATTCTCTGGGAGCATACTCTGACTGCAAACAGTTCCAGGATATTTAAATTGCATGGATCTTCAAGCATACAATTCCTTTTTTTTAACTGAGTCTACAGGTTCACTGATGCAAGTCATGACAGTTCGAGTGTCTTGAAGGGTCTGGGCCCTAATCTTCCCATCGTTCCATTCAAGCATCAAAAATGGAATTTAATATCTAGGCACTGCTGCCAGATAATGAGAGGTCCCAACTAACTTCCATAGGGATGTAGAGGCTTTTAAATAACACTGTATTGAATAGCGGATAATTAATTCCTTGACAACCTGATTAATATTCTCAGTACCTCAGATCTATAGCAGCAAGTTCAAAAAACATCCTTCTTTAACAAAAAAATAAAACCCCAGACTTGTCAACTAATTTAAAAAAAAAAAAACAGTGGACTTCAGGGATTTAGGTTTTTAAATCAATAGCACTGTAATACTTTTGCAGGTAATCTTTAAGTGGCTTCCAACTCAAAGAGAACAACAACATTTGATCAATATTAATGAGCAGTGGAATTCAATGGTATGCTTTCCAGGCATTTTTATCCATGTTCTTATAAAATAATGTCAACAAGATTAATTGTGCACTCAAAGTAATAGATCTATTCACTTTGCTGCTCTTTTGAGTCCTTCTTTGTGCAGTTCCAATGGTATTAGCCAACATAATAAGTAAAGTCCAAAATACATCATTCTGTTATTCAATTGAAATCCCCATGTTGTTTTTGAAAAAAAAAAAAAAGAAAGTTAACCTAAGGCATAGCAGGTTCTAAAAAATTTTAGATGCTCTTACTAAAATCTCTGAGACTTTATAGATGGACGAATGAAACAAACGCATCCGCAGCAGCGATGCAAAGGGGCTCAAGACAGAACGATGTTATCTGTTTTCTTCTTTCACAAGTATAGTCAACTAAGGCTTCATAAAAATAAAATTCATAAAAATAAAATTCATAAAAATGCAACACTGAAGTAGTAATTACATATTCGAGATAAACCATTAGTTTGTCAAGAAAAGGTAGGAAAGCAAGGAAAACATAATTTCACCAATAAGAATGTAACTGTTTACAGTGGTAATATATACAAAGAGTGAATTAGGCTGCTTAGGGAAACTATTACCTCGTAGGATATTCTAAGTCTTTTGAAGTAAAAGACACGTCCAAATACCTTTCTATATTCTTCCCTGACAGTCAGGAGTAAATTTATTTTTGAACATACCTACATCTTATTTTGAGCTCTTTTTTTTCAGTCATCCATTTTTTGAGAACCCCCCCCCCCCCATCAAACAACAAGCACTTTCAGTGATGTGTGTGTGAATACAATTACCTAAAACCGTGACTGTTCTCATTAAAATTACTGAGTTTTACTACAGACTGGATGTATCTGCATGACCAAGATGCACAGCACATTGGGGAAGGATCTGTAGAGAAAGAGGGCTGATGCTGAGGATGGTGGAAACGGTGTCCTTCCTGAGAAGGAGGTGGTAGAGTTACTCCAGTGGTAAGCTGACTCTAGCCTCTTTTAAGGCTTTTTATCTGCTTTCGTTTGTACCTGTACTTCTGAGACATGACACTAATCCCTCCTCACAGTGCCTGTCTGAAAGGGAAGCTGTGCAGGTAGGTGGTGATACAAGAGAACAGTTTGTCTTCAGGTGCTTCTCTGGATGCTCTCCCAGATACTTTTCTGATAAACCTTTACCTAGGACCCAAAAATGTGGCAAACTCTGAAGTACAATGGCAAGAGGCAGAGTTCTGTAGCATTAGCTTAGCAAAATCTAAGATATCAGAAAGTAGTTGAAATAGCAGCTGTAACATGAATGAAAACCAAACTCCCCCTCAATGACTGTTTCCCTTACCACTCCCCAGTTCAGTCATATTCATTAGTCATTTGTAAAACAAGACATTTCTCATGCTTCCACCAAGCAGCATAAACATTTCTTTGCCAAATAAAGAAACTGCTGCTGCTTTGATGGGCCAGACATTCAAAAATACAAGGCAGTTACAGGTGATGGTAGTTAAACAGGAACTCTGCGTCAGCCACATCTTCCTCAAAGCCTGATTCCTGGCGCTCAAAACTGTGCTCGCTGCTGTGCTAAACCAGGAAGATGATCAAACACCAAAATCTATCATTTCTTGATAAGACAAAATTAAATGAGGAATTTGAAAAAAACAAACACTCCAATCACGTGACACGTGCCAAATAATCACGTGTTAAGAAGCTAAAATTAAAGGCAGGGCAATACAAGTGTTAACATTTTGATAGTATCTATCCATCTTCTCTTCACACAGAAATAACACAACTTTAATGAAAAATATTAAATTAGATAGGGACCTTGATATACATCAAGATGAAGATACTGTTAGCTACAAAGCTAATTGCTTCATTTATTTTGTGGACTATTACTAGAGTAGGACTAATAGATAATAATTCTCTGAAGATACAGTAAGCCCCAAAGCCCACTGAAACAAATATTGGGGTTATCATCAAACTAATAAAAGTTATCAAATGATTTTACATTATATTGCAAAAGAAAAATACTCTCTAGCTGCTTGCCTTCATACCACTAGCTTTTTTTGGCTTTTAGGAGTCCCTTTTGGCTCTCCATGAATGTCAGTCAAACAGTAATTTTTCCCCTCTGGTAAGTTTAAATCTTCATCACAGATCTCTCACACAGTTTTAACATGAGTAGTTTGAAGTCTTTCTCCTGCTTATGTTTTGATTATACACTATACTGTAGATGCTTCCTCTGCCAAAGCAAAAATCATCAAAATAAGCTATGACAGAGCTCACTTAGCAAGAACTCTTACATTTTGAAACGAGTAAGTGTGAAAGAATCCATATGACTTTTTCATCTTTATGGGAAGAGAAGAATTAATCTCCTTGCTGATGGAGGTAGGAGAATGACACAATGTTCCCATGGTGAGGAAGTTAAGGAATATCACACTGAATTAGGCTTGGTGTCCAGGTAATCCAACACCCTATCCCTGTGGCTCATTAGTTGCTGCAACCTGAGAAGAAAGCTGAAGAATCCTGCAGTGGGGGTAATTAAAAATCTGCAAAAAATATCATATCAATATTTGAGATGAGTTTAATCTCTGAATCTTTATATTCGACATTCTTTTCTAACTAAAGTGTTTTCACCATACAGTTGAAAATTATATTTATACCACCTATCTATGCACAAATGAGAGACCGCCTCTTTCTCAGAAGCATCATTGACCTTTTTCTTTCTCCATCATCCTTTTAAAAATTCAATTAAATGGATTTTTGAAAGGCGTGCCCCTTCAAGTGAGAGCTTGTAGATTTCAAATTTCAGCAGACACAAACCCGAAATATAACATAACCTTATTCAAAAGTGACTGTCTTCCACAGAGACACACCGACGAGCATTCAGATCCAGCAAGAATGTCCCTACAGGTTCTGACAAAAAAAAAAAGCTTTACTGCACAAAAAGGGCAGGAATATAACAAGAGCTTGCGTGGGATTCTGATCTTCCTCACATTTACTACATTGCCTATTAATTTATCATGATTGTTCAAGGTTTGCCTGACACAGAAGCTGGTTTTTGAAGCCCCCAGCTGTGTGCCTGTGTGGGAGTTGTGATACTTCAGAGACCATTGTAACGACTCGACAAAAATGATCCTGCATCTGATGAGCTCTGGGGATCATTAAATCATTCCAGAATACATATATCTCAGCCTGTCTACCAGTTCAAGCATGCAAGTATGACATATCCATCCCACCAGTGCAGTGTTTGGAGCTAGGCCTCGCTAGTACACATACTTCAATCCTGTGCACCGCCTTTGTGGTTAGGACTAAACTTCTGCTCAAGTAACTTATAGATTTAACCTGAATTTATAAGAAAACTGCCATTTCCCAAGAACAATCTTGACATAGCTGGGACCAAAGAACAGCATGGCTGTTGACTATTTGAAACTACAGCTACCATCTCAGTTGTCTGCTTTGCAGTCCATAGTTTTGAGGACATTTGAAGTGTTCCCAGCAGATGTGCTATCAGCCTTCTGCCAAAAGGGGCTGTAATCTTAAAAATGGTTTCTTTTAGTTCACATATTTGTTCTGCCACTAAAGTATGAAGCATCTCCAGTAATGAATTAATGAGTGTCCTGTAGTATATTACTTGTTCTTTCTTAACCATATTCTTTCTTTTTTTGTCCCTGGAAAGTCATTCTGGTTCAAAATTTACATAAACAGCCAAACATTTTAGGGCCCAATTCCCATTATACAGGTGCATCATGACATGTCTTGAAGGCATAAAGCAAAAAAAAAAAAAAAAGAGGCTCTCAGTTTAGCTAAAATGCACAGAAGTGAACATCGATATTCTTCAAACTTCCTCATCCTTCACATCTTCCAAAATGTAACAAGAAATTCTTGCTTACCCAGCAAATTTGTAAAACAAAGAGGAAAAAAAAAATAAACCCAAACAAACTAAACCATAATAGATCCTACAGATCAATATATCTCATACGATTTCCTTTTGGAATTTGCCACTGTTGATTCTAATTTGCTGTTAGGTTATAAATTAATTTCGTAACAACATATTTATTATAACTAGCTTGGGGTTTTTTGGTTATTTTAACCTGAATAGAAAAGGCATTGCAGAAAATCATCTACAGTTTACATGGAATATGGATAATATTAACTGATTACTATATGCTATTCCATTTAATGCATGGAAGTAGTAAAAATAATTAGCAGTTGCACACTCTTTTATCTCATTAACATTCTCAAAATGTCAGGGCTTTTTTTTTAAAAAAAAGATCTGTTCAGCCTAGCTCATAAGTGAATTAGTACTGTATTAGATTCTATCTAACTATATATTCATTATAAACTAATGGCACTGATCCAGACTTAATTGCACTGTGATTAAATATTTATCTTGTTTTTAATGCAGCAAATGGAGCGTGCTGATTATAATGATCAAGGTGTCTCCATCTGGATGCAGCAAAAACTAAGGTTCACCCCTTGAGTGCAAAATGCTGTAGGTCATTTCTGCTTATTTCCCTCTAATTCTGTTCCATGGACTTCTGTTTCAGAGAAGAAATTAAACTGATCGTTCAGCTACCTTCCAACCTTTTTTTTCTTTTTTAAAGTAACTAGATTATTTTCTGACAAGAGGTTGTTTAAACTTGATGGCTGTACAGTGCCTTTCCTTAATAAACAGTCTGAAGCTTCTTGCTTAATCCTTCCACTGTCTGAGAAGGACAGGCTATACCCAAGTTTGAGGCATGGTCAGTGTAGTAGGCGATGTAGTGATAATACACATAGTGGGACCTGAAAATGCCCCAAATTCTCTCTTGTTTATTTCTCCTTCTCCTTCAGCTTCCAAGCCTGAGAACTTTCTTTCCCCTTTTACAATGCTTATTTGCAGCCCTTTAAACCCTTTACCACCTACATATGTGCTTCTGAAGAAAGCCCACAGTATTCTTCCCTCACCACTTATCTAATAAACCTACTGTAACAAATGGAGACCTGCTCTGCATCTATACGTGATCTTTCACAGGAGGGTTTTATCTTCCCAAATAATGCCTGCTTTGTTCACAGAAAATCCAGTTTCAAGGTCTTTCTCTTTTCTTCCTCTAACTTTACAGTCAGGTAGCATCATTGTTGTGTTGATTGGTTTTTTTCCCCCCTAGATGGTACTGTTTCTGTTACTGACTTCTCCCACTCTTGCTAACCCAAGTGTGGGGGCTTGGTTGCTACACCTCATTTTTTGTGTTTTACTTTGTAAAATCATTAAATCCAGATTCATTTTCCAACTTAAGCTAGAAATATTTTTCCAAACCTCTTACTCAGTTGATTCTGGTTCACTTCAAACAGTAAAGCTTCTGCAAACACAGAGAATCTTGTATTTTGTAAAAATTTTGCTGGAGGACTACAAAGACCTGAAGAATCTTGTATGTTAAAATACCAAGAGAATTATTATAGATTGAGATGTTCAAAAGATTTAATTTAAAATTGCTGTTCTGACAACACCAATTTTTACAGGTTCTACATTAAAATAATTGCTCTGAACCCATTCTCTATATACTTGAAACAAATCCATCTCTGTATTTACTGCATCGGTCTGCTGCTTAAGTAAAATGTACCCAGCAATAAGGAAATTATACACAGTTTGGTCCCTAACGCAGAACATAATTTGGGATTTCTGTGCATCAGTGCTGTTTTTATCATCATCCTAATTCTTGTCATCATATATGAAAACGTCAGTTCTTATTGTTTCATTGCACTTCAAACTGCCAGCGATCAGGACTCTCATCCTTTTTAGCTGTGTTCCACTAATAACTCAAAAATGGAAAAGTGAAAAAAAAAAACAACCCTGAGAAGATTATGTGAACCTTAATTATAACAGCAAATAGATTAAAATCCAGTTAGTCCTCTTGCTGAGCATTCCAGTGGGAACTAAAAAACTCAACAGCTGAAACTTATGCTATTCATATTTGTATGAGTCAGGTCCTAATTACTAGTGTCGCATTAATGACACAGAAACAGCAGAAGAGAATCTCAGAGGGTGGTTATCCTTAGGACATGAAATATTATTAAAAAGTGATGAAAGAGAATTACTAAATGCGATATATATATAGTCCAAAAAGGCATAAAGTAGTCCGCAGCAGAAACCAAGGGAACTAGACAAGACTTACACTCCAGTCATTTATTTCCCTTAGGATGTAGGACAGAGGAAATACATCTTTTCCTCTTTGCAATTTTTCCATCTGTCATCAAAACCTCACAATTTCATGTACCCTACCCTAAATCCTTTTGAATTCCAGATCATGTCACAGCTCTCCAACTTTTACTCCCTTCTCTTAGCAGGATCATTGTTCCCTGTTCCCCTGATAGCCCATTCCTGCTTCGTGTTGATCTCTTACCAACACAGGAAACCATACGCTGTGTAACCATCTCAGTGCAGCACCAGCTACATCCACAGCACAAATACAAATTAACTGCTCTTGATTAATGATTCACATTGCAGTTAGTTGTACTTGGATGAAAATATTGACCTATTTATTTTGGAGGGTACCAATAATAACTTCTGCACAGCAACAGTGGGGATTAGTCTTTTCTGATAAACAATGCTTTAACTTAAAATTCCATTTTGTGTTATCTCACACAAGGCAGATGTCATTATTGTCATTCAAGTACAGGTCTCCACACAGGTGAATTTTGCCTTCAGCAGAGATTTGTGCAAGGGCTGGTGCACAAGCTGCAGCACTCACAAGGCCACAAATGTATTCCTTCAGGGAACTGTGTGGCAGACTTCCTCTTGAGCCTCACTTTTCTGGTGTCTACCCTCACAGACCATCAGACACATCCAACTTTCCTCCAGTTTGTGAGATCCACAGGTCTGTGCAGCAATGCAACAATGGTTGTATTTATCTGAGTGACTTCAAAAGAAGATGGCACAAACTAGTAACCACCCTCCCACCTTCTGATAGACAAGCTGAGTGTAGGCTCCTAAATGGGAATCCATAATATGACTCGTCTGTTGGTGGAATGGAGTCAGGCTCAGAGAAGGTCATCTGACTGGAAAATGTGGATGTGGCTGCTAGGTTGTGAAGGACAGGGTATAAGACAAATAGGATATGCTAGGAAAAGACACTAGTAATGTAAGGTATTTTCATCAAGGGTTCCCCTAATTACATGACTTGTACATTTTGAAGCAAATTATCTATTTGGGACTTCTAAAGAGAAGAGGTTGCAATGTATTGCCTGTATTCTGCTACAAAAAATTTAGATAGAAACAAAACTTGATGAAAAATACATTAAATTATACCTTCTGTCCCTGCCCCTGCTCAAGGGTGGCTAAAGCACAGCACTGACTTGACAGCATTGTTGAACTGCATTTTGTTTCAAAAAAATGCCCAGTGTAAAGGTTTTGCAGAGAAAATTATTCGACTGGTTTTCTCATCCAGGAGGCTGGGTTTAAAAAAAAAAAAAAATCGAGAAGTTCCAGGTCAATATGGAAAGATTAAGAATCAGATATTGAAATATTGTCACCCTTTCCCTTAGTGTACATTAATAAATAAATAAATACTGTTCTGCAGTCTAACAGAACGAAATACTGTACAAAGCTTGAAAATAATGAAATTCATGAATAACTGTAACAGAGACTCGTAATATTGCTGTACAGTGGTAATTCATGCTTTGTAAGTCAATGTTAAAATATGGTACTGCAGGCAAATTGAATAGATAAATCTATATCCAGACCTTCTTGTTTTTGGGCTTTGGCTTCTTCATTGTAGCTAGCCATTTCAATACAACTTCATGAATTCCAAATCTTTTCTCAGTGTTTATTTGACAGAATTCAAATACCTTCTAAAGTATACCAGGGTACAAATAATTTTAACAAATTTTTTTTAGTAATAGACAACTAGGCATTCATGGGAACATGTTACATTTTCATAATTATTATTTTTATCAGAACAGTTGTCATACAACCACAACTCCCATGGCAGCTAGTGGAAGCTGTGTCTTGAATAAGTAATGAATATCAACTTCTGGACTGTGAAAGCTTCTGCTTCTTTACTTAAATCCAGCAGTACTAATAATTCTGATTTGGCAGTGTATTAGTTTACAGTACTGTGGATCTTATGTAAATATTTTTGCCACAATTTTGCAGTCACATACTATTTACTCATAAGGAGTACAACTGAATTCAACAGTTTTATGTAAGCGCAAAAAAAAATTGTTTCTGAAATAGTTTTTTGAAACACTACAACTGTATAGATAAGATTACACAATACAGAGGAAGACTGCTGAATACTACATATCATTCTTTCTTTAAGCCTAATAATGGACATTCGTGCTCTGAGGTAAAATACTGCTTGTCTAAAAAACTTATAATAAAAGCTTCAAAAGAATATATAATAACAATCTGTTCAATTTTTAAGACAAAAGAGGGAGTTCTTGGCTCTGGCAAATGGTCTCTAGCATATGGGAAGTCAATCTGTTAGAGCAACAATGAGAATTAGTAGATGTGAACGAAGTGGGAGATACTTATTATTGCAAGAAATGGTCTAAGAAGTTGCTGCATACTTGCAGAAATCCCCACATCCCCACCTGAGTGAACTCACTTAAGCCTTTCTTTGATATTCCTATGCCCCTAAAGCAATTGATGTTCCACTTATGATACGAACTACATCTGGATTTCATGTGTAAAGTTGCTTCAATGACGCATTTAGAAAAGGACTGTTTGGTCTTGCTCACTGTCAACAGCAGGGAACCCATAACTGTTTATTAAAATATAAACACCAAATATTACTTCGACTTTTTTTCCCTGTTCAAGCTAGAATAGACTTACAGATTAGATTTACAGATCTTGTCAACACCGTGGTGATACAGCTACTCAGAGAGTCCAGCTAACCGACCCCTTACTGGCAAATAGTATTGACTGAAGCCAGAGCCAAGACAGTTTGGGACAGCACCTCTTTTCACTTGGTAAGGGTTTGGGGGAGCATCAGTAGCAGGCAGAAGAGCAGTAACCACAGTGTAATTCAAGAAGAAACTCATTTGGATGGAAGTGGGCCTCAGACCAGTAGCTGGTGAGACACAGATTCATAACAAGAAAGACCAGATGGAAGAAAAGAAGGCATCCCAGCACTATTTTAAGCCCTGCCCTTGATCCTCCAGGGCACTTAATTCCATTTACAGATAATTCAATTATCTGGCAGTTTTAACACTTCCTGGGCTGTGACGCACCACCGATCCACACAGCAGTGGAATGGTATTATGCATACCCATGATCAATAAAATATTTCTCTTTCAGATGTGAATAAAAACTCTCGTGTCCGAATACCTCATCTACCATCTGGTTCAATAAAATATGCTACCTATATCTACAAATCTCTTCCTGCAACTTATGCACCTATGCCAGAAAGTGATCCTAAACATCACATCGTTCCCCAATTATAAAATCGCTTGCAAAGGAGCCTGAATTTAACAGAAGTGCCATATAGTCTCAGTTCAGCCACGCTCTCTGCTACCTTGACACATGACAGAGGGCTTTCCTTGGCAATTCCTCTTGTCTTGCTTTAGCAGCTATCCAACCTGCACAAGATTAGGCACAATTCTAAGGTCATTAACCCCCTTACATGATAGGATATGAATTACTGGAAAGGCAGGACAAGGATTCTGGTTGTAAGAATTAACATTTCTTTTTTGTTGTGCAAGATTACCAAGAATCAGCACAGATTACCAAGAATCAAAGTAGATATTTGTTTGCTTGCTTGCTTTTTCACTAAACAAGATTTATGGATTAAAAAACCAATACATTTATTTATGAACAAGAGATACGAAGTGATAGGAGAACTTACTAGAACAACAGACACACAAGATAAGATCCATGATTGAACTTATTGCTAAAGGCTTTCCTTGGCCGTTTCAGCATGTCAGTGAACTTGTAAAATTGGAGATTATGCCATGGAGTCATTACCAGGCGAGTTACTACAGAGGGATAGTTCCCATTCATCCTGCTGTTAAACATCATAACATGGTAAGCAATAATAACAATGTACAGGGTCAATTTGTTCTAGGTTTTAGTCTAAAAGTATTATTTTTTGCATCTCTTTCCTTCCTTTGCTTATTGCAGCCAACAACCCTAGGACTGGAAAGCACACAGAATGAGCTTACAATACTTATACCCATCTATTCATTTGTAACTTAATTTTTATATTGTGTCTTCATTTTAGGCTTAGGCTTTCCTGGTACCCTTCTTCCAGCATGACACTGGACCACTACAATAGTATCACTGGTAAAGGGTCAAAGATTCAAACTGGTTAACTTTGCTCAGAATCAAGGAATGTTATGCTGAGGTAGTTAGCATCAAGAGTGTACAGCCTCCACCTCGAAGATCATTAGACTGCAAGAAACCTGACCACAGCCACTCTTATTATTTAACATAAATATAATTATTTGCAGTCTTATCTTTAGATACTTGGGTCAGTAGTTATACATTGATCTTTTTGTAGGCTCAAAATCTTTGAAACACAGAGTATTCGGCATCTTAAATGTAAACCCTGGAAGGAAACAGCATAAATGAATGCGAAGAAAAACAAATTACAAACACAATGTGAAGAAAAACAAATTACAAGCATAACAAATCAACAGCATTATGCAAGGTGAGGTTCTAAAAACCTCAGGATAAAAAAATCTTAAATTTGCACATACTCCTATGCTCATACACACTATGATACTGGGCTACATAAATTTAAGATCCACTTGTGGGTCCTTCCTGTAAAAATCAGAAAAAGGGTTTCTCCCAATTGACATTAACCATGTACATTCCTTCTGTAGTAAATTAAGAAAATGTGTGAATAACTGCTTGCTTTCTTTTAAATGTCTATCTCACTGGGATGACGTGTCCCATAACAGGTTTGTGTTTCTTTTCTTTGGCTGCAAAGACTGACTTAGACTAAACTCTTTGATCCTGAAGAAGAATGGATGAGATGATGCTATTGATGCACTGCTGTCCAAAAAGAAGACTACTGCCCAAATAGTCATGGCACAGTATAGTGTCAAATGCACAGCTGCCAACAGTGAGGATTTCAAATTCAGATGGGGGCAAGAACTGGAGCTCATAATGTATGTGACACCACTAAAGTCTTACACTAATAAATAGCCTTTGTGTTACATCATCTGTCACGGTAGGGTATGGCTTGTTGTCCATGCAAAAGATAATCAGCATCTTTAAAAGCAGTTGCTTTAGTCCTAATCTTTGCTATCATGTGCTATCTTTCTACAGGATCAGTCATTCTACGAAAGGTTTATTATTCAATACTTCTCTATCCTCCTGAATGAATGCCTATTACAAAACCTCAGTAACTAAAAACAACTTAAATTTGCTCTGAACCAAAAATGAGTACAATTTCTTCCCAGTACTCTTATGTCCTCACAGCGAATCCAAAGCTTTAAAGGTGGTCATAAGACAGTTTAAAGCCAAAATAAGCATAAAATAGGCCTCTCAGGATACTACTTTCGAACAGTCCTTTTCATCAGGCTTGTTAAACTGCTTCCAAATCATCAACCATCCTCTGCTCCTATTTGCTTTGCTTTCATTAGCACTTGATTTTTTTCTCCCTTTCCATGCATCTAATGTCTATGTGGGAAACTCTTCCAGCTTTAATCCAATTTACTTACAGCATCTCACCAAAGATAACTTGTTTTCCCCTTCAGTGTAACTTCTGCTACTTGTTTTCATCAAATTCCCCTTCCCACTGAGAGCACAGGACACTACATGAGAAATCAGAGATGAAATGAACGAACTACTGGGGAAACCACATTAGGGAAGAGGCTACTTTCAGCTGGAACCACCCCCTGATGCAGCTCAACATAGAGCTGTACAATTACTAGCATGAGCATAAAGGAAAGGGCGAGAAAGCATGTGTAGGTTGGAAGAAGGTATCTGAAATAAATGGCCTGCATGAAGGAAGCAACCTTTCCAACAGCAGCTGACCCAATGCAGGTCATCCCTCTGCAGCCTTTTCCTGTGTATGCGTATATTTAGATCCACCCACCCAGTGCCCATGCACAACTCATTACTGTAATTTCTTTGCCTGTCAATTCCCCTCTCCCTCAGCAATTTCTCATCTCAGTTTCCATCAGTTCTCAGATGAAAATCTGTCCATTCTAACAGGAGAGGATTTTGTCCTCTGTTCCCTGCCATGGTTAACTTTTTGCTGTATTTTCTCCTATTCTTCAGCTCTGCTTGTAAGCACTGAGAACTCATGGAGCAACAGACTACACTGAGATCCCTGGAGCAATAAGAACAGTAGTTTGTTGTTCTGCAACTTGTTTTGCTCCATCTTAGACAATGAGGCAATTGATATCAATTAATAATCTTTGACTACTTTGTTCAAGTGACCCTCTTTTAACTGCTAGTTCAGGTCTTTACAACAAGTGAAAAAATACCTGCAAAGACTCCTCTTGGGGAATACTGCTTCCCAGATGGAAAGGCTCCTACTTAAAGCTACCCTATTGATACAGACCCAGTACCAATCAACAGTGCTGACATTGCTGGAGCCTCACATGTTGTCTCCCTTCCAGGGTGATATCTCCATCTGTCCTGCTCCCTGCTTTCCTTGCTGCAGAGATGCATTGGTAGCTGGTATTGCAGACTTGATTTCAGCCACCTTCAGATAGCAGACTTCACTGCTGGTTTCCCTGCTGCAGACTTCTCTGTTAGACCTCTGCTCACTGAGCATGAACTAAACCTACCCAGTTGGCTGACTGTGGACTTTTCCACTGGAGCAGTAAAAGCAACCTCTGACACTGCACTGTGAAATTGCCTGTCCCAGCTTCAAAGGTTTCAGCTGCAAAGGAGCAGAAAGGTTTCCCAGCAGAACAACAAAACGGGCAGCAGAGCACCTTTTATTTTTTTACCTTTTTTTCCTTAACCTCATAATGAGAAACAGAGAAATTATCTGAGCTGAGTTCAGCCTAAGGCAGTCAGCTGGCATGGAAAACTTCTGTCTCGAAGTTCAGGTGAGAAAGTGAAAAGCAACCAAATGAAAATGTTGATGACATAAAGCAATAGCTAGTTTAGGGGATACCGTTATTATCTTCCACTTGCATTGGTACACTGGGATGAATGCTGTGTACTCACCACAAATACTGCTCTCTGATTATGGGAAAATGCCCATGTATGAGTTTCTGAGAAAGCTGCCAGCAATGCAGGCTAATCTTCACCTCCTAGCACCCTTTTTGTCTAATCCTGAAAAGAAGTGAATGATTTTGCCAAACTGAGTTATTTTTATGATATATGGACACACATTCAGAAAGGGACAGGCTTAAAATACTAATTAATTTCCATTCCTGACCTAAGCAAGATTTTCAGCTTTTAAATGTGACAGCCTACTGTAATAGCCTTCAGTGCCACCTGGCATCTAGAGCTATTTTTACTCCATTTTTCCTCATTTCCATCAGAATAGAGTTTAATATGACCTTTATATAATGCTCTCATTTAGTCTATATTTTGCTCGGAATATATGGGAAAGTAATTAACAAATTAGCTTGAGGGACTGAAAAATAAAATACGCACTTTAAGAAGAGAAAGAAAAGGAATTGTTACAAATGTAAACCAAGTTAAGCAAGAGAGTAAATCTGGTACAGACCCTGGGGGAACCACAAATCCATTCCTGTAGAATAATATGGAAAGATAAGTTTCATTTTTAAAATGTGTAAAACAGAACAGCTTTGCAAACCACAGCAAAATTACTGTGCCCCAAAAGACAGTCTGAGAGTGTGCTGCCACAAACCTACACTGCTCTCAGATGTGGCTGTTTGGCAGGCAGTAAACTGAAGTCCTTGAGACTAGAGCAGATGTGTCTTAGAGGTTTTGAGGGTGACAGAACAAGCAGATTAAATACCTCATGATCTTTGTGGAAAGTTTCATTTCAACGTGCTAGGGACATCTGTTTATTTTGTAGGGTTGTTTTTGGGGTGTTTTTTCCCCCTTTTCTGATAAACATCCAAGTACTTAAAATTTCCATTTCTTGCAATCAACCAAAGGCCATTAGGGCATTATTTGCAGGAAGAAGAGATACCCTCAGTGGAATTCAATTTCATGCACACAATCAGTTAAGCATTTTTAATGTGGTATAGTTAGAGTACAAGGATATATAGGTAATTCCTATGTAAATATTAATCTCTGTAGGAGATCTAAAATGTTTTTTTTTATTTGAACTCCTACTGTGGTTCTCTGAGAATCACTAACATGTTGCCAGCACTTTAACCACCTGGATCTCTTCTATTTTGTAACAAACAGCACAGCAACAAGTGCTAAAAACATGTCTGGACATAAAGGAAGAACTGACAATAAAAAAATTATTTACAGTGTGCCTCTGTTCAAAGAAAAGACCCATCTATTATTTGAATTATAGAATCACAGACTGGTTTGGGTTGGAAGGGACCCTAAAGCCCATCTAGTTCAAACCCCCTGCCACGGGCAGGGACACCATCCACTAGCCAAGATTGCCCAAAGCCCAATCCAACCTGGCCTTGAACACTTCTTGCCCACAGCTTTTCTGGGAAAACTCTTCCAGTGTCTTACCTCCCTCATTGTAAAAAACTTCTTCCTCACTTCCAACCTAAATCTACTTGCTTTCAAACATATATTATATCAAACTATTCTAAATTGTCAACTATACATCTATGAAGGTGCTAGGTAGAACCTTCCTACTTTCCACCATATATACTCAACAAAAACTTAAAATCTAAAAGAAATTGGTATCATGAATTTATCTCAAAGTAAAAATAAATTGGGACAAGGGAAAACCTGGGATTTTAATAATTTTGTATCTTCTGTTTTAAATGTATGAGAAATGGCAATTCAGTCAATTTTAAATGTAAGGACATTTAGAAAAAAATATAGCACCTATTTTTTGCCAGAAGTGTGGCTTCACAATTTTACAATACAAATTTGATTCCTTTTTTTTTTTTAATTCACCATATACCATAAACAATTTTATTTCTGAGGAACCAATAATATCACCAGAAAAATGATAAAAAATTTCAACTTATAGCTAATGAATGTTTTTTAAATCTACACATTAGTAACATTTAGCTCTTTATGCAGGGAAAATGTATGTTAAATACGTTATTTTATTGTCTCTATCCTGTCAGTTTCCAGAGGTCCATAAGGGGAAACCCAACCCAAGAAATAGGCATCTTGTTTTATGGGAATGAGTAGGTTATTCCCATTCTTTCATACATTTTGAGGTAGAAAGTAGGTTCTGGCTTTCCTTTGCCATTTCAGCATGCCACTCACAAGAACTTTGTTGGTGTGTGAGCACTGGGACACTAAGTGAAGGAAGGGATTGTGGATCCAAACATCCCTGAGAAACTCCCGCTTTCAAAGTAAGGTTCTCACTGAGTGTGGAGACAGTCCCTGGGAGGTAGCAGAGCTCAGGGAAGTAACATTATTCTTCTAGAAGTCTAATAGGAAATCTAGTACAGTGTCTCACAAGTACCTAGGCTACGTTGAGTAAGCCAGGTTTGAAATGTGTATTGCTTAAAATAATAAACTACTTTAAATTTTTCATCTTTTTAAAAAGCTTTTTTTTCTTTTTTCTCTTCAAACACAACTGATCCATAGTGTCTTATTCTGCAAATAGATTCCAAGGCAAAAACTAAGGGAATATACTGTGATGCCCTGGTTTAAAAGGCTTCTTAAACGCAGGAAAACCAGGGGAGAAACAAGGCACTAATTTTAACAGCCAGAGAAATGGGGAGTTTTCCTAACAGAAACAAAACAAAACACATAACTTGGAAGCAATTTATATCTCAGTTATTGCTTGACACCATGCTCATAAGTAAGGTTAATGGGCAAATCAGGGGATTTTTAGATGTTTAGTTTTTGATAACTCCTGTCTCTAGTAGAACTTTCTTCCTGGAACTTCTGCTACTGTGCTTTCCCATTCTAATCCTTTCCATTCTTTTTTATGAATTAAGCTTTAGTCTAGAGACTTTCCAATAGAATTCCCCCTCTACACTATATATGGCGTTTTCAGTTTTTGTTTTTTCTAAAAAGCTACTTTTTCCCTTGTTTTTTACTTCTTCAGGAAAAAAAAAATTGACATTAACTCGGTAACTTTTATGTAAATTGAAATTCTCCATAAAGAAGGGAATAGATTATAGAATTATAGAAGAATAATATTATTTTCCATGGGAAAATGTCCAGACTGCCTGCAGGAGTTGCATACAGATATACAATGCAGCTGTGCCACACATGTACATACTGCCAAGGTTGTTGTAGGGATTAATTTTTACTATTTTCTTTGAAGAAGAAATTTCTGTCATGTATTGCATCTATTATGTCTTCAACACCTAGATTTCATAAGAGCAATATATTACTCTCAAACTGTGAAAGAGCTTTTATTATCATGAACTTCTAAATACATTTGCATATTGTATAGAGATTTAAGACTCAGATGCCAGCTACCTAACACTAGGTTTAAAAAAAAAATAATAAAAAATCAGTAACAAAAGCAAGCAATGGCTTCAGTTAAGTGATAATCTCAAAGGGTATGTATTTATTATTTCAGTCAAAGTCACAGTGTAAAGGCAAGTGAACAAAGTGCTGCACATTATGCTGTACTCTGTCTCATCGTCTCTTGGAAGAATTACTCTTTGATAGGTTTAGAAATTATTCCAGACTCCTTAAGAAAAAGGGGGGAGGGGGAGAATACATAAAACCGTGGGGAAACATTTTTAAGATGCAAAGCTTCAAACAGCAGGACATCCAACAGAGTTGATATTTTAGGCTTGAAAACAATTTTCAACAAAGCAACCTCCTCCTAGTTCAATAAACAGCTTTAAAAGATTCATGCCACATGTGTGGTTGGGAAAGAAACGTGGAAAGAAATCTCCAAGAGAATTGTCCTAAGTTTTTCCTAGCCTGCTTTCACAAGATGCATGAGCTTCTGGTAAAATTATTTAATTGATCTGAAGTGTGAAATAAATTAACAGATAGGCAGAAGTGGCTCAAAAGAGTGTTCAAATGTTTACAACCACATAAAATCACAGGTATTTAACTGGAATAAAAAAAAGAGATATAGCTGAACACTTATCCAGAAATAGGGCTAACAAGAAACCTGGTTGGAAATGTGAGAATTCTTAGAAAAAACTCCTTGGTTTATCTTTGGTTAGAAAGCATGCAAAGAAAATACGTATGCTTTGTCTTAGATGAAATATCTTTAATGAGTTTTAATTACAGTTCACTTGACTGAAGCATTCTGAAACTGCAGGAACCCCTGTGAAATAGAGAGATACTCAGAGCGCATTTATTTCAGGATTATTAATCTTCAACTTAGTGGTTACAACAACTGGAGTAAAACTTTAGTAACTTTAGTTCTGTGAGATTACTCATGGAAGGTGTTAGAGAAGTTAGGCTCTGTCCCAAAGACCAGAGTATGGAAACAGTGTTGTTTTATCCCTTTGATTCAATAGAAAAATAAATTCTAGTTTTGATTGTGATCACGGGTAAATTAAGGGTTTATAATGTTCATAAAATGTTCAGATGATGCTTACGTTCTTCAGAAAATTAATACATTAGCTGAAGTTTATCTTACCTCATATTCTTCAATAAGTAAAGGTATTGCTTGAAAAAATACCACGTCGCCTTCCAAGAAATCTCATCTTTCCTCCCTGGTAACTGCTATGCTAAGTGCAGTCTCTGAGCTCAGACCATTTAGAAGATGTTCATAAGGAACTCTGAATGATTTTGAGTGGTAAATGGTAACTTCTGGGCCTTTCAGCTGGTACTGTGTGCACCCCTCCTACCCAGCACTACTAGATCAGGAGGTTACAGTCCACTAACATTAATGTCACAAAACGGATAAAGGTTGCTGGTTTGGTTCTTCTTTTTATTTTAGAAAAGAGGAAACTCTGTTGCTCTCTGTCCGTACGAGGCACTTCCCACCTCAGGCTCTAGGTGACTGCAGGAGGCTTCGGGTGCAGTGTCTATTTTTCACACTGCATGGCTGCCTCCCTGCTCTGTGGAAGAGGTATCTGCTTTGAGCAGAACACGTGGCTTTGTAAATGCCAATGCGATCTGAGAAGTAAGTTGTATTAAAACAATCCCATTAGAATGCACTAATCTGTTACTTTCAAACCAAAAACACCTGGCCGTGCACTAAAGCAAAAATCAATGGAAGCTATAAATTATAAAGCATCTGAAGAGCTAGTATTGTTTATTAAATTTTAAGATATAAATTAATGTTAAGTAAAGAACAATTGCACTTTAGGCATAGATTTTTCTCTGGAAAAGACAGAACGAGTAATATCTTAATAACAAAGGTTTAAAAATAGCTTCTCCCTCACATGTACGCCCTTCACCACTAAATTTAAATTTTTTCCCCTGCTCTTAATGGGACAGACTGGCTTTGATTTTGACTCCCCAGGGAGACAGACAGTAAAATTTATTGTTAAAATGTATATTGTGCTTCTAGGTTGCACTTTCACTGCACCTGATTTAAGTTCCAATCTAGCAAACACATACCAAAACACATGCTCACAAAGACAACAGGTCCACCGCGTATTGATTACTACGTACTTCACTGTTTAGCTGAACAAGATCCAAAACAAGCTACGTACATCTATGCATAACATTGGTTTTTTAATCTTCTGAAATTTCTAATAGTTTCTATATTAAATATAGCTTAGTTTGATGTTAGTCACATTTCATGCAAATGTAGAGTTGGGTTGTACTCTATTAATATCTAGCAGAACAGTTTAAAATCCAAAGTTTGCTACTCAAGGCAGAAACCAGAATTGTTTTCCCAAAGATGGAAATTTTCATTTTAATAAAATAAAATTTTTAAAATAATCATTCTGTGCCTGAAGAAGTTTAATCAAATTAATTCCCACAAAATCAATCACTTCCTTTTCCTAAGAAAAGAATATTTTCAAAAATAACTGCCAAAGGCTCTCATTGTGTGAAGTATCGGTATCTCAGAGTCTGATTAAATGGCAAAAAGTGTTACTGCTACATTAACTCACTTACTTTTTCAGGTATTTAGTCAGGTTCCCTCATAACATAATTTGTGAGCGGTTGAGTCATATTTGCACAAATGTTTACAAATATGGGATTTGTCTCATATTATCAATCTACCATGTACCATGTTTTTGCCAGAGGCATTTGTTCATTTGTCCAAATCAAAGAACAAAAACATTCTGGTAGCTGTATGTTTGCAAAATTCTGGCTGTTGGTTTGTCTGTGTGGGAATATCTACCTGCATCGCTCTATCCCTGCGACTCCCACATCTCTACTCTGACTTCAAACCGCATCCTCTCACAGAATAACTAACATGAAAAGGTCACCAGTCTTTCCATTAAAAGTTTTCATACAGAAAGTTACACTAGTATAGCTGTTTCTCCATAAATAATTGTGGCATATTTTTAGATGTCAATAAACCCTGGAACACTTAAATCTCTGACAATAACAATGGCTAAAACTTAAGTGCAGCTTATTCACCCAACCACAAATAAATATTATTTGAGTGAAATATATATATATGATCAAGTTGTGAGGAAAAGATTTGAAAAAATACTGGTGTAAAGAATATTGATAATGGGGAAAATGAAGATTATGAAAGTTCAGGAATATTTTATGGCGGAGCAGTGCTGAGATGATGCTCGTTGGAAATTATTGGCTGAGCTTTGCTGAACACAAGGTTTACACGGAGAAATAAAGAAAGCAGTGATAGCAGGGCAGAGTTAAAACAAGGCAGTCAGAACTGATTAAAATCAATCCATTTAAATGAATATAAAACCAAACAAACCATGTCATCTGGCACTGCAAAGGGCAAGGGCTTACAAGGAATTGAATACAGAATCTGTGGGCTTTTGAGAAACTATTGGAATTTTGGATGGCAAGTCTAAAAAAGAGATCTGTAGTGGAGCCCATGTGGCTGTCTTATAAACTGCACCTCTCAGCTGATGTATCTGGTTAGCTCAGCCAGCTTACAACGGTGATGTTCAGCACCCAAAAAGGGGGGCTGTGTCTTCCTGAGGCACTCCACTGCTCAGAACAGAAATAATGGTTTTACAGTGCACGGCCATAGCAGGATTGTCTTGAACCATTATTGCAGTGTATTCATATATGCCTCTAAACTCACTCTTTACAAAGGCTGCATACTTAATTCCATGAAGGGAAAAGAGAGTGCTTTTTTATTTTCCTCTCTAAAGAAATCTCCTTCTGTAATTGACACTCCTACTGAACAGCTGCAACAGTTTTAAGGTATTTTTCCATGAAAAATTTAAAGATTGACAGATCTTTCAAGAATCAGATAGTTGAAGGCTAATGCATAATAATTATAATGTATACTCCTCAGGAGCATGTTAGTACTCTGTAAATCTTTCCCAGAATCACCCCATCCCTGTTTTGCAGTGTTTTTTTCTCATCTCAGTCATGCTTTCTTTCCATGCCACTATTATCTTCATGTTAAAAACTCCCTTTTACTTCTTCCTTCTATTCACTGCTAGTCTTCACCATTCTCCCTCTCTCACATTCTACTCGTGGCTTTGTTCTCTGTCCTTTCATTTATTATTCTCCACCGTACCCTAATTACTTATATTGCTCCCAAGTTGTAGGTTAGTGTTGTAAACAGTGTTCAATCCTTCCTTGCAGTCTTCCTTCCTTCATTCACTTTCCTTACCTTTTCTCCTTTGGTCCCCTGGAGACCTTTACTTCTTTTAACAAGCCACTATAAAGTGACTCCCTATTCATTTGATGTTTTAGCTTGCTGAGTTTATACAACTCAATGCCACTTCAAACATGTTAAGCTGTTTTAGTGGCATTCTTCTTTGGTACCTTGTCTCCTCTTTCTTTAAATACTCCCAAGCTAATGGATAGCCAATTAATTAGCAATAGTTAATCTTTGCAATAGAATAAACACTACATGCTTGTCTCTCTTGGGGAGCCCCTAACCTAATTTTTATGACTGTGTTGCTAATTGTTCTCACCACTTGGCAGCCTGTCAATGGAAATGAAAATTTGCTGAGCAGGTATCCAGGCCACAGTTTGCAGGATGTTTTCTTTGAGTACAATGCTTCTTCACCCACTGTCTTTCCCTTCCTTCACTGCTTGTTCCTAGGCTGTGTCATATTTAAGGATGCCGGTTTTTGGGGCATTCACATAGACGATTGAACTTCTACAGCATAAACAAGGTAAAAAGCTTGCACACTGATTTTTTTAATTGATTGATTTTGACCCAGTTTGTTGAAGCTTAATGTGTCAGCTTAACCAAGGAAGAAGCAAAAAGGAAGGAAAACTACTATTGGAGAAGTGTATCTCCTACTGACTCCAAATTGAGGGAAAAAGACAAAAAGAAGAGGAGCAGACAGAAAAGAACCCAACACTGATGCATACATATTTGCACTGGTGTGTATTATTCACAAAATAAAACTGGCTAAAATGATCAAAAATATAGTGTAGCTCTCAAAGATGTGAACATAAATTGTTCATACCTGCTGAAGTTGGTTCCTCTTCAACTGAGACTGTGCAAAAATGCAGCAGGGGGGTGGGGCGAAGCAGGGACAGGGAAAGGGAAAAAAGAGAAAAAGAAAAATACAGGTGAAGAAATCCCAATCCATAAAGTTCTGTTGTCTTATTTACCTTTTCTCAATATATCAACAATAAGACATCATGTAAAACTTTAAACAGGTCGATCAACTTGGGTAACAGATGTTTCATCTTAGTGGATAACTAAGCTAAAATGAGTTAAGCTCTTAGCTTACACTTATAATATTACACTCTTGACTTTTCCTTCCAATTTATCTAGTAGGGTAGGACAAACTGCAATAGCAACACTCAGAGGAAGAGTTTCAGTCAACTACTCTGCTGTCAAAGTCCCGTCAAAGTCATTGCTGGAGCCTGCTGCTTCAGTATGAAAGAGGAACTGCTCTTAAGGCAAACCTTTCTGGAAAAATTGACTACAGGACCCAATTACTTAGTTAGCTGATGTCTGATGGCACAGCTAAATCCACTGCTGGTTAGCAGGCATGATCCACAGCTTTTTCCCATCCTTTCACCCCTTGTGTTCCCTTGAGTTTCTTCCCAGCTTGTTGCTGACAGTAATTAATTAGTGATCCTGAAATTAACTAATTAGGGAGAAAAAAAATGGTCGTTTATGTTTATTTTGTTTATTTGAAAGGACGAAAGGTTGGGGATGGAAGGGGTTGTTCCCTGGTAGACTCCTCATTCCAGGGTTTCATTGTCTCAGGAAAACAATAAAAATCTGTATCTTCATACTAGAACGTTCCCTTTTTCCTGATAGATAACTCCTTAAGTTACCCTCAGAAAGCACCTTTGACTCTAGACTATCTATTACCTGTACATTCAGAAGAAAGAAACAGATGTATCGACAGTAAAAGTGCATTTTAAAGGTACATCAGTGACCTAGTTCTTTCTTTCCTCGCAGTCAGTATGTTTTATATATATGTGCATCACAAAAACACTTTTCTCACAGTCTGGCAAAGTTTTCAATGACAGAAAAAGCAGCAATCAAGTGTTTCTTACCTGGATGCTCTAAAAGCACCTGGAAGTCTGAGATGTAATAAATGTGACATAGAGACCCTCAAAATATACTAAACTCAGGTATCCATACTTTTTTTTTTTTTCTCTTTTAAGAAGTCTGTCCTACAAGTTGAAGTAGCAGCTCCTTCTGTTAGATTTCTTGCAGAATAAGCTCCACGCAAAACAACGCTCCTCCAGCCACAGCAAACATTGATCTGCTCTGATGGCTCCAGAGCTGGTGCTTGGTGTGGATAAAGAATTCAAACATTTTCTCAAAGATCAGTGCCATGCTTGGTAAATCTACTTCTTTGCCTCCAGTATCATTCCACGTATTATGCTGGGAGAAATTAGCAAAGGAGCAGGAAGACCCTTCCTCTTCATAGTGAAACTTCCCTGGATGTAGTAGGGACAGCCATGTCAACACACATTCAACAGACACCAACTGCATTTTACAGAATCACAGAATCACAGAATCACAAGGTTGGAAAAGACCTTTAAGATCATCAAGTCCAACCATTCCCATCCTAAACTAAACCATATCCCTAAGTACTTCATCTACCCTTTTTTTGAACACATCCAGGGAAGGTGACTCAATCCCCTCCCTGGGCAGCCTGTTCCAGGCCCTCACAACTCTTTCAGTAAAAAATTTTTTCCTAACATCCAATCTAAACCTGCCCTGGCACAGCTTCATGCCATTCCCCCTTGTCCTATCACCTGTCACCTGGCTGAAGAGACCATCACCTACCTCTCTATAACCTCCCTTCAGGTAATTGTAGGCGGTGATAAGGTCTCCCCTCAGCCTCCTCTTCTCCAGGCTAAACAGCCCCAGCTCCCTCAGCCGCTCCAAGTGTATACAAACCTTGGCTAATTCAGTGCAACACTCTATATGCAACTGTATCTGACAATTAACGAGGTACACATCAGTTATTTCTAATTGCAGGGTAGTGTGGTGTCCTTTTGGGGGCTGTCAAATCCAATCGATTGCAAATAATGAATTACTATGTGAAGCATCAGCCAGCCATCCTCTTTCTAACTAAAATTTTCAGAAGTAAACAGGTGATTTTTATTTACATAGTTTGGTATTCAAATAGACACTTAAGAACATTACAAGAAGAGTACCTTATTAAGCACATAATATAAAATGGCCTAAACAGGGTACTGAGCAGTCCTAGCCCTCTTTTGTAACTCCTCATTTAGTGTCTAGATGGGTATTTTGAAAGTAGATTAATCCATTTTGAAGAGTATATATGTCTGAAGACGACATCAAGCTTTTAAATTTTACAATATCCTGGTCTTTTACTGTACAATTACTGAATTTAAGTAAAATGTGTTTGTAACAGTAGAGGATTTCAAGACAATTAAAGAAAGAAGAGAAAATACTACCCTATTGTTTTTAAATTGAACTAATCAGATACATAATTACTTCAATAACAACATGACAGCTGATGCCACAAAACTGAAACCGAGTATTTAAATTTTAAGAACAGAACCAGAATTAAATAAACAAGTGACAAACTAAGTCAGTCAGGCATGTTGTAATTTCTCAAGGTAGCAGTTGCTTGGACTACACAAACAGAATGGAACATGAAAGTTACTTAGAACTTCTTAATAAATTTTACAAACATCAAAAATATGTATTAGTTGTAAACTTGCAATAAATAATTTAAAGTACTGGTGACTGTGCATTAAAACTGCTTAAATAAATATATATAAATAAGCATGTATAAGAATATTCATTCCTGTAACCATTTTTTTCCTGCTATTTGAATAATATCCTTAGATTTAATTATCAGGATGAATACCAAACCACTCTGCACTTCAGTATATATCCAAATAAAATAGGATAGCTGAATCTCAGCTGAAATAAATCATTTAGATGCCAAGACAACTATGTCCATAACATTACTTTCTGTTTATTTAATTAATGCTGGCTATTTGGTTGCTGGTTTTAGTTCTTTCAGGAATAGACTACATTCATTTGTTGTCAGTCAGATTACAGTCAGTGAGAACTGCTTTTGTACAGTGTAAAAAACCTAGTTCTCCTGGTCAATGCTGCATTTCTTAACCTCATACAGAAATTAAAGATGCACATTGAAAATAGAAATGAACATGCAGTTATGAACTTGTTTGTACTTCATGGACAGTTTAAAAAAAATAATAAATGAACTTAATCTCTTGCTATACATCAGAACCCCTTTCACCCCCATAACTTGATAAAACATATTTAAAAAACAGTTTTCAGTAAGCTATTGCATATTCAGAGAATACACTATTTTTGCTTTATCATACTGGCTCAAACGCAGTGTCAGCACTCTGCTTTCCACTCTTTAAGTAAATGCACTAAATTACCATGCCAAAAATTTCCTACACAACACTGCTATTTTTTTTTTTCCATCAGCAGTGATTTAAAACTTGAAGTTATTTTAAAAAAGCTATTTATACAGTGACTCATCTCCATAGTAATTATCTGTAATTTACTTTCTTTACTTATTTCAGAGGGGTGGAGAGGGAGTAAGTTGGAATTGCCTTGCTCTACTGAGCTGCTATGAGCTGGTAACTCATTATTCTGGGTAGTAGATCACCCTCAGCCTGGCTTTCTCCTTCTGATTCCACAGCAGGGAGACTTGCCCAGAGGAGCCAGGTATTCGACTTCCAAAAGCTTCCAAAGCAGTCAGAGGCAACTCCAAGCCATGGCATAACATGACCTCAAAATGTAAACTTGAAAGCATTTTCAAGAACATTTTTCCTCCCCTTTTAATGCATCATTGACAAAATGTAAGAAGACATATGGCAGCACAAACATTGGGTTTTATCTTCTTAGAGAAAATCTGATGTTCGCTTGGGAAAACTTCATCATGCTTTCTTTGGAGTTGAATAATACAGCGTGACAGTAGTGGGCAGAAAAAACCCAAGAAGTCATGGGCAGATTTAGAAACCATACACCAGGATACATATCAGCCAAAATATTAGCTTAAGAGAGATAATTTAATAAGGCAATGCTTGGGTAGTATCGGCATACCTATGCAAGACATCTGATTATTTCTGTCACAATGGTCGAAGCTTTGACTGGTCTGGGAAAAAATCTGAGCCATGAAGCACAGGTAGCTCGAGGGAGGCAGACTTAATGTAACAGTGGGCCATACTACATCATGGGTTAGTGAACCACAGAATCACAGACTGGTTTAGGTTGGAAGGGACCTCAAAGCCCATCTAATTCCAACCCTCTGCCATGGGCAGGGACACCCTCCACTAGCCCAGGGTGCCTAAAGCCCCATCCAACTGTGACATATTATTGTTATATTATGGCACTTTGCGTTAGTTTTGTATTTATATTTATATTAAGGCTTGTGTTAATTTATACTAATGTGAAATGTTTGCCTCTAAAATTCAAATAAAGTATAAGATACATATAATAAAATAAATTTAAATATATGACATTATATCTATGGAAAAAACTATGCAAGAGGTCTCTAAAATTGTCCAAATGAAGCACCTATAAACAGTAGGATCTAAGAGAAAATAACATATTTCTGAATACAATGTCAAAAATAAATGATACTCTGCTCTGCTACATGCTACAAATACTGACTGATGCTGCCTTCCCAAAAGTGCAGCATCAACCATTAAGAACATTATTTTAATGCTACAGATGTTTCACTGAAAATACGAGCTTAAGGAGTCTGTCTCTTCACCTGCTCCCCATTCAACAGGCTTTAGTTCATTTTTCCATAAACGGGCTCAATCTTTGGTTCCCAGCACGGTCCTGTGGGTGGTACTGGCATAACTGATGAGGCTGCCCATCATCTAACAGAGTTCTGAAACAAGCTGTGTTTCACCGCAACTCCCCTTGCACCCAACCTCGCTCTGTCCCATGATGTCCCAGTTAAATGAGCAAAAGCCAGCTCCAAGCCACAGGTCAGATGATTATCTCAATTAATGTTATAACAACTAACTCAACCGACTCGACTGGCTGCTGCTGCAACAACCGATACAAATAATTATCACCCTTTGTTGTAAAGAGGAGGAGCTGGGCCTATCAAACCCAACAGTTTTCAAGATGTGTGAATCTGAAAATGCACCACTTATGCCATTCAGTCAAAGTTGCATCTTTTTACATAGGAGGCTTCTATCTTGCAGTTTTGCAATAAGATTGGGCTGCAATGTTAATTATATTTGTAATATTGGGACATTGGCACATCCTCCACCATCCGCAGGCCCTTGGAAACAGCAGTGCCTCCTTCTAGCTTCAGCTGGGGAAGTTGTGCTTGCAGCTATGGTTGAAAAATCCCAAAACAAAAACAAGAAGGAAGACACTGGACAACTCACTAGTGCATGTCGGAGATAACTCACTATGAACCTACAAAACTGTGCTTGAATGATAGATGCTAAATGGAAAATAAAGTCATTAATTAAGAAACCCAATAAATGCCTGTGGTACTTAACACGGGAAAGCTATCACTCTTCATAGGTTTGTGTCTACTTAAGCATTTAAAACCTATGAAACACTTGTTCTTTCTTCTCTTATTTCACAAAAGACATTTCGAACAAAAATTTGGTATCTGAGTAAAATTTCAGTTATTACTAAAATCTGGAATACTAGTGTCTTAAAATGACAGTGGCAAATGCATTCTCATTTAAAAAATAGTCTTTTTTTTTTAACAACATTGCTTGGTGCTGAATGAGAACTTTGTTAAATATGAAACGAAAGATTTATTTAGGTGAAATTCTGTATTTTGCAGAAAATGAGATTAGACAGTGATTTTTGTGGTCAGTGTCTTCACATTTACGACTCTGTAGATTCAGTCAATGGAAGTGCCCACTGAGCCTAGTACTTGGCAGGATGTTCTTAAGGAAAACAGCATAAAAAGATTTAGTTTTGAAACAATTATTAAGTTTTCAGTCAGACATGGCCAAGGTTTCAAGTGCTGCCAAAGGCAAAACAGAACTTAAAGCCATAATTCTGAAACCAGGAGTAATCTGTCACGACTTGAAATATCACACAATTTTATACACAAGCACAAACACACATGCTGTCATATGCAGCTTGGAGAAGGTGAACATGCTCTAAAAGAGCAAAGAATGTAATGAGGAAATAACATAGCCCATCTATGTACAAAACCAAGTGTACTCGCATAGTTAAATGACTAAGACCATAAATCAGTGTACAGCAGTAATAACAATGATAATTTTTTATTTTACAGGTATTCCCCCTGTTGAGAAAAGAAAAAAAACCCAACCACAACCCACAAGAAAAGCTTACTCAGATGGTCACAGTGTATTCAAGTCTGGTTTTGGACTGGAACAGGAGGCTGGATTAGCTCTCTCACTGCAGATGTGTACCTAAGTATTTGATCCAGGACAAGTCAAAAGTACTTGGGTGCTACCTCAGATATACCATTCCTTTGTGCTGGGAGCTGAAAACACAATACATCTCAGTCTGCAGGTGACAGGGGCTGACTGAGAGGGCAGATTGGTCTGCTTTTGAGAACGGTTTATTCAAAGCCAAGAAACTTTGCACAAAGGAGGAGGGGGAGGCTTTCTCAAAGGTACAGAAATTGAGGCTGAAACAAAACAGGACTGAGATAAGTAAAGGCTGAACAGGGTTTGAGCATCACCAAATCTTCTACAAGAAATAAGAAGGTAGAATTACTTCCACACTACTTCACAACACCCAATATCCAACAGAATGAGGAAAGAGTGAAAAGACAATAAATAATGCTCAAAACAAAGCACGAAATAGCAACCAAGACAAATAAACACCAACTCTCCTTAGTTTTGTATAGCTGATACCAACTTGAATGTATGAACTTTCTGGGCCAATTCTTATCCCAGAATATTCTCAACCAGCCCATCTGGAAACCCACAGGGAAACCCAACAACTCTCAAAACCTAAAATTTCAGGACAAATATATATCCTGCAATTTATAGTGCTTTACAAATACTTCGTGGCATTTGGTAAATTTTCTAATATGCCAGTTAAAAAGGTCGTACTCCCACCTTTCCTAGGGAATGAAGCTGTGTAAACTAACAAGCAGACAACAATTTTATCATCGTACGGAAAGTCTTTAGATTGCACCAAAATGAAATGAAAAGTATTCAGTAGTCACTGTTCCACAGAAAATACTCTACTACATATTAAACGAAACTGCACAGTACCAGGTAATACAATTCTCAGTTCAAGTGCCTTGCTTGGTTCATAGGCCCAACAGAAGTATTAACTTTTTATTTTTTTTTTTTTTTAAATCCAAGTCTATAGTACCCTTTTCAGAATGCCTGAGGGCCAGCATACTGCTTTACCGAGATAATTCCCATGCAACACGATCTTCAACACAGAAAATTTGAGCTGCAAATTGTGTAACATGCCAAGAGGTGAATTCAAAGGAGCAGATGGCAGCTGAAATGGTGTTAGAGGAGTTCCACACAGAGAGACATATCGCTTTGGTGCAGTATGTGTTTTTAATTGGGTTTTTTTAGTAACTTCAGGAACAAGGAACCAGAAATATCCTCCCATAAAGGTACATGTCGTGAATGTGGGTACAGAAAAGAAGATTTGAGTCCTGATGCAAGAATGGCAAAGCAGATCTTTTTAAACAAATAAAACAATATTTTGATTGACCAGGCTAAGTTTTGGAGACTGGAACACACTGCTTAAACAATGACTGACATACTATTTTTTGACATACAAATTTGCTGCCAATTTTCTGATTGGGCAGAAACAAAAGAAAACCCTATTACCCTTCCAGCTAATATTGACTTAATATTCAACTTCACTATAATCAGAGTAGATACCTAAATATATTTGAATCCTTTATTGTTTATAATTTAAAAATGCATGTTGAAAACCACGCATGATGTAGACTGTGTCAATAATGTTCAGCTTCAATATAACACCGCCCTCACCTAGATCTCAAAGAATTTATTACTATATTAACAACAGCAGCAATTGCCAACAGAAAATGTTAATTTATGTAAGGATATCTGCACAGGCCATATTAAAGCTGGAACTTTTAAAATCTAGCACACTGTTTTGCCCTGAAACAGGAGCCACAAAACATCTTACTTTAAACCTGGGGTGGTTTGAAGTTTCAACAAATTACTGTGCTCTAGCCTGGTTCTACTGAGCACGCAAAGTTCTTTGCTGGCAGCTGTATTTCAACAAATAGAAGTGCCGAAACATGCCTAAACATGAGTGTAAAAACAGATGTTTCCTCTCTTCCTGACACTAACATGACTTTGCTATATGCAGTGAAACAAGACAAGTGAGAACATGATGCTATGAGGCAAAAAGATACACCTGGTGTGAGGCTTCTTTATTCTTCTCAGAAGTGCTGCACTTTTCCCCTTAATCTGTCATCTACATACTATTTGTAGTATTTTAGAAAATAATTAAAACTTGAGTATTCAAGGCTTTTTCTCATGAACAAATGGAGATAA
Organism: Porphyrio hochstetteri; assembly: GCA_020800305.1. Classification (NCBI taxonomy): domain Eukaryota; kingdom Metazoa; phylum Chordata; class Aves; order Gruiformes; family Rallidae; genus Porphyrio; species Porphyrio hochstetteri. Next base: position 6,872,397 of record CM036938.1, on the reverse strand, counting down.
TTTATATTGATTTTTTTCTTTTATCTAAATGAATAAAGCCAATAGAAGTCAAAAGTTTATCAGCCTGTCTGAATTCACCCCTGTAAGAACAGCATTTTCAGAGCAGCCGTCAGTCAGCACTCTGGTGCTCCTCCGTGCCTTTCAATTTTCATTAGTGTAGGCGTCAGGCCTATTGATTTTGAGGGTTTTTTGTTTTTTTTATAGATTTTTTTCATCCCAAGTATATGGATTTTCTGAAACCTACCTCACCCCTGCTTTCCCATATGTTCCTCAGAGCAGATTTATACATTTTCTGTGCACTTTCTAACAGAAGCACAGCTCTGTGCTTTCAGAGGATGCTTAGCAGCCTCTCCAGTGGATCCATTTCAAAACTAATCCCAACCAGCACCTCCTGCCATGGGAAATAAGAGATGTCGGACTCTGGTGAGCTGTGTTAAAAATGTGTCCTTAATTCCTCTTGATTTTCCCTCTTCCGTACTGCAAACCAAGAGTAAAAGCTCTCCTAGTGCTAACCCCCCTTCCAACTGATGTTTGATGGAGTCTAGAGCATTTCTACACACTCACATCTCCACTGCATGCTGTTACAGACCATCAGAGAAACAAGGATTTCTATTCATATAATCTGTTCTCCTTGGCACTTGAGATGTTTCAAATGCTTTTCATGTGGTTGGTTCAGGTCAGAGTAATGCAAATCAATAATACTGGTTTCTGGATTCAGTAATGCCTTGTGTTCTTAAAAAGCCATATGGAAATGCAGGATACACAGAGGAAGCTGTATGGTGCTCTGAATTACCGAATTCAAGACCTGTGATCTCCCCTTTTATCTGCTGATGTGGCACTTTTGTCAGTGGCTGTAAACTCACCATTCTGGATTCCAGACACCAGACAATATGTAAGATTTTACAATTTTCAGAGAGGCTGTGGAGTCCCCCTCCTTGGAGATATCCAAAAGCCATCTTGACATGGTCCTGGACAACCAGCTTGAGCAGAGTGGGTTGGATCAGAGGACCTCCAGAGATCCCTTTGCAGCCCAGCCCTGCCACGACTCTGTGAATCATGTTGTTTAAAGAACAATTGAGACAAGGGCTGTGCAAAGGAAGAGAAATGAAACACATTTCTATGGTTACTCAGCTTTTATCCTTTAAGCCCTTGCCACCTCTCAATCTCTTCACACAGCGGTCTAACATCCGTTTTAAGGCATGTTGGCTGTCATACTATCATTACTGGAATAAATTACACTTAAAGGACTAATTACAATGACAGTGATGGAAAAACTCCTACTGCATCCATAGTCTTCATCTTTAACGTCCAAGGTAAATACATTTAAGTGTATGCTTCTGGAAATCTGGGAAAATGACAGGCAAATGCTCACATACTTAACTTGAAGGAACTACCAGGAAAAACTCGACTGGAACGTGATTGATTTTCATTACAGTTAAGTGCACTAAGGAAAAAGAAACTACTAGCTTGTCTTCATCATTAATTGCTTTTTTTCAGAACAGAACCTGAAGAATAATCTTTTCTTCCCCCTTAACTAATGGGGAAAAAAAAGCATATATTAAGAAGTTAAAAACTTTATATTTGGGTCAACCTAAGACTTCCATTCTTATAGTGAAATTCACAGAATCACAGAATCACAGAATTGTAGGGGTTGGAAGGGACCTCGAGAGATCATCGGGTCCAACCCCCCTGCCAAAGCAGGCTCCCTAGCTCATATTGCTCAGATAGGCGTCCAGGCGGGTCTTGAATATCTCCAGTGAAGGAGACTCCACCACCTCCCTGGGCAGCCTATTCCAGTGCTCAGTCACCCTCACTGTGAAAAAGTTCTTCCGCATGTTGGTGCGGAACTTCCTATGCTCCAACTTGCAGCCATTGCCCCTTGTCCTATCCCCACAGACCACTGAAAAGGGGCTGGCTGATTCCCCCTGCATCCCCTGCTTCAGATAATTATAAACTTTGATTAGGTCCCCCCTTAGTCTTCTCTTCTCAAGGCTGAACAGTCCCAGCTTACTCAGCCTTTCCTCATAGGGGAGATGCTCTAGGCCCTTAATCATCTTTGTAGCCCTTCTTTGGACTCTTTCCAGGAGATCCCTGTCCTTTTTATACCAAGGAGCCCAGAACTGGACACAATACTCCAGGTGGGGCCTGACCAGGGCAGAGTAGAGAGGGAGGATCACCTCCTTTGACCTGCTGGCTACACTCCTCCTGATGCATCCCAGGATCCCATTGGCTCTCTTGGCCACCGAGGCACACTGCTGGCTCATGGCCAACCTGTCATCTACCAGGACCCCCAGGTCCTTCTCCACTGAGCTCTTCTCCAGCAGCTCATCCCCCAGCCTGTACTGATACAAACAGTTGTTCCTTCCCAGGTGCAAGACTTTACACTTGCTTTTGTTGAACTTCATCTGGTTTCTCCCTGCCCAGCTCTCCAGCCTGTCCAGGTCTCTCTGGATGGCAGCGCAGTGCTCCTGCGTGTCAGCCACCCCTCCCAGCTTTGTATCATCGGCGTACTTGCTGAGGGTGGATGTTATTCCCTCATCAAGATCGTCAATGAAGATATTAAACAGGACTGGACCCAACACTGAGCCCTGGGGAACACCGCTGGTAACAGGCCTCCAGTCAGATTCTACTCCACGAATCACAACCCTCTGGCTTCGGTCCGACAGCCAATTCTCAACCCACCTCACTGTCCACTGATCTATCCCATGCTTTCTCAGCTTTGCTATCAGGATGTCATGGGAGACAGTATCAAAGGCCTTGCTGAAGTCAAGGTAGATGACATCCACTGCTCTCCCTCCATCTACCCAGCCTGTCATGAGATCGTAGAAGGCTATGAGGTTGGTCGAGCACGATTTCCCCTTAGTGAATCCATGCTGACTACTCCTCATGACCTTCTTCTCTTCCAATTGCTTGGAGATGGCATCCAGAACAAGCTGTTCCATTACCTTTCCAGGGGCAGAGGTGAGGCTGACCGGCCTATAGTTACTAGGTTCCTCCTTCTTGCCCTTTTTAAAGACTGGAGTGACATTGGCTATCCTCCAGTCTTCAGGCACTTCTCCTGTCCTCCAAGACCTGTCGAAGATGATAGAGAGCGGCTCAGCAATCACCTCCGCCAGCTCCCTCAGCACACGTGGATGTAACCCATCTGGGCCCATGGATTTGTGTGCATTAATCCCTTTGAGCCGCTCCTGGACCTCCCCTACTTGAACCAGAGAGAAATACTTCAGCCTAATTTCAACCCTTTTAAGAAACAAATATAAAAACTCCACAATTTTAAAACACTTGGAATATTTTTTTTGTTTAATTAAAAATTAGGCAACACTGTACATTGTCTCAAAAATATTTTCATGAATATTTTCCCTCATTTTTAGGTTACACCTTTTTGTGTTAGTTTTTAGGTCAAAGATACATGTGTTAGTTTTTAAAGTAAGAAATTCCTTCTGAATTTAAGTCACATTCATGAATAATTTGCATGGCCCCTGTGGCATTTTCCAGTTAATATTCATGCAAAAAAAAAAAAAGTTTAAAAAAAAGTTCAGGCTTAAAGATGGGCAATCTAAATACCCCTAATGCTATCAGATGCAGTTTTATTGCATTTTCAATTGCTCAACTTTATACAGCATTGTCAAAGTTAACACTACATAGTATCTAATACTAGTTTCTAATAACAAAATAAACTTGAAATAACTCCACTGAGTTAACTACAAGACAAAAATTAGTCCCACGATATTTTGTCAAGCAAAAATTATGTTTTCCCCTCCAAACCCTTTCTTTTTTCACTAGGAATTTTATGATGACTTCACTGAACAGAAAATAATCCCCTTAAGGAAATTCACTATAATATTAAATTTTAAATTAAACCATGTATTTTAAAGTCTGTGTTAATTACTATGTACAGCATTCTGCAAGTGCTTTCTACATCAAAGATTATTATGACTAAATGCAAGATATATTCAAGTAGACATAAAAAATAGTCATGAATTATTCATCTGGTGAGCAAACTCTTCTACTTCATAAATATTAGATGTTTTAACTTAGTGAATTTTAGCCATGACTCTGCAATAAAAGGACAAAATGTCATACTATGTCTGTAAATAAAATTACACACACGTACACGTATATACATACATACATGCCCTCCTACCGTAGGCTGATTGTTATCTGCTATCAACGACAAAAGCTAAAGAGCCAATATTTTACTGAATTTCCTGCACTTTTTGATTCTTTGCACCACACAGAAGTCTTTACATGAGATCAACTATATAAACATAGAAGTGACTGACTGAATTTATTGTCTCCTGGTGACCTGGAATAAATCAATCAAATACATATTTATATTACTTTCCACTGGCTGTGCCTCTTTTACTGTACTATCTTACAGTTTTAGAATTTTTTTAATGGCATCTCACACCACTAAGGGACAATTCAGACCTATATAATGCACATAAAACCGCCACTGAAATCAATAGAGTTTAGTCTAGCTGTAACAAAACCCAAGCTTACAACCCCAGGGTAATTAATTCCTATGTAATTAGGTCAAGCTTTCCCAGCAGAAAGTGATCATGTAAATCTCACTACCATTTTGCCAGGACAAATGAACACCCCAATGAGTGGGAAGCTTAATGAAGTTCTAGATGCTTCCTAAAACATATTACAGTGCAAAAATCTTCAGCCTTCACTCCCCACATGGCCTCACAAGTCTAGGGAAGATTAGTAGTTGCGTGTCTGTGATTGGCCACCGTGCAATCAAGTCACAGGAGAGGGTCTTTTTTCCCACTTTTTTTAAATACTGGCAGAAGCCTCTCTGGTCCTCAGGGCACAGGACAGCTCAATTTAATGAGCTTTCTTTTCTTTCTGACAGTCTTGCATCCTATTTATACAATAACTTTAAAAGTGACAGTCGCTTTGGTGGATTGAGGGATGTGGTAAAAAGGAATGGCAGATGATGTTTGTTTCCCATTAATGAGGAAAGAAGTTAATGCTAAGTCCATGTTATCCCTAAAAACAGAACCAGTAAACTTAAAACAAGTTAACCAAAACTTTTCTGTCCATGTTTCCCCTCCATCTTTTAAAAGTCCTATTGCCTATCTTTTTTAGTTATCTTGAAGATTTTAAATGCTACTTCTTGTCTGTTTTCTGTATTGTTCTGCATTGTATAGTGACAAGAGGGATGTTCCCTTTTTTATAATTGAGTCCACATTGCTTTTCAAAAAAACAATTGATGCAAATCTTGTAAATAAATGAATTTTTTACTTGATAAAAACTTTGTTTGGTTTTTTGTTTTTTGTTTTGTTCTGTGTGCTGTGTACATCTTCAAGTACAATATTCCATAAGTGTCTCAAATTGTTTAGATTACTACTGTGTTTTGGTGATTTGTTTCCAAACTACGATGTGAGTGACACTAGCTGTTTAGGTTGTTCATATATCAAACTTCTTCCAGCTCTCTTACACCAAAACACTTACACTTTACTGAACCGTCACACTTTACTGAAAAGGTTTTCAGATATTGGCACAGGCTGCCCAAGGAGGTGGTTGAGACACCATCCCTAGAGGTGTTTAAAAGAAGAGTAGATGTTGTGCTTGGTGACATGGTCTAGTGTTGGGCCTGGTAGGGCTGGATAGATGGTTGGACTCAATGATCTTGAAGGTGTTTTCCAACCAAAACCATTCTATGATTCTATGAAAATGTGAATATTGTTCTTGTATGCCTTTCCAAAGGCTATCTCATACATGTTACATGGTCTGCATCACCTCTTGGAAGTATGAGCTTGTTATCTGCTGTTGCTCTTCAATCAAATTATATTTACAAGTTGCCACCACCTCGTATCATTGTCTTGTGTTTCTTTTTCCTTAATCTTTCCAGTATGAATACCATCACCATAGTGTCATTTGTACCTGATGTTATCCAAGGGCCCACATCTGGACCCACAAAGAGTCCCATGTTCAGGAGCACCTTCTAAAACTGTGTTGAAGAAAGTCAGAACAATCCCAAAGAACTCGTAATTTCTTATGCAGTTTTGTTCAGGGCACACTATTTTAGATAACAACCAGTACTAATATTTGTTTTTCAACAACTCTTGCAGTTGTCCAAGGTAAAAGCAGAACCCTCACAATTTATCCCTGACACTAAGCTGCTGATCAGTTCTGGTGCATTTCAATATACTACAAGGTTTCATGCTACTCATCCTTTCATTCATCAACATTACTACCGGAGTATTTATAGGAAACTTTATTTTTATATTCAGCTTCTCTCTGAGAGCTCATCACATTGGATTACACAACCCTACACTTTGAACGCACGCACTCACGGTATCCTCCTCTTTCAGGTTGGGACGATCATTGACATTATACTCTGCACAAGTTCTGTGTACAGCTTGCAACATCTGGTTGCCTACAATACAATGATTCTGCAACATAACTGCATGCTAGATTAATACATATTCTTGCTCCGTGGTTTCCTCATCAGCAATCTGTGTTTTCTCACAGATCAAAGAATTATTTTACTATGTGGCACAGAGTCCATTTTCCATCATCTCGCACACTTCTTTTTAATATTAGGAATAAATATTACAGTAAATTGCACTCTGGATATAGAGACATAACAAATCTTTTTAAAAAACCCATAAAATCAGTTTGATACTTCTTATAACATTGCTAAAACAGATTTGGATTAAGATATCCAGTTCTTGCGCCTACATTTCAGCAAAGATTTGAGAATATATTAAAAAAAGATAAAATGAACACCTTAGAAGTGCTACCAGACAAGAGACATTAGAAATAATTAGTAGTAAGGGTTAGAGAATTCTGTTACTCAGGTGATGGTACCTTAAAATAGAGAACCACCTGAATACTATTTACATATCAAGAATCTGATGCTGAAAAGATTTTTAAATACATTGTTCTGGAAAAGATAATAAATTGAAGTAAATTAAAGACATTGACCTCAAAACATGATGTTTCTGGCTGAAGGTGTAACTGTATATTGTACCACAGTTATAGTCAAGTAAATGATCAGGAAAAAAACAATACCCTGAAATACACATAATCAAAACAACGGCATTTTCCAGATAATTTTAGAGCAGAGACTGCCAACTAGATCAGTTGAGCTTCTCTCACCTCATCAAATCCCCTACTCTAAAATCCCCTCTTCCTTCTGTATATACCACATACAAAAACCTGGTGAGAAATGTAAAGATTTAGCCTGAATCTGGACTTCATTTAGCAATATTTGGGTGTGATGGCATACCATGATTCACAAGACTTCATCCTGTACTTTGTAACAGTCTGTTCTGGTCCTAACGTTAATGATTCCTCATAGCCAAATCTATCTATAACCTGCATACTTTTCTACCATGAGAATGACGCCTGTATTTTCAAGTCCTCTGTCACTGTTTTGCCCTGACAAAGGTTCTGAGGACCCTTATTCAGGCTCTTTAAGACTTTTCTGGATTCTCAAAGAGTGGAAATGTGTACTCCTACAGATCACATAGTCCTACAGATTACACACACCACTTACCCACTAAACTTAATTTTCCTGAAGTTTCACTTGAACTGTGGCATCAGTTCCCTCCCCTTCTTTTGTGCTACTACTCAGCTGCTTTGCTAGGCTGTTTTGATTCCTTTTAATTACGCTCCCTTCATCACTTTGTTCTCACCAGGTAGGCCATTGCTGTTATGTTTCACCGTACTACACTCTGGTTTTCTATTAATCTCATTCTCTTTGCTGCTCCAGTTCTCTCCAGACAGACCGCTGCCAGTGTGTTTCATGTACCACATGCTGGGTAATGACATGAAAAAAAAAGTTCTGTGTTCATAAAAGCTAAATTGTCATCTTCCTATTCAGATATGCCAGTGAGGATTGTAAAGGTACAAACAAACTAGGCTTGTTAAGCTGCAGTCCCAAGTCCTACCTTCTCTCACACTCAACCCATGGATTTCTCCACGGTGGGGATCTGCTCCACCAAGCTCAGTGACTTCACTGGAGGAAAATGGAGCTTTCTTAGGCAGGCAAAATGGCATTCAGTAACATCACAAGTCTCACAGGACAATTGGTCCTACAGAGCTGAAGCAGGCAGGAAAATTTGGAAAGAAATGCGAAAGGTAGGCAGCAAACAGGGATGTGATTTAGGTCTACCGAGTCAAGGAAGAAGTGCAGAGTTACTCTGGACCATTTCTGAATGAACACAGCTCATGAGAAACACGGGCACAACAGTGCTTACTACAGAGTATGAATTACATTCAGTGGCAAAAGACCACCAACAAACCAAAAATGATACTTAATTAACTTCTGATTAATCAGATTATTGTAGTTTTAATATTTCCTTTCCTAAACAAGAGTCAGATGTTTCTCTAAAAGTATTGCTAAGTGTTTGATTTCTGCAAAGCCAGACAAGAACTGTGTAATTTAATTCCTTCTGTATTTAACTGTAAGATGCATGAAAGAAATGCATCACAATTCTAGATGGTATCAGGATTCATGGCCTGTTAGTTTAATATTCATATTCCTTATTTTAGGAAACTTTTTATTTCATGGTCTGTGGGCATTCATATATTCAGCTGTAATGCTTGAAACATTAACCTATCTAATTTTGGATTGCTGATTCTTTGAGAAAGCTCAAGTCCCTTCTTCCACCCTGAGAGAGCAAGTGATGAATGTACTGTTTTGGAAGTATCCACCACTTGAATTCAGATTGATATATTTAATTACTTTGTTTACGCTACATTGGTCAGGGTCTGCTGTTTTCATACAACTAAGACTGATCCCAGTGACACCACTAGTGAGGACAAAGTTAATCCAATGCTTACTTCTGTTGCTGACTTACGCTAATGTATTGTTCAGCTATGAGCTAATGACTCCTGCAGATGTTTCTCATTTCATGCCAGGAAAAGCAGAAGCTGAAATTAAATATTTTCCTTTTTATGACCATTATAGTTCTCCTTATAAATTACAGTCCATTCAGTCATATTTTTGAATAAATCAAACAACAATGACAACACAGTTTCCCTGTCTGAAAAATTAATCTTACAGGACCAAATTCTGGCCTCATTAGACTGTTTGTAATAAGCAATATAACTGATGATTAAAAAGTTGACCTGTCTAAGAGGGAGAGGAAATTAAGAATTTTTAATCAAGACATACCTCTCTCTCTTTTTCAACAAGAGTACATTTGTACTTAGACACATTGGCGTGTCTCTGTCTTCCAGTTATTTCACACCCTTACTGCCACCACTTCAAGAATGTGTTTTGGTTACTCTAATGCATTCAAATTTATTTTGTTATATTCAGAATGAAATGTGGTGGCTTGTCTCTCTAGATAATACTAACCTAATCACAGAATCATAGAATGGTCTGGACTGGAAGGGACCCCAAGGATCACAGACTTCCAACCCCCCTGCCACAGGCAGGGTCACCAACCTCCAGTCCTGGATCTACACAAGGTTGCCCAGGGCCCCATCCAGCCTGGCCTTGAACACTTCCAGGGATAGGGCATCCACCACCTCTCTGGGCAGCCTGTTCCAGCACCTCACCACTCTCTCTGTAAAGAACTTCCCCCTAATATCTAATTTAAACCTTCCCTCCTTTAGCTTCAATACATTCTCCCTTGTCCTGCCATTATCTGCCCTTTTAAAAAGTTGATTCCCGTCCTGTTTCTCTGCTCCCTTCAGGGACTGGAAGATTGCAATGAGTTCCCCTCGCAGCCTCTCTTCTCCAGGCTGAACAAGCCCAGCTCCTTCAGCCTCTCTTTGTAGGGGAGGTGCTCCAGCCCTCTGAGCATCTTAACGGCTCCTCTGAACCCTCTCCAACAGGTCTACATCTTTCTTGTATTGCGGACCCCAGATCTGGACACAGGACTCCAGATGGAGCCTAACAAAGGCAGAGTAGAGAGGGACAATCCCCTCCCTGTCCCTGCTGGCCACCCCTCTTTCTCATCCACCAAGACCCTCAGGTCCTTCTTAGCAGGGCAACTCTCAAGGAGCTCTTCTCCCAGTCTGTATCTATGCCTGGGATTCCTCCAGCGTAAGTGCAATCTTACACTTTGTAGTGTTGAACCTCATTAGGTTCACCCAGGCCCACCTTTCCAGCCTGTCAAGATCCCTCTGGATGGCTTCCTTTCCTTCTGTTGTATCAACCACAGTCTCTGTCACAGTAGGAATGTTATTAGTTCATACTGTCCCAACAGCAGTAAGCTGCCTGATGTAGTAAAAGGACTCATTTACCATGAGAACAGGGCTTCTCTGTGCAGAACTAAACAAAAAAAAAGTGGTTTTGAATATCTGAAAATGGGGTGGTTTTGGTTTTATTGTGCCTTTTAAACAAAATTAGTACTTAAAAAGGTATATTCCACTGAGACATAAATGCTGATATCTGTACTCGCTGTAGGTTCTCACCGAGAATCTCATTTTCCCCTTAATTAAATGCAATTTGTAGGTTTGTGCATAAAACTCTTGAAACCGAGCTCTTCCTAAACCTCCAGTCACTGCAACTGGAAAATAAGCAGAGAAATAAGCAATTTTTAATGACTGCATATACTACTATTGTGTGGATGAAGAACTGGACATAAAAAAAAAAAATCTGTTTTCCCATTCTGGTACATTTCTAATAATGTATTAAATCTTCCTCAGCTACCCTCTTTCTTGGCACTAACCATTCTCTGCATCCCATGGCATGCTGCTTCTGGGGTCACCACATCTCTGTGTCGATTTGACATAATGTCAAAGTACATGAGTCTTCACCACACCTTGGCAAAAAGCCTCAGTGACACTCACAGCAAAACACTGAAGAGGAAGCAGCCTTTGGATGTTGCAGCTGAATAACTCTGTAGACACTTTCCTTGGTCTCCCCACTGCAACCTCACAGGCAGTGTCCCTCTTCTGTCATTTCTCAGGAAGCAGGACAATGTGTCAACCTGCCACAGGCCACCAAACCAGTTCATCCTTTATCAGTTACAGCAACGAGTGCAGGTATTTCTGCAGAATAAACTTCTGAAACTGCACAGTTTATCATGCTCATGCACATTCTTCCTGGTGAAATCAAACTTGAAGCTAAGAAACATTTGCATGAAGGATTCTTTTAAGTATCCTAACATCTGAGAATCAGGTTTTTTTGTCAGTCCCAGCCTCTACACCCTCCATTTTCTCTCAGTGGATAAGCGTTGCTCTCTTCACCTAGGATGCCATAGCAACACCTTCTTCACATGGTTCATGGTTGGACTGAACCTCTCCTGCCACTCCCCATGCCAGAGAAACAAAGAATAAGGCTGTATCTTGCTCATATTTTTCCCTATTGGCGGCTTTTGGTACAACACACCTGGCAGTTTGGGAACAACTATAACTACTTTGCCTTGCTTTGTTTTGTTAGGTTTTTATAAAGCACATTAATTGTTGGTTCATTGCCAATTCATTCAATTTGCATTTGACGGTGTAGTTGCTTCTAGACTAGGTTTGAAATTATCTCAGGTCACTGTCAACAAACATTCCTAAGGTTAGCATTAGAAACACAGAAGTCAAAAGACAAAATGAAGACAAAAATGTGAGTCACAATTTGAATACAGACATAACTGTCAAAACCTGGCATTCTGTTGCCTAATTTATTAATCTTTTTTACACGCATGTCATTATACAGACTCTTTTTTCATAACAAACTATTCATGCCTTTTCCTTTCTTAATAGGGTCTAACAGACTCTTTCTAAATACATATTAGAAATGACTCATACTGCACTTGAAAAAAAAATAATAATTGCTTTGTGTTTGAAAAATACACTTTGCCTGAACTAGCTTCTAACTGGATTCAAACACCTTGGCAGACCTCTAACAGCTACCTGAATTGGCAGTTAGCTGTTTTTTAACCTGTGACTCAGGTTAAAATGAAAGCCCTTCTCTGGTACAGCGAAGAAACCAGGAAATCTCTAAGATACTACAGCAGCACCTGACTTACTAATTTGTCATAGAGTTTTCTTATTTTGCAGAATCAATTAAATTCCAGATAGTGCTTTGTCTGTCTTGTGCTGCCAACTCTTTTTATTCCAGATTTAAACTAAGAATGAAGCATTTTGCATCACTCCACTTAGAAACACAGATAACTCCATGGACAAGAACTTTACTTCTGTCCTCTTTCTGTTTACACAGCAAAAAGGAACCAGACTCCATAAAAACCGTTACTTATGTTTAGAAGAAAAATCAACTTTAAGGCAGTTACCAAAGCTCCAGCTATTTTTTTCCTCTCTAGTTTTTCCCTACAGCTGTAGCTAGAAAGACCCGTTGAGCAAACACGGTTCAACAGAAGCCAAACAGTTATTGCTGCTCAAAGCCATGAGGAAATACAAAGCATACTGGCTGGGATTTAGAGGAAGGACTCTGGCATTTACAGGTATCTTGGACTTCCCCTCTGAAATAGAAGCTCTGAATCCATGCACACACATGCTGTCATCCTGAATGATTACACAGGATAAATATCTGCAACTCTTACTTCTTTCCATGCTCCTTTTGGTGGATAAAAGGAGTAACAAGTGCATTGGCCAGAGGACAGCCGCACATCCTTCTGCGACGCTACCTATCGTGTGGATGCACTGGTGTAGAGATGGAGGGCAAGGAAGAGGTGTATATGAATTGCAATGCAATATTTGGAGCATTTCCATGAGGATTTGAAGCCTGAGTGTTTGTATCCCATTTTCTATGTAGAAAATGTTCATATAGCAAGCCTAAATATTTGAAGCTATTTTGACCACCCCTTTCAGTTGGTTAGGAAAGGGGGAAGGAATGTGTGAGATGTCTGAGTTTTATGCATATATAGGACAGATAAACAAAGTAGATTATATATGCATATCTTCTACCCATCCATTTGAAAAAAAAAACATTAAAACCTTGCATGCATTCATGCACACTTGAATTAGATATTTGTCAAAAATATAGATCAGAAGAGTAGAACTATGTGTATTTGCACCAATTATGCATGAAGAGACACATGAGCTGAATAGCAGCATAAATACCAAGGAAGTTGAAGTGTGGCTTCACCAAATTATGTAGCTTAAATTCTACCACACTCTTTCTAGTTTCAGAGACTAAAAAATCAAACTTATGTCAAACCATTCCACATGTTTTTTTCAGACTTCAGAACTGCCTGTTTTACAGTTAAATCAGTCCAGTGCATGATTCAAAATGAAGATGAAATGGATCACTGGACTTTGTACAGCAAATTAATATTCTAATATTAGAGATACAGCCAGAGAGGACCAGCTGAAACTATTAGTTTTAATCTCACTGACTACTGTTGTTTAACATAGGAAATAATGTATTGACTCTCCTAACTCATGGTCCGATGGCAATTCTCAAGCAGGTGTTCAGCTCAAGTAATATATCTGAAATATTGATTCTGCAATCTTAATTTAGCATTGAATCTCATGCCCTAATCGTTTTGTTCATTAATATCATAACATAAATATGACAGAATTATTATTAATCATTATTTTATAACAGCATCAAATTGAGGAAGCTACACACCTGTGATACAACATGAAAATCTCTGAGTACATTTAAATGGAAGTATTCATATGATTCATTTAGTCAGTATTTTACCTACATTCTCATTATCCATTCTGGGGCCAAATTAAAAAGATGTCTGACTCGTCTTGACATTCAATAGCTGAAACCCCACCCTGGAACCCCATGCCACAGTGAACTGGCTGTACCTCTCCCACTGTGTACTAAGATCCAGCATCTCTGGGTGCATTTAAAGATGAGCACGTGGCACATGGTGTCTTTTCACTCCCAAAACAACCAACCCAGGTAATTTACTATGTAAATGGAGGAACAGGAGAGGAACCACTGGGGTCCTTCAGCCTGGTTATTAACAGCTGACTTGAACTGATGCAGCTCAGGCACATCTGACTAAAATAAGATGAAGTCCAGCCAAAAAGCCTGACATAAGGTAAGAATGGTGAGACATCCTTCAGATGCCTCTGTATGAGCCAGCAGACGCTGGGATATAGAAGCACCATTTCAGTTCATCCATTATCCAGATTACCCCAACTTCTCATTAACTTATGCTGAAGTGCTATTGAATAAAAATGTTTCCCTGAGAACTGAAAGGACTTTTTCCTTCCTGTTATTTTGACTGATAATCTTCATAGAAGTTCGATAATGAACTTTGGTCTTTCAAATTCCGATTCCCATTTTATAAGATTACCTTTGTATGATTCCCCTGTTTTGTTAACTCTTTGCAATAAATCCTACATTTATTCAGTAGCCTAATAGAAGAAACTCTAAACCATAAACTTACTAGGAAGTTCCTGCAATTACATGTCTGGGGGGAGAAGGGAGTGCTGGGGGTGTTTGTTAAAAAACCCTACCAAAACATTTCCACCTAAAATATTTAGTTGCTCCCCCATCCATGTAAAGTGGGATTCTGAGGGTACTCCTTTGTTGCAAAAAGGTACATAAATATCTCATTTTGTGTATACCACCTTACTTCTATATTCTGATCTCTACCCACTTCTACCAACGGTTCTCGGTCTTTAACATACGTACAAACAAGGCATATTTGTTCAAGACAATACTAGCTGTGTATATTCCAATTTATAATCTTAACAAGCTCATTTAGTATTCTGGAACTGCACAGAAAAAAAAATGGTAGAGTAGATACATTATTCCACACTGTGTTAAACACTTAAGAGAATTTTGCATTCTGGAACAGAGTGCCAAACAGCAAATGTCGGTTCTTGCACCTTTAAGCAAATGATTTAACAGAGATTTTAAATTAAAGGGGAAGGAGCATACAAAGGTATCAGATCCCACAGAATTACAAGGGTAAAAAGACATTTGTGAGTTACTAATAACAACTTTTCACAGTTAGAAAAATTACATTTATTCAGAGAAACATTTAGGCACTCTTATTCTTCTGCCTCTGAGCATAAGAATATTTGTTAATGGAAGAAAGGAAAAAGGTTTGTGACTGTGGTGGGTTGATGCAGGCTGAGGGCCAGGTGCCCACTGGAGCCACTCTACCACTCCCCTTCTTCAGCTGGGCAGGGGAGAGAAAATGTCACAAAAGGCTCAAGAGAAGGACAGAGATCATACAGCAATTACTGTCACAGGCCAAACAGGCTCAACTTGGGAAAATTAATTTATTCCAAATCAAACCAGAAAAGAGTAATGAGAAATAAAAGCAAATGCTAAAACATCTTCTGCCCCACTCGTCCCATCATCCCAGGCTCAAATCCACTCCCCATTTCTCTCCCTCCTCCCCCCCAGCTGCAGAGTGGGACAGGGATGAGGGTCAGCGCATCACGTGTTTTCTCTGCTGCTCCTTCCTCCTCATGGGAGGACTCCTCACACTCTGCCCCTGCTGCAACGTGGGGTTCCACCCACAGCAGAGAGCCCTCCATAAACTTCTCCAATGTTTGTCCTTCCCATGGGCTGCAGTTCACCAGCTGCCCCAGCGTGAGTCCCTTCCATGGGGTGCAGACCTTCAGGAACAGACTGCTCCAGTGTGGGTCCCCCACAGAGTCACAAGTCCTGCCAGGAACCTTCTCCAGATTTGGCTTCCCATGGGGTCACAGTCTCCTTCATGTGTCTCCACCAGCTCTACCACGGACCTCCATGGGCTGCAGGGGGACAGCCTACATCACCATGGTCTTCTCATGGGCCTGCATGGGAATCTTGGCTCCAGTGCTTGGAGCTCCTCCTCCCTTCCTTCTGCACTGACCTTGGTATCTGCAGAGTTATTCTTCTCACGCCTTCTCCTTCCTCTCTCTGGCTGCAATGACTACTCATGTGGGTTTTTTTTTCCCTTCTGAACTCTGTTTCCCCAGAGGCACTACCACTGTCACTGATGGGCTCAGCCTTGACCAGAAGTAAGTCCATCTTGGAGGTGACTGGCATTGGCTCTTATCAGACATGGGGGAAGCTTCTAGCAGCTTCTTGCATAAGCTGTAGCTCTCCACTACTAAAACCTTGCCACCCAATACAATGAACTATTACATCTTGTTACAGTATTAGTATTTCCCTAATTCATTACTTTAAATATATGTAAACATACAGGGGGAGAAAAAGGTAAGCAAATGTGATTCAAAATTATCATAAATATTGCTCTGCTTAATGAGTCCTTTATAAAAATAGTTTTACAAAAAACATCTGGAAAGTAACTTAGGAAGGGAAAGAAACAACAGCAGTGTCCATCTGTCTCTAGGTTTCAATATTCAGCTTTTAATTTTCGTTTCTTTACTCTGGAACTGCACTGCATTCAGAACTTGCATTAAGTTGAACACCACCAGGTTTTCTATCTGGTCATTTTTCCTAAGAAGTCTAAAATCTTCTAATCTGAATCTCCTAGGATGCCAGAATTATCATCTCATTAAAGACCAATTTGCCTTTTCAGCTAAAGAATCAGCTTCCTTCTGGCATTTTTATTTCAGTAAGTTGTTTCCATGCTGTTGAGTCACATCCTTTTGCATAAAAATCCAGGAGCACACTATATTATATAAAATGGGAAGGCGAACAGGAGCGGTACTTTAAGAACATTTATTTCTTAAGTCTAAATTTTATGAGAACTTAGGCTGTCTGGTCTCTTCAGAAACATCAAAACTATTTATTTTATATTAGCCAAGAAACTAACAGAAAATAGAAGTGAATCTATAAAGCTACCACCCCGTTGTAGCAAAACAGGAGAATAATTAATCCCTCAGCCTTATCAACAATTCCTAGTGTGTAATGTAGTTTAAAAGTATAAAAAGTTCTGCATCTATTCTTTTCTTAAGAGTCAGACAAGAACATACAGGTCTCCGATTTGATACTGGGCAGACATAATGGCATACATAAAAAGATGATCTAATATAAGGAATTCTCTTAAGGGCACTAACAATCTCCTTGTAATTTAAAAAATAAAACACGTGTTTCGTGTGGTTTTAATGACACAAATACAAAAGGAAACAAACAAAGTGGAGAGAGATCTATTTTACACACTCAGCTCTTCAAGATTATATAGAACCAAGCAGGCCAGGACAGGCTAAGACTAGGCTGCAGCCGATCTGATAAGCAGAGGTTCTGCAAAAAATGCCACGTTGTTCTCACTAGCACTTGCATAGCTTCATAGAAACTACAGATCTCCAGATCTTCCCTCACTAGCCCAAAATAAACAACATGGAGCCACCAAGTCAACATAGTATGGAACTTCACTACAGCCTAGCAGCAATGTCAGCAAGTCTCACAGGCACCTGGACTACTTCAGAAGTACTAATAGATGTGAAATATGCATAAAGTAATGTACCAGAACATTTATTCTATTAGATCTTGATGTGTCATGTGCTGGATTCAGCTGCTACAGCTGTTGCCCACCAAAACCTCTTTCTTTCGAAGCAGCTGAATTATTTGCAGGCTTCTTTTTCCAGATAACATCACCTATCCAAAGTGTGGTTTCCCTTGGCTGGTAGCATAAGCTCTCCACCGATATTTATGTGTTGCCTATTTTATTGGCAGATCTGGAAAAACATAATTGGCTTATTCTGCGAGCTTGTTTGAAAACAGTTTCAAACATATCAGGCCACAGACACATCATATTGCAAGGGAAAACACCTACATTTTTTCTGTCCCTTCTTCTGTCTCTTCTTCATTCCTTAAAACACAGAAAAAAATCCTGGCCAGCTGCAGACAGGAACCCAGTAGAAACAGACACGGCTCAAAGGAGATGCTTCCTTTCCAGTTCCTCTGTCTGGGCATGTCTGATCTGCTTCCTGCCAAGTCTTCCTTCTGGAGAAAAAAGGCCTTAGGGGAAATCTTACCCAACTGTATAAAACACTTTTTCAGCTGAGAGTGTGGTCAAACACTGGAACAGGTAGCCCGGAGAAGTTGTGGAGTCTCTATCAAAACCTTTCACATGGAGACAAAACTCTACTGAACATGGACTAATTGACAATGTGGGTTAAGACTAGCTGACCTCAGCTGTTCTGTGACTGTGTGATACTATCACACACAGTTTCAGCTTCAGCACTCAGAGGTTCTTTTAATAAAATATCAGCTCCAATCTAAACAAAACCAATTGTCTGTCACTCAAGGGAAAGTGTTTCCAGGATTACTTGCTCAATTTACTGTTGCTGATGCAATATTTTTCAATGCTGATGTGGTTTGGTCATTGCTAGAAAAAAACACAGGAGATCTAAATGGTCCTAGGGAGTGCTAGCAACCAGGGCTGCTGTGAACAGGAGAAGAAAACAGGGATCTAGAAGACACAGCATTTTATGCGGGATGGCACATGAGGTGTGTGCACCTTGATGTAGGCCCAAAGCCCACGTAAGAAAGAGAGCTCTAGATCTCTGCCATAATTCGCCTCAGAGCTAAAACCGGTGTTCCTACAGAGAAGTCCCCTGAGATGTCAGATGCTTCCACCTGGACATAATTGATAAGGAAAGAGAGTTAGTACAGATGGTAGGTTGCAATTAAATGTCCAGACCTTTCTTCTGGAGAAAAGTTAAGCACCTGCACAAGGTGTGCTCGTCAATGATCTTGTCACAACAGGTGGCTGTCTTGCAGAAAACAGCTAAAAGGCTATGCAGTACTAGAGAGCCCAAGAAGGAGATAGACAAAAGGATTCAGAATCACATTCCCATGGTAGACACCATGGCACCTAGGCCCTGGTGACCCACAAAAGCATAACTTTGCTTCAATCCCCATCCTCCACCCCCCATCCTACAACCAAAACCAGCTTTGATAGCTAGAAACACCCAAGAACAAGGTCTTCCACAGCCTCCTCCTAGAGAAACTGATGCGTTGTGGTCTAGACAAGTGCTCTCTGAGGTGAGTGGGGAATTGGATGACAGGCCACCATGGTGGTAAATAGCTCCTTTTCAGACTGGCATCATGTCACAAATGAGGTCCTCCAGGTATTGAATTTGGGCTTAATGCTGTTTAATAAGTGGTCTTGATGATAGGATCATATGTACACAGGGTGCAGTTTGTTGATGATGTCAAACTGAATGGGGAAGCAGGCACTTTGGAAGGAGACATTGTACAGGAAGTGCTGGATAGCTGGGAAAAGTGAGCTAGCAAGAACCTTATGGTGTTCAAGAAGGACACAGGTAAGGTCCTGCACCTGGGAAGACATCATCCAGGAGTACAGCATAGACTGGGATCCACCTGGACGGAGAGCAGCTCTATGGAGAGAGACCTGGGGTCTTGGTGAACAATAAGCTCAACATGAGTGAACAGTGTGCTGCAGCAGCAAAGAAAGGCAACAAAATGCTGGCTTGCATCAACAAAAGCGTCATCAGCAGAGATAAAGAAGTCATTATCCCACTCTACACAGGGCAGGATTGGACTGTAGAGGAAAGTTTTTCACAATTAGAACAATCAGCTGCTGGATTAATCTCCCCAGGTGTATTTGGTCTGGCTGAGATGAAGACAATTTTCCCCACAGCAGCCCTCACAGTGCTGTGTAGTGGTAGCCAGCAAGGTGTTGATTACACACCAGTGTTTTGACTATCACTGAGCAGTGCTGGCACACATCAAGACTGTCTCTACAACATTTCTCCTCCCTTCAGCATTAGGCTGGGGGTGGTCAAAATCCTGGGAGGGGACAGTCAGGATAGCCGGTCCAAACTGACCAAAGGGATATTCTGTACCACGTAACTTCTGCTCAGCAGTAAGAAGCTGAGAGATGAGGGGAGGAAGTGGAGGGCTTTTGTTTTTTCTGCTTGTCTTCTGGAGCAACCACCACACGTTTTGAAGCCCTGCTTTCTGGGAAGTTGCCAGACATTGCCTATGATGGGAAGCAGAGAATAATCTGCTTTTGCTTTGCTTCTGTGCATGGCCTTTAGCTTTGGCTGAAGTAAACTCCCCCAACTTATGAGTTTGGGGTAATCTCTTCCATTTTATTTTACTCTTCTTCCTGTACTGATAAGGAAGGGAGTGATAGAGCAGCTTGGTGAACACCTGGTGTTCAGCCAAGGTTAAACCACCACATCAGGGAAGTGGTAGGTTCCCTAACACAGGCACTTTTAAGATTCAGTTGGACAAAGTTCTGGGCCATTGTTTTGCATCTGTATGTCAAGGGTTTGGTAGTTGTTTGTGTGTGTGCAGGTGTGACTTCTGCAAGAAGCTTCTCCCACATCCAACAGAGCCAATACCAGCCAAATCCAAGACAGACCCACAGCTAACCAAGGCTGAGCCAATCAGTGACAGTGGTAGTGCCTCTGGAATAACAGATTAACATGGGAAAAAACCCCAAGTGTCAGCTTTTTGCCTCCAGAGAAAGAAGAAAGTGTGAGAAGAACAATCCTGCAAATGCCAAGAAGAAGCCCGGGAGGAGGTGCTCCAGGCACTGGTGGAGAGAGTCCCCTTGTAGCCCTTGGAAAAGACCATGGTGATACAGACTGTCCCACTGCAGCCCATGGAGGTCCATAGTGGAGCAGAGATCCCACCTGCAGCTCATGGAGGATCACACAGTGGAGCACGTGGAGACACCCAAAGGAAGCTGTGATGCTATGTGCTGGAGCAAGCCCTTACAGTACCTGCAGCCATGCCCGAGCAGGTTTGCTCATGGGACTTGTGACCCCATGGAGAACCCACGCTGGAACAGTCTGGTCCTGAAGGTCTGCACCCCACAGAAGTGACCCACACGGGGGCAGCTGGTGAAGAATTGAAGTTCCATGGGAAGGACTGATGTTGGAGAAGTTAGTCTAGGACTGCCACGGGTGGGACCCCAGGCTGGAGCAGGGGCAGAGTGTGAGGAGTCCTCCCCTGAGGAGGGAGGAGTGTCAGAGACAACATGTCATGGACTGACCCCAACTTCCATTCCCATCACCCTCTGCTGCTGAGGGAAGAGGGAGAGAAATGGGGAGTGAAATTGAGCCCAGAAAGAAGGGAGGGGTGGAGGGAAAGGTTTTAAGATTTGGGTTTATTTCTCATTATCCTGCTCTGTTTTCATTGGGTAATAAATTAGATGATTGTCTTCTCTAAGTTGAGTCTATTTTGCCTATAACCAGAACTGGTGAGTGATGTCTCCCTGTCCTTATCTTAACTCACACTCCTTTCAATCTTTTCTCTCCCATATCCAGCCAACAAGGGCAGTGGGCTGAAGGAGGGCTAGGGGCCTTTATCCAAGGCCAACCCACCACAAGCATTTTTTCTACATGAAGCATTTGCCAAAATAGTTCAGCCCAGATGATCCTTGAGGTCCCTTCCAACCTGATATTCCGAGATTCTATGAATATTCATTATTTCAGCATTCTCAACAATTCTGACTTGAGCCCATATATTCACAACAGATTTACTAGCCATCAATACCAAAGGGAATTGGTTTGACACAAACATCATGCAGGTATCACTTACAACATTTATGCACTGCATGAGAAGCCTTTTATTAGGCCACGCTGCTTACATGCATTTAGTCTACTCAATTTGGATTTCGGTGCGGTGTGCGCTCTTCAGTCTACCCAGGAAAGTTAAGACTTAATTTGTCAAATTATTTTTGCTAATATCTATTGATTGCCTTTAATCAGAATTCCGTAACCTCTGAGAACATCTCCTAATGAGCCAAGTGCCCTGATTATGTTAGTTCCCATTTGAAAATCTGTTTTACAGTCACTTCAGTGTAGAACAGTGCTATAACAGAGATGTGAAACCATAGGCTATAGGCACAACAGAACAGAGAAATGCCCTCAACATACTGAATGTACAACTGCTGCAGCCTTACCAAGAAGAAATTTAGTAGTCCATACTCATACTGCAAATTCTAATCATAAGGAAAGCAATACAAGAGTGCACTTCAAATAGTCTAGCAAATACCTTGGGGATATTTCCCACTAGAACCAACCAAACAAAAATGAGTTTCACACAAAATCAGCTTCATTTTAATCAGGTGCCATGCTGATAGGGGTCCACTTAACAACTTCCTTCATTGCTCAGAAGTGGAAACCTGGACATTATTAAGACCTCTGTAGCAATAAGCTGTTGTTCAAGAAAACTAGTACTTTTCCTCTTTGGCCACAAGGTATCATAGATAAAGCCCAGCAGAGAAGAACTTATTTTCTAGCGTCTTCTCTCCTGCTGTAGCTCACTCATTTCCCAGAAGAAATTAACCTTTGACCATGCAGCTTGATTATTCAGATAAACACAGGTCCAGCTCACTATTCTGCTGTTTCACTTTTATACCAACAGAATCATTGAAATGATTTTCAAGAAGAAAAATAGAAACAAACAGACAGTTTTCTCCTTAGCAATTTTTCCAAATAATAGATCCTTATCAAAAGGAAAGTATGACATTTTACTGAAGAACTCAGAGCCATATAATAAAATCTCTCTGTTGGCAATAAGAAACACCATCAATAAGTCACTAAGTAGATTCCGTCATGATAGCAATAAATATAGTCAATTTGGCTGGCACTACACATACAGCAGTGACAGCAGATGTTGACATCTGGAGTCCACACTATATTTCCTGGTATCCTGGGCAATCTGCGCTGAGTACTGTATTATACTAGGGAGAGTGCTGCCAGCAGACTAAAGGATGTGATTATTTCCCTAAAATTGTTTAGATATCAAAGCACCTGACATATGAGGAACACCTAAGAGAACCAGAGCTCTTAGGCCTGCAGAAATCTCATAGAAATACAAACAACAGAGCCATGGTCTTCTCACTAGTAGTGTTTTCTCCGTGAGAGGACAAGAGATAATGAGCACAAACTAAATTTCACAAAATGGCCCTTAAACATATTTGGTTTTTTTTTTAGTTTGTTTGTTTCTTTGCTCTTCTTTTCACTGTCCAGGTTCATTGACTTGACCCAAAGGTGCCCACACTCTATCACTCACCTCCTTAGCAGTTTGGGGCATAGAGGGGAGTAGAGAAAAATAAGATGGAAAAAACCTCCTGGATCAAGATAAAGACAGTTTAATAAAGGAAAAGGACATGCATGGTAGCAAAGGAAAAAAAAAGACTGATATTCTATTTCCTATCAGCAGGCGATGCCCAGTCACTTACCATGAAGCAGGGCTTAAGAACGCCTAGTGCTTGCTCCAGAATTCCAATGATTGTAAATAACTAATGCTCCCCCTTCCTCCTCCCTTTGAACTTTTACTGCTGAGCAGACACCACATAATATGGAATATCCCCATGGTCAGCTGGGGTCAGCCATCCTGGCCATGTCCCCTCCCAAAGTCTTCCGCACCCCCAGCCTCCTGGTGAGGGGGAATGTTGAAGAGAGTGAGAGGGTGCCTTGGTGCTTTGCCATCACACCCATGTGTTATCAACCAATGCACAGCACAGCACTGTGATGGGGAAAATGAACTCCATCTCAGCCAGACCCAACACAGCAGGTGATCAAACACTGGCATAAATTGCCATGAGAAGCTGTTAAGTCTCCATTCTCAGTAATATTCAAACCCCAGCTGGATGCAGCCCTGAGAAACCTGTGCTCCTGATCCTCTCTTAAGAAGGAAGGTTTAACTGGGGACCTTGAGAAGTCCATCCCATCCTCAATTACCCTGATTTTGTGATCACCTATACTTTAATTTGCATTATTTCATGCTACCTATGAGGCACCTACAATCATATCACTTGCATACTATACACTTGTGACACTAAGCCATTGGAATTATTCTGTAAGAAGGAATTCATTTCATTATTTCTAACTTACAGAGAAAATCCAGCAAAACATATGTTCAGTGTGTGGTTCAAAGAATCACATATTGGAGGACTATAAAAAACATCTTTGAAATCATTCTGCCATTTCCACTCATGGCATTAAAAACTGATTGGAAAATAGTAACAGAAATTTATCTTTACTAATTTTTGGACAAGCTTTTGTCCCATCAGTGCAGTGGTCAGGACAGCACATGGAGAGAGACCATACGAAGAAAGCCACAAAGCTAAAACTAGATCATAGCACTCTGTGTCTAACCCATCTTACTGAATTTTTATTTAACAACATCAAAAGGGAAGAATCCCTTTGATTCCTGTGTCCCAGTCAAAGAAATAATTTCCCTTGGATGCTGGAAAGACTAAACTAATGTAGGAAACACTGCAATGTGACAAACAAGGAACCTCACAATCAGTTCTTAAGTCACTTGGCAGAATCAAGAAGCAAAACTAACATCTCTTTCTTTTCCTTTCAGCTCTTCTCCAAGTCATCATATTGCACTTACACCCAAGTGCCCTGGGTTTGGCAAGGATAGGATTAATCTTCACCACACAGGGTGACCCAAACTGGCTAAAGGGGGTATTCCATGCCATGATGTCATGCTCAGCATAAAGAGGGGCTGATGGAGGAGGAGCACATAGTTTGGGGACAGTCTGGCTTCAGGACGGCTCTGAGCTGTATGGCCTGAGCTGTGCAGTTCGGTGAGAAACTGAATCATGTATCACCAGTCTGTATATTTGGCTATAAAGTCCTGTTAGTGTTATTTCTCCCTTCCTGTGCTGTCCCAGCAAACTGTCCTTATCCCAACCCACAAGGTTTGCCTTTCTCTCTCCATTCTCCTCCCCATCCCACCCATGGAGTGGGGTGAGAGCCAGTGGCCACATGGTGCTCAGCTGCCGCCTGGGGCTAAAGCAGGACACCACGTTTCCTGTATTACATGTGCAAGGTCATTAACTTGCCTTCCTATCCTTCTAAAATGCACACAGACATGTTTTTTCAATAATAAGTTCCTCTCAGTTAACATTGAGAGCTGCCACAAGAGGTAAAGACATGTTCCAAAAGGTACTGACAGCCTATTTGAATTCAGCTTTGGAGAGTGTTGCCAGCTCTTTTCTAATGTGCTCATGGCTCCTCTACCCTCTCTGTCATTGTACATCATTTATTTTTCCACTTACATAAACTAAACATGTTCACCAGATTATCCTCTCAGACAGCTATTGAATTTCAGATTTGGAAGATCAAAACCGAATAGTTTTAAGTTGCTCATTTTTCAAATGTGAACAATGAACCGTGAACCATGGTCACTCATGGAACATGCTCTGATAGCCTTACAGCATACTAAACTGCTCTTTAATTTTTATCCTCAGTCATGTATTTTTCCCCCTGTTTTAGTCTAATCACACAGCAAATAAAACAGGAATAATTTTTACACGAAAAATTTCCCCCTACACCACTTCAATAACAAGCCCTGTCATCGCTCCCCTCATGCACTGCCCATGACTAAGCTACTTTTCTGTTATCAACTACCCACGTTGATCAGGTTGCACAATCACACTTTGCCTGAACAGTGTATATTAGAGACTTGTGTTATTTATATGTAGTTTATGGTATTTTTGTAATTCACGTGGCTTCTGATAATTACCTGTGATTTATTTAAATTAGGTAAAGTCTGTCAACTTGATGTCTACAACTATCAATTATGTGTGAATATTTTTTCAATCTAGGTTAAAACTCATGTTTCCAAAGATGCCAAAGAGGTAACTCAGGCCACATTGTTGTTATTATCTTTGGAAAACATCCTGCTATTTGGGAAGCTTGATGTAATTACCTATTCCTCTTATCTGTTTAGCTAAATCCTTTTCTACCTCACTGGAGAATGTAAGGTAGAATGTGCTGTACTGAAAAGAACAACAATCTACTTTTTCCTGCTTGCCTCTATCTTATTCTCTGCCAGTTTATGAGATATCTAGAATCTGTGAGGATACACAGAGAACTGAAATGACCTGGCTGTACAAATAAGGTGTTATTATAGATCTGTCATCTAATCTCAGCTATGTATAGTGTTTAGTATAAGGAAATACAAGAAATAAGGCAGGATTATCATTAGAGAAAGAGTAGAATCAGAATAGGAGCTGTAATTTAAAATAGAGAAATTACTGTTCCAAACATTTTATTAAAAATTTGGTGTAGATACATTCACAGTTACAGGATCAGACAATAGTGGAGAGGTATGGCAGAGGAGTCGGGATTTTCAACAGGTAAATTTAGAAAAAACAGTAATTATGAATCTTCTTAGACCGAATTAAGATTCTATCATCATGCTTCATTGTTTTACATGTTAGTTTCATTGAGATAATAGTTTTAATAAAAGAATTCTGAACATTCTTAAGTCCTTGAACTATTCATACAGCTCCCAAATTGTCTTGAATCTTAAGCAACTTCTACTTAAGACCTCTACCTAAACATTTAATCTTCCTACCTTGACATACTTTTATGCATCTCTTTTTCCTTTACACGAATTTGTAACTTCCTTTCTGCAGGGGTTGGTTTTTATTTACCCATTTTAATGCATGGTTAGGTAAAATCCCTGATAACTTTCACTGTGAAATCCTCCTGTCTGAGGTATATTCCTTGAAAATTTGTGGCTTTCCAGATAGTCTCCAGTGATCAACAGTATCCTATCACCACGACTGAATGAAGTCTAATAGTGGAACATCTAACAAGAGGAACATACAGAACACTCAACCGCTTTTAAACTTTGCCATAGAGCCTTTGTGAGAGCAGACAGACTGACACAAGCTCTTCTCTGTGGTGGCTTTTCCCCCCACCCTCCTCTTTTCTTCTTAATCAATGTCTCTTGATGTCCTAAATGATTAATTTTCAACCAAATTAGTGTTTTCAACAACACCGGAAATTTTCAAGAAACCTTTTTTAAGATACTAAGGGTTAAGAAGAATAGCTTTGGGGCAATAACTCATTAAAAAGCCCAAAAGAAGAAACCTTTGCTAGCATTCCTACTCCAATCTTACATCTACTAATAAACACCCCTGGCAAAAGGGATCACAAGGGGTCTTGCACTCCTGGGCTCCTCACAGAACCACCTTTCAACAGATTATTTTACTTGAAATGCTTTAGTGTTTGAATTACTGGAGTCTAATTGACTAATAGGTTACACCGCTCATCATAATTTTCTTAGGAAGGGAAAAACTATTATCTTGAAATACTATTTTATTCAGTGGTTTACCTCAGCCTTTACTAAAAAAGTAAAAGATTATTTTGAAGACTATTTTTTCAAGTTTTCCAAAAGTAATGGCTAGTGTCTGAATCCATACATGTTGCATAGCCATACAGGACAAAAACTACATTAGCTCTCCAGATACTAGCTAATATGGGAATATCCATGAGTCCTTTACTTAACCAATGTTGTCCAGTAGATACATCTTCCAGATTGCAAACCAAAAATGTTATATGCTGCCAGCATGAGCAGTGTGATTACCAGATATTCTCAAGGTCCCTATTTGCTTATGCTTAATTTACCAAGGTAAGATTTTGTTGAAGTGTTTGAAAAATGTGTATTTTTTGAAGCCCTATTGATATTTAAGTTTAAATTACAACTTCAATTATTACAACATACTTTTATCCCAGATTCACTCATGGTAGCCACTCCTTCAGCCACGTGTACTTTCCTGCCAACAAAGCATGTGATAAATTCAGAAGTTTCCTGCAGTAAACCCATGTCAAGGTCATTTTAGGGTAACAGGATATACAGCTATATAGGATAAATCCAGACCCTTCAAGCGTTCCTAAAGATGGTATGGAAAGGGATGGAAAACAGGATTCTGGGACAGCATATTCTGGTTTCTTGTGTGGCTGCACCAATGGAACAAGTAGTTTCTTGTGCAACTGAAATATTGGGTGATAACCAGGTACTATGACATTTTGCAGTCAGAAGACAATGCAGTTGGTGTCTGACAAAAATTGGCCATTCTCCCACTACTTGTCTGCAGAAAACTTATCTCCAGGGAGCTCAAATTAAATCCAAATTTCCTTAAAATTGCATTGTGGAGACATCGAATCAACTCCCAGAACAGCAGTATTATTTTCAGGAAACAAAACCAAACCCAGAATAAACTTGGGTTCCTAGGTTAAGTCTTTCTCGCCTTATCTCATCCTGGAGAGGGATATACTTAATCCCCAGAACGGTATATTCAGGTTGTGCCTGTCTAGCCTTTATTCACTTATTTAAAAAAAGAAGCCAGGCAGATTTAGGATGATTGCAGTGTTAGAGAGGTGCTGAGCATAGATGTGACAGTTTCAAGGGGAAATCTGTAGAAGCAAGGCTGTTGGTGATGCCTTTTTTGCAAGGTTGGTGTTCCACGGTACAGAAGCAAAACGTGTGAGCACTACTCAGCTGTCACAGACCGAAGCATGTTAGTGTAACCCAGGCTGATGAATCATAGGCAGGGACGTATGATATGAAATACTTGAAGGGTTGTACTGGTTTCAAACACTTTGGCTGTCAGCAAAGGAAATGCAGGCACGGCATCCAAAGCCAACAGATAGATAAGAGGTGCTGCCACAGAACTTCAACTTTCAAGTATTTTCCTAATACAAACAAAATAAGCAACACTGACACCTCTGCTGTAAATCAATGCTTTTCTCTACCTTTTACCTCCCCATCCCAACTACTCCATGGAAGACAGGTAGCAACGATTTAAACTGCAGTATCCATTTATTTTCTTGCTCTACCACACGTACTTTTACACTTTCTTTGGGAGACTTTAAGAGCTGGGGCAACTTGCAGAACTTCTGCTCTATCAAAAATGATGGGATAGCCTGTCGCACAATGAGCTGCCCACCACATTTTCTGTTGTGCTTTGATTTTCACCTGAAGTTTTCTTCTGTCCTGCCTGACATTTCTGAGCTGCTGGTTTATCCTAAACTGTACCTTCACTTCGTTAAGCAATTAGTCTTTACTTGAGACCTAAGCACAAAACTTCCACAAACTAAGCTTTAAATTGTTGATCAGCAGAAGGATACATAAATATCTGATTGCGTTGATCTTTGAGAAATGTTGCTCACTGTAAGTCACAGCTATGATGTCTCCTTTTTGTGAAGTAGAGCACTGAACTTTTCTCAGTGGTTATGCTCTGTACTAACACTTGCAATATACTGTTCTACCTACCTGTTAATTATGATAGAAATAATGATACACAAATCTATGATATAGGTGAACAAACCAATAATGATATAGGTTAGGAAACCAATAATGAAAAGGGTAATGGTCAACCAGTGTATGTGATCACAGGCACAGACTAAAAGAATACTCAAACTATTATTCCAGCATTTAAAGTCTGCACTTACCAACCTCCACAACACCAGAGCAATTGGGATCTGTGAAGCCTTCAGGGCACTCACATGAGTAGAAGTCATCATTCAGCCCTGACAGACAGATGCCACCATTTTTGCATGGGTTGGAGTCACACACATCTCCTGTGGGTTAAAGGAAAAAAAATGTATTAAAATTCCTGTATAAAAGCCTCCAAAAGTTATGCACAAGCTCTATGTATGGCAGATTGCTGATAACAAAGAATTGAAAGGAACGACAACCTCTATGTCCTTTGAATACCTTTTGATTCATTCCATTTTATATTAACTGCACACCTCTGTGTAATCATCTTCTCCATGCCTTCTACTCCACAAAATGTGATTCTCTTAGATGCAGTGACAGATATTCACTTGCAAACAATAACATTTAACAAAAAATAATTTTCTGCTTTCTCTCATTGGAAGTCCTTCAGGCTGTATACTTGGACAAGAATTTATCCAGGATTTTACGTCCCCAGGTTCCCTTTAACATAAAGGTGAGTGGTGGTTTCAGTTTATTGTCTTATTACCTGGTTCATAAAAAAAAGAACCAGGGCTGTGGTTACATCACCACATGCTTCAGACTTAGGCACTCTCATAGAATCACAGAATCATGAAGGTTGGAAAAGGCCTTCAAGATCATTTAGTCCAACCATCCCCCTACCACCTATATTACACACTAAACCATGTCCCTAAGTACCTCATCCAACTTTTCCTTGAACACTCCTAGGGACCGTGACTCCACAACCTCCCTGGGCAACCCATTCCAATGCCCAACTGCTCTTTCTGAGAGGAAATTTCTCCTAATTTCTAACCTAAACTTCCCCTGGCACAATTCTCTCTTGTCCTATTGCTACTTCTTTGCAAGAAGAGGTTGATCCCCAGCTCACCACAACCCCCTTTCAGGCAGTTGTAGTGAGCAATAAGGTCTCCCCTGAGCCTCCTCTTCTCCAGACTTAACAGTCCCAGTTCCCTCAGCCACTCCTCATCAGACTTGTGTTCCAGATTCTTCACCAGCTTCATTGCCCTTCTCTGGACATGCTCTAGGGCCTTGATGGTTTTTTTGTAGTGAGGGGCCCAAAACTGAAATCACTCAATGGCATGCAGCTGTATTTCTGCTAAACGTGGAGCATGGTACTCAGGCTGTGCAGTGGTGTGCTTATATGTTGGCTTTACATCAGTTATATGGTCCCAGGATAAATTTTGACAGTACACAGTAAAGCCATTTAAGTCTTTTGAGCAGTTTAATTCTAACAGTAAGTTCCCACCCAGTCAATGATTTTTGACAGGGAGTCCTACAAGCCTGCTGTGTGCTCACATGGTGCCCCCAGGGAGGCTGTCACTGTGACTGGTGACCCACCAACTACATGGCAGTGATGGAGGCTAAAGGACTTGAGCGGCCACAGTCCTTCAGTGCTCCTCGACAGTGTCCTCCATGTCCTAGGGAAGTTTATCAAGTTCTCTGATAATTCACTGTGACCACAGAAACAAAGCCACACTTCACTTTAAAACTACTCTGGGCTGTGTGGCAGCTGTGCTTTAAAACTCCCAGGCACACAGGGCAAGCACTGGCACAGTGAGTAGCTTCAGCCTGCTTAAATAATGCTAAACAAGCAGATTTCGCTCAACCTTTAATTGCTCTGTAGTGAAGAAACCCTATTTAGTTAATTAGCATGGAGGTGATGAACAGCAGAAAGACGAACTCTGAAAGATGCACCTCAGGGCTGTTTCGTGTGCTCAGAACTTCAACACGCCTCCAGTATTGACAGTGATTGAGAGTATTGACAGTGACTTCCTATCCAATATTATTTGAAACAGGCTTCAGGATGGCATATGAAAGAGAGAACCGAGTGTCTGTTCAGTTCTTGTAATTCCTCAGCTTTAGCATCCCTAAATAGCTCTGCTCTATCACTGTTCTACAAATATACAGAAATAAGGATGGCATCCTGTCCCCCATGGGATAACTGGAAGCAATCCTACAGAACACCCAAGGTTTTGGTCAGCTTCAGTTTAATATCGTTTTCTAAGACAACTAAATATATATTTAGTGACATTTTTATTTATCTCAAGCTAGACAGAGTGCTCTCTATTGCTCAGTGTTGTTTGTAGAAATACTAACAACTTGTGCAGTGCAGTTTTGTTTTGCAAATTTTTTGCAAATGCAACTTAAAAACAACATCTGCAGATATGCAATTATGAATTATTTCCTGTACTTTCTGAATTAAATAGTTGCCAGTCTTTTATTATTTAGTAGCAAAGAGTTACAGAAACCCAATTGTTTATGTCAGTAGTGATATTGACATTATAATACATTTTGGACTGTAGTGGTGGTAAGGGAACTCAAAATGTTTTCAACACCTTTCTGGCATACAGACTTCAGATTTGTGCCTGCTGTGAGAATATCAATCTAATAATCACTTATGAAAATCTACTGATGTACAAAATTGCCTTTAAGAATTCTGTGCATCAGTTGCAAAAAAAAAAAAAAAAACAAACCCTACTTGCAGGTTAGTTTGCTGGCCTATTTTTAAACTTACTGAATTTTAATCTGTCAGCATTAAATTGCCATGACTTGGGAATTTTCACGTGTCTATGTACTTTCTCTTGAAGACTGTCCAGCTGACAGAGAAGTAGAGCTATTTGGAAAGAGTGAGTGACATAAGGCACTATCTGTCTAATGGCTAGTCATCTGTCTCACTGAAGCTAAGTAAGTCAACGTGTGTCATTTTCAGGGCTCATTTCATAACTGGGGTTTGTTTTTTCCTTCATGGGGCTTAGACATTTGGTTGTGAAAGAACTAATATTAACTGAATGCTCTGACATGTATATTCCTACACCTTTAATTAAATTAATAAATTAAATAGCACCTAGAGCAGGAACACTTAGTATGTAAATCTCTACAGATATTCTGATTACTATATTTTTTCTGATTCAATGTTCTTCTGATTTCAGTTATCAAGAAAGAAGTTTCCCTTCAAGAAAGAAGTTTCCCTTTGCAAGTTTTATATTGACTGACCAGCAGAACGCATCCCCAGTTTTCCATTATATTTCCATAAACCATATGTCTAAAGTGTACATGCTTAACTGTGTGGTTTTCATGTCTGAAAATTCATGTTGACCTTTTTTTCAGTCTCAAGTGACGTGACCTGACCCACAGCTTGGGACTAATAAAGTAGACGCCATTGCCTAACAACAGTCATTTTTTTTTCCATGCTCAGGAAATACCTACACTGTGTGCTCTTCTGACACACCACCTTGGCTCAAATTCTACTGTCAGTCACTGGTGTAAATTTAATTGCCATTACATCACATCACAGAAATAAGTACAGCACAACTCTAAACAGGATGGGACAAAAAGGAACAACCCCACCACCACCAAACAACTCCCCCCTCCCCCAAAAAGATGAAAAAAATCTCCAACAAAAAATGTACCTAGGCTGTGTCATTCAGGTAATGTTAAAGAAGGCTCGGCAAGGAATACCTATACTCTGAACAACAATGGTTAAAATAATACCATAGTGTGACGTGAAATACGATGTAGTCAGAGAAGAAAGCAACTGCACAGACACAACTGATCCAAAATTCTACTTAAGAGTGGGTACCAGGCTGTGCAAATTTGCATACATAGTTTAGTAAAACTCACCTAAAATGTTAGCACCCTTATTTATGACTTAGCGTGTGTGAAATTGTGCAGAACAAAACAAATCTCACCTTTGAATCAACAATATTCCCCTCAATTTACATTTTGTGCCTCTTGAGAGGCCATTCATGTTGAAGTATTGAAATCTAATTTGTTACACATTCTACTGAGCTTGATGAACAGGATTTTATTTTAAAGGCTCTCTTCTTGATAACAAAAGCTTTAAATGGGTGCACTTGGTCTTCACAGAACTCATCAAGGGATTTGTTACCATTAAAATATTGTTGCATATAATACAACTTTTAACACAACACTAGCTTTAGAATTTAACCTCAGAGTCATGATGAACAGAACAGTAAAATAAACCCCAAGAAAGAGGTATATCCTTTGCAGTAACTCTTACAGAACTGCGCTCTGTGCTGTTAACTTTCCACTGTGGCAGGTAATAATACATTGTAAAACACACTGTGAAATTTCACAAATACCTGTAAATTAAGCAAGCACTCCAAAAGGAACTCCCATTATTTAAAAGGCACCAGAAGACAAGCAATACTGTACTTTTATGAAAATTTTCTAAAATGGGTCCAGAAAGAATGCAAGTGTCAAAAAACCACAGTAATTTACGTTTATCTTTACTTTGTCTGACTAACCCTGCTCTGTTCATCATGTGGCTACTCAAGCATTAAAGTATTTCTCATATATATATATATACTATATATATATAAAATATGTACTAAAGCTATTGCTGACTTTAGTTCATCCTCAGGAAAATCCCAGACAGTAAAATCTCATTGCATCAAGCTGTCAAGATTCGGTGCAAGGATCTGTGAAACAGAATCATCAAATGATAGATTCACGCCCCCCTCCCCTCCATCACAACTGACAGAAGTCATGACCACTTTGCATTTACCTCTTTTAAGGGGACCCTTGCTTTCAAGCAATGGTATATATGTAGCTCATTTATATATGCATATAAGAGAAATATGTATTTACACATACATATTTCCTTCTTCTTCCAGAACATCACACATTGAAGAGTTAATATAGAAATGTAATCCATAGTATCTCAGACCATACTGTACTGAGGGGCAGACAAAATATATGATTATATGATACTAAGTCTGAGGGATATTTTTATTTTTCCTCACAACATTTTGAAGTCAAGTAAGTTCTTGAGTGAACGGTCCATCCTCTCTGGAAAATATGGGTGGTTAAGAATAAAGACAAACAAAAATTTAAGTGGAGATATATACATACTCAAAGTTAGAATTTTAATTAAGAATTCTCCCTACTTCTCCAAACCAAAAAATAATATATATATATATATATAGCAAAACTCTAATAAAATGATGAGATATTTTGTCTTTAGGAACAAATAGGGGTTTTTTTAGAGAGTCTGACAGCTTTTGCCCATTCTGAATAACTCAGTGACCCTGAGTCTATTTTATTGAAAGCCTTTAATTTTATTAAATTGATGAGCTGCTCTGCAAGTCCATCATGCTCCACATCTTGAGTCATATTATTTTCAACTAAATAATACATGTACAACAATTGCTTCTTTCCAGAAGCAGGTAGCGGTGAGGAGGAGGGTAAAATTGTAAATCCACTCTTTGCCGAACTTTACACTTTTATATAGCATACTTTTTTGATCCTATAAAACCCCACAAAATGTTACATGATTCTTGACTGAAGAGTGCAACACTTTGCTTGACAGCAAAGGACAACCTGAAAAAAGGAAGTCAACTGCTGTGTATAAATAATGCAGCACACCATGATGGTAACAGCTAGCCCATCAATCCTTGTCAAGAACCGAAACTCAGAGTTTATCAAAACAATTTTTGTGATATGAAGGCTAAAGGTGCACTGTGCAAACAGAAAAGCACCGTCCACAACCACCTACATGCACTCACTACTTCCTGAAGCTTTCTTTGCTGTGTAAGAATGTTACAACCATTACTATCTACAAATCTATCTGAATCTTCACTAAAATTTGTAACGGAATTTAAAGAAAAAAACCAAATAAACAACACCTCCCCTGACCCCCACCCCCCAAAAACCAAACCAACAAACAACCCCCATCTTAAAACTATTTACTCTTTAACATGATAGCTCCTGGGATAGGAATACTTGCCAAAGCCTAAGGTATTGTACCCTGAATTAAGCATGGGAGAAGAATTTCATTCCCAATGCATAAAATTGTTAGCCTGAAATTAATACAATTGAACTCCACCATTTTACAACACCAAGAAAGATAACTGCCACAATTTCTGGCAGAAGTGTAAGTGCAAAAGACATGTGCTTGGGAGAATGAAAGGATGATAAAGAAAGAAACGTGTCTTCAGAAAATCATGTGGATTCACGGGATTTCAAAACTGGAAGGAAAGAGGTGATAGAAGAAAGGTGACGTGGGTGTTCGGGCACCTTTTTTTTCCTTACAATTTAAGGATGGAGTATGTTCCATGAAAATGTGCATGGAAAAATCAACTAAAATATAAATAATGTTAATATGAACATACTTATTATGTGAATTAAATATAAATATGAGCACATCTAGTATTCATTATGTATTGATGTAGTGAAATTTAAAGAAGCTGATACTGAAGTAAACACACGGTTATTTTAAGTGTCCAAGCAAATGCTGACACCCACTGAAATAAATGGCATGACAAGATCTACAGGTAGGCAGCTGCAAATATAATGACAAACAAGTTGAGGGTGCCAGCCACAGAAGTTTTCAGGTACATCACCCTTTCCTGGTATGCCATATAATGGGTGTTTTGTGGCTCAAGCACATCCCATTGATGGGAAGAGGTGAACTATCACTCCATCCTAAACCAGCAGTTGTATTTTTATTCAGTTTCCTACGTTGCTACATGAAATACGGCTTATTTTCAAAGCCCTCTCTAAAGAAATAAAACGAATAGCTATTCCCTTTCATGAGAATAAAGCTTGTTAAAGAGAAGAAATCTCCAGGTGGCACCAAAGAATAAACAGCCCAGAAAATAGCCAGTCAATAGAAATTTGGTATAGGGATAGTAAAAATGAGGCTCAGTTCTGAAGCCCAGAAGAGCAACTAAACTTCAGGAGAAGACTGAGAAAGTACCTGCTACCAGTAGCTGTTTCATGTTAAAATCAATTTTCAGAGAAAGAGCTTTAATAGTTTTCTGATTTACAGAATCATCTGTATAGTGTCCAAGTTCAAATCTATTTCTCTACAGCTAAACCCCTACTGAGAAGTGGAACCATAAATCATATTGAAGACACACCTGTGCAGGGATGCAAAATGTGAACATAAAAATAGATGAGCTTTGCAGTTCTTTTAAAAAATTTGTAAGCTGGTTTTTTTTAATTTCAGACTTCATAGTGAGGCAGCTAAATTTTTTTCCTACAGTAAAAAGACAGTTGAATAATTAACTTGTATCCCTTATTATTTTAAAAGGAAAGTTAAAGTTTCTAGATAACAATAGCTCATCTACCTCCTTCTGCTCATTCTTTAGGTTGATTTGCTTACTCTGCAGGAAGAAGGTTAAGCAAACTTTTTAACTAGAATGTTCATGGCAGACTGTTTAAATGGTTTTAGAAAATGAATAAATTGATCCCATCAACTCTAAACGTCTGCATAGGAACTGGATGGGAAAAACTTACAGGAGAATGCAAATCCTGGAATAACAAACTCATGATTTTATCAGAGGTCTCATGAAAATTGAGGTAGTTGCTACTTCTGGAAGGCTCTTGGATCCAGAGACTGTATGAACTTAAGGTGTGGCTCATAGTTGTGGAGCACAACTGCAAAATTCTCGTGTAAACAGTTCTTTAAATTTAACTTTTTTCTGATCTTGTAACCTGAAGGGATGTACCAGCTGATTTTTTAAAAACTGAGATGGCATTACAAAAGGAAAATCAGATTATTCTAAACAGAGAATTCATGTTCAAATACCACTCTGGGACTGGACTGAAACATTAATCTTGGGTGAAGATGAAGTGCTGACTTAAGCTTTAGGATTTATTTTAATAGTACAATACTGTAAAAGTGCGTCCCTACTTTCAGGGTTAGAAGAGAGCCCTAAAGTAATGTCTGCAGAGATTAATTTCTATCATAATAAATCCCCTTCTGCCTTAAAAAAGTATAATCTCTTCCCTTTCTAAAAGCGTACAGTATAAGCTACTTTATTCATTTGAATGTGAAAGAGCAGTCGGTCACTGTACTTCAGTCTGCTGTGCCCCAGACTTTTTTTAAGCATCTGATGTTTGACAATACCAGTACAAGTAGAAACAGAGAACAGCTTAAAAAGTAAACTCTTCTCTTTCATAGGTTGCAGAGAGTTCATTTCTATGCCAACTGTCTCTGCAGGGAAAGAAGATGAACTATTCCTGTCATTTCAAATCTTTATTAGTCAAAACCGGATCTAAAGTGATTAAAGGAAGAATATGGTTATATAATGCACTTCTGAACGTTTTTACAACTTGTGCTAAATTTTTCATGTGCACACCATCACGAGGATTTGGGGAAAGATGTCATCAGCTGAGACATTGTTCATCGAAGGAAAAGAGATATATTCCCCCAAACTGATGAGCTGTGCGTACCAGTGACAGACCACACCTAGCACCCAACCTCAGCGAACAGTAATGACCACAGAATCACAGAACATTAGGAGTTAGAAGAGACATCAAAAGCTCATCTAGTCCAACTCCCCTGCCAGAGCAGGATCACCCAGACTAAATCACACAGGAACACATCCAGGCAGGTTTGAATGTCTCCAGAGAAGGAGACTCCACAACCTCTCTGGGCAGCCTGTCCCAGTGCTCCGTCACCCTCACTGTGGAAAAGTTTCTCCTTATACTCATATGGAACTTCCCCTGGTCCAGCTTGCACCCGTTGCCCCTTGTCCTGTCGCTGAGAAGAGCCCAGCTCTGTCCTCCTGACTCTTGCCCTTTGCATATTTATAAACATTAATAAGGTCACCCCTCAGTCTCCTCTTCTACAAGCTAGAGAGGCCCAGCTCCTTCAGCCTGTCCTCATAAGGAAGGTGTTCCACTCCCTCAATCACCTTGGTGGCCCTATGCTGGGCTCTTTCAAGCAGTTCTATGTCCTTGAACTGAGGGGCCCAGAACTGGACACAATATTCCAGGTGCCGTCTCACCAGGACAGAGGAGAGGGGGAGAAGGAATTACTAACCACACCCCTTATAATACACCCCAGGATGCCATTGGCCTTCTTAGCCACAAGGGCACATTGCTGGCTCATGGTCATCCTGCTGTCCCCCAGCACCTCCAGGTCCCTCTCACCTACACTGCTCCCCAACAGGCCAGTCCCCAACCTATACTGGTACCTGGGGCTGTTCTTCCCTAGATGCCAGGCCCTACACTTGCCCTTGTTAAATCTCATTACACTTCTCCCCGCCCAGCTCTCCAGCTTGTCTGAGTCTTACTGAATGGCAGCACAGCCCTCTGGGGTGTCAGCCACCCCTCCCAGTTTTGTGTCATCAGCAAACTTGCTGGCTGTGCACTCTATTCCCTCATCCAGGCCATCAATAAATATATTGAAGCTTCCTATACAAGCAGGGAGATAGCCGATACTTTACCGAAGATGCCCTAATTCCTATCAACACATCCTTCCACAACATCTTTTCTCTCTGCACACTCAACAGTGCTGGCAGGAACTACCCAGGCACTCTCTGCACGTACTCATTTGATTCTCACTGTCATTCACACCAGACGTGTGTATCTGCCGCTCGCTAACACTCACGTGAATCGAGCTGCATTTCCACACCTGTTCAGATCTACAGGGTGAGAGGTTTATGAAAAGGGAAAGAATAAGAGCTCGAAACGAGTCTTTCTGTACAAGGCACTTGGGCTGAACTGTCTCTCCATTAAGTTGTTT
Organism: Porphyrio hochstetteri; assembly: GCA_020800305.1. NCBI lineage: Eukaryota > Metazoa > Chordata > Aves > Gruiformes > Rallidae > Porphyrio > Porphyrio hochstetteri. The sequence goes on along the minus strand of CM036938.1, from coordinate 6,833,887 downwards.
TGTTCAATTAAAACTTTCAGAGAGATACCAAGTCATGACAGGAATACATTATCATCTCCAGTCACTTGCTTGTTTTTTTTAAAGCTGATCAGGAGATATTTAGTAGTATTCTCCCTTGAAATTTCTCAGCTAATAAAATACTCACATTTCTAGCAGATTCACTGGTTTCTGTCAAAAATCAGCAGGGCTCTTGCAGGCTTCTCCACTAGCTGCTAGTAAGCTCCACCTCTATAACCATGGCTATCGAACCATCAATATAGGGATCTAGATTTCTTATTTGACTTAAACCTAGACTGAGCTTTTGAGCATTAGCTCTTCCTAAATCTGTTTGAAACATTTGTGGTTCCCAAGGCTCTGGAAATGCCTCAATTCGCTGATCAGGAAACAGTTCAGACACACCACAGCTTCTCTCTTGCCCATTCCCTGCCTTCCATGGAGAGAAAAGCCATGCACACAGTCAAGTCAGCAGCACTGTCCAAAGGATGCCCTTTAAAATAAACAGTACTAAGTGTTTATGACCTTCTCTAGACAGGTAACATCTTCCTTCCTTCTCTTCCTCGTGGACTGAGAGCATTCAAGTGCACATGTTCTTACTGGTCCTGATGGTTATCTTTCCAGTTTCTGCTTTTACTTCAGCAGTGAAGCAAGATGGTTTTAAAAATAATCCCACACAACCACACCACTTACTGTGGAATTTTACTTTTTAAACAAATATTCTCAATTTTCATTCACACTATACATCCCAGCTCCACATTTCCATCTCTTTTTTTCATGCTCCACAGCATTTGAGGCTAGCAAATTAAAAGCACCAGAGTGCTTTTAGATTATTTAGAGATTATTTAGCTCCAGACTTAGATACTTATACATACTTTATATATATTTTTATATATGGAAACAAAAGTGTTTTATTTTCCCTTTGTTTGCCCAATACTGGATATATTCAGGCACAGGTTGCTAGGCAATTACTCATCTCAGCACTAGCGAATTTATCTTTTCCATCCTAACAATCCAAATTTGAAAGCTGAGCAATTAAAAAGTCATCATTAAGCTACATTTCCTTATATCTTCCTATGTTTACCAAAATTAAATACCTGAAAACAATACTTTGGAAAAATATTAATTGATTTCAATTTACTTCTACTTTTGTACATCCACTCCTAAATACCTTCTTTGGTTACAATTTTTACAAGAGGTGTCAACACTATTCAAGAAACAAGCAATATTTAATATATGGCAGTAGCCAAATATGGAATAATAATATTGTAAGTATCCAAAGTAAGGAATATGCAAAACTTGTAATTCTTTTTTCAAAAGTCTGAAAAATCACCTACGTGCCAAGTGCACTCCATGAAAGTGTATTTCTACATGTATACAAAAATATATTCAAACACATTCACCTCTATCAAACGTGTCAGAATGCATGCTGAAAATAATTTCTGCTTTCATGCAATACTCAAAACTACAAAACTTATTTGAAAATACACCACATGAAGCAGTCAGCACCAGGTATGTGTAAATCAGCATATAAACTGGCAGAAGGTGAGCAGAGCCGTATGCACATCTAGTTCGAAGTCCTGGGGAATGAGCCCAGCTCACACCTATCAAAACCCCTCTGTGGGCAGGAGCAAAGTGAGTGTAGGATGCTGAGGCAATCAAGGGATTCACTTCCAAAGCCCTAGATGACCATTTTAACAGACATACTGGCACCGAGCACTTGTTCCTACATTAACTTTTCCTACAATGAGCTCTTCTATTATACCAAAGCCTGGAGCTAAAGAGAATAAAGCAAAATGTTCTGTAAGTTCCTGTTGTTATAATTAGCTGACCTTACCGCATTTATTTCATGCATTTTTTTGGCCACATGGATATTTAAAATCTGCCACCATGGAAGTTCTGTCACCATCAAAAAAGACATGTCACCTGAGGAGGTACAACAGTATTGCTGGTTTTCATCATTTTCTGCCTGACTTTACAGGAAGGTGATGTTGCTGATCGCATTCAGAATAATAATTAGGTAATGAAGATATGTGTCCCTCCTGTGAAAGACATGAAATAATAAAGGCATTACAGCTGTCAGCTACAATAAAGAAGTGATTCTGTTTATTTTGGATGATGCAGCTGGCGGTAACATGTAGGCTCAGTGGATGAATGGTGCAGGTCCTTTTGGTAATTTTTGCTGAGAGCAAAAGTACAGGTGCAATTTTTACCTTATTAGTTTAATCTTGTTCAGAAATAGTACACAATCTGAAACTTTTGCACATATAAAGACTACTGTATAGATTGTATAGCACCCCACTACTTGTAAAAGAGGGTTTTTTGAGCCCTAGCTTTTACTCAGACACAATATAAAATTACAAGAAACATATCCACCAGCCACGTCTTAACTAAAGACATATGGCAAGAACTGAGTGTGAACCTCTGAGAGCACTTACTCCATGAAGCAGCATGTGACACAAAGACACCTTAAACAAGGACTAAACTGAGGTGGTAAACTGGATTACCTAAAACTGTTTGACGGTCACAGTTCCTTCATAAGCATCCGCATTGTACTCAAACCATGCAGTACAACCCTGACCACAGGTAACCACTTAACCCCTCTGCTCTGCAGCTTTCCCCAGTTTTTCTCTCACAGCAGCCATTCGGGCACTCAAAGCCATGCTGCAAAGACTGCCTCAGACTTTAAAAGCCATGTTACTATATCACCTTTTACAGGAATCTTAAATAAGAAAACAGTTCGTGCGTGTCAAAAACCTTGTCTCAGGATGGCCACACTCTGCTAACAAGCTCTGTTCTTGGCAAAGTTTGGTTTTAATTTATTTTTATTTTCTGGTGCAATTTGTAAACCAACCCTAAACAAAGAAGGGTAGCATCTCGAATGTACTTGATGCTCATTATGGAGCAAGAGTTGAAAAAGTAAGAATTGAGAATAGTAGCTAAAAAAGGATGAGAAAGAAAAAAATTCTGGCAAGTTAGTAGCACAAATGAAAGATATTCTCAGGCAGTCCATTTGTGAATGTGATGGCTTTAGTACACTGCACTGTAGAAGGGAACATAACTTGTTATTTAAATAATAGTACATATAGATCCATTAAGCTAAATAACTATTCTGCTTCAGCTTCTGAACACAGACAAATGTTAGAGCTATGAAGATGCTTACACTAGAACATCTCTCTTATGAAGAGAGGCTGAGGGACTTGGGACTTTTTAGCCCAGAAGACTGAGGGGGGATCTCATCAATGCTTATAAATACTTGAGGGGTGAGGGTCAGCAGGATGGGGCTGGGCTTTTGTCAGTGGTTCCCAGGGACAGGACACAAGGCCATAGGCACGAACTTGACTATAGGAAGTTCCACCTAAACATGAGGAGGAGCTTCTTTCCTAGGAGGGTGGCAGAGCCCTGGGACAGGCTGCCCAGAGAGGTTGTGGAGTCTCCTGACATTCAAAACACCCCTGGACACTGTCCTGTGCAGCCTGCTTTAGGTGATCCTGCTCTGGCAGCGGGGTTGGACTAGGTGATCTCCAGATGTCCATGCCAACCCTGATCATTCTGTGATTGTGTGGTTCTGTTGCTATAACAACGGGTTTCTGGTCTGGCTTTTCAAGACAACCAAAATACTTGTTCTAGAGAACTGAAGTGCTCTATAATTGATTCTAGTCTCAAGGTCAAGTCATTGACCTGCCCTTCATCACCCAGGTACATCCCAGACTCAACAGCATGTCTTAATCAGTCCTGAATATAAATATGGTCTCCCATGCTGGCTTAATTAGTAGGAAAAAATAAAAAGAGGGGTGGCATAGTATTTTTGCAGTTTACCTGAGCTTTGCTTTATTAAATGCATGCAGGTGATGTTAAGGTGGTAAATTATGTATGGGATGTCCAGGACATACTGTTAGAAATGCAATTGCTGTTCTGTGGCACTTAACAGAGCCTTGAGACTGCATATATAACATATAGGATGGGAAAAACAGTAAAAAAGGAGGTGAAAATACAGAATATCATGACTATATATGCATAATGAAGAAATATAATCTCTACAAAACCAAATTAACCCTTTTATTTCATCAAGCGTAGAGGAACAAAGGTAGGAAAGTAATTACCCTTTAATAGGTACAATTAAAGGACCTGGGGGTCCTGGTTGATGACAGGTTGGCTGTGAGCCAGCAGTGTGCCCTGGTGGCTAAGAGGGCCAGTGGGATCCTGGGATGCATCAGGAAGAGTGTGGCCAGCAGGTCGAAGGAGGTGATCCTCCCCCTCTACTCTGCCCTGGTCAGGCCCCACCTGGAGTATTGTGTCCAGTTCTGGGCTCCCTGGGATAAAAAAGACAGGGATCTCCTGGAGAGAGACCAGAGAAGGGCTACGAAGATGATGAAGGGCCTGGAACATCTCCCGTATGAGGAAAGGCTGAGTGAGCTGGGGCTGTTCAGCCTGGAGAAAAGAAGACTGAGGGGGGACCTAATTACTGTTTATAAATATCTTAAGTATGGGATGCAGGGGGAATTGGCCAGCACCTTTTCAGTCATCTGTAGAGATAGGACAAGGGGCAATGGCTGCAAATTGGAGCACAGGAAGTTCTGCACCAACATGTGGAGGAACTTTTCCCCAGTGAGGGTGACAGAGCCCTGGGACAGGCTGCCCAGGGAGGTGGTAGAGTCTCCTTCTCTGGAGACATTCAAGACTCGTCTGGACGCCTGTCTGTGCAATATGAGCTGGGGAGCTGCTTGGGCAGGAGGGTTGGACCCGATGATCTCTGGAGGTCCCTTCCAACCCCTACGATTCTGTGATTCTGTGAAAGTCGTAAGCCTTTGTCACTGTACATCAATGCCTTCTGATCTTTTTCCACTTTCCATCCTCCTACCATTTGTAAACACTAGATGCCACAATGGAAGAATAGATTATTATTTTTTTTTAGAGTAAAATGAGGTCTTTATGTAGAGGTCTCTTACATTTGTATGGTGCTACCACTACACCACTATAACACGTATATTATGTATACATGCACATGCACACACACACATACATACAGGGGCAACTACGTAACAGTGTATATGTGTAAAGCATACAAAAATAAAATCCTACATCCCTACCTCTTCAGAAACAAATAAAGGACCCAGAATGGAAAACACTTACAGACATGAGTATCTTTTCTCTCAGAAGTGTTCCTGAGAGTAGTTTCTCAAAGGGGAAAAAGAAAAAAAAACATGGAAAATTCTCTTTGCTCTGCAAAATCTCATAGCCCTTCAAGTTGAAAAGATGAAAGAATGATAATTTTACTTCTCAATTAAGTCTGAGATAAAAGTAGATTAGGTTTATTGCAACTTGGAAGCATGCTCAAGCCACTGGATTGTTGCAGCTCAGAAAATATATACATATATTTTATTTTTAAAAAAGAATAATTCAAATTGAGAGAGGTAGCTTAAATTCTATGGGAATAGTTCATCTTTCTAGATTTTTCATCATCTCTAGAGTTTTAAAGCTGCAAAATATGGCAATAGCATTATGTGAAAGAGCTTGAGGGGGTTTAACATCTTCAAATATACAATTCACAACTGCATTTGAGTTTATTGTTCAATTCTCAGTAATTATTTATGGCAATCATTGCAGTTGGGAATTCAGATGGTGTACCCTACTGAATTTATTTCTACAAAAAAAAAAGATTAATCTGAAAATTAAAGACTATTTTAAAAGAAGATTCCATGCCCTTTGCTTTGACACACCTGAGCTTCTGATACTGATAATGAAAATTTAAGTATTGCACATCTACGAAGCTTTCCAGTTTCAACAAATCAACAGTTGTTGATACAATAACGTTTTGTAGAATACTCCTGGGAAGTACAGCTTGCCTTCTAATGAGACCTGATGCTCCCTCTCACACGCCACTTCTACTACAAACAAGGTACCTAAAAATACTCTCTTCCAACTCACCATAATTTTATCTGCAATGACATCTACAGAAAATAAGCAGATAAAGCTTACAAAACTATAAAGCTTGATGTGTATAAGCATACACTTTGGGGGACTTAATGCATTTTTGTATACAAGTATGAAACTCTGGGGGACTGAAGGCAGCTTATTTTGCTGATCCAGAGTGACTGAGGAGATCCACACAGTAGAACCAGATCAATAAAGATCTCCTACTTCTTTAGAAGTTTAGATTAGGTATTAGGGGGAAGGGTTTTACAGAGAGATTGGTAAGGTGCTGGAAGGAACAGGCTGCCTAGAAAGGCGGTGTTCAAGGAGAGGTATTCAAGGCCAGGCCGGATGGGGCCCTGGGCAACCTCATGTAGATCCAGGCCTGGAGGTTGGTGGCCCTGTCTGTGTCAGGGGAGTTGGAACTCTATGATCCTTGGGGATCCTTCCAACCCAGACCATTGTATGATTCTATGATTCTATGGCTCTTTCAGTCCTTGAACAACTTATTTTCAAATGCTTTAAATCATTTGTTTTTCTTTCCCTTTCCCCATGCACAAAATGCATCAAGTTTCCCCATCCCAGTCCCATTCCGATGTTACAAATGCTATTTTTAATGGTTTCTCTTCGCTATCCAGTAATCTATGCCAACAACAAAGAACACAGTAGTTATGGCACAAACAGGTGATTAGAGAAGCCTCATTATTCACCCATGGCAGACACCAAAGTTATTGTGGGTGTACAAATAGGCTGCTACCGCCTGAACCTGACAAACAAAGAGGCTGCAATAAAAAAGACTGATTAATAGAATATAACAGAGAAGTCTGAATTTCAACATATTTCTTCTCAAATGAAGCCGTTAACAACAACCCAGAGGCTCATTAGGGAATTCCTTTCTTTTTCCCTCTTTTTCTGGGCCTCATTAAAGGAATTACCCATTATTTTGTGTGTTTGCCACTGGAACTTTTAATTTCTTCTTTTCTCCAAGAACAGTCCAAGATTATTTTATTTTTGTAGTGTCTATTGATCCCTGCCCTCCTCAAACTCACATTATTGTCACTAGCCCTGTGCATGCGTCCACATGGCCCAGGGACTCATGTCATGGGCCAGAATCACAACGCGTTAAACGCTGACTTTTCTTTGTTTTGATCTTGACCTCAAACGAAGTTTCTGAATTTTATTTAAGATTTTTTTTTTTTTCTTTAACTAAGCTGACCCGGACCACTGCCCACCATGAGGCAGTTACATCCATGGCATTGCTGTTGCTATGGGGCTAGGACATTATCGCTGCTCTAAATTAGGTTTTCTCCCCATCAGATCTGAAGGCAGAGCTGCTGTTTTGCACAAGCCCCATAGCCCATGCTCCATCTGATTATACTGCCTCATTACCGGCAGAGAGAAAGAGTACATAGCACACAGCACTGCTGAACATCCTGAATGATAAAAGCGTCATTTGCATAACACTTGGCGCTCCTGCAGGTTTAAGGCCTAATAAATCTCCCAGGGAAGTTAAAAGCAAAACTCTCCCAAAAAGCTGGATCAGATGGCTGGTACTCAAGATCTTTACCTCAGGAGTTGTTATACAACAACTTATAATGAGATCAGTGGTTTCAATACAAATGCTACTTGCTCTTGTGCAAAGTCCACAGTAACTCCATGAGTTTGATGGTGTTATTCCTGTTCAATATTGTCAACAGAAGCAGTACTTGGATTGTTTCCTCCATCGCTTCATTATATTGTATCCCCAAAACAATTTAAAGACAATTTCTTGCAAATTTATTTCCTTATATCTGTTTCTCCAATTTCCTATCTCATTTATTTCTTAATCCAGCAATGTTTAAACCACATTTTCTATTTCTCATAAGTTTCTGATTAATTCTTCCTTTTTTTAGCACAATTTATTTTTATTTCAACTTCATTCAGTTGATAGTGTTTGCTTTTTAATCTGTCTACAGACTTTTATGGTTTTTTGTTACTTATCTGCTACAGGTTTGGGGTTTTTTTTTTGCTAAGTAGTTTAAAGCTATTATTTTAAGAAGTGTCTAGAAACTTTTGAGCACTTTATTGTGTTCTAGTGGCATATCAGTTTTGTCTCAGTATTATTCCTGATTGCTGGGTTACTAAGTCAGAAATTGCTGCAAATGGCTCCTGCTAGTCTTTCTTAAATCAAACCTACAAGATATATGTAAGACAACTCAAAGAAATCAATACAAAATATTTATCTTCTCTTTATCCTTTCTCTGGGTATTTTTTTACACAAAAAAGCCTAAAAGGGGTCAGCCAGGTATTACTCTGGACAAAGGTGTTTGCTGAAGTCTCCCCCTGTGTTATCCAGAATTAAAGTTTTTTTAGGTTACAAAAGCTACATTCTTAAAGTATAAGGATACTGCACACAGTTCAAGTCACTTCAAACAACAATTCGAGCACTTTTCAACCTGGTTGTTCTTTATACATCTTCCTTGTTAGGTGTCTGAAAGAAAGACAATGCAGTATGAATATTTTCCTTGCAGCAACTGCCAAGAAAGCCTAACAACCTTGTCCTAAAAGCTTAACTATTGAAAGCAATCTACAAGACATCACAATTTAAAGTGTCTTGAATAATTACAGATCAAAGCTATACACTGTTGCACTCCACCAAAGTCTTTCATTTTCTTGAAACATGCTATAAATAAATAAAAGTATGAAGGAATTTGGAAGGTTTCACTGTCAGAAGACAACAGGTCTTCTCAGATAAAACATATTAGCACGTAAATTAGAATAAAAAGCATAATCACAGAGGAGTTAAAAGAAAGTAAATACATAGAAAGGATACTATTTATCTGTGCTAGAGAACTCTGTGTTTATCTTCAAAATCACTGGTTGAAAATTGTAGCTGTAAGCATTTGCTGAAAATGCGTATCTATTCCATAGCAGGAAATCTAAGTTGCATGAATTTATGTTTCCTGGGGTACGGTATTGGTTCTATTTTTAACAGGAAAATTATCCCTACCTCCATAATCATCTACTTCCTCACAGATCCATCAGATACCTAGTCCTAAAGAAATCAGATACTTTCTAATAGATCAGGCCCAAATCTTATTGATTAGCTCTACGTAAGAAAAGCAGTTTATGTATTGCTCTTACTGCAATACAAATATGACTGAACAGAACAAAACACAGATTATTAAATATGGTATGCAGAACCAAACACATCTTAGTCCATGGCCATCTTAAAAAAAAATCCCAAAACAAACAAAAGAACAACAAAAAACCCTCACAAAAATATTACAAGGCCCATAAATCTCTTTCCCCATAGCTGACATATAATCTGTCCATGACCAAGTTTTAAATACCACCATACTCCAGACAGTACCAAGCACTGTCCAAAAGCTGACATACCACAAAACTATGCCAAGGTGAGGATCAAGAACTAAGCAGCAGAAGCTGTTGTGGGATTGTGTCTGGCTCTGTGTGGCGGTTCTGTTTATTATGAGTGATGTAGGCATCAAATATCCCCTTTCCTCAGATATCAGCATCTAAAGGAGAACTACTTCATGAATGAACAGAGGAAACAGAGAGCTTCTGACAGGAGAAGGCTTGGTTCTTCTGTCCTTTATTGCTAGAAATACGATGAGAGAAAAGGTACTCTTGACTCCCACCTCTATCTCCCTACCTTACCTTTAAAGGTTCCTTCCAACCAAAATGATTCTCTGTTTCCATCTCCAATTCTTCTTGCTGCTAGTGTCATGACCAGTGCTCCCTACAGTCATCTTCTAGCAGTGTATTGAGCACTCTCGTTATGCTTTCCAGGCTACGTTTAATACAACCTGTCAGCTTTAATGAAGGTTCGTCTGTGATTGCTCCTCCCTAAATCAACTTGGCAAGTGCCTGGGTGTTTTCAGCACTTGCTTCTTGTGCTGTTGTGTGCAGGTGTAGGTTTTAGATGAATGTAATTTAGACACGTAAGTATCAAACGCTTATTTTTCTATGACAGACTATAACAGAGTCTGAGTAAACCTTTTCTTGGGGCAAAGCAAAAACCCAAAAGCTCTCATTAGCCAGAAGGAAAGGAGATCACAGGGTACCAGTGTGAACACCTCTTACGTGTGTCCTCATTTCTTCGCAGGAAAAGTCTTAATCTTTTAGGTTAAACTGATGGTGGCTGAACATATTGTTCTGCAACACGAGTAGCAAGTAAATTTTTACTCTTTTTATTTTTAGCTAGGTAGGGAAGAAATCTGTGATGGCCAGCAACAGGACAAGGGGCAATGGGTGCAAGCTGGAGCAGTGGAAGTTCCCTGTGAATGTAAGGAGAAACTCTTTCACTGTGAGGGTGATGGAGCACTGGGACAGGCTGCCCAGAGAGGTTGTGGAGTCTCCTTCCCTGGAGATATTAAAAATCTGTGTGATTTAGTCTGTCTGGCAGGGGGGTTGGACTAGATGATCTTTCAAGATCCCTTCCAACTCCTAATGCTCTGTGATTCTGTGAAATCCAACACCTGTTAGAATTAAATGCTAAAAGCCAATCTACCATGACTATTCTTCTGCATGGCAGTGCACTCAGATGTGGGCTCCTGTCCTGCTACAATCCAAGTAGAAGAGAGATCTTATCAACTGATAAGAATTCAGAGAAAATAAACACACTGTCACCAATTAGCAAATACACATTATTCTAGATGGTTATTCAAAGAATGCTATTTCAGGTCCAGGACAGTCTGGATTTCAGCCTTCAAGAAAGACCACTTCAATGGGTCTACATGCCTTAGCAGCTGGCCATCGGGCTTGACCCATAAAAAGGAAAAAAAGAATTGTACTGCCTGAAGACCAGCCACCATACTGGGCGACCAGTCAACACTTCCCTTGGTGACAACCATACATACTAACAGTTCCACACAGACAGCAAATCATCCTAAGTCTGCACAGCACCTCCACAAAACATGTTAGTGTGCCCTGAAGAAGCGGTTCTTAAATTTTAGCTTCCATTTCTAGGCCTTCTGAATGGGAAGGGTTATGATAATCCTAATATTTCGAAGATTGTCCTGACTTCAAGTGTAATCTGTTCCACAGACATCAAAGGGGCTCTTCAAAGGCACATCAGTCTCCCTGTGCAGAGCACCTTCCAGGCTTTGTGCTTCAGGTCTTGAAACACCAAATTAAATGGAAGCCAGGATTACAGGTGCACCCAAATTAAACCACTTTTATGTACACATGACTAATTTTAGTTCTGAAATTCATACTTCTTCAGAAATTTACTACTTACTATCATTTTGGCATCCAGGCCAGTTAGCTAAAGCCAGCATCTTCCACAACTGCTTGGACATAGGAACGTGTACAGATGTATTCAAGAACAAACTACTCTTAATTACCTGCTTCCCCTCCTTCTTATTTTCAGATAAAAGAAAACTGTCAGGATGTATCAATTGCTTTCAACATGTGTGTGGCTAGCAGGTTTTGCTCATTTTAAGCCGGACTGTATTCTGAACTCCCATTTACAAAACCAAAACCAGTATTGGAATAATGAATTGGTAAGCAGTATTGTAGATTAGTAACTCGCAGTATCTCTAAGTTTAGAGCATCTCTCAATGCTCCAGTCTGAAGCTGCTCAGAGAAAACATGCTTGTCTTCTCATCCTTCTCCCTGCGTCCTGCTTTTCTCCTTGGTTTCTTAACTCCCACTAGTCCAAATGGAAATTACACAGCACAGCTAGGTACTGTGCCAACAGCATGCTCCCCTAAAAGCAACACATCTCACACCCTACCTGCAACACTACAAAGAGGATTTACAATGCTACAGTTTAGTGTATAACCTGGTGCAAGAATTAAGCTTGAATCAAAACAAGTATGGACTTGTCCCTCTGGTCAACCTTTCTGCAAGACCGAATTCCACAAAGAGTTTATGTTTTGAATTTCTGGTATTTCCCCATCACATTCTCTTTTGTGAAAGAATCCCAGACCACCTTTAACTTGCAGCGCTCCACCACCACGTAGCAAACACACACCGACCTGACAGCATATTCCATATAAACCTGCACTAAATGACGCACAAAATTGTCCTGTGAAAAATGCCCAGCCAAGCACACCTGCCTACAGTGACTGCTCCCTGCCTGCTGCTGCCTGGCCTTCAGCAGGGACACAAAGGAGAGAGTCCAGCTCCTGGGTCGTGCACAGCATACTGTCGAGCCACCGGCAACCAGAGGGGCACGTTACAGCGAAAAGAGATGCTGTCACTTCTCATTGTCAAGGCAGGAGGTAGTAGGTGTGAAATAACATTTTCTCCTCCAGGGCTTTCCTGGAATTTTGTGATTAGCATGTTAAAGAACCGGGAGAAGTCATAATAATTTTAGTTTCTATATGTGAAATGCATTAGGAAGCCAGTGCCTATGTTTTCAGTATTTCTGAGACTAAAAATCTGATTACAGACTTTTGTGAAACTCTTAAAGCTTGTTTTTTAAAGAATGACACTCTTGTGCTAATTTTTTTCCAATCTTGATATACCATGGGATATATATGTTAAATGCCAAAAAAAAAAATCACTATTACCACTACATTCAAGAAGTGCTGATTATATGTGATAGACTTAACAGCCCTTTGTTATTTTCCACTTCATGGCCAGAGGCATTAAAAATAACAAAAAAAAAGCTTTGGGGATACACCCACGACATGTTAGTGATCACCTAGTTGGGTACCTGTAAGCCACAGCCTGATAAAATAATTAACCAAAGTTATAAACAGGATATTTATTTGATTGAGAATAAAATCAAGGAGAACTCATTTTCAGTGTGCAACATAAATGCTTCCCTTCTTTTTCCCCCCACAATGTATACAAACACCACATTTTCTATGCTTAACCATCCCTTGATTGTTATCTGTTTCTACATCAAAATAAACTGGGAAAAATGTTGTCAAAATCACTGAGTTGATACAGGAATAAATGTGCTGTGAGGAAAATAATTAAGCCCATTTTCTGAACACTTAAAAAGATATTTTCTATTGTAATTAGGCATATATTTAGTGCAAATAAATCCAATACCTGGCAAAATATAGAAACCTGCAACAAAGCCCAGGTTATGACTCCAGTTTACTATGACAGACAAGTGACTCACTCCCACCTCCGTGGATACTGCACACTATAATCTAAGGATTTTCCCGACATTTAGACTAAGACAAGAGTCTGATTTTTTTGGAGAGAGAAAGCTATATGGAGGCAAATATCCAGACCTAACCCAAGTTTCCCTTCTGGAATTGCAGCAGGCATAAAACAATATTTATTTTCATGATAAGGGAGCTGGGAAACCAAGTTAATAAACACAGACTATATTAATTATCAAGTTCTCAGTGCTTTACGGAAAAAAGGGTTTCTGCACAGCTACTCCCTCCCTGACTGACTATTCCTCCTATTCCAGCTCAGTTGTGCTGCCATCTCACCATACTTCCACCTGGTCATTTTTTCCTGTCCCTCTAAAAATGCTTGCCAGCCAGAATATTAAACTATAAAAAATATTAATTGTGTAATCCCTGGGTATTTCTTATATCATGAGCCAACAGCATCATTTGCAGCCTTAACACATCTCTTCTACCTCTAGTCCTATCTCAAAGCACGTAAAAACTGAAAGGGGGGAAGCATCAGATAGCAAAAAATATCATCAGATAAGCCAAATCTTTGTACCAACAGATTTTCAGCCATTTAATAGTTTTGCTGTTATTATCACCCTCTCTATGTCAAAAATCAAAAAGGATTATCTGGCTCATAATTAGGGGAAGATTCTGAAGTGTTTGATTTCTGCAATCAGATCGTGTTAGTATTTAAAATAAATAATCATACTACAAGTTTATTGCACAAACGCTGGTGGGAAAAGTCATTATTAGGGAATAATAGCTTGTTTTGAGATCTTGTATTGACAATGGCTATGAATGCTGTTACATCACAACTGTGGTGGCTTGACCCTGCCTGGGGGGCCAGCTGCCCACCAAATTCGCTCTATCACTCCCCTTCCCAGTTAGGCAGGGGGAAAAATACAGTTGTTCTGTAAAAGACGACTGTCTTAAGAGGTCTGGCTTAAAGGGACAGTTAAGACAGGCTCATTGAAAAGCTGATGTTAAGTTTATATTAACCACTTAAGGGCTTTTAATGGTAGGATCGTGCATGTAAGAAAATACAATATAAATATATGATACAACCTTGTCTAGAAGCATTTATTAAGTGGACTGAGAAGAAAAGGGTATGATAATTCTATTCCAACCTGTCTTTTGGGTTGTATGGTAGTGAGCTAATGTTGAAACAGCTCTTATATTAGCATCAGTAGCCCCCATACTGCAGGTGTCAAGGACTGACAGCAAGAACAAATCACATTCAATGGTTAAACACAGGTTAGAATTATTACTTTATGCATCCTTGCTTGTCTTTCCAAAAATGAACACAAAAACCCAAACCCTAAACCAGACAGGTGTTAGCATGGGCAAAATTAAATAGAGTTCTACACCTCTATCCACAAATCACCGTTGGGTGTGTTCTGCAGAATTTCAAGGATTAGGAGCTCATATGAAGTAGCTATTTGAATAGATTTAAAATGTAGTTAATGCTGTGCTTTCATCTCACACATCAGGCTTTCATGGCAGTCCTGAAGAGTTATGAATTTCATCATAAATTACTATGATTCATCATACTAATTGTATTTCATCATAAATTACTGTGATTGTTCATTATTTCAGCTGTAGCTTATATGTTTTTTGGACTTCACTGGAGATGCAATTACTTACAGAATGTCAGTTGTCACCCCTTATTGTATTAATGATAAATTAAATTTTTGAGCCATTGCAGTGATTTGTTTATACACTGGCTCCTCTTTACAGAATTGAAATCTGGAGAAAACTCAGAACTTTAAAGTTCACATACCTTAAATCAGTTATTTTCATCCTCTGGGACCATATCTGAATACCATATATATAAGGTGAACACTCCTATATTCTCAGAAGCCGTATAAATATTTAGCTGCTTTTAAAGTACTTCATTATATCTTGCAGTGCGGCTGGTTCTGTTAACTTCAGAGGTTCCATGAATTCAAATGGGAAGTCAGCTAGGTTGCTTGAAAATTAACCTAGCAATTTATTTATTTGTATTTATAATACTATTAAATATGTAAAAAACCAACCAAACATACTTTTGATTGCTATGACAGTGTACCTGCTTTACATACCAAGTGTGGTTTTCATTTAATAAATTTCTCGGGAAGGTGATCATCTAACTGAAAATTCCTTCCCTCTTAATTTTTGCTATAGTACATCTGCATTAATAACAACATGAAAACAAGACTAGAGTAAGGGAGTTTTTTGGGTTCAGGGTTTTTTTTTTCCCAAAAACAAAACATGGTAATCATAACTTAATGTCAGGTTTAAGGGAGAAACACTGTTTTTCAAAACATTTCCAAGTTGGACTTTCTGCTGACTGTGCATGAGGTACATTGAGCAACACTGAATTAAAGGAAATAGGAAAATACATCAGCTGAATGTTTTATTTTGCTTTATGTTGTTGTTGTGGTTCTGCATGGCTGGGTTCTGGTGGAGAAGTGGGGGGGGGGGCTGCAGGGGCAGTTTCTGCAAGCAGCAGCTGGAGCTTCCCCCCCTCCAGGTCCCACAGAGCAAACACCAGCTGGCTCAAAGTTGGACCTGCCGCTGACCAAGGCCGAGCCCATCAGTGATGGTCACAGCACCTCTGGGAATCACAGTGAGGAGGGAAAACGCCAGCGGCCACTTTGTGCCCCAGAGAAGGGAGTGAGGTGTGCAGGCACCAAGGGCAGCGAAGGGGGGGAGGAGGTGCTCCAGGTGTTGGAGGCAGAGATGCCCCTACAGCCCGTGGAAAAACCCATGGTGGAGTGGGTGTCCCCCCACAGCCCATGGAAAAGGCCCAGACCCCACCTGCAGCCTGTGGAGAGGCCCCACACTGGAGCAGGGGGAGACATACAGGAGATGCTGTGACCCACATTGGAGCAAGACACTGCCAGCACTTGCAGCCTTGTGGAGCGACCCCACGCTGGAGCAGGTGCAGACATATGGAAGACACTGTGACGTGCGTTGGAGCAAGCTCCTGGCAGGACCAGCAGCTCGCAGAGAGAAAGACCCACGCCAGAGCAGGTTTGCTGCCTGGGGGAGGCTGTGACCCCGTGGGGGACCAGGCTGGAGCAGTCTGGGCCTGAGAGACTGAGAGCCATTCTGTGATTGCTGACTGCACCCATAGCAGTGACCCACACTGGGGCAGCTGGGGAAGAGCTGAAGCCCTGTGGGAAAGGACTGCTCTTGGAGAAGTTCATGGAGGACTGTCTGCTGTGGGTGGGACCCCAGGGTGCAGCAGGGGAAAGGTGTGAGGAATGCCCCCCCAAACCCTGGCTAAGAAGGAAAACAACTTGTGGGGAACTGACTGAAACCCTGATCCCCATCTCTCCCCATGATACCTGAGGGAAGGAGGAAGGGAGAGAAATCATTAATAAAATAAAGTCTGCTTAATTTTAAGAAGGAGGGAGGTGCTTTAAGATCTGGTGCTCTTCTCATTATTTGACTCTGGTGTCACTGGTTGTGCAGTGCAGTGTCACAAACTAGAGAGTTTTCTTCCCTTTATTCTGTGTTGAATCTGTTTTGCCTGTGACACTGACTGCAGAAAGATCTCTCCCTGTCCTTATCTCAACCCCTGAGCCTCTCAATATATATTTTCTCCCCTGTCCAGCTGAAAAGGTGAGTGATAGACCAACTTTTTGCCACCACAATGACACTGTTGAATGAAAAAAAATCCGTTCACTCTCAGACTACATCCCAACAAAATGCAATCATCAAAAAAACAGAAAAAAAAGACAAATTCCAAACAACGCTTTGACAAAACTGAAATATAGGTATGACCCAATTCTTTATCAGGCATGACAATGAAAGCATGCTGTGGCTATCTACTGTTGTTCCAGAGTATCAACAAGCATATCTATTTCACAGGTTTTAGTTTCTTCTCTAAACACTTAAGTACAAGCAAGGAATTAGATGAACCTCTCAAGTCTTTTAGTCTGCTTTTTAAAATAAAGTTTATATCTTATATGTGAATTTGGGGAATAGAAATGATCATAAACTGAATCAAGAAACTAAATAAAATCAAGGGTACATTAAAAGAACTCTGGATTTCAAAATGAGAAGAGCACTTCATGACTTATCCTTGGGTCATGATTTGAATGTATTTATGATTTTTTGAAAGCTTTAATGAAGAGAATATAATTCTAATAATTTCAGTTTTAGCCAGAAAAACAGGTCATGTGTAAACTCTTCTGGTTTATAAAGAGGTTCAAACATATAAACAAGCAGCAGTCTGACAGTAGCCATGTCCAAAGGGGCATAAAAAAAACCCTTAATGGATATGTTTTAAAGTATTAATTTTTTTACCAAGACAAAAAATTTCTGAAATTTACTTGCTGTATGTGCTAAGGCTCAATGCACCAAACAAACAATCAACTTACCAAGTAATATAATTTGTCTAACAGCTTGTCCATCCCCATTAAGTAACAGCTTCAGGGAATGGTATACAGAATAAGTCATAGTAACAAGCAAGCAATAAACACTCACAACAGGGAGACTTTCCTGGGTGCTTGCTTCTTAATAATTACTTTACAACAAGTCAGCAATTATTTTTTTTACAGTAACAGTTTTTTAAATTTAGGGGCCACATGAAACATGCAGTGTAAATATGTTACTAAAACTGCATTAAGGAGGAAAGAAAGGTGTATCTGCAGAACCCATTGCTTTCACTCTTCAGATTAAAAAACATTAACAGCAATGAGCAGAAAAAACTGGGTTGGAAAATAAAAAAGAAAAAACAAAAAAACCAACAAAACCATAAATTAGGAATGATTGAACTAAAATTGAATAATGAGCAGTTGATCTTTTCGTAATGCTTGCATTACTGGCTGCTCTTTCTAACTTGCAAGCTATAGTTTGCAGCCAGCAGCTTTGACAAATCCCCCTTTTCACACCAGCAGCCACACTGATGGGTTCCTCATGTTAGTACTTCCCATTTTGCACTAGATGTTTAAAATGTGGCCAAATAAAAATTCAGGGGAAAAACTGTGAGAATGATTAAGTTGATTATATCCTGACTTCTAAGTGTTACATTGATGGTCCTTAATGGGCACATATTTGCTTTCACTCTAAAGCTAAAAAGGGCATCTGGGCATTGATCACTTGGTATTCTCAATTATCCAGCAAATGCTACCAGAGGTTCTGAGGAAATAAACAACAATTAAATTTTGTTATTTATATGCATTTAGGAATACCCAGACTATAATTTGGAAATGCATTTTCTTCCTCCTCTCTGTTTCCTCACTAGCTGTGGCCCTTTTCCATTTACTTTTCTTGGAAGAGTATGGTGGATGAAGTGGCTTTCAAAGATGTCTGGTATTAAGGCACACCAAGCAGACTGGAACCGACTTTACAGGAGATAGAAGTAGAAACTTTCATTCAGTCATTTTTCACATGTACATTACACAATGAATTCACAGGCTTCTACCCAATATTAACTGCTGGTTTGTATTTGGAAACACACATCTAGCTTTTAACAAAACATATAAGCACGGTGCAGAGCAGTCCAGCCGACTGAGCCAACATTAACAGCATGCCAAACAGCAGGAGGAAAAAATCATCTCACATGACCTGTGTTTTCTGGGGAAAAAAAAAAAAAATCTTGTTTCTAAAGGAGAAAAAAAAACCCAAACAAATTTCTCAACATGCATGCTATTTATGCAAACACAGGCAATCAGTAGGGAAGCAGATAAAGGACACAAAGGATGCACAAGACACCTTTGTGTCCTTCAGGAAGGAAACCATGTAACCACACACACATACAGACAGGGATAAAATGACAACTCCACCAGCCCCAAGGAGATAATCTGACACAGTGTCCCTGGGCAATCAGGTACAAGAGAAAAAACATCCTCCAATGAAAAATAAAAGTGAAGTCATGTCTTCTTTACAAAATAACCTGTTGGAACAGGTCGTAGAAAGATTAATGTTATTAGTAAGTTGTCATACAACAACTCAGTATTAATTTGAGCCTCAACCCTACAATCTGTCTCCTCGAATGCATATTTTAAGTCTCATTAAAGTTAATGAAATTTTGACAAGGCTTCAAACTTAGTGGCTGGATTTTAGGAATTTGCACTAGGCATTTCAATTGGACTGGTTTTATACCTGCCAATTGTTGCCTGCTTGCTCTAAGATTTACATTCCCTTTTGCAAGACTTTTCCTATAGTACATTTCAAGGCCTGGTGTCTTTAATTATGAAGTTAGCACACTCACAATTATAAATACTATGTATTCCATACTATACAGCATTTATTTTGAAATTTCTGCTGTAAATACCGCTTCTTGGGTTAGTTTTGCAAACTGAAGACTTCCACAAACTGTCTAGAACGAACATAGAGCATGCAAGTACGCCAGGAGAAAGTACCTTCTGGAAAATTTACTATACTAATATGCAATAAAACTACTAAAGTGTCACCTTTTCAGACAAACAAATGAACAAAAAAATCAACCCTCAGTGAAACAGAAAGGAGATGTATTTGCATACGAACATGGTATTTTCAACGTAGTATCTCAGTATAGAACTATACTGGGTCACGGCATCAACAAGCTCAGAGCCTTTCCTAAAAGGAAAACACTGTGCTTAAAATTGCACAGCAGCATCCACGCAGCTGCATGTTTGTGAGAGTACTACTCCTTAAGGGAATGAAGAAATTTGCCCCAGCCAGAACATCAGAACTTTGCAGTCTGTAATGCAGGGGAATCCTCAGATGTCACTCGTGGATTTTTACTTTTTTTGTACAAGCACTCCTCATTTTAAAAAAATGCATGAGAGAATTAAATAGATTTCCTAATTAGAAGTGTCTTCTCGTGGCTTTGAAACTGTCACAAAAGCACAGATTTAAGCAGTTCAAAGAAACTCAGAAAATGGTTGCTGAGAATCTTTTGTTCTTCAATTCAGGGGAGAAGGAGAACCAGATTCACTCAAGTTAATCCGAAAACATCCATGCTTCTGTTAAGATGACCTTAAATGTGTTTGTACAAAACAAAGGATTGATCTAAGTTCTATCTATTAACACAACAGCTGAAAGACCATTTTTAATATGGATGAATACACATCCGGATTCTCAGGATTGTGACTGACCTTCTGACCTCACCCTCCTCTTTCGATGGTTTATGAGGCAATTTTAATAGTATGACCACAGAAGTGGTTAGTCACCCAACAAACCTGAAAATGTGTGACTGTGAGCAATTTTCCAGCCCCCTGAATTCTAGAATCACGCACTGTTTCAAATTCTCCCAACTAATCAGCCAGCCTGAAATATTACATCTGTTTTACAGTTGCTTTCTGGTTGAACTAAGAAGCATTTTCACGTGGTGGAATTAGGAAGAGATGTAGAAAAACACGTGTGACTGCTTGCCAGGTATTAAGGGACCCACCTGCCATAATGACTTGGTGAGCTATGTAATTTTCCTGCAAAGCAGCTTAGTGTTCAGGCAGAGTCACCTTATCACGACATTAAGGTGTTATCCATCTCATCTGACCTCTTAAGGTCTGTGCTATAATGTTTAGACTAATTATATGGTTACTTTCTGTCCTCAATAAAGTTTAAAATTAAGAATGTCTGAAGAAGTGTACTGATTTTCTTAGAATAAAAAAAAAAATCCAAAACATTTGTACAGTTTTGATTAGAACTGCTTAAATATGGTATCAGAAGAAAAAACTAGGATCAGGACTGTGCAAAATGAGTCACTGGTCTCAAGCTCCCTCTTGGACTTGACCTTTTATGTGAGCATTCAGTGCAGGTCATTATCATCAAAACAGTTTCAGAGCAAAATATAGAAACTGTAAAGAACAACTAAACATATATTACTTTTTTTTTTTTTTAACACTGTTGTCCTTGTTATCTTGTTGTGGATAAGACAGCTCAGTACAGAGAGGTAGGAACCAGCTAATAGAAAAAGAAAAACCAGGAATATGGCAGTTCAGCAAGTCCTACTTGGGACAGACACTGCCAAAAAGCGTAATTGATCCTCAGCACATATGGGCCATGAGGCTTTGAGAGCTTTTAAGAATTATTTAGTTATGGGGATAACTAAATATAAAGTTAAGAATTGCATCAAAACCTGGAAACGGAATATTGTCATATAAACAATACAATGTTATAATGAATGTCCTCTTGATTAAATTTTGCCTGGGTTTTCTGCAGTAAGAAAACTTATGTTTATTGAAGTACCTGCCCCAAATTCATTTGTATAACTCACTTTGAGCTGTTTCATACACACAAACACTGTGCAGATGTCGATTTAGGTCCCAGGTGCTCAGCAAATATTGAACATGTAAGCTGTACGTGCTGTTTTGTACTAGAGATTAATTGGCAATTTTTAGAGTGTTGAATATGCTTTCTAGTTTCTAAGGTTAAGTAACTGAAGATCTGGCTATTAAATCTGAATTTTATATTAAACATAAATATTAACTACTTTCATGTTTGAGTCTTTAGATATTGAACATCATTGAAACAGAGAGAATGAAATGCTGTTGTCAGAGAAATGTACTGAAATACTTTATTTAATGGCAAATGAAGCATTAATTACTTTGTGGTCTTTCACTGGAACAAAATTTGATATCTGTGAATAAACCAAATTCCACAAAATTTCTTTTGTTGACAGGATTCCAATGAGAGTACTGAGAAAGAAGTAAAAAGTACATAGACAATTATAACCCAATCTATTGTAAAATATTGGGTGACAACTTGTTAAGACTTCTACAAGGTGAGTGCAAACAATGAGAACATAGAATCAGAGAATCATAGACTGTGTCACTCAGAGCCCCATCAAGCCTGACCTTGAATATCTCCAGGGATGGGGCCTCCACTACATCTCTGGGCAACCTGTTCCAGTGAGCCACCACCCATATTTTTCCTATTATCCAACCTAAATCTCCCCTTTTCTAGTTTAAAACCACTACCTCTTAATGGTAGTCATCATTTTAATGCGAAAAGGCACTTTTAAAAAAATCAACAAGGTATTATAAGAAATGGTTGCATACAAGTTATTTTTAAAATCTATCTACCAGAAATTCTTAGATGACATACAAATATTAAGATATAAAATGTATTCATGTTACACGTTTTAAAATGTTAGAACATTCTTAAAATAGGAAATCTGGCAAATTCATAATAATTTGAACATTTCGAATAGAAGTATAGTAATTATATACTCTAATCAAAATTCACAAGTTACTTGGAAACAATGCCTGTCCATACGTAAATAGGTTCAACATATGGAATTTGAATCACTTCACTATTTTTAGTTTTCCACAACTTCTAACCAACTACTCCCTGGGAGCTTTCCAGACTTGCATAAATCAGCTTAATTAGCAGATACTCAGCTGGATTGTGTTCTGTGTCAACTTTTCAGCTGTTAAACCAGACAATTATTCTTAAAATGTATATACAACATCATTTTACCTAGGTGGGTAAAACTGCACGTTTTCCTATCTATGTATAAACGCAATTTCTACTTAGAAATGCACAGAGCTTATTGTGCCTATGCATTATTCAGGGATATATCAGTATTTGCATGGTGGCAACAACTCTGTCTCAGGAAGGAATGAGTCAAGAGATAGCTTTCATTCTGTTACACCAGGGACATAATTCATTACACCACCTGAGACCAATCACCCTGCCCCTCCTTTCACAGCCAAAAATTGTAGGTAAGGAGATGAGCAGGTGAGGACAGACTCCACAGTATCAGTTACTGCCTGCCATCCTTTCACTTGCAAGGGAAAATGCGAACATGGATAGCTCTGGAAGATGTTGGAGAGGTCTGGAGCCTTCCAACTCCTTCTTATGTACGTCTTAGAGAAGATGTGAAAGGACTTCATAATATTATTATTAGTACATAATAATAACCACTTTCTCAGGTCCATAAGCCCCTTTCAGTAGTCTGTGGGGACAGGACAAGGGGCAATGGCTGCAAATTGGAGCACAGGAAGTTCTGCACCAACATGCAGAAGCATTTTTTCACAGTGAGGGTGACAGAGCCCTGGGACAGGCTGCCCAGGGAGGTGGTGGAGTCTCCTTCTCTGGAGATATTCAAGAGCCATCTGGATGCCTGTCTGTGCAATATGAGCTGGGGAGCTGCTTTGGCAGGGGGGTTGGACCCAATAATCTCTCAAGGTCCCTTCCAACCCCTATGATTCTATCATTCTATGATAAGAAAACACAGTCTAACTGATGTATAGTTTTTAATTGTTATCATTATCATCTCCAAAGGCTTCTAAAATGGGTTACTTCCTTTTAAATCTCACATTGGTTTGCCTATCTTTCAGGTTCAGTTTGGTTTGGTTTTTTTCTCCCAATAAATTCTATAGGTGAGCATGGGGGTGTGACTGTACAAGCAAAACCAATATTCTTTATTAACAGAAATGCATAAAGGTCTACATAATAAAATTGTTGTAATACTAACAAAACTCCTAGATTCAAAACAGATGCACGAGGAATCTAATTCTCTCCACAGATTCCTATTTGATAAAATTCTGACAACTCTGACCTTCCTCAAGAGAACAGATTCAGAGCTATGTCACTCGACATTTACAA
This sequence comes from Porphyrio hochstetteri, assembly GCA_020800305.1. NCBI lineage: Eukaryota > Metazoa > Chordata > Aves > Gruiformes > Rallidae > Porphyrio > Porphyrio hochstetteri. Next base: position 6,810,359 of record CM036938.1, on the reverse strand, counting down.
CTGCTTTGACTTTCAGGGATATTTTTACCAGTCAAAATAAGCCTTCAGGTGCTGCTATCTAAAAAAATCCCGCCTTTCACCCCAATCCATTTATTTGAAGATTATATTGTGAATATAAATTTCTTCTACCTTCTACTAACAATGACTGGATGCAAGTGGATGATTCAGTGCGTGAGAAATCCAAACCATGCAATCAGGAAAAGCATTGAGATTGCAATACTTGCTAGAGGAAATATCTATTATAAAGCCAATAAATAAATTACACTTCTCTGCTGAATTGTTGATGTCAATAAAGTATTTTTCAATGTTTCTTCACTTTTCATGATAGTGTTCAGATGATTGGTCAAAGTATAGCTGAAGACGAATCACCAGAAGCAGACTGATGTGATTCTTGCTATTTAACTTGATTCTTTCAGTCTGACATTTACAAAAAAACACACAAACCTGAAGAAATAAGCAGACATAATCTTAAACTGCGTGTAGCTAAAATTATTAACGCATCTGTGACACTGATTCAATTTTACATATGCCTTCAGTTCAACAGATCTGGAACATTCAAAGGCAGTCAAACAGAACGTAGAGACCACAGCCAGTGGACAGGAAACAAAGATGCAGAACTGCTGTGAACATAGGCATATTTACACAGGTAAGTCATTTTTACATGCAATTTCTAAACCTAGTTTGTCTGCCACTGCCATTTCTTTAGAATTACATTAATACCAGATTCCCCTTCCTCTGTCTACTTTTCTCCTAATCATCATGTTCCACTACAGTTAAAGGCATATTTCAAAAACTACTTCTCCTGAAAAGAAAGTAAGTCAATTTTATAGTATTTCTGCCTCCAAGAGAAAAGCAGCCATCCAAGAAGAGCTCCACATTCCTTTTGGCAGAAAGTATTTTAGACAGAAGAGGGTAAGTCCACATCACACCCACCATACAAAGGGCAGAACTCCAATACATAATGGTGAAATCCTTTACTCTTCCTTGGTCTTACGGCCTGTGGCCTGTAAATTATACTAGTCCCTTGTCTGCTGGAAATACAATACAGCAGAGAGGAAAGAGTCTAGGAGGTTCCTAGAGTGTGTGGAAGACAACGTCCTGAGACAGCTGGTGAGTGAGCCAGTGAGGGGAGGCAGCCCAACTGGACCTGTTACTGGCAGAAAGAGAAGGACTTTGAGGTTGATGTTGGAGGCCATCTTGACCACACTGATCATGAAATGATTGCTATGTATCAACATCCAATGACATCAAACCAACATGTTTTCCACCAGACCAAAGAAGGATGGAACTATGCAATGCTGAATGCTATATGATGTAAATGTTTTGGGTTACAAATTAGAAAGACAGACACAACTAGTCAAGGCTTAAACAATTCTGGGCTCAGGAGCTCATTTCTGTGGCTTTTAACTGACCCTGGCAACAAGTATTTAATGTAGGGCCTATGACTGTTCATTATGATTTCCTCATGTGTTTTCCCTTTGCAACTCAAAGCAAGACAAGTATTTAAGAAAATGAAAAGTTCAAAACTATAAAATATTATCTTATTGTTTGTCACTTTCCTTGTCTAAATAACTTACAAATGTATAACATAGATTTACATCACACTGTTTCTCAGCATATGCAGCAACTTGGAATGTCCTCCAAAATTGGCCTTCTATGACAATTAAACCTTGATTTTAGGATTAAGATACTACTCCAAGAAACTTGGTCCCTGTCTCCTGGTGGTTAAAAACGCATGCTCACAACTTATCCACCATGGAGGACTCTCTATTTTTCATAAGCACTTTTCCTCTGAAGATCTTACAGAGACAGCTTAATCACTGCTCACTCTTCAAGAATACAAACTGACTTTGAAACATTTGGATTAATTTGAATGTTCTATATTGTTAGAAATCTTCCCTGCATTAAAGTCATATCCTCAGTTCTGTGCCATGAAAAATTCATTAAGGGTAGATGAAAAAGTCTCCAGTAAAAATTTCTCTGGGACCTTCTCAAATCAGTGGTGGCTGAGTAATTTTTACTGTCTCAAGACATGAAACAGATAGAGTCTTTACTTCAAAGTTAGTAGCCTCTTGTAAAGCTTCCTGTCCCTGTTTCCCACTTGTATGCCACAGATCACTCTCCTAACATATTCTTGAACTTCTACACAGTTGTCCACACAGCAGATCTCTGAACTACCCAAATCTCCCATTTCAGAGGATAAGTCTAAGAAAGTGCTCAAATCCATTCCTGCTGCCATCCCCAAGGAGGTTGCTTCTACCCTTCTTGCTATGCCTCCTCCTGGAGTACTACGCACAATAAGCAGAACTACTGTTTACACAGACAAAAAAAGGCATGGGGAGAAGGAAAATAAGGTATCAAATGGAGACACAGTTTGCAAGGCAACCTGATAAAAAAAAGTATGACTGTGGTCATGTTGTTCATTAGGTTCCTGCCTGGGCACCTCCTGTCACCAGAGACAAAATGATGAGGGGAAAAAAGAGATCTCAGCAGTGCAGGGAAAAAAGAATATTGAGTGCAGAGTAAGATCTCTCCATCCCCCTGACTGAATCCTTAAACATCTAATTCAAGAGAAACAGACACTAGTAAAATCCTTGGAGGGAGAGAAAATGCTTTCATAGCTTTTTTCTCAGATTACTTGCTCTGCCCTTGCCTGCTGGGTTTTTGAGGAAAAAAAAAGTACATTTGTAAAGGAACACTTGTCCTCCACCTTAGAGGTTATCACAAAATCTATATTGGAAACCTCAGCTCAAGCTCCTAGATATTTACTATTTTCCTATTTCCTATCTCCACTAGAGCAAATGACATCTTTCCCTACATTTTGTCCCTTTTCTTTTGCAAAGAAAATCTATGCTCAAGTTTTTCCTCATGGAGGCTCAAAAATTGATTTTTTTTTGGTGGTTGTAGTGGTGCACAAACATACAAGAAATCCTTTCAATCCTGAGCCTTGGGACCAGTCAAAGAGAGTAAATTGATCCTGGCTAATATCCAGGATGTCCTCTATAAATTTCATTCTACAAGTGGCACCTTCTAAGCAGAGAGTGCCTTCTTGTATTTTCTTACGTAATTTTATTCATGTGTATGAAGCTCCCTGTATCCCCTGGAAATTCCTAAGAGAAAGGGGTATATCTGTGTAACTAATAGCTACAGCAACACTCTGAATTGCCACCAGAGGTTAAAAGGTGGTTCGATTGCCACTTACTCATGAAGCAGAGAGACTGTCCCATGAATACTTTATTTAAATATAATATTCCTTTTTCACAGTGCATCACCTTCCTGAAATTTTCACTGCATTCAGACTGTAAGAGATCACTTACCATACACAGTGCTTCTGCTACAGCACGCTCTTTGTCTACACTTGCAAGTCCACCATGACATTAATTGTAATAGGCATTCCCAGATAACTCAGTGCATGAACTTTCACCCATTTTAGATTAATTTCCTAAGAGCTGCTGCTATGGAAGTTGATGCACAGTCTTCAGCATGATGAGACACACAAGAGCCTTTCCCTATTCTCTGTATTTCAATACTAGTGTCCCCTGATGCTGAGAGAATTATTTGTCCAACTTGAGTCTCCAAGAGAACATTTTTTAAATGGATGAAGCAGAAGTAGTAGATTGTTATGCAAATACAGAAAATACATTTTGTTTCCTACTTGGTTTTGTTGATTATATTGTAACATGAATTTTGACAACTTAAAATAAGCTGTGCAGTAAATTTACCAAGGAAAGGTTGAAAATAGCAGTCTCAGAGTAATTTTGCAGGATTTGTATTTTCACTGATGCTTGTAGAAGAGCTCCACCTTCCCTTGCTGCTAGCCACAATAAAAGCTGATAAGAAGCCTGTAAAGAATCTGAACTCACAGATTCCAACCTCACAGCACTCCTGCTACCAGTTGGGCTCCTCCCCTATCCCTTGATTCTTCTTGCCGTTTTAAGGGAAACATTTCTTTTTCTCTCTATTGAAAAACAGGGGTTTATACCCTTCTGGTACAACTTTACCAGAAGAAATAATTATCTATAGTTAGGTGAAATTCACATATTGCAAGAAATAATTTCTTAATTACAGAATCACAGAATCACAAGGTTGGAAAAGACCTTTAGGATCATCAAGTCCAACCGTTCCTGTCCTAGGCTAAACCATATCCCTAAGTACCTCATCTACCCTTTTTTTGAACACATCCAGGGAAGGTGACTCAACCCCCTCCCTGGGCAGCCTGTTCCAGGCCCTGACAACTCTTTCAGGGAAGAACTTTTTCCTAACATCTAATCTGAACCTGGCCTGAAGCAGCTTTTTGCCATTTCCCCTTGTCCTGACACCTGTCACCTGGCTGAAGAGACCATCACCTATGTCTCTAAAACCTCCCTTCAGGTAGTTGTAGCCAGTGATAAGGTCTCCCCTCAGCCTCCTCTTCTCTAGGCTGAACACCCTCAGCTCTCTCAGCTGTACCTCATATGATTTGCCCTCCAGCCCCTTCACCAGCCTGGCTGCCCTTCTCTGGACTCATTCAAGGACCTCAATGTCCTTCTTATGGTGAGAAGCCCAGAACTGGACACAGCACTCGAGGTGTGGCCTCACCAATGCCCAGTACAGGGGCACAATCACCTCCCTAGACCTACTGGCCACACTGTTTTTGATACAAGCCAAGATGCCATTGGCCTTCTTGGCTGCCTGAGCACGCTGCTGACTCATATTCAGCCTGCAGTCAACCAACACCCTCAAGTCCTTCTCTGCCTGACAGCTCTCCAGTCAGTCTCCCTCAAGCCTGTAGTGCTGCATGGGGTTGTTAAATTCTAGACTTAAACAGTAGAGCTACTTACTATGAGCAGAAATATTTAAAACAAATTACGGATTTCCAAAATCTGCCCCTAAAACCTCATCACAGTCAAATGTGCATAAAGGAGAGCAGATTCGAATCCCTTTTTATACTTCCCGTTAACTTACCATCAAATAATCAAAATGTTTATTACCCATTTACTGGTATTGCTCTGCAACTACTTAGGTCATGAGGGGGAATCACAGCCTCTACAAAGTCAAAACACTTAGCAACTCTCTCAGCTGCGTATGTGGAAAGTTAAATTAAAAGTGTTTATGTACACAGATAGATGAAGCAACACAAACCGTCTTTCACATCATCCAGAAGGACTTAGCATGAAGGTGTGCCAGTCAATTATTCCCCATACTAAAATAATTTTTATGTCAAAATGAATAGAGGAAGAAACCTCCAGTGTCTGCATTAACAACAGTTCTGAAAGGATACACTGTTAGATACAGTTTAATGTATTTCCAGCGAGCAATTCTGCTGTCTTGGGCTTGATTAATCACTCATCTGCAACCACAAAACCTCACTTTCTCTTAGACTGAAGTCTTCCAGCTTTTCTACTTCAGATGACATTTAAAGGAAGAAACTACTTGTCATACATGCAAATGAGGTAAGTGAAAAATATGTTTATGCTTAGCCACAGTGAAGGCATACAGGCTGGACCTAGTATGCATCATTGTCCTGGTTTTGGCAGTTTCCTTTCTAGTAGCTGTAAAGTGTTGTGCTTTTACTAATTCCAAAAATCTGTTTATAACCCCCTGATGGTTTCAGTTGTTGCTGGGCAGTTACAGTGTCTACACAAAATCAAGGACATTCTAGCTTCTCCCACCCTGACAGGTGAAAAAGCTGGGAGAGCACAGCCAGGCCAGCTGACCCAGGCTGTCCAGAGGGATATTCCGTACCTTGTAATCTCTGGATAGAACTGGGGAGGTGAGACAGCAGGTGGGATTGCTGCCTGGAAACAGATTGGGCATTGGGTTTCCTTTCTTTGCCTTTTGCATGAGGTCAGCAACTGCATTTGTTCATCACTTGTACTATAGTTAATACTGTTAATATTCTTTTCCTTAGTCTTCCCATTAAACTGTCTTTATAACAACCCATGAGGTTTTTTCCATCCTTCTCCCCATCCCCTCGGGGTGAAGGGGTGAGCAAGTGGCTGCACAGTGCTCAGTTACCAGCTGGGGCTAAACCATGGCATTCATAGCTGAGTGAGCTGAGTTATATTGTATTAATAGATTAGTTACTCAAGAAATAACAGTTTGAACTGAAAGCGTGAATTACAATTAAATTTCATTAATACTTTCAATTCCCAAAAGAAAAAAAACTGGGAAACAGTTCAAGACAGCATAAGTATTTTCTATTTGTAACTTGACAGAAAATTTCATGTTAAAATGTGATTGTTACAGTTTCCTTAGCAAAGTGAAAACCACTCCAAAATGAACGTGCTGTTTCAGGGAATGAGCACCAATATTTTTGTTTCACAGTGAGAACTTTTTTCCTCTGTTTTGATCAACAAAAACAGTTATTCACAAAGGTCATATCAGGAAAGATATGCAGTGAAAGATACTGGAGATACTGCTGTGTTTTTCATTTCCTGGAAGTCTTGCAGAGCACATAATGGTTGACTTAGTTAATTACAGGAAAACAAGACATCTTACGGTTAAAACAGGGAATGAAACCATGAAGTCACCTCCTGTTTCACCTAGACTGCTTGTGACTGGTTGCTACCAGTGCTGCTTATTTTGTTAACTATAGATGTTGTAAGGAAAACTGATAGGAACTTAAACCTACAATAAATGTATGAGCTGAATTTTAAAAATTCTCTTTAACAAAACAGACTGCCACAACGGTATCAGATAGCTGAAGTGTCCTTCCTCAGTTTCCTGCTTCTGCAAAGACAGTGATATTGTCTCATTCCAGATAGTTGTTATGGAAATATTTTCAGACACATTCAGGAAGTTTGGAAAGATACTACAAGGATGAACACTGATGAGCCAGCAAGGAAATTAATCATTCTATTTCAGGAGCAGGTTTTCAATAGCTTGCAATAAATAATACTCAACCCCGCTGTGATTCCAAGGCAGTTTTTGAACCATAACTCTTCTCTGGGATAAAAAAGCAGGAGAAAAACAAAACCAAAAAAAACCCCCCTCCAAAACATAAAAAACCCAAAACCCTCTTTCATGAAGGTTTGGACTCTGAATCTGTATATTCCCAGTTCAGAAACGAGAACTGCATCAATAGTGTGGTCCGAAGGGCAGTCTGATAAATGCTTCTTGATGAAGCAGCAAAGGGACGTCTCAGGTAGCATGGAACTAGGTATATAACCAGTCATATTCATAGAATCACAGAATCACAGAATTGTTTAGGTGGGAAGGGACCTCAAAGTCCATCTAGTTCCAACACCCTGACATGGACAGGGACACCCTCCACTAACCCAGGTTGCCCAAAGTCCCATCCAACCTGGCCTTGAACCCTGCCAGCGATCCAGGGGCTGACAGTTTCTCTGGGCAGCCTGTGCCAGGGCCTCAGAACCATCACAGGGAAGGAGTTCTTCCTAATAGTCCATCTATACCTACCGTCTTTCAGCTTAAACCCATTCTCCTTGCCCTGTCACTCCCTGCCCTTGTAACCAGTCCCTCTCCATCTTTCCTGGACCCCTTTTAGATACTGGAGGGTGCTCTAAGGTCATTCCAGAGCCTTCTCTTCTCCAGGTCGAACAAGCCCAACTCTCTCAGCCTGTCTACACAACAGAGGTGCTCCAGCCCCTTGATCTACTCTGTGGGCTCCTCTGGGGCAGATCAAAGAGCTCAGCGAGATTAACGACCATTTACAGCAGAAGTTTACAGTGAATAGCAATCTTCTACTTCATTCTTCTAAGATGCTAGTTTCCTACCAACTTACAATGAGAGACTTCTCGAGTGAGAGTAGGTGCCTTTACTCTAGGGAAAACCCTGCAAGGGATGTACTTCTACGAATACATCCATATTGCTTTTGAACCTGAGCAAAATATCTGGCAATAAAATATGCCAAAGTGTCACTTCCTGACAAAACACTGAATTAAAAAGTACTACCACCTATTTGCTTCAAGGTGAGACCAACTCTTCTGAGAGCACAGGCAGAGGAACAAGATGTGTGTCCACAACACAGCTAACCTAGTCCTCTCTGATGTCTCAGGACATACTTGTCTTTACTGGCAAATCTTTAATCCCTGCTTAATCTTTTGATCATCTTCCATCCAGTAAGAACTTTTAGTACATTTGATTTTTTTTAATCCTTGAACTGACCAAAAAAGTTTCATTTTACCTGAAGGCCAAGTACATATACTCACATATTTTCAAAGAATGTATGACATACTTGTATGACTTGTATAACTTGTATCCTATGTCTCTGCATGTATGCAATGTCTCTGTGTAGACATTGCATTACTTCCCTCTCAGCTTCTCCAACAATGTCCTTTTAGACTTGATTAATACTATTATACCAAAAAAAAATTCAACAAACTAATGAACAACTCACTAAAAAGTCATCTGCATTTTTCAAATCAATTCCACATTAGAGATTCACAGAATCGTAGGGGTTGACAGGGACCTCCAGAGATCATCGGGTCCAACCCCCCTGCCAAAGCAGGGTCCCTAGGATAGGTCACACAGGTATATGTCCAGACAGGTCTTGAATATCTCCAGAGATGGAGACTCCACATACCCCTGGGCAGCCTGTCCCAGGGCTCTGTCACACTTACTGTGAAGAAGTTCTTCCACATACTGGTGCAGAACTTCCTGTGCTCCAGCTTAAAGCCATTGCCCCTTGTCCTGTCCCCACAGACCACTAAGAGGCTGGCCATTTCCCCCTGCCTCCCACACTACAGATATTTATAAACATTAATCAGATTACCATTGAGATCATTACATGACAGCTTAAAAGGCTTTACAGATGACAAAAACCAGTATGTAATCATCTATTACATCACAAGCCAAAGATGGCCAAAGTAAAAGCCATTCAGGCAACATTAATTCTTGTGTTTCCTTCTCCTTAGTGTTTACATGATTTTGCAAATGTCATATTCATTTAGCATTTTCTTTTGTGCACATGCTTTGTTTTTGATTTGGGATTTTTTTTTGCCTAGGCACACAAGATGTTGCAACTCAGTAGGAAAGGAGATGTATGAACTCAGACATTATAAAAGCTATAAAAATCTAAAGGACTCATTTAGGAAAGCGAGCAACAGGAAACACACCCTTTTTTCCAGGAACTGAACAAATTTAAAGTTTCCTCAGTTTCCAGACTTAGTTATTTCTGTAAGACTTAACTTTGGACTAATATTTAGAAATCATTAAAATAATCTCTAAAATGTACTATTATTGCATGGCTCACTGGGAATGAAGCACTCATCTGAGAACACATTTCTGAAGGAAAGCAAATTGAAGTGGAGACTAGCAACAGCCCAATGCTCAATGAATTTTAACATTCTTCAAGGTGGCATCATCTAACTAATTAAATTGATTACATTTGAGAACTCAAAAGGCCTAGAGATAAATTCTTAATCTGGAGTAGTCTTAAAGTCCTTGATTATTAATCTGCTAATTGTGTGTAGGCATTTGCTATTAACTTTAGCAGTTCAGAAAGAGAAAAGAAAACAACCTTTGACTATCGCTCAAAGCCGTTTTAAATAATAAAGTGAATTTCTAAAGTCTGATTCCCATTGCAGCCACTGAAAGAAAGTAATTGCATTTTGTATCAGAAGGCAAATTTAAAGCTGACAGAAGGATAGTTCAAATTATTCTCAGACTTCCAAATATTAGTTTTTTCCAGTTCCCATTCCTATGGGAAATATTATTCATCACGAGACTCATGTAGGAAGGAATCTATCCCCAGTGTGGCTGTGCTTCTCTTTACCATAGAAGAAAAACTGTTTAATGTTCTTAACCCTATTTACACCCAAGACTAAAGAAGTGCTACTATGACTGTACACTAAGCAAGCAGTGTTATCTGACTTAGACAAACAGGAGGAAGGTACTGAGAGGAAGAGAGCAGCTGGACTAGATCACCATTGTAGGTCCCTTCCAACTGAACTATGCTGTTCTCTTCTACACTGTGCTATTCTAAAGTATGAGAAGGAGCAGGATCTTGAACCTAGGTCATACTCATTAAAATGTTTTTACCTTATTGCACAATTTCTCTCTGTTTCCAAGGTGGAACTTTGGTTCAAGTAGACCTGGCACATCTCTTTACTCATGAGGAGGATTCTTTCATGGTTTTCCCACATCAAATACACGTATGGGAAAAGCTTGTTTTGGCTTCCCCTTTATTTTTCCTAGAGTACACTTCAGAAAGGTATGCCCTCAGTTCCTACACTGTTCAGCTCTTCCTTCCACACACCTCTTTCCCTACAGCTAAACCGTCATTAATGCTCATTGCTATATATTCCCTCCAGGTATAGCCCTTCTTCCTGATGGATGAAAAAAGGAAGGAGGAAATTTGATCCACTTTTATCACTATACAGACTCAAGTTAGATCTTCCAGGAAAAATCTGATGTAGAAAGAGGAATGTGAATATGTTTCTATATCTTGTGCAACTTCCCTTGTCCATGCAAATACCCAGACCTCAGACCTACAGCTCTTCCTGGGTGTGTTCCTTCCAAGGAATACGTAACACCTCTTCTTTGGTATGGCTGGCCAGAGACCCTTGCACCTCTCAGATATCCAGGGACTATTTCTGTCTGCTTTTCTAAACAAAAAGATGGATTTAAATTAATTGAATTAATGTTTACATGTACATCATTTCACTGAGGAGAATATTAAAAAACTCAAATATGGTTCCTTAGGAATTTGATGAAAGCAGCCAGCTATAGATAATTTATTTCACATCTGGTCCCATCCCCATGCCAAAATATGCAGCCCACTTATCCATCATCAGATATCAGCCAACCCAACTTATAAATATGCTGAATATTTAAACAGTTTAAGATCTGTTCTTACAATCTAAGGACATCATTAGAAAAGTTTTCATAGTTACTTAAATATTTTAAGAACAACTTTTGACAAGCTAAGTATGTTTTATAGTGGGGACACAGAAGAATGCACACTATGAGTTCCTGGTTCAAGGTAAAGAGGGGAAATGTACATATTTTCTTTGCATTCAATGCTCAACAAAATAGCACTTGAAATTACACGGCTATTTAAATGGAAGGGGATATGCTCTTGATCTCTAAATGAAGCAAGTGAACCCCATGCAAGCTCAAAACAAATACAGCAGCTAGTCACCAGCTCTTGGGCAACATTCTATGAAACATCAGTCAACAGGAGTACAAGAATTCTTAATATCTACTCTTAATTTTTCTTACCCTGACCAGAAGCAGATTTTTTTCAACCTGCCAGTCTTTTCAGAGTTAAATCAAAAGACTTCTGCTGACATCAAGCCTGGGAACTGTCTCTGAAGGAGAACAGTGGCAGCCACATGATTTAAATTTTATAAATTAGTTACCTCTGTAAGTAGTAATGAATGTTCAGCTGGAAGACAGTCCTACACAGTGAGAGAGAGATGTGCTAGATGATTAAGCTGAACAGCTAGTAGAGTAAATGTGTCAGGTAAATCAGCAGGTAAAATTCCTGAGCTAAAGTTCCTCGGTTAATTGTTGTTTTGCTTTCTAAACCCAGTTTTCACTGAGGCCAAGTGAGGTTAGTGAAGGCTTCAGTGACTGGTTGAGAATTAAGCAACTCCACTATTTCTGAAGCAGATGAATGTGCAGGACTACAGAAGGAAACAATGAACCTTGCAGGAAAAAATATCTTCTACGATCTACTCTGTAGTTAACCAACATTAGTGGCCTACAAGCCATATGACGAGCCTATATGTTCATCAACTTTAGATCACTTTACTAGTTTAATCTGTCATGTGACTGGGGTTCTACAAAAAAAAAATAAATCTTAAGATCACACCAGAAAGTCAGAAACCAAATAAAAAGCCTATCATCCAGAAAAAGTTAAGTAAGTTATGCATACTCCAGCAAATGCAAGTGTAAAAGATAGGTCTGTGTTTACCTACTTCACACTATGTTTCCTGAGCCTTTGCTGAACTCCATACTGTACAATCTACACAAACAGCTGAAGGGGGAAAAAATGCTGAACATTTACATCAAAAGTGAAAGACCCAGATCCAGACTCATTGCTGTTTTAACCTTTTTAATGTGAATTATTTTCTTCTGCAGTTTGTAAAGAGTCTGTAGGGATCCAGAGGGTATAAACCTACAACAGAAAGTCTGGAATACCTTAGCACAGTGTCTTGAAAATTCTGCCCTTGTAAACTGGAAAACCCAGACACAAACCAAATATGCATAAATAAAATTGCCTACAAAAGTATGTTCATAGATTTTATAGGTATTGGTAGATCATAGACTCCACGGGTCCAAAATGCCCCTTTTTGCTACGTTAAACATGACATATTAAAAAAGAATAACATGTTTTTTGTTATATCTTTAGTATCTATTATAGCACATTCTTTAATACATGTGTATAGTATATTATAATAAATGAATTCTGTATATTGTCTATATAGTGTATCCAGTTTGAGTGTATTAGAATCACAGAATCACCTGGGCCTACTTCTCCAGCCTATTCAGGTCCCTCTGGATGGTAACCCATCCCACCAGCACATTAACCTCACCACTCAGCTTGGTGTCATCAGCAAGCTTGCTGAAGGTGCATTCAACCTCACTGTCATTGATGAGGATATTAAATAATACCAGTCCCAGTATGCACCCCTGAGTAAAACCACTTGTCACAGATTTCCATCTGGACATTAAGCCATGGACGACTACCCTCCAGATGTGACCATCCAACCAATTCTTTATCTACTGAACAGTCCACTCATCAAATCCATATCTCTCCAGCTCTCACCAGGTCCAATGGACTTGTGTATGTTCAGGTTCCTCAGATTGTCACAAACCTTATCTTCACTTACAGTGGCAGGGACTCTCTCCCTGGTGCCCATCTTGCAGACCATTAACTTGAGAGCAGTGAGGAGAAGGGTCGCCACTGAAGACCAAGGTAACAAAGTTGTTGGGAACATCAGTGTTTTCCTCATCTGTTGTGAACAGTTCACCATTGTTCCTCATCATGGGGAGGGGGGGTACACTTTCTTTAATATTCCTTTATATACCTGTAGAAGCCCTTCTAGTTTTCTTGGCATCCCTTGCCAAGTTCAGCTCCAACCATGCCTTGGCATTCCTGACCTCGTCCCTACACAACTGGGCAACATCCCTGAACTCTTCCCAGCACACCTGTCCCCTCTTCCACTGCCTGTGCAGTTCCATCCTGCCTTTTAGTTTGACCAGCAGGTTTTGACTCAGCTCTTGCCTTCCTCACCTCACTTCTTACACCTGGGGATCAAGAGCTCTTGAACTCTGTTGAAAGCATCCTTAAAGATCTGTGATCTCAGTTCTGTCCCTTTTTCCTTGAGGGACATTTCCCAGGGGGTTCTACTGACTAACTTCTTGAAGAGCTCTGGAAGCCACCTTTCCTGAAATTCCCTGTCCTGACTACACTTCTCGTTTGATTCATATGCCTCAGCACCAGTGAGTGATCACGGCAGCCCAGGCTGTCTCCAATCTTGGCATCCCTGATGAGCTCACTTGCTCTGGTGACCACCAAGTCCGATATCACTTCCCCTTGAGTAGTCCTGTCTATTTCCTTTGTCAGGAATCATAGAATCACAGAATGGTATGAGTTGGAAGGGACGCCAAGGATCACAGAGCTCCACCCCCCCTGACACAGGCAGGGCCACCAACCTCAGGCCTGGATCTACACTAGGTTGCCCAGGGCCATATCCAACCTGGCCTTGAACACTTCCAGGGACAGGGCATCCACCACCTCTCTGGGCAGCCTCTTCCAGCACCTCACGACTCTTTCTGTAAAAAACTTCCCCCTAATATCTAATCTAAACCTTCCTTCCTTTAGTTTTAATCCATTCCCCCTTGTCCTGTCATTATCTATCCTTTTAAAAAGTTGAATCCCCTCCTGCTTATAAGCTCCCTTCAGGTACTGGAAGGCTGCAATGAGGTCCCCCTGCAGCCTTCTCTTCTCCAGACTGAACAAGCCCAGCTCCCTCAGCCTCTCTTGGTAGGGCAGGTGCTCCAGCCCTCTAATCATCTTCATGGCTCCTCTGAACCCTCTCCAACAGTTCCACATCCTTCTTGTACTGGGGGCCCCAGATCTGGACAGAGGACTCCAGATGGGGCCTCACGAGGGCAGAGTAGAGAGGGACAATCACCTCCCTGTCCCTGCTGGCCACCCCTCTTCTAATGGAGCCCAGGATACCATTAGCCTTGCAAGCTGCAAGAGCACACTGCTGGAAGTTGTACTCAAGGCACTCCAGGAGTCTCTTGTTTTGCTACAGCTTGCCATGCTACTTTTCCAACAGATGTCAGGGTGGTTGAAATCCCCCAACACGATGAGGGCCTGGGAGCTTGATGCCTCTTGGAGCTGGAGCAAGAAGGCTTCATTGATAGGCTTCCCTTGATCAGGGGCCTGTAGTAGACACCAACCACAAGGCTCCCTTTGTTGTCATGATCCCTAAATCCTAACCCTACCCATAAGCTTGCAACCTGCTCATAACTGTTCTTTAGGGATATCTCTTCACACTCTATCCACTTCTTAACACAGAGGGCAACCCCTCCACACCTCCTTCCTCTTCTGTCCTTTCTGAACAGTTTGTAGCCATCGCCAGCCACATGCCAGTCATGGGATTATCCCACCAAGTTTCAGTAAAGGCCACTCTATGTTGTAGCTTTGTAGTAGCATGGTGGCTTCCAGCTCCTTCTGTTTGTTGCCCATGATGTGTTCATTCATGTAGAGGCACTTCAGCAGGGCCAGTGGCTGTACCACCTTCTTAGCGTGACACCCCTTACTTCCCCCCAGGGTATTCCATGGAAACGCTTTCTACTACATCAAAAGCCTCTAGATTGTCTCTGTAAAACTTAGAGTGTGATGCAGTGCCCACTGCATGCCTCAGGGCAACAGGTTGGGGGCCCTTTCTATCACTCCATCCCTCCAACTGCCGCTTATCACAGACAGTCCTGATATTGTTATCCCACTCCCCCTTCACACCGAGTTTAAAGCCCTGTCAATCAGCCCCACAATCTTTTTGGCAAAGACCCTCTTCCCCCTTTGAGAAAGGTGTCCCCCATTAGACACCAGCATACCTGGTGCCATACAGGTCATCCCACTAACGAAAACCATTATTAAACCACACAGTGTATTTTTTTTTCTTACACACATACAAACTCTGTGTTTGTGCTCCAAGCTGCCACATATCACTCCTTTGCAATTCAAAGAGCCCAGCAAGTGTGTCCCCATGGCGCTCTTCCTGAGCTCTCCAAGCTTTAATAGCTCAAGCACTGCAACTACCCAATCTCTGCCTCACTTTTCCTTTCACTAAATGATGCGTGTGTCAGTGCAGGATAGGCAGGTAAAGATATGCAAGTCAAAAACGTGTTTTCTTCTCTTGTGGGTTTTTTTTCGCAGGGGTAGCCATGAGGGGGGTGTAATGTTTCATTGTACAAATCATTATTATTCCTTTGTTCCTTTTATGAGGCTTCACACTTAGATGGTTGTTGTGCGTTTTCAGACAGGGCTTCCATTCTTCCAGCAGTGCTCTCTTCCACGTACATACACAACAGCTGTACAGATTATCTTCTTCAACAGTAACAACACTTTCTGACAGAGAGGATGTGACAGGACAAGTTCTCTTTCCAATGGGGTAAATGAGAACATTTGGTGAAGCGCAGGAATGCCACACAAATGCTAATACAAATGTGGTATTTTAAAAAGAATCAGGAACACCCATCATTTTATGGGTATTTTGCCATTTCCATTAATCCTCTTAGCTGATAAAAAGGGGTTTTTTTCTTTTTAATTTAAAGCTGCTAGATTATAGATTAAATACTATTTCCACGTATACTGTGAAACGCTATCACTACTATTGATTTATCTTGAACTTTTAGGCCCTATGAAGCAATAAAAGGTGTGAGAGATTACTTAGATTAGGGTATGCACCGAAACCAGACAAATTTTCCTGACATTTGAAGCTCTTACATGTCAAGTATACTAAGGATTAGTTCTAAAGTGAGAAGTCAATCCACAAAGGTTTTAAACAAAATTGTTTCAATAACCATATTCCATAGGCACTTGAATTGTTAAAAGTTTGCATGCTGCCATAATGGACAGTACAATTAGGAAGACAAGGAATAACAGAAGAAATGCAACTAGGAAGAGAAAAAAAGGCTTACATGAAATTTGACAACATACTGCAAGTATGTCTGGTGAAGACATAAGGAGTATGCATGGAAAAAAAAGATTAATCAAATGAGATGAATATTCCCAATGAGTGGTTGAGAATGCTATGCAGAATCTAGTTGCAGTAACACCTATGCTAAACAAGAATTTTTTAAACAGACAGAGCTGTTGATAAAATAGAACTGAACCTTACAATTCTTTCATTGATCAAAAAGACGACTCGATCCTAAGAAGTACACAGGTGAGCATCTGACACTTCCCCTAAGTAATTTTTCAAAGTCATGTGTTTTATTGTGCTCACAACCACCTTCAACATTAATTCCATTATCCTTTCACTTGGGAAAAGAATGCTATTGTTCTCTTTCCTCCTCTCCACCCATGACTTTTCTTCTCTAAACAACAAACTAATAGCTAAAGCTAAAAATAAAAGCAAGCCAAAGATTAGAAAGATAATCTATTATATCACTGTCTTGAACATGCCTTTGAAACAACTTCTAAAAAATGTTTTGTTATGTTAATACATTTTGTATTGATACCACTCCCTACTGAAATGTAGATGACAATAGCATTTATGAGCATGTTTGAACTGCTCTTCCTTTTTTCCTACAAGTTCTGAGGCTTACACCAGAACTGCACAGGACACGTAGAGGCACAACCGTATATTATGGATACTGCCTCTTCCAGAACAACCAGCAGCCCTTGGTTTTGCCTTGCACACTCCACCTATCACAGGTATGCCGACTTCCATGACAACAGACATCCCAACCATGCCTTCCACCTTAATTAAAGTGCCATTTTTCTGGATTCAAACATGATGCAGTGAGATTGTAATGAGTCTAATGCATGTCTAAACTCATCATCTTCACAAAAGACCCAGAAATACATCGTTATCTTAACAGGTCAACTATATCCTTGTTCTCCATGTGATTTAATTGTAACTGCTTCTCTTTAAGCAACATACCGGGGGAGTTACATTCACCGACTCAGTGCTAGCAGTGCCTCATGTCAGCATCATTAGCAAAGGAAATGTAAGGTGAATATGGACTTCATGTGGATAATGAGCACACTGAAAAAAGTAACTCTGGCGAAGAGCGGCACTGCTTCTGATATGTGTCATTGAATAGGTTTTTTTAGTATTTCTATTAACAATCTTGCTGGTCATAGAAAGCTGGGGAACATCATCAATACTTTGCCAGACTGGTATAGCAGAGGAGTAATTGGATCAACTCAAGGAATACAATAATGCAGATGCAATAGCATTTACTGGAACAACATGCCAGTTCTCAAATCTAGGGATTAGCAGGTCCCATGATCCATACTGTTCTCACACCATGAAAAAGGCAGGTGGCACACTAAGGATGTATTAGATGAGGCTTTTTTTGGTAGAGATGCAACACTTGAGTATAATTCCATCAGATCTTGGTGAGCTCTCCTCTGGATCATTATATACAGCCATCATCAGTAAAAACAAAGTGGACAGAGGAGTAGAGAGCTTACCACACATGCGGAAGTCAGGAGAACAGTTTCGGCAAACCAGCACTGAGACTTTAGCACATCCCTGTTAATTGAGAAACTGTTCTTTCCTGATGCTTTCCCTACCTGTTTAAAGCATCAGTACTGACACAAATACCTATGACCATAAAATATTCATACACAAAAGTCAGAACATTGCAAAAGCTGTCTACATATTATTGCAATGACATTACTGACATTACTAATATCAGCCTTACAAGCTGCTAGATTACCAGTCAGAACACATTTTAACCAAATCAGGTGAAGAAAGGACTTCCGTTCTCTTATGTCAGATACAGCAAATGAAATATAATTTGAGTCCAATGCACACTGACAAAGGAGCACATCTACATCAAAGTACCAGAGCTGGTAAGTCCTGATCTGGAACTAAACACTTTAAACTTGTACTTACTATATGTTCAAAATTATGGTCCAGTGTTTTAGAGCACACTTACACTATGAGCAAAAGACTTCAAAAGCCCAACTCCCAAGCATTTTTATTGATGTCATGAAGAAATTACTTAATCAGGAGATGTAGTGAGGAATACATCCAATGCAGGTACTATAGCCTTCATTTTACAGCACAGAGAAGCTGAAGTTACTCTACTCGAGGTATCTACAACAGTATGTCATATTCAGTCTGCACATCCAATGAACAGCCTAATGAAATGCATATACCTTTTGTTTTACCTTCCCAGACTTCTCTAAGCCAGCTGATTTTGATCAAGGGCACACAGTTACATCTCTTGGCACACGAACTCTAAGTCATAGTACGGACACCAGACCTAATCAACTCTTTCCAGTTGCATGGGAGAAGAGACTCAGGCATGTGTGCTACTTAAGCTTCACAAACCTTTCAATTTAAGGATTGATGACAAAGCAACTCAGATCAAAGCATAAATTCTGGCTCCCAGAATATTTTCACTCATTCCAAACAAAATGACAGAATGCTGTCAGCACAGAAATGACTTTTAAAAGACCTTCTCTGAAGCTTGACCATAAGGCTACTATTGAATGCAGTGGTCAAAATAGATAGCAATTTCCATAACTTCCCTCCAAAACCACTAAAATAGATGCAACTGCCATACCAAGTCAATTATTGCTACCTGGACTAGTATAGATGACCTATACAATAATAATTAGAGGGGTTACACTTCCAAAAATGACACCTTGTATGTTGGTCACTTAGCATTTCTAAAACAATACTTCTGCTTCAGACATATGAACAGGAGTAACTAAAACTCACTTAAGTGACTTGCATCATAAAACCCATAAATCCCATGTGTTTAAAAGTGGAAAATTTTACTGGCCATTTACTTTATTCACTTCACGTAGTCCCACATGTGACCAGAGAATGGTGAGAAAGACACACTCAGACTATTAAATTCCTCTCATTTTTTGACATATCTGCCCTCAGGTGACCAAGACTATTAGTTTAATGAAGGGGAAAGAATAAGACAATGAGTCCCATATATTCACAGAGACAGAAATCGTTGCTCCACTACAAAGAATTAAGTAATTCAAAAATGTATTTATCAGACAAGTATTTTTTTCCCCTAAATGAAGAAACCAATCTGCAATGACAGTTAAGATTATATTTTTCAGAACTTTTTTCCCCATAAACATGGCTGTAAGCAAGAAAAAAGAAGTACTAGTTACTAATTGGACAATGCAAACAAACAAGAAAAATGTAATGTCACACAGAAATAGATGGTGCCATTTAGGTATTCTGTATTCTTCTAAGTACAGAACACCTAGCAAAACACTATAGGAATTAACAAAAAATACTTAGCTGTTCAATAACATGACAAGCATCTCTGATTCTTGCACAGATGAAACAGCCTGGTGATCTTTTTATGACAATCCCTCCCTCCTGCTGGTTCACGGCTTATAAGTACTTGGCAAAGGGCAGCTTTCAAATTTCCTCCCTGGATGCTATTCCAGCTCCTTCTGTCCCAGTAAACACCCTTTGCATTTCATTACCAAACTAAGGATGTGTGTGTTTCTGTGATGAAAAAGGAAAGGAAAAGGAACCAGGGAACGAGGTGAAGGGACAAGAAAGCAGAAAGTACAGAACAGAAAACCCTGGCATTGTTCTGTGCCTTGCAGCACAGCCCTGAGCTAAGAGTAATACTGGGATGAATTTTCAGACGACACAACCCTGCATAAGACAGTGTCCTCTGCATTGACCCACTGCTCCAGGGAAATGCAATTTGCCTTTTGCACAAGCAGTGCTGAGCACCATGAGCCATGGCTCCAGCAGCTCTGCACCAGTGCAGCACAGGGGCTATGCAGGTCCAGACTCTTGGCTCTGCGCTTGTGGCGTATGTTGGGCTGTGACAAAATCAGTTTTCCAACTCAACTCATGTAATGCAGAGCCTTACCCACTCCAGTGTCCATTTGTGCACACATCCCTTGATCAAAACCCAAACAAGTCACCAACAGACTGAGTGAAACCTGCCTGCCTCTGAAGCTTTCCTGCGTGTGCTGTGACATGGCAGCTTTGTTTTAAGTCATGACCTGCTCCACACTATTTGCAGACATGATGGATCCTACAGCACTATGACAATCTTCCATACCACTGGTTGATTTAACAGGCAAGGGGCACATGAGCAAAGAGAATGCCCAATTTAGTCAAATATTTGCCTGGGTGTTACAAGACAATGCTAGTAGTTGCATGCAGTTAAGAGACAGCAAACACTATTTATAACTTCCCACTTATTTTCCTGGTTTTGTTGGGCTTTGTTGGTTTTTTTTTTAATCACATGCAAAACCCATGTGTGCCACAGAGATGAAAAACTAGAGTCTGTGCTGCCCACGGCTGCTCAGGTAGATCTGAAAGCAACAGAATCCACATCAGCCCTGAAAGCACTAAGGACACAGTTGTGTGCTCTGTGTGTTGGCACGGTGCTACTTTTTGACTGCAGGTGTACCACTCCATAGCATCATGCTACAGCATGCACAGGTGCCAGCTTGCAGTGGAGCAGCCAGCCCTCACCAACTTGGACTGAAATTTCCTACCAACCATTCCATAGGTCAATCTTTTCTGTGCAGGCTTTTGATAAAGTCTTTCAAGAGAAGGGTTTTGACTTTGGTTGGCTCCCTTAGCACTTATACATGCCTACACTTATACATGCTTGAGTCCATCAATTTCAAAGCCACCCAGTTCTTCTCCATTGGCTGCACAAGAAGCAGGGAACTGCACAAGGCAGAAGAATTTTTAGTAGCAAGTAATTTAACATGTATAAGATCCAAGAGTTTTTCAAAGTTAGACCCCAAATGATGTCAAAGTTAGACCCCAAATGACGTCAAGGACAAGAAGAAATATTTCTATATGCACATTAGTTTAAAAGGAAGACAATGGAAAATGTGGGCCCCCTCTGACCTGGTTATCCAGGATATGGAGAAGGCTGAGGTAGTCAACAATTTTTTTGTCTCAGTTTTCACCAGCAAGGTGGGAAGTGGCATGTATTGCTCTGGGGAATGAGTAGTACGAGTAAGTTTACTAGTCATGAACACTTCCTCCCTGGCAGTGTTCAAGGCCAGGTTGGATGTGGCCTTGAGCAGCCTGGTCTAGTGAGAGGTGTCCCTGTCCACGGCAGGGGGTTGGAACTTGATGATCTTTAAGGTCCCTTCCAGCCCAAACCATTCTGTGAAATGCATCTTTGTCATGGCAAATGCTTTACAAACAGAAAACAAAAAATATTCCCATATGCAAACAGTTAAAGAGTCCAGGATACGATTCTCATTCAGGCAATGGATATCGTCATAAATTACCCTGGTTTGAATCCTTCAATTCAAATGTGGAATGTCCCAAAAATGTAACCAGCATTTCACTAGAATCAACTATTATTAAGGTAGGTGTTCATTTTCATAAGCAGTGGACAACAGAAATGCCATTAGTCTTCCTAAAAAGCTACAAAATCTGTGTAACCTTGAGCCCCATCTGCTGGTACCTGACCTATTAACAGATAGGAGGGCATTCCCTGTACTGCAGAGAAGACTACCAACGGTCTTACATATGAACCTACCTACACACTTGCAGGTGTGGGTTTGTTTCTATAGCAGATTAGATTCATCCTCAAATACATGTCTGTAACACACAGCTCCAATTAATTCTGGATAAGGCTAAAAACACCCATCACGCGCGTTTTAAGGACTTGACTTACCCTTTACGTGCCTAAGATGACATTATGATTGGCTATACCATCAAGTTCTCTTTTCCCTTTAACTTCTCTATCCCAGCTTTATCATTCTGATAATTCTCCTGTCCTTCGGCTTTTCTGCTGGAATAGTCTCTGGCTGACATCGTGCCAGATGATTTAAATCCTCTTGTGGCAATACTCGTGAAAGACAACACATCGCTCCCATTTCAGATAGCCACATCAATGCTAAACATGGAAGACTGTCAAGTTAAATAAGCTGCTGCTGAAGTGCAGCCAAAAATCCAGCTTCCACTGAAAAAAAATAACAGCAAAGGGAACACTAAAACAATTGGGTGTTTGTTCCCAAGCCTGAGGAGCAATGTATACATTTATCTTTAGGATTAAATAAGCTTATATGTTAGTGATTTTCGTTAGGTTTATTACTTGATGAAATACCTGAAATACTTCCACAATCATGAAGACTTCTGGAGACACCATAACACCTCTGATACTAGCCACGGTATTCAGGAAATACCCAATTCTTATGGTGCCTCTAATATAAGTTCCTTTTCTAATATAAGTTTCTTTGCTCCCTACCTTTTACAAAGAGCAACAACTTTATCTTTTTGTAAGAAAATATACACTATATGTATTAATTTTCTTTCTGATGGTAGTTATAGAAGTCTAGAAATTAATTTGTTTCAAGAATTTCTTCCATTATATTATTCAGAGGTTTTAATTGCAAATTTTAAGCTGACTCACTATATACATCTCATTATTTTTAAACAAAAAATGAATGCAATTCTACTGCATAAAATGACTATTTCTGTTTAATAGAAGCCTGTAATCAGCATGATTTACTTTCTCACTCCTAAAAACTTCAGTAGTTATGAAGTTAATGAACAAAATGGGAAATGGCTTAAAAATAACTTTAACATCGCTGAAATCAGTGGAGTGTATTTAAAACCTCTGATTGTGAAGGACATTTGAAACCTGTTAGTCTTGGTGATCAAGAAACATTTCCTTCATGTACTAGTCTTGAAGCTGTCCTATGTGACTAGCAATGTGATGTTTTTTATTAGATTTCCTAACTTTTGTGATAGGAGGGCTGGTGGGGGGAAACACCACCAGAAACTCTAAAAGAAACAGGAGAAAGTGCCTTCTTTTGGATTCATCAAATCCAACACTTCTCTCTCTCCTTCATTTAAATGCATGTTTTCAATAATTTTAGTGAAATTCCTATCAATGAAATCCTAATTCTTCCCATATCAAACCCACCACAACACAGTATCATTGCCAAGGGTGGAGGAGCAAACAAACCACAAAAAAAAAGAAACCCCAAAAACCCCCCCGTCAAAGCACAACCAGAGTCCTACAGAGAAGTGAAGAGACTTTCTGCTTGGATTGAGAAGAGATGCAGGATGACTTCATAGTATCATCATCCTCATGTGCATGCTGGCTTTATTATAGCATTGCTTGATGTTCCACAGTTATTCAACCTATTTCCCATACTGTTTTGTAAGGTTACATTAGATTATCTGAACACAGGATTTAGGGGTTTTTTTTCTCTTTTTTTCTTGTCCATGAGCTAGACAGATGCTCACAAACAGCAGTGTGTAAATGGCTATGGGAAGCAAACACTAGCAAAACACTACTTTACTGCATATATTGCTCATTACTCATGCAGCAAGCGAAACTTTGTGCAATTCATGCCCATAAAAGAAAAACAAGGAAAGGAGCAGCAGATGCTTTAAGGTGATGTTCTCTGTCAAAAACCTGAGGCCAAACTCTCAGCTGGTGGAAGAGGAAGCTACTCCATAACTGCCTGAGAACCAGGCTCTGGCTTTCAACCAGAAGCAAGCCGGGCTTCTTCTGAAAACAGCAACTGCTGACAAAAGGCTATGGACACAAAAGCATCAAGAACCTTCAGTTGCTTTTACCTCATTTCCCCTGAGGCTCTGCTATCAGCATTTCTACAAAGAGGTTCGGCCATTTTATTTTCTCAGTAAGACTGAAGAAAAACATTAACCTGTGCAGAGATGTAGTTTCCATTCAATTTTTACTCTGAGAGTAAATGAAGTAAATAATGTCCACTTAAAATCTTTTTACAGTCTGCCATTTCCAAAGTCTCAGGGGATAATAAAGACTGCTACGTTTCAGACAGGTCTGCTCATCACCTTTCTCCAAAAAGACAGGTAGAAGATCAGAGATGCTTTAATCTGGTTTATTTATACCTGTAGTTTAAGACCAGTTACTTGTATATGTAAAAGGAAATAAAATATAATTTCACCTGTTTCAAGAATTGTGCTAATTAATGTGCAGTTCTTTGAACATGCTATCTCTTCCTTAGTTTGTGCAGACAGGGGGACATAATGTAGAAATAATGCTCCATTATTTTTAAGTGTTAATACAGCTGTGTTAATACTTCTTAAAAATAAGACACCTAGAATATGTTGAAAGTGGGAGCTAGAGAAAAACATGGACAGCTCCTCATCTTCCCTTGGTAGCACACATACTCTACACACAGAGCAAGAATAGAAGCCCAGCTCCCACATCAAATTAACTCACAAGTCAGGCTTTCTACTTGACAATTCTGACTCTGCACTTACAAAATTCATTGAGATCTCTTTTCACAAAAAATGCTCTTAAATGGTCTCAACAGCCATTAAGTACTTTGCTTCTTTCATGTTCCAAAGAAACAGTGCGGGGTTTTTTGAGGGGTTTGTGGGGTTTTTGTATTGGTGGGTTTGTTTTTGGGGTTTTCGGGGTTTTTTTGGCGTATGTGCCTGTGGTTGGGTTCTTGTTTTGTTTGTTTTGTTTTCTTGTTTTGTTTTGTTCTTTCCTGAGGGAAAAGGGAGTTTTGCAAGTATATTAGCTAAAAACACACAAGTTTTACTGATGTGGACCGATGACCTCCATTTAGCTTAAGGCAGCAGACCAATGCCTCAAACAACCAAGATCTGCTGCTCATCACAACTTACTCCAGAGATGCACTACTCCTTCTGCCGGACAATTTGGGCCTGGCTAATGGTGCCTATCATAAAATCACATTTCTCTGTCTTTCTCTCATGAAACATGCTGTAGTACCCAATGAGTTCATCGAATCATCACACATGGTCATCTAAAAGAGTTGTGGATCTTGCCAAAGGTAAATCATTTTCTAAGTCAATTGAATCATCCATGAGACTACTTTCTGACAGCTGATGATACTGGTATGATCTGCGTGCAATGATTATCCAGCCTTTCTGTTCTGTGTAACTTATTATTTGCATTGATAATGCCTAAAAATAAAAATCATACAATCATAGAATGATCTGGGTTGGAAGGGACCCCAAGGATCATACAGTTCCAACCTCCCTGCCACAGGCAGGGCCACCAACCTCCAGGCATGAATCTACACAAGGTTGCCCAGACATCATCTCCCCCTTGTTTTCCAAATGACTTTGGACTTAAACTTTGACCTTCATGAACTAAATCTGAAACAACCTCTCAGTTGACTATGACTTGTCCCAAGACTACAGTCCCCTAATTACCCAGTTTGGGCTGAAGCAACCAAACCAAGGCATCTGGAGTTCCCATCCCTGGAAACCTGTGCAAAGAAAGAGGCTGTGGTAGCATTAAGGATAAAGGGATCTCAGAGAACAGCCCAGTACAGAGAAATGCGTGTACACGCAGTTGGGTCTGGGAGCTTAACGTCCCCCACACTTCTCACTTTAGAGAAGAGACTCTCCTACATACCCTTTGCTTTTGCATAAAAACATACACCAGAGTTTAAGACTGGAATTAATTTGGTTTATTCTCCAAAGTTTTTACCACAGATTCATCGCCTCTTGTTCAAGCTTCTCAAGTAGCATGACCTCAGTGCAGATTTTTGCAGACTCTCCTACCAAATGCTGCCAACTACAATCAGCTGGACACATTCAACTAGATGATTTTAAAACTTTGCTAGGGATAAGTTTTCCCTTCTCAGTACTAACTCCATGTATATGCACCCCACAGGCAGACAGAAGAGCTTTTCCTAATGTGTGCTGCAATTTCTGGGCAGAAAGAAAGATTTAAATAAAGAAGAACAAAGATTTGAGACTTAATCTGCAGCTTCCTTAAGAAGCAAGTAAACGACTCCCTCAAAGTCCTCAGTGACCTTGATTTCTTGCCAGTATATGAAGGATCTTGAATTACAAGAGCTTATAGGGTACAAAAATACCACAATACTGACCACTATTACTTAGCTTGCCACTTGGTTCCAAAAGGGTTGAGAGTGAGGAGCGATGCTGGCTGTCAGTCCGCCAATTTTTCATTAATTACACCCCTAAGACACAGCCCTTCCTATCCACTGGCACAGCTAATCATCCCAAGTTCTCATCAGCCTGAGTTTGTATTAATTTGTTGTCTCTCACTCCTGCTTTCAGAAATGGAACAGTGACTTTCCAAATGCTGCTCAGTAGCATTACACATGCCTTCTGCTTTAACCAGATCATTACTGTCCTTTCATTCCTCCATTTTCTCACCCTTTCCTAGCACGTCCAACATGTCACTGCTCTGTATTTTCAAAGCTCTTTGAAAGGATATCTCTTTAATGTATCATCTCCTACTCAGTAACAAGAAGTCCAGCTGAACCTTCCATGTGTTTGAAAATTCATCACCAAAGCACCCTGTGTTTCATTCTCTCCCACATCACCCTTTAGCTTTGGAAAGATATTTTTGAGAAGACCAACAAAGCTGCCTTTCATCTTCTCTAAACCAATCCTTAGAACTCCCCTTGTCATACCATACCGCTGACCTTTAGTTATATCAGGGGATGACGAGCTCTGTAGCCACTTTGTCCATCACAGCCTCATAATTCATTAGGCTCTGTCTGTGTTCTTACCCTGAGGCTGCAAGGTTTGGGGATTCATTTTCTCCTATGGTTGGCTACATACAAAGCTGTGGTGCCGGCCACCATGTCCCTAGACACTGTGGGAACAGAACCAGACAGATTTACTTAACCATGGTCTTCAAGGACTTGCTGTGAAACTTTTTGCCAAGCCACTGCTTCTGCTGCAATTCAATACACTTTTTAGGAAAAAAGAGAGATTTACTACTTGCCCAAAATGTCACCCTCAATAATGTTCAAAGCAATTTCATCCTCTAGATCAGAAATTATAGGAGCAGCAACAGGATACTTGCACAACTGGATGTTAAGACAGCAGATCAAAACCAGCCACCTTATCCTTGCAGCCAAATGCACTAAGTAGGAGTAGCAGGAATCAGTAACTGTCCTGATGCATCTACATACCCTGCACACATTACACCACCAGTGCCCTATCAGCAGCACCGTTCCTATTTCAGGATGCTAGCAAGAAAAAAAAAAAGGAAGTTAAACTAAAAGCATGCCCTTAATTAGGGGCTCTCACACTGTGGTACATCTGGCTGGGAGAGAACACTTGGGTAAGCATTAGGGGAAAATACAGGAAGGTTAATCACAGAATCATAGGAGTTGGAAGGGACCTCTAAAGATCATGAAATCCAACCCCCCTGCCAAAGCAGGGTCCCTAGGACAGGTCACACAGGTATGTGTCCAGACAGGTCTTGACTATCTCCAGAGATGGAGACTCCACACCCACCTGGGCAGCCTGTCCCAGGGCTCTGTCACCCTCACTGGGGAAAAGTTCTTCCACATGTTGGTGTGGAACTTCCTGTGCTCCAACTTGAAGCCATTGCCCCTTGTCCTGTCCCCACAGACACTGAAAAGAAGCTGGCCCGTTCCCCTTGTGTCCCACAGTTGAGATATTTATAAACATTGATCAGATCCTCTCTCAGTCTTCTTTTCTCGAGGCTGAACAGCCCCAGTTTATTCAGCCTTTCCTCATACAGGAGATGTTCCAGGCCCTTCATCATCTTTGTAGCCCTTCTCTGGACTCTCTCCAGGAGATCCCTGTCTTTTTTATCCCAGGGAGCCCAGCACTGGACACAATACTCCAGGTGGGGCCTGACCAGAGTAGAGGGGGAGGATCACCTCCTTAGACCTGCTGGCAACGCTCTTTTTGATGAAAAGTTAACCCTGAATATAATCCCCGTTTGACGACTTCTGTGGTAGAGCGAAATGTTTACACCTCAGAATGCATCTTCCAGAATCCTCAGCGTTGCGAGATTTTGCCTTTTTTATTCTAAATTCTCTTGAGCACTCTTGGTTCATAATGAAGGCAATCAAAGGCAATGAAAACTGCCCAGCTTATTCGCGCAACACGTCTTTATTTTCCGTGCAAAAGAAACATTTCAGGCTGAACCAAGAGAAACACAACTCATGATCAGTGGTCATCAATCAAGACAATTTAGTTTATGCACATTTTTATTTGTCTTCTCGTGCTGATTGCCATATATGGATCAGCTATGTTTACACAGTTTTTATTAATAAACTAGTGCAGGGTACATTCGTTTTACTGGCTAATTTGCTTGAAAATAATTTCTTGAGGCAGAGCCCAGTGGTCTGAAGCGCCTATGGTTTTTGTGAAAAATAAAACTGCACTTTCCATTAGTTTTAAAGATCAGTTGCTTTATTATATAAAATATCTAATTTCTTACCTCAGCCAAGAAACAGGGAGGTTTTAAATTAGATAATTAATTATTAGAAAATGTCTGTTCTTCCCCCAGAGTGTAACCAAAATGAATCACCAATTCAGTTCATTTTAATTTCTTCCCTTAACACTCATATCAGCAGAGTTGTTAAACTCTTTGCATGATCACTGAATCTTAAATCTATAAATCTCATCATCTTAGCAGGAGGTTTTCATCTGAGATCTCTTGTGCAAAATCCAGATTGCGTTTTAAAATGCAGACTCATAACTTCATTCCAATATGCTTGAAAGCTGTGGTTTTCTGTCACAATCTGGAAATTGGACATTTCTATTATTACCGTCTCAAGGAGGGAAATGTTCAAGAAGAATCTCTACATACTGCTACCCTTTTTTTGTTCCCGTTTGTATTTCATAAACAAACATAAAAGTAAGTTAATAATGGAAGTAAATCTTTGTTTTTGGGTTCTTATTGCCAGCCCACACAACTGAAGACTATAAAGTGAAAACTGCAAAACAAACCAAAAGACCTTAACATTGAAAATTGCAGCTTGTTTAATGTTGCTTAGTCTACTTTATTAATGATAAGCAGCAATTACAAAGTAAACAAGCAAACAAAACTAAAACCCACCAGATGTACCCTGTAGGTCTTAGATTTTTATTTCTTCTAGCATCTATGTAGGATGTAAACTTATTCTTTACACTGAAAGGCAAAAAAAGAAAAAAAAACAAAAACCCAACACTATTCTGCAGACGGCTAATTGAACACTCTTAATCTCACACAGCTACTCAAAATGGGGCTTAATGAGGGACATGAGTATTCATACACCCCGCAGAGAGAAGACAGCTCTCCTGGTGCCATCCACTGACGTGAGTGGTCTGTCGCTGCCTCCTTGACACCTCTTCCTGCAGGAAAAGAGGGGCTGCTCTTGTGTACCTGAAGCTGCCCCATTACCTGCTGACACAGGCCTTGTCCCACAGCTCCCTCTATTTGCAAGGCAGAGTCCCTACCAACATGGTGGTCTCCCTGACTTTGACCCCATCTATCCTGGGCTTTCCTGAATTGGGGGGGTCCAAAACCTAAACACCTGTATCCCAGGGGAAGACTGTACATGTCTCTTTACATCTCCTGTTGGCTTGTTGCTCCATCCTGGCATCTCTCCGTGGCAGCCCTGCTCTTAAGGGCATCCACTGGTCACTGTGGTTGGGTATCACCTTATGCATAAGGATTCTGTCAGCCCCATCAGGCCACTGATACTAAACAGGAGAGGTCCCAGACAAACCCTGGTGGTGCTCAACTAGTTACTAAGCTCCAAGCTGATATGATCTATCAACCACAGACCTCTGAATCCCACCATCCAATCATATTTTTGTCTGTCTCACTGTCCATCCATCCAAACCACTGAGGCCCAAATTGGATGTGAGAACAACAAATGTCAAGAACCTGCGCCAGCCCAGATACACGGCACATGAATGCAACATTTGGCTTTCTTCGGTCACTGGGACCTCTCTGGATTTCCATAACCTCCCAGAAGTTGTATGTCTCACCCTGCAAGGACACTGGCCAGCCCTCAGCACCCTTGGATGCAGTTTGTCTTGTCCCACTGGTCCATGAGTGAGGTTGTCTCCAGTCACCCCAGCTTGACACTTACCCAGTGCTGGTTATTTCTCTTCTTCACCTGTGTCTCCAAGCACAGAGATCTGGCAATGGCAGTGTTTAGTTCCTTTGTGCCCACTGTCACAGCTAATCACCCACCCCACTCAGCAATGACCCCATATTTTCTCTGCCAGGCCTTCCCACAGTCTCTATGCAGCATCCCAAACCTAAGCACCTAAGATGTCAGCTCGGCAGACAGGTCCCTCTGTTCCCTGGAGAGGAATCTCCATTAGCTATTAGCTTCGATTTTCCATTTTGCTTGGGTATGTGGTCAGTACATGTAACTGCAGAACCCAAGGTGGGGAAGAAGGCTATGATGTTATGCCAGAAGTGACAAGCTTCCAGCTTCCTGCATCATGGAAGGTTCTATCCATAGCCTGTTTGGTGGTGGTTCTCAAGAATTCCCTCCTCCCTTGCAATGCAGGACTTGAGCTGTTGGCTTTGTGGGGTCTTTGAAAAAGCCTGTTAAGCTCTTATTATTTTCCTTTCTAATAGCAGCATCCTCCCTCAGTACCTTTTATCTGGGTCCAGGTCTCTTGATTCACCAGGGTAGCTGGTCCAGCCCATGCCAGAGGCAGTCTTGTTTGGCACAGAGAAATAAATGAACCATGTTCTTCCAAGAGTAAATGGCCACCTACAACATCTACATCTGAAAGACAGTGGTGTTCATTTCAGGTACACATACTGTTATTCAACTGGCTTACTGCAAAAGGATGATTTCACCACTCAGCATTGAAAAAGTTGATAGGTGTTTTATGTAATTGCTGGCAAGCAACCCAGATTAAAGGCCCCAGATCAGATCATAAAGGGACCTACAGTCATTAAGGCACAAACACACCTAATGCAGTACTGGCAGTTTTTGCCTGAGAGACAGGAGGACAAAGCTGAATATGCAATATAACAACCCAAAATTTCAGAGAGGTTTAGCCCATTCTGTAATGAGCTCTACCACAGCTCTTTCCTGAACGTTCTCTGAAACCATAAAATTGAAAGCTACTTTTATAATAATAAAACAAACAAACAAACACACTAACAAAAAACCCCAAACCCACACAAATCTGATCTGAAGATTTAATTACTCAGTTTGGACACGAAGTGACAGCTTGCAATGTAGATAATAGTTTTGGCAAAGCTGCACAAATTAATCTAGAGGAAGCTCTGGTGTAAAGTTACTCTGCTGTATTCACAAGAGGTGTTTTTGCATTACTGAAAACAAGAAAAAACAGGAAAATTCATATCCCTGAAAGAGTTAAATGTGAAGAACAACATAAATTCAACAAGTTTGGATTAATATCTACCAGAGTCCTTTCAAGTGAAAAATAAAAAATCCCCAAGTCCAAGTCAGTTCAACATTTGAGAATGAAAAAGGGGTAAAAATAATAGAGAAAATAAGCAATGGGTTAATATACAATATAAATCTGCAACATGAAAACCACTTTTAAATACCATTGTGTTTGACACAGTGAAGCCTTTTGTCTGTGTCTCCCTCCCTAAGTGTACTGTGGTTGCAGCTGACTCTAGTCCTTGGCCATTATGGTTTCTAACACTGATAATTTTCAGAACCATTAAAAAGCTTTCAATTTTTCGGAAGAGGTCCAGGAAAAGATGTAAAACCTCTGTGCAGAGGAAGAAAGTAGCACCTCGTGAAAGCCTCAAACTTGAATAAACAAGAAATCCAGGAAAACAAAGGAGAATTACACCTCTTCCCACCAGAGAAAGCAGAACAAACCAAAATAAAACTACAAAAAAGCAGCAAACCAAGAACCAACTTCTCTACTCTTCCAGACAAGAGTACAAGAGCACATCTGGTCTAAAAATTCAAGGTTGTTAGTGATAAACAAACTAGGTCACTCCACAGATACCAAGGATAAATACAGTAATTTCTAATGCCAAGAAATGCTTCCAGAAAAGTTTCTGAAAGCCTGAGAAGGCTGCACTGAATGCAGAAGCCTGTTTTGTCTACAATCATCACCATCACACTACAGATTTTGGTGGACACTCCGGAACATAAGGTCTGTCCTGTGTTAGTACTGATGTGAGAGGAAGCCAAAAGCCACCACAGAAATTACATAGTAATGTATCATTGCCAGCTAATACATCCCACTGATAATGCATGCCACTGGCATTTATAACCAGACTACCCACAAGCTCCAACAGGATCACATGGTAACACATCTATGTTATTCCAGGAACAACACTGGCAATATACCACAAACCCCATGCAGATACAATTTCTTCCAAGTCTTCGTTTCCAACAGGAAATTAAAGAACCTGTGCTGCCTTAAAAGAGGAGTAAATATTGTCCCTTTTCACTCAGACAGCAATAGGAAGTACGTGGCATAGAAATGACCCTCTTTACTGAGAGGGGGGTCAGTATAGGCTGACCAGGCTCCCCAGAAAATGGGTCACAGCCCCGAGCTGGTCTGAGTTCAAGAAGCATCTGGATGATGTGCTCAGTCCCATGCTCTGGCTTGGCTGGTCCTGTGTGGAGCCAGGAGTTGGACTCGATGGTCCTTATGGGTCCCTTCCAACTCAGAAGATTCTAGGATTCTGTGGTTCTATGACCCTACCCCTTGATCGGTCACTGGTAGACTGATGTCCATCTGCATCCTTCAGTCTGCTCCCAAAGCCTTGTGACCAAAAAGCAGAAGTGATGCAGTTATTCCACTGCTCAGGGAGGGTATGACACAGAAGAAGTTAGTATTTTATTTTTAAACTACACCAATGTAGAAGAAGCAGCTTCCATAAAGCCAATTTCAGCAGATATACACTACAGCTTGTAATCTACTAGAACAGTAATTTTATGTCTTTTATGCTGTTCTCTTTCAAAGAACAGATGTAATATGTCTAAAATCTTCAGTAATTTTACTGCTGGATCTTAACAGGAAAATGGGGCAGAACAAAACTATACCCTTTTTGAAGCCGCTTTTTGTACAGAAAATCTGTTCTGAGATCCTGTATTAAAGGCTTTTAAAAAATTTTCCAACTGTTACAGAATACATATACCATGCTGTAAACAGACCGGGCATTTGCAATTCGGATTTTTAAAAGCTTCTAATGCCTCATTTTGAAAATGGGAAAGAAATTAAACATCTCTTCCATATACAGTAATAAAGTGAGAACTCTGAATGACATTAACTGAGAGGTCTTCTTGAAACAGCAATTCCAGGTGATTACCTGTTTGTGAGACCCCTACAACTCTCTGGGTAAACAGTACCAGTGTGCTAGCCACTCCTTACACACACACTGAGATGTGTGTGCCAGCAGCAGCGATGCTGGCAATACAGGGGCTTGCACTACGGGAGACATAACATCACAGCTTTTAGCAGACACAAGTCATCAGATCTCATTATTTCTCTTAAAGGTTCTATGTGATGCATTGACCTTTGTTTTCAGACTTCAGGGATGCTCTCTGTATCGTCTGTAAGGCATACGCACATCAAGAAGAAAGGGGGAAACAAAACAAAGCAGGCTTGGTGTGAGACAAGAGAAGAAAAGATGGCTATGAAAGATGCTAGCACAAGGCATTATGATTATCTACCAGGCTATAACGTGTATAGGGTGCAAGAGTAGCTCCCTGAATCTTAAAAAAAAAAGGTAAAAGAGGAATACTACTTGTATTTCTTTTTACAGTTCTAGAGGATTCTAGAGGATGTGATGGAGAGAATCTAGAGGATGTGATCTACAGGAAAAGCCAGCTCAAAAAACTGATAATAATTAAATCAGACCCATCTTTATCCCAATGCAGTTGCAGTACACTTCTGGGATGTTCCTTCTTCCCTCCTCTTCCTTAAAAGGAAATTTTCAGCTGGGATTTAAAATTCAGTTCAGATTTTTCTACAAGTATAATGCCATAACCACAAGTCATTACTGGAAAAGAAACCAACGCAGTTTAGTTACTTTGAACTATTCATTTTCTACAAGAAATAATTTAAACAAAAAAAAATAATCAGATGAAATGGTCAAAATTAGTCAACCACTGGTCTCAAACACTAGGAAAAGACACAGGTCCCACAGGGCTGGTGTGTGGTGTTGGGCTAAAGGGGCATTGCTACTTGGGAAGGTCACAACACTTCTTGATCAGGTTGTTTACTGGCTGAAAGACGAGGCTTTGTGCAGCTGAATCCTGCTGCCCTATTCAGCACTCACACATACACATAAGACCTCATGAAACAACTGAAAAAAAGTGTATGAATAGTTTAAGGAGCTTCTTGTTTTTCCTGCTGAGGTAACTGAATCATGTAATGGCTTTACTCATTCATTTTGGTTTCTTTCCTCCTGCTCAGCCTTCAGCTGGTCTGAATGGAGAAGCCAGAACCACATCTACTCACCATAGTTTTAAGCAGTGCATTTGCTTAGAAATAAGCCAAAGCAGAACACAAAGGCAGCTCCTTCAGCTTCACCAAGACCACACGGGGAGCTCCTGAGCTTCACCTTCCCTTCATGGCCATGGAGAGATCTTTATGCACAATATAAATATTCGGCACAAAACAATTAGGGGGAAAAAAACACTGTCCTCATCGAAATAACCTACCAGGACAGTTTAGTTAATCAACACTTGATTGGCCCCAGGATGGTGACACAGCACACAGGTCCTCAGGGCTGGGAGATGGGATGAGAAATGCAGAATTTGGTCCTCTGCCCTACAGCCATGCCAAGGCAATGCAAGCAGGAACACAATGCATACTCACAGGTCTGATTTCTGTACCTGGTTTCCACAGTGTTATATATGGCTGCACACAAGGCACAGAGAAATGTGGCTTTACGTGCCTTAGAATAGGGTAGGGGAGCAAGAGAGCTTGCCTTCTGCTCAGAATGGTTTAAGTTCACCTGAAAAACAGGCTTGGGATAGTCACACACTGAGAGCCAGCAAGCACTTGGGAGGGTAGGTCCAGAAACGTACTTCTTGCAAAAAATGTGCAAGCTGTCACTGAGAAATCCATTTAACAGACACCTTCCTCCCTCTTCCCATCACCATTCAAACAGAGGTGGGCCTTGCCCAGTCCTGCCCCCAGTCATGCCAAGAAGCTAAACTATCAGGTAACTAGCATGGCATAGAAATTACAGTTTTTATCACTAAAACCATCACCGGTGATTAAATTAGGGTAACATCAGCAGCAAAGAGCAATTAGATGGGCTTGGCCATACAGTCAAATATCACAGGGCAGAAGAGCTGATCATCTCAGCTGATGTTTAGGAGTAATAGACTAGGGATACAGAGTAAGTTTCCTATAGATTAGACCCTTGGTTTACTTTGTGTCAAGGAGGTTATGACCCATGTCAGAGGCACACCTTTCACTACTCCTTTTTGCTAATCTGTACTCATACTGAGCATTTTCAATGCCTATTAGCAAATAATTTATTAAAGTATACTGAAGGATACTGAGGCATGCTAGAGCAATAACTGGTCTTGCTGTGTGAAACAACATGGATGTAGTCTGCACATTAAGCCAGTGTATAAAATCAACCATACTTTCCTCCAGCTGATTTCAGGGTCATTACTCAGAGTGTTGCTTTGATTTTTTTTCCTCCAACTGATTTCATGAAAGACGAGATACATCTCTCAGACTGCATGCCCAAGTATATCTGACGTTACTTCAATTATCCTTTCTTTGGTTTCTCTCTGGTTGTCCACTATGACTTTAGCAATCATCTGAACCACAAGACCCACATTTGAAGAAGTGTGTGAGGTGACTGTGCCCCTGTACTCAACATTGGTGAGGCCACACCTCAAGTACTGTGTCCAGTTCTGGGCTCCTCACCACAAGAAGGACATGGAGGTCCTTGAAAGAGTCCAGAGAAGGGCAACCAGGCTGGGGAAGGGGCTGGAGGGCAAATCCTCTGAGGAGCGGCTGAGGGAGCTGGGGCTGTTTAGCCTGGAGAAGAGGAGGCTGAGGGGAGACCTTATCACTGCCTACAACTACCTGAAGGGAGGTTATAGAGAGGTGGGAGATGGTCTCTTCCAGCGAGACCTGGACAGGCTGGAAAGCTGGGCAGGGAGAAACCAGATGAGGTTTAATAAAAGCAAGTGTAAAGTCTTGCACCTGGGGAGGAATAACTGTATCAGTAAAGGCTGGGGGATGACCTGCTGGAGAAGAGCTCTGTGGAGAAGGACCTGGGGGTCCTGCTTGATGACAGGTTGGCTGTGAGCCAGCAGTGTGCCCTGGTGGCTAAGAGGGCCAATGGGATCCTGGGATGCATCAGGAAGAGTGTGGCCAGCAGGTCGAAGGAGGTGATCCTCCCCCTCTACTCTGCCCTGGTCAGGCCCCACCTGGAGTATTGTGTCCAATTCTGGGCTCCCTGGTATAAAAAAGACAGGGATCTCCTGGAGAGAGTCCAGAGGAGGGCTACGAAGATGATTAAGGGCCTGGAGCATCTCCCGTATGAGGAAAGGCTGAGTGAGCTGGGGCTGTTCAGCCTGGGGAAAAGAAGACTGAGGGGGGACCTAATTAATGTTTATAAATATCTTAAGTATGGGATGCAGGGGGAATTGTCCAACCCCTTTTCAGTGTCTGTGGGGACAGGACAAGGGGCAATGGCTGCAAGTTGGAGCACAGGAAGTTCCGCACCAACATGCGGAAGAACTTTTCCCCAGTGAGGGTGACAGAGCCCTGGGACAGGCTGCCCAGGGAGGTGGTGGAGTCTCCTTCTCTGGAGATATTCAAGACTCGTCTGGACGCCTGTCTGTGCAATATGAGCTGGGGAGCTGCTTTGGCAGGGGGGGTTGGACCCGATGATCTCTCGAGGTCCCTTCCAACCCCTACGATTCTGTGATTCTGTGACAGGTGATAGGACAAGGGGGAATGGCATGAAGCTGTGCCAGGGCAGGGTCAGATTAGATGTTAGAAAAAAATTCTTCACTGAAAGAGTTGTGGGGACGTGGAACAGGCTGCCCAGGGAGGGGGTTGATTCACCTTCCCTGGATGTCTTTAACAGACGGATAGATGAGGTACTTAGGGAAGATCAGGTACTTAGGGATAGGGTTTAGCATAGGACAGGAGCGGTTGGACTTGATGACCTTAAAGGTCTTTTCCAACCTTGTAATTCTGTGACTCTGTTAAGTAAAATCAATGTAGGAAGGAACCAGGGTGTAAGTGTACATTTAAGTGTGCAACAGTACAAAAATGTAGCGTTTCTTAGAGAGGTTTCTGAAACATGCACCTGAACAAGGGTACCAGGTTAAAAAGAAGCCTGGTGAAGAAAGTCAAGAAAATGAAAACCATTATTAAAGGGGTTGATCTTTATTCTGAAGGACTACCTATAAACGATGCATCATTTTGTATGAGGTCAAAAGGTAAGCCATAAAAAAAGGCATCAAAGAAATTAGCCAAAACCATCATTAAAGAAATATATATGTTGTAGCATAGAAGAGAACTACTAGGTCATTTTAGCTACTTCCGATGACAACAGCACATCATTTCCCCATCCACACTATACACTATTCATGGTATTAATCTAATCTTCCCTTAAAATTGTTCAAATGGACATTCTGTGATTTTGAAATCATTCTGAAATAGTATATGAAAGCAATCAGCTACTAGGTCTCTGGTTTTAACCTAGAAGAGCCCTTGTAAGGCAATCCTGTGCAATTCCTCACACAAGTAAGGAATCTGACAAGCTGCACTGCAAATAATATCTTCTCCATCTCCATTTCAAATGGCCAAGCTGCAAAAGGCTGTGAGAAAAAGAAAGAAAAGTCAGCCTCAGAGCCCAGGCCACTGTCTGCAAACATAACACTTAACTAGAAAACCAAAAAAAAAAACAAACCCCTGGCAAACAGATTAAAGCAGCGTGGCCTATGGGACCATAATGGAGAATAATCAGAGAGGAAGCCTGGATTAAAGGGGCTGGTTGTGTGCAATGATATCCAGCAGTGATAGAGGCTGTCGTACATGAGGGAAGAGACAGGCTGAAAAACGTAAGCATTGAAAATAAAATAAATGTCTTTTATTTTCCATTCTTCACACTCACACATGGCATATGTAAGCCTTAGCCAAAATTATTTCCTATATTGTCTGTTGTAGCTTTACTAGTGTAGAAACCTAAGACATGAGTAATCAGATGGCAGAAATTACTGTTATTTACGCACTGCTGTCACAGCTCTCCATAATTATACAGGTTGACACAGCATCTTGACAATGATAGGAAAAAAAGAGGGTTTTGTAGAAATTTTGTCAGCCTCTCTACATAGAAGCGTGGCAAATAAAATTACTGCAGATAAAAATTGGTAAAGCAATCATCTCTTGCAGGTTGGTGGGGTTTGTGGGGTTGTTGGGTTTTTTTTTTTTTTTGTTCCCTGTCAAAAAGTTACTCTTGTCAGAATACTTGAAGACTTGAAGAAAAAAGCCCTCTGTGCCTGAACAGCAGCTTTATCCTACAGCAGGGTTGCAATCTGGCAGTGCACAAATGCTGGTTAGAACTAAAATAATTAAGGAAAAAAATGGGTTGCAAGGGGAGTGGAAGAGGCAGGAGGAGGCTGTCTGCAAAACGCTGGCAAAGTCCTGCTCTGCACTGAAATAAGAATTTTCAAATCCATATTCTGAGCTGCTTCGTGAACCCATGCCATCCGTGTCTTAGGTTGGGCAAGCCAAACACCAGAGTAGGACTGGGCAGGCTGATGACTTGTTAAAACTCTTGTTTAATGTACAGAACTCTGGTGAAAGTATTTTTGCTGACAGATTTCTCCATAGCTTTCATCAGGAGTCACCTCTTGACGCAGACAGGTTACATCTCCGGACCTGTCCCTGCTCTCCCACACACCTCCTGGGATGAGAGGTGACTTGGATCACCCACACCAAAACCTCCCACCTCCTCCTCTGGTGAAGGGCAACAATGAGCTGGCTGCCCTCCCTCTTCCCTGTGTGGGCTCCAAGGTCACACATCACCCCTGAAACTGAAGCTGCAGATGATCCTTCGCTCACACTGGTAGTTTCCCGCTGGGATGCACAAAGCTCCTGCCTGGGCTCTGTGCAAGGAGAGCAGACCTTAAGCCTGCTTATCCATCTGCTGCTCCTCCCTGTCATCAACCCCATACTTGAGTTTACTGCTTTAAACACTGTGGTTAAAATCCCGACTCCTAAAACCGAGAATCTGATGTTCTGCTGCCACGAGTGGTACAGTTCAGACACTCCAGGATTCTCTATCTGAATGGCATAGGCGAATTAATACTTCTGTATTTTCAAACAACTTCACCAAACTCTTA
This sequence comes from Porphyrio hochstetteri, assembly GCA_020800305.1. Taxonomy (NCBI): domain Eukaryota; kingdom Metazoa; phylum Chordata; class Aves; order Gruiformes; family Rallidae; genus Porphyrio; species Porphyrio hochstetteri. The sequence goes on along the minus strand of CM036938.1, from coordinate 6,771,178 downwards.
GTCATAAAAAGCCTTTTCTACAAGTAGCCCCTTATTAAAAAGTTAGGGGGGATGGAGTGAGGAATACTATTGGGAAAGTCAGGAAACAGCCTTAGGCGTTCACTGCTTTTGTTGAATATAATGAATTTTGACTTGAAATACAGAGCTCTGCATCCTGAATTCATAGAGCAATGAAGCCTTCTCTGACACTACCCAAGCTTTCAGGCTAGATGTGTGGCAGAGAAGTGAATGCAATTCCTCTCTATGCTATCTAAAATGGGGATATACCCACAGTACAGTATGCATGATATAGGCACTATATGTTATGCAAAAACAAGTGGTTTCCTCGTGTTTCATATGATAATGCATCCGCTCACATGCAACATAATGCAATTATTAGCTAGCTTAGCTAGCTTATTAGATAACCATAGCCTGTTTCATTTCTCAGCTTTTAAAAATTAAAATAGAACACCCCTACTGTGATGCAAGGTAACACAGCTTGCTGATTAAAGAGAGAAAAAAAACCCAAACCACACAAACAAATGGAAAAAAACCCCACAAAACAAAACAAATCATAAGTATATTCCCATGACAGCAAGACTGAAATGTGATAAAATCCCAAACCATGAAAAGACATGCACGAAATTCTGTGCCTGCGCATTTGTGGGACACTTCAGCAGCTAGTTTGGCCCCTGCTTTCAATACACTCTGGTGCTGCAATACCAATGGGTATAAAAACAGCCTCACTCCCCAAAGACTTATCATTAGAAAATTATCAGTACCGGACTGTCATTACACATAACGAGCAGCTCTTCCTCCAAGGTAAGATCTTGCACAACCTCAGTCTCTTATAAAGAACGAAGCAGACCCATTAGCACTTACTCCTCAGGCTGATGTAACACACTGAAATTGGGCTGATGTTAGCTATACCAGTACTTTCTCCCTTTGCTCCCTTTAAATGGAAAATGTATTTAGGTCCTTGAACAGGAGACACCTTCTCACTAAGGTTCTTTCAACCCTTATTTGTGTTTGAATCCTTTAACTCATCTTTCATTCTCCGGTATATTGTCTGGCCAAGAAAGATTAAACTCTTATCTTCACCGTGAATCTGTTTTTTAAAGTTGAAATAAATGAATACTGTTTTGATGTTCAACCCACACTCTTTCAAACTCGAGGCAGGTAGGCTTCAAGCACGCTATAAAGAACCCAAATATATATACACTGTTGATCATCCTCCAAGTTTTCAGAAATACTCCTGGCTCTGTGGCTTATGTAAGTTTGAAATGTTGTGTAAAAACCTTTTAAAAAGAGGGGAAAAATAGCAATCTGCTAACTCCTATGTGACTCACAATGCATTTGAGAACAAGATCGATTTATTTCTGACTCTTGCGATTTCTTAAATGTCACTTCTCCAGGTATCTTTACCTATGCTGAAGAGGTATCAGGCTGTTGAGTTTGCTGTTGCTGCTTTATGCACATGTGCTGTATAGACGGGTAATTCCAGGCGTAAGTATCAACCCCTTAATAAAAAGAGACTGTCTTCTGAAATAACTTTCAAACTGGATTGTTTCCATGATTTTCAACTGGGTAATGACTGGAAAAACGTGGAGGAGGGAAGAAAAGACAGTGTCCCTTTTCACTGTGTTACCATTGATACACAACCTTGTATGAAGTATATCCTTTGAAAAATAGACATAAAGGATACAGACATAAAGGGCACAGAAAGGAAGTTGGGCACTTAAAAAAAACCCCACACAACTACCAGGACTATTAATTTCAGTTATAACAATGGATGGTTTGACATCAAATTCTGTCCTAGGCTGACCAGACACGTACAGGATACAATAGTGTATCTGCTATACGCTTTCTGGAGGCTATATGAGCAGTCATGGAAAATCAATTTGAATACAAATGTAATTTGTTAAAAGAACAGTGAAAATCATTATGCAGGGTCACACTGTCAGCAGTTTGTACAGAAGCAGATGCTGTCCAAAGATGCAAAGGCATTTGGTAAAACAGAAGAATCTTGGTCTTTAAAAAGTGTCTGTGATCTCCTCAGTCTTTACATGAGAACAGAGCTACAGTTTACCTCTCTTGTTTCTCATCACTTCTACTCCTTCCAGCTCATTCCAGCTGCAGAAAGAGGCTTTATGGTAACTTCTAAGCCTCAGAGAGAGTGAAAGTTCCCACTGTAATGGGAGAAAAAGCAACATCTTTGAAACAGTTACTTGAATGTTGAGAAATATTTTATCTCAGGCTCACAGGACACAGCCATAAAATAAAGAAATATATTTTTCCTGGTTTTGGCAATGTCAATACCATTTTTAGGCCAACCTCACAGAAAAATTCAGCAACAACCTAAGTGAAAAAGCGTGATACAGCCTAAGGATCAGCTTCACAATAAAGAAAACTCAACTGGCAAATCTTCAGAAGATCCCGTTGCAAAGAGTTTTAACACGTGAACGTGGAATACACTGATTTCCTGTGCTCTTACAGTAACATTACTGCAGCAGATCAGTTTACCCCAATCCACAAGGTAAATCTGGGGACTAAAACACCCCCAGTTTTAAATTATGTTCTCATTTCATTTGATCCCAGTTTTCACTGACTGTTATGAGAGGTATTAGCATATTTGTTCCTAGAAAAAAAAAAAAAACAAAAACCAAAAAACCCACACAGGGAGACCCAGAAACCATCTTTTACCATCTATAAGATGCAATATATTTCTTCCACCTGAAACAGTATCTTGTAGTCTCTGCAGTCTCTCTTGTAGTTACTGTCTGTCCTCTACACAGCTGAACATCAGATTGGCTCCCGTTCAAATCTGACCAAGGAAAAGCAACAACAGCAAATGTGAAACCTTACAGCTGTTGTGAAATGCACATAAAAGGATATTCCTTATTAAAAATGCACCTGCATCTTTCTTGCAAACTAAGGAGTATAAGTCACAGCACCCTTGAAGCCCCGTTTCACCACACACATGCATATAAGCACCTCTCTGAAGTTCACACTCCTGTTACAGTGGATGAGATTGCAAATTTATCAGACTGGCCACGAAGAAGAAAATTCCAGTCTTCCACTGGGATGACTTTTTCATCATCCTCATCATTACAATCTCTCTTATCCTTCTCCCCTTCTCTTTTTCTTTCTAAAGAAGGAAGAAAAAAACCCGCTTGCTGATACGCTGTGCGTTTCAAACACAAAAAGCAAAAGAGGGTGTTCAAGGCATGATGGATAAACAGGACTTTTATCACCATCCTTATTTTCCAGAGCTCAAATAAAGAAGCAGTCGGTATATTTCTTTAACAGTAGATTTGACGCACAGGTCAGAAATTGACCATATGACTTAACTTTAATCTGCAGATGGAATTTAGCCCAAAAGAAGACAGGGGAGAACTGGCACTACCATAGGTTTTCATTATACACCATTATGCACATGGACTCATCAGCAAGTAGTGTTCAAGACAAGGCACAGAAAGTTTCGTACTGTTCAAAGCCTGCTCTCTGAAGAGTCCCTGTTACTTACAGTGCTTACAGTCATCATAACTTTGAGAGGATCTATTAAAAGTAAACGTTATGACAGCGAGGAAAATTAACCCAGTATATCAGACCTGTCAAACAGTGTTTTATTCTGTTTCAGCATAAAAAAGAAAGGAAAAAGAAAAAAAAAAAAAAGACTGCATCATTTTCTTCTGTTTCATTTTGAAAGCCAAGGACAAACCTTTAACAGCTTAAGCAATCAGGTAACAAATGAATCTTTTCCTTCCTATTTTGCTCCTACTAGAAAAATCTGTGAAGTTCTCTGAAGTTGCCTAAAAACGTGGCAAGACTGTAGACTTAAATGAGAAGATGCTTCAGACATGAGCCACGAGAAGCCCCACCAAAGCCCAACACAAAGTATTTATGACAAGCCCCAGACTTCTGTGGCAGATAACAGTACCTTTTGCTTGGGAAGACTTCGGACATAAACTGCAGGTACAAGGACATATTGCATAAGCTATCACATGCTCGCTGCAACTGTGTGAACGTTATTGGATTTTAAGAAGCCACCGAGATTAATAATTTAAGATCTAATAAAATATTCAATGTTACTGATACATCGGTTTCATTTTAAAATTAAAAAAAAAAAAAACCCAAACCCCAAAGTGAATAATGACAGGAACGGGTCTAAAAGTCAATGGGAACATTCCTTTACTCATTAGGATTACAGTTTGTTCTACTGAGCTCCGGGAGGAGACAGCCAGGACGATAAAAGGGTCCCCAACCCCGAGAATCCCGCCAGCCCGGCTGTCACACGGGGGGGACGCCGACAGCCCCAGCGACGTCTGGAGCTCGCAGAGGGCGAAAAGGCTCCGCGGGTGGTCGGGGGGTCGGCACGGTGAAACCCCACGGCGGGACGGGGGCAGCCCACAGAGGGTTTCATGCCGAGGGGACAAGGGGTGATGGCGATGCGGAGGGGACCGACGGCGGTGCCGGGGATCCAGCCCCTTACCCGACGGCTGTGCAGCTGCCTCGGCGGGGAGAGCCGGGGCGGCACCCGGAGCGCCCGGGACGGGCGGCAGGTGAACACTCACCGCCCCCGGCCCCTTCCCCACCTGGACCCTTCGAGGTAACAGGAGCAGCTGCCGTGGAGCCGGTCCTCCCCCATCACCACCAACCTCACGATGTTCAGTTCGTTGCAAGTCGAGCTCCGACAACTTTTTTTTTTAATGCGAGGACTGAAAACTCATCTAGCCTGCACGGAATTATTATCCTAGATAACAGTAACAGAGACAACTCGAAGAGCTCCAAAGTTATTTTCCTGGGATAGCGTTTGCGGTTTGTTTCGGGTTGGGTTTTTTTTTTTTTAGTGGGGGGGAAGGGTGTTGTTTGGTTTGGGGTTTTCTCTTTTCTTTTTGACGGAGGGAAGGGATGCACAAAGAAGGCGCCGTTGGTTATTTTAGATGGAGATGCCCTAGTTTAGAGGGAGGCAGGAAAAGGGTCGCCTGACAAGAGCTGCTCGCTGCTGCCGGGAAGCTAAAGCCCTCGAACGTGTTTGCAAACTGTTTCCGCGGTTTGCTGGATCTCCGGCTCAGACCTAACAGCCTTCAAATTAAAATGAAGACCGGTGACTGGGGAGGGTTTGGGGATGGGGGGGGGGGGGGGTGGAAGAAGAGGAAGGGAAAAGAGATGTGGACAGCTCTGCGGATATTATTAAATCTTCCCAGCCGCTCATCTGGATTACATTTAAGCTCTCACGGCATTTCTTTCCCCTCTAATTAAGCGTAGTTTCAAAACAGAACATGTCTGAGGATGGATCTTTCGTCGGCTTCTGTTTAAAATGTAAAGATAAGTATTTTTTTTTTTTTTTTCCTTAATTAAAAATAAAAGGCAAGCCCGAACGGAGGCACCCGGCTGAGAGCCGCCCGCCGGTCGCGCCTCCCCGGTCCCCCCCGCGCACTTCGGCTCCGACTTTGTGAGAGCTCCGGAGCTGCCCCGACCCCCGTCCCCTCCGGTCCCCGTCCCCTGTCCCCTCACCTCGGGCGAGGCGCGGCACCGCCAGGCTCCCGCAGAGCACCAGCCAGGCCAGCACCGCGCGGCTCATGGTCCTCTCCTTCCGCGGACGCGCCGCCTCTGCCGAAAGAAGGAGGCGGCGGCGGCGCCTCCGCCCGGCTAGGCGAGGCGAGGCGATGAGAAGAGAATTGAAGAGAAGGTCCCTCCCGGCGCGGCGCGGCCCCCGACCGAGCGCAGCCCCCGCCGCGGCTCCCGCTGCCGCCGCCCTAGCAGCGGCGAGGAGGCTGCCCCGCCGCCCGCCGGCTCTGCGCGCCCGCCAGGTGCCGCCGCGCCTCCAGCATGGCCCGGCCGGCCGCCTCCGTCCCGCGGGCGGGCCGCCGCCGCCTCCTCCTCCTTCTCCTCCTTCTCCTCCTCCTCCTCTTCCTCCGCCTCCTCCTGCGCGACCGCGGCCGCTCTGCCCGCGCTACGCTCCCGCTCTGCGCGCCCCGACCGGCTCCTTCGGGGAAAGAGGGGTGTGTGTATGGGGAAGGAAGGGGGGGGATGGTGGGAGGAGGCGCCGGCGGCGGGCGGTGCTGCCCGGCACACCCTGGCACCTGCTCCGCCTTCCCCCCCGCCTCCCCTCACCCCGCCGCAGCGCGGGGGGATGCGGAGGGTCGGCGGCGAGGCGGTGGTGCGAGATGAAGTAGACCGGCGAGGCTGGGACCGAGGGAGGGCAGGGAGGCATGGCGCTGGATGCTGCCCGAGCTTCTCCCGCGAAGGGCGCTGCGTGCCCCTTTACCCCGCGGGTCCAGTTCGCGGGGACGGCGGCCTCGGGAGCGGGGTCGGGACTGCACCCCTACAGCCCCCTCTTCCGCGACAGGCGGTACGTCGAGGTGTAGTTGGCCCTGGGCGTAGCTGCCCTCCTCTGTTAGGGAATGGAGGCAGGCCGGCGCGGTTCACAGAGGTGATTTTTACCCTCCGCAAACTTTTGTCTTGCAGGTGTCGCCTTGTGCACTGCTTCAGCTGCCGACTTAAAACCCTTTCTCAACAGCCAGATAGGAAACTTAGATGAAATGTGAACGGCCATCCTTCCACCTCCCTCCCCAGGTAGGATATCATCCCGCCCGTAACTGAAAGGAGACCAAAGCAAGGATGCACGACGTGATGAAATGGGCAGAGAAAGGTAGAGGATGGGGAGGTCCCATGTCAGACCACTTATCTCCCTCTCCCCCCCCACCCCCCCGGGCCTTTATACAGCTACAAGACTGAAGTAAGTATTAATTGCACAATCGTGAGTCAAAAGCCTCTTCAGACACTTTATATCTGTAATTTGCATCCCCTCTACATGCCCTCATAGTAAAAGAGCCCATATTAATATTATATTAAATGTTAATGCAATTGCTGAGTGAGAAGAATGCACTTAGCAGCATTCGGCTGTTGAGACGCATTTCTGTAGACAGAACCTGAACGTCCGAGCAAGCTGCATAACAACAAGGAGAGACATCATGAAATTAAGAGTGGAAGCGACCCGTTAAGTCGTCTAACCTGTTGGCTGCTCTGGCTAGCATCTCACAGTAGTTCCCGGGATTTCATTTTACAAGCCCTTTGTCTGCCATTAAATGCCTGTGAGTGGCAGGGTGACAGCCCTTCCCTACAGCTCTAGCTTTACATCTGAGTTTGCAGTTAATCGCGTTTCTGTCTGACATTGTTCAGCATCTCAGTGTCAATATATTGCATGGCCAGGAAAGAATTAAAAAGATCAGGATTTTATTTATTTATTTATTTTCACTGGTAAAGCTATGAAATTGCCAGAAATACCACACCTTGGTCAAGAGCATTTTACATGCTGAATCCCAGAGCACTGGTGCACGCACCAAGGAGGCGCTTCACCCATCACTGAGGCGCAAGCTTCTCTGGTGACACTCAGCTACCAGCAGTAGGGCACAGCAAAATCACCCAGCATCTTAGGATGGAGAAATAATAGTAATAAAAAAAAAAAATCTCCCCTACACTGATGAAGCCCACACTACCAGAGAAGAAACGTTAGCACAGTCTTTAGTCCGGCAGATCTCTGAACATGCAGTAGCTGGTAGCATTCACCAAAACTTTCACTGCTGTGTGTGCTCCTCTAATTTGGCTGGGAGCAGGTACATGGGCTAAAGCCATACCTTCCTTCTGCTGTACAGACATACTCTGCGATTGCATCACTAACTTGCTACAGCAACTTGTATTTTGCACATCAGTTTCCATGCTGGAGATCTCTCCCCGAAAGAGCCACCCTCCTGGAAAGAAAATACTTCTATTTCTCCTCGAGAGTTGTTCTGCTATCAGTACAGAGATAGTGGAAATTTAGGAAGCCTTAACAAAGCTCCCTGATATTAATGCGCCGCTTCTCCGCAACGGTGCTAATTTTACTGCTTATCTCTGTTTTACAACCAAGAATACAGCTGTCATAATTACAAGGCAAGCTGCACTGGAGCTGCTGTGGCAGCCCAGCATCCCTGCACCCCCCAGTGGCAGGCTCGCCTTTATTTTTCCTTGGTTTTTTTAAAAGAAATTATTTTTCTTGAGGGAATAATCCAGTAATGCATCCCCCTTTATTTCCCCAATTAGGAAAAATCTAAAGGGCCTAACTAAGTGTGGTACTGGGAAACCTTTTTCCACCCAGAGCCCCCGTGACTAGCAGCTGATTAAAACGACACAGAAATAGCTTCTTCAAAGACAGGCATTGTTTACTCAGCCGAAAAGGGATGAAAACAACAAAAGGCTTTTATGTTTGGTTCTTACCTAAACTGCAGTGCCTTGTTGTTTTAGGACTGCAAGTAAGTTTTATTCAACAAGCTCTATCTCCCCACCTCAGAGTAATCACAGGATTGTAGGGGTTGGAAGGGACCTCAAAAGATCATCGAGTCCAACGCCCCTGCCAAAGCAGGTTCCCTAAGACAGGTATCACAGGGAGGCATCCAGATGGGTCTGGAATATCTCCAGAGAAGGAGACTCCACAACCCTCCTGGGCAACAGTGAGATGAAATCAGGCAGTTCTGCAGCTTTCTTGCTCTCCCTCTGTCCCTGGCTCCTCTCCGGGTGCTGCATCCTCCTGCCTGCTCCCCCCCCCCACCGTGTTTTGGGAAGGACCCTGACTCGGGGATGCTGCAGGAGCTCTCCTTCATCCAGTGCCTTCCTTCTAGCCCAATCTTTTTTTCTTAGCACAGAGCAACGTAGTACCCTGTTCCAGCTCTGTGCTGTATGAATGGCTCTGAGATACAGACTGTTCCTTCTTCACAACTCAAACACAGTAATTATTTGCAACTAGGTTTCCTTTATATGGACTTTCTGATATGTATAAGCCAAACCTATTTACAGTGCTAGCCTGTGTTATACCAAAGAGTCTCTGTGCTGTTCTGCCCTGGGCCCGCAATTCTTCATTGTCCTCAGGGTTGTTTGTGGTAGCAACATATCAGCCTACAGTGACTGATCCCTGGCCTCCCTTTTTTCAGTGAAGAGGCTGACCTGGTGTCCTCTGTTGTGGGGCACAGGGGGAAATAGCCAGCCTCTTTTCAGTGTCTGTGGAGACAGGACAAGGGGCAATGGCCTCAAGTTGGAGCACAGGTAGTTCTGCACCAATCTGGGGAAGAACTTCCCGGTGAGTGTGACCGAGCCCTGGGACAGGCTGCCCAGGGGGGTGTGTGGGGTCTCCTTCTCTGGAGATATTCAAGACCTGTCTGGACACATACCTGTGATGCCTGTCCTAGGGACCCTGCTTTGGCAGGGGGATTGGACCCAATGATCTCTGGAGGTCCCTTCCAAGCCCTGTGATTCTGTGATTCTGTTGTCCTCTAAAGTTTGGAACTGCTGGGTTTTTGCCATTTGCTGTAGATGCTTCTCTTGAAGCAACTTCCTTGCCTGATGATGGGAAAAAAATGCGTTCTGACTCTGGTACCATTTGTAAGTACAAGTATGTAAACATCATTCTCATAAGGGAAACCACAGGACTCAAAACGCCTTCAAGGTTCTCTTTTCCTTATTTGCTTACATATCTGCAAATCCTTAATGACTTCCCAATGGTGAAGGCAATTGGCTGAACTATAGATGAGATGGGACTTGAACAGAACAAGCCATTGCAGCTCAAGCTGACATCCTCACCTTTTTGTATGGATTTTAATATTTATACAGCCTATATAAATATTACATGTTTATAGTTGTATTTTTATAATTATCTGCAACGCAAAATTCTTCCTTCTGTCCTGAGGCTGTATTGTCTGCTTCATGTTCTGGAACTTACTACTGAAATGGGCTCAAGAACTCACAGATATTACTTCTGTCTTTCCTTTTCTGCCATCCGTTGCCTGAATACAGGACCCAAAGATGACTTTTCATTTTCCAAATTGTCTCCACACTTCAGGATAATTTCTGCTCTATTTTAATTAGGTACACTCTATATCCAACTATTTGTTTTACTTGTTTACTGATCACTCAGGGTCAAGAACTCTTTTGCATCCGATTTTTTTTTGTTTGTTTTTACCGTCTTCCATCTAAATGATCAGCACTGGCTACGAGGGGTTCCTTCCTGACAGGATTACCAGACTGGGAATGTGGAAAAATGTCTCAACCTGCAACACCCCACGCTTAGGCTAAGGATGTCCATTGATCTGCCCGAATGGAAGAGGTAGAGCAAAGAGACATAACAACTGCTGCTTTTCAAAGGGAAAACACAACATTATCAGCTGCTTCGAGGCTGGGCAGGAGCTGTTCCACAGCTGGTAATGTCCCCATTTTTTCCCTTCATCTTCCTTTGGCAAGTACCTCATTTTTCTCCTCTTTTGTCTGCATTATTTCCTGTCCTAACTCAAATGCTCAAATTAACCCTTTGAAGTCCTGCAGTGCATCAAACAAGAAAAAAAAATAAATTACAGCCATTAGAAATCTAGGCAGCCACATCATCTGCCACACTGCCGTTAGACAAAAAGCCATCAGTAAGCAAATCTTAGGGCACAAAATGATCACATCTTTTAGCATAAGAAACAGCATAGTGCTTGCTGTTTAATAATAGCAAGGTAAGGTCTAATAATCATTACACAAAAGGTGACCAGACTAACTCCCATCCGTGCAGCAGTAGTTAAGGAGTGAGAGCTTATCCCTACTGCTCACCAAACTCTTGACAATTTTGGAAGTCGTCTGGTAAACATAAATGTAACCTCTCAATTACCCCGTAACACCTTTAGGGCATCTAGCATGCCAGCTTTGTTTAGGAGATTAGCTTTATCACTGGCTCCCATCAAAGCACTGGCCAGATTTGAGCCCCCTTAAAGTGAGAGATCAGGACAAGCACAGTGCCCAGGGTGTACAAGCAGGGATTATGTTGCCACCTCAATTATAATTAGGGGCTATGAAAAGCCACTGCTGCACACAGGCAGTAGAACTTTCCCTAATGTGTTCTAATAATACATACTTTGTGTGTCAGGAATTTGTCATACACCACTCACCATAGCCAGCTACTCTGATTCTGCAAGTCATCGGCATATATTTGCCTTGGAGAAAAGGACAGATACCACATCTGTCTATCTCCGGCTCCGCAGCCCTGCCAGAATGATTATTTGGGCTGACACTGCCTCTGAAAAAGGAAACAATTAATTCTTTTTATCTCTTCCCAAACAGAACTTGATCTCCCCACTTCTTGAACACGCAATGGTTATGTCAGCATGGGTTTTTGTTGCATCAGGCATGGAAGATCCTGATTCCCTCATACCTTTCTGGTTCAGGAGAAATGTCATGTAATGCTGCATCACAGGAAAAGGAGAGAAGGGGCTCAGCAACACAGGGAAAAATAAATAAGTAAAAGGTGCTTTTTCTTTCCTTTCTAGCATGGATTTTATTTTTCTTTTTATTTTTTATTTTGTTTTCTGTTTGTAGAAAGGATGCAACAAAACCAGTGCCATAATTATGTTTGATTACCTTTCTTTTATCTTGGAAATAAGCCTTTACTGTCTACAGAGGACAGATAGTTTGAAATCCAATGCAATGGCTAAAAGTCTGAGTACCTTTCAAAATTGATCCTTTGCCAGCCATAATATGAATGTGTAATGTGCATGAGAACATAAAAGAGAAGGGCGCACAGGCTAAGGTGTGAGAGCAACCCCTGAAACGAGGTGTTCCTGTGCTGTCTTCTGCATATCCTTCTGCACGCCACTGAAGCTGTGGAACTAGTTGCTAACTAATTATAGCTGAAATTATTCCCTGCCCACTTGTGGAGGGAAGAGAGTCAGTAATTTTAGATTTAAGGGAATGGTGAATGGTCGTTCTCTCAGCAGCAGTAGGGCATGTGTAGCAGCTGAGTGCTAACAGGCATCTGTCTGTCCGCTGCTTCAACAGACAGCTGTACATCACCCACACCATGTGGTTCCTCTACTTTCTGCGTTGGAAGCTCTGAGTTAAATGTCACTCCTCTGTGTTGCTGAGGTTCAGGTAACAAGGCAAAGACACATAGACCCACAGAATGGTTTGGGCTGGAAAGGGCCTTGAAGATCATCAAGTTCCAACCCCCTACCACGGGCAGGGACACCTCTCACTAGACCAGGCTGCTCAAGGTCCCTTCCAGGGAGGGGGCAGCCCCCACTTTCTTGGGCAACCTGTTCCAGTGTCTCACCACCCTCATATTGAAGAATTTTCTGAAGAATATCCAATCTAAATCTGCCCCTTTCCAATTAAAAACTATTCCACTCTCATCCTATCACTACCTGCCCTTCTAAAAAGTGTCCCTATGTAAAGCATTCATGTAAAGTGTCACGCACAGCAAGCTGCACATAGTGGGTATCCTGAGATGGGTACAGACTGGTTTCTGCTCAAGATCCTGTGCCAACAGGCGGTGATGCTGTGAGATCACTGTTCTCAGGAGAGCACAAGTCCCTCTGCCAGAGCACCATGGGGGCCTGAGGTTCTTGAGAGGATGATGGGCACCTAGAGAGTCCATGACACTGCCTAACGCATGCTTTGCCACCTACAACAGTTTCTAAAATGCTTTTGCACTCAGTAGTAAGGAGGAGCCTCACTAGGACCTTGGATGTCATGTTTCTGTGCCCCCCGTGGTCTGCATCCCACTTCCAGCCGCAAACGTGTACCTAAAGGAAATCAGTCAGCAGGACAGAGACTGATTGACCAGATCACAGTTCCTGGGGAAACCAAGTTAATGCAGAGCTCTCTCCTTTTCATGTCCATCTCTTGTGATTTCTTATTTTCTCCATTTGCTCCCTGGCTGCCTTGTGTGAGTAAAGATTGTTCTGCCCTGCCTGCTTCTACTGCCTTTTATGGCAAAGCTAAATCACGGGCGCTAATGGGAGCATTAAGTCACTGCCCAACACATACACCGTTCCAAACAGCTGTTTAGAGAGGAGGCAGCAGCAGCTCTTTGAAACCAAAGTCTGCCTTGCCTCTCATCCCTCCATACTGGGGCCTCTTGGCACCCTGAGCCCTGGTAGGAGCATCCATGAACTGCAAACCAGGTTTGTAGAAGCTGGAAGGATTCATTCTCATGCGACATACGTTGCAGACTTTTGAAATCTGTGTTCCCTGGTGTTGCTAGCCCTTGCTCAAATGAGGCTGAAGCTGAATTTCTGCAAAATACACAAGGGCTGTGGTAGAAGAAAGCTGAAAGCATTCAAAATACAGCTTTTTAGAGGCAAATCTGAAGTCCCTACCTTGGAGTCTGTAATGGCCAAGGTGTTGTTTTGATTTGTTTTGTTGGGGTTTTTTTTTTCCTTTCACTGCTACGGAAATGCTGGGGTTGCAGTTTTGCAAAGTTAAATGTGTTACACCAAGGTCTGCATGCTACTGTTATTTAAGTTAGAATTCCAAGGACACCACCACAAATTAACTCGGTAAAAGAGTTTATTTCACATACCTACAAAAGATATTTTCATCTTAGAGAGAATATTCTTTAACCTTTTAAACTGTAAGCTGTTCTTACAGGCTGCTTTTCCCTAAATCTGCCATTGCAGATCTTTCCAATAAATAAAAATGAAGAGTTTATTCCTTCTCTTTTTTTTCCTTCTATTTTCTTCTCTATTTTTTTCTTTTGGTACTGTTAATTTTTTATTCTAAGGGAGAAAAAGATATTTGGAACATAATTTTAAAAATTCTTTTGTCTTACTTTCAGCACTTATATTGCACAGTTAGTTTTAACAGCTCATTCATGCTGAATTTCAGAACCCAGGGGAGGAACCATTAAATCACAATAAAGTATTTAATGGAGTTGTGCCATCTGCATTTTCAGAGACTTAACTGCAAACTGAGCCAAAGATCTTGTGATTTCAAAATAAGAGAATATTATTAGAGCCAGGAGACATTTGACACCTGGTCTCTCATGGTGGAATGCATTCCAAATTAACATTGTATGCACTTTATAGATTTCGATTATTGGTATTGTGTGAAACGAGACAACTAATCAAAACTTTTTCATTCATCTTCTGATGGGTTGTCAGCCTATCACAACATTTTGTAAACCAGTCAGGTTAGAATTTGGCTATGTGAGAGATTTGAGGGAGACTTTTATACCACTGTGGTGAAGTGACAGAGGCGTTCTGTCTCAATTTACGACAACTTCTCCCTGTTGTATAAAATTGTTTTTAAGTAATCTTGGGTTTATGGGTTGCTTGTTTCTTTTTTTTTTTTTAATAGTTTTTGCTTGTTTGTTTGTTTGTTTCTTGATGTATGACCTAGAGATGTATTTTAGAAATTGCAATCACAAAAAAAAGTTGAGGGAGGGAGATGTGCTAGTTCCAATTAAATTTGTGAAAGGTTATATCTTTCATGACTAGTAGAACATTTTTGTGCAAGGTGGAAGATGGCATACACATCTAAAGAAGATACAAAATCTGCTTTTTGTTCAGAGCCTTACTTGCACAGCAGCCACAAGAATTTACTTGACTGAAGGTGCTGATCTACCTACCTATACTCTGATTCAGGCAATACAGCGGTTTCATCTGAGTTCATAGAATCATAGAGTGGTCTGGGTTGGAAGGGACCCCAATTATCACACAGTTCCAACCCCCCTGCCACAGGCAGGGCCACCAACCTCCAGGCCTGGATCTACAGTAGGTTGCCCAGGGCCCCATCCAACCTGGCCTTGGACACCTTCAGGGATGGGGCATCCACCACCTCTCTGGGCAGCCTGTTCCAGCACCTCACCAAACTCCCCCCTAATATCTAATCTAAACCTTCTCCCCTTTAACTTTAGTCCATTTCCCTTTGTTCTGCCATTATCTACCCTTTTAAAAAGTTGATTCCCCTCCTGTTTCTCTGCTCCCTTCAGGCACTGGAAGGCTGAAGTGAGGTCCCCCCACAGCCTTCTCTTCTCCAGGGTGAACAAGCCCAGCTCCCTCAGCGTCTGTTCGTAGAGGAGGTGCTCCAGCCCTCTGATCATCTTTGTGGTATATCAATTAAATATCTTGACTATAGCCTTCCCTTCAATGACTCCACTTTTCTAATGAGTACTCTGGTTCTCATGAGAATTATGAGAAGTCTTAATTTTGCCTCTGTTGAGAGTCAGAACATATTTTCCAGGCAGCTGTTGTAGAGGCCCAGGGTTGAGGCTGTGTCAGGGTGCAGCAGCAACAGCCCCATGATTCCCAATTTTAGATTGCAGCCAAAACCACAGAGCACAGGAGAGGAACAAAGTGAATGGGCAAAAGAATAGGTAAACAGATAAAATATTTCCCACGTGATTCCTTTTCTATTTGTGGTATTGATTGCAGTGGATATGGGTCTAAGGAAAGAAATAACTTGGAGACGGCGTGGGTTGTCTGAGTTAAAAGCTCATTCAGCCTCAGCCTGACATCTGTATCTTCACAGAAACCTCTTAAGGATCCTGCAGGTCCCAGAACAGCAGCTACGTCATCTCTTTTGAGTCCAAAATTAGCACAGCTCTCCCTGGAGCAGAAAGTTGCTGCAGGACTGTTTTATCCCACTAGCTGTCAATTTTAGTAGTAGTAGTAGTAGTAGTAGTAGTAGTAGTAGTAGTAGTAGTATTAACAGCAGCAGCAGTAGCAGTAGTAGTTAAATGATGATAATGATGATGATCATCATAATAATATAGAAAATAAGAAAGCAAAATTATATTTAAATATAAGGACCTAGGATAAACAATGTTTATGTCATAACTGTATGGGCACACTGACCATATTATTCAACAGCATTATTATTATTATTTATTTATAATGCATTATGACTAAATGTTTCTAATACTATGGATCAATCTTAGTAACATTAAAATATACAACTCTTTCACATAATTTTGGGTTTTTTTCTTCTAACGTTACTTTATATATATATATATGTATACATACACACGCACTTATATGTCACATCACTTACTGCTTTTATATATCCTGAAATTGCTACCTGAGTGGTGGTTTTGTCACATCAAAAGCTTTGCTTAATGTTTGCAATTGGGAGCTTTGTATATTAAGCAAGAACAGTTTAAAGGGTGATTTCCATCCTCTGTTTTTCTTAATCTGGAAAAGCCTTCTGTTCAAGAGATTTCCCTACACAAGAACATGAATTCAAAGAGTATGATGAAAGATGTTTCTGTATGTATTTATATTTAAACATGGTACTCAATAATTAAAATTTTCAGAAAGGTAGTTTCCTTTCAACTGCTTTGGTTCCAGTTGGCTAAATAGGAAATAATAATTACTGCTATGAAAATAAATTGTTATATATATGTGGATATAATATGAAAGTGTATTATTTGTCAAGTTACTTTTATATATAAGCAAATATTTTACTATTTCACAAATTAGGGTCTTGCATACTCACTCATTGGAGATGTTATGATGTCTAAGATCTATTCAACGGTAAAGTTTTGTAGCTTTGGTAATCAAATACCCAGTATTGAACCACTCTAGAGAAGTGGAAGAAGAAAATTAAATCTCAAAATCTTTCTTTTCATGATGGAGGGAGAGAAATTAAAAAAAAAACCAAAAAACCAGCAGAAGCTGATAAAAATAGCCAAAGATGCTCTTTACAAGATCATCTTGATCATTAATCTTTGATCATTTGAGCATCAAAATGCAGCTTTTCATTGATAAACGTGCCTGCAGGTAAGAATGGTCTATTTACACCCATATTTTTTTCTGGGCCAAAACAAACTGGGCCAGGTGACAGGAGATAGGACAAGGGGGAATGGCATGAAGCTGTGCCAGGGCAGGTTTAGATTGGATGTTAGGAAAATATTTTTTACTGAAAGAGTTGTCAGGGCCTGGAACAGGCTGCCCAGGGAGGGGCTGTGTCATCTTCCCTGGGTGTGTTCAAAAAAATGGTAGATGAGGTACTTACAGACCTGGTTTAGTTTAGGATGAGAATGGTTGGACTTGATGATCTTCAAAGGTCTTTTCCGACCTTGTGATTCTATGATTCTGTGAAATTCTTAGGCCTAGCCAAGGATTAAATTCTCTTTTACAATCCTCAGATTAATTTCAGAATATTTTATCTGAAAAAATTATGACCTTCAAGCCTGAAGAAAAGTCACATTCTATTAGATGGACAGGGAAGAGCTGTACTTCGATGCCAAATGCTATTTGTTGACTCACATATCATTCCTGTTTCTGGCAACTCAGCCCCCTAGAAATCAGAGGAGTGGTCCAACCTACCAAATTTTTAGAGATTTTTTTTTTTTTTCATCTGGTTCATTTGAATCTTCAGATGCTGTTCTTTTGTTGTAAGGTTGAAAAATAAACCCTTTACACTGAGGTTCAATGAACCAAGTACTCCTCAGACATAATAAAAGTTACATCTGTACTTGATCCACTGTAACCTTCCCAATGCTGAACTGCTGCACTCTAAAATACACGAGATAAATTCACTGCACCTGGTTCACATTATTTAGAAGCAATGATGATCCAAAAAATAAATTCATTTCAATTATTGAAAAAAAATGATGTTCAGATTGGATCCGAAACACAGTTTTTCTTTCTGAAGTTTTAGAAAATCTGGACTTCAGTGGTTCCAGGTCTTAGCCAGAAATCTTTCCTGTCATCCAAGGTGTTAATCTTTTAATCTAGGCTAGTTCTAGGTTAGTTTATACCAAATTAATCTGTTGGTTTTTTGTTGGTGATGGTGTGGGTTTTGGTTTGTATGGGGTTTTTTTGTAAGATCACTTGTCTGATATTCCTTTGGCCATGTTATTTGTCCCATTTTCCTTTTGGATATGAGAGTTTTGAAGGACCATGCTCCCACAGCAACTCCAACAGTAACTCCAGTATTTTTATTTTCAACCATTTAAAATAATTTACAGAGTTTAGCTGTCTGAAAGATGGATGCATGTCCCAAAACACTGGGAAGATCATTTGCCATATGAAGGCAATTCTGTCTTTCCATGGGAAGGAAGACATGCACATAGTTTAGACAACAGTTGCTCCTATTGATGAGAGGATGCAGAATTTTCAGAGTATGGGTGTGAGGAGGTCTTTGTCCATGAAACAAAAAAAATGGAGATACCAGAAGGAGAAGCAGATTCCTTTTAATTACAGGAACCGCATAAAGTAACTGGAAATATCATCAAAGACTGAGAAAATGAAAGGGAGGAGATAACCTCATTTTAAAAGAGACTGCAATGCTGTGTTGTGGAGGAGAAATATTAATACATTATTAGAAGGGGATGACCTGATGGTACTTCAATGTGGCATTATAGTGGAGGACAGAGATTACCACAGCTGGAGCGTCATGGAGATATTGCAAATGAAAAGACACCACAATACATGTAGGAAACGAGGCTTAATTAGATCTATGGCTTAGAGAGGAACACTTTTTTAAAAGTGCTTTTTAATACAGATGATCTGGGAATGTAAATGTAATACATTTTGTAAATGCATTTACTGGTTGTAGAAAAGCAAGATAAACATTTCTCTCTGCCTTATCTACTATAACAAAAGAGGTGCTATCCATTAACAAATGTTAACATTAACAGTTTGATCATTTGCAGAAAATAGACATTTAGCCAGCAATTTTAAAGAGTAAAACTGCTACACATAAAGTTGGAGATATCATCTCTAATGAAAATAATAGATACTATTTTAACAAAACAGATGACCAGCATTTACTAGAGTCCATAGTAATATTCTGGCTGAACTTTAAATGCTTTTTATATTCAGTTTGCAGATAGGGGATTTTTTGTTTGTTTATTTCTTTCTTTCCATCCACTTAAAAAATTTGCCTATGGAGCTCATTATTTTAAGATTATATCTCCTTGTTGTATGTGTTTGTTTCATTCAAGGTTGCTGTTCTAAAAGGGCAAAAGGGAAGCTATGAATTACTTTCTTATGAACCAGGGAACAGCTCTTGTAATTTGTTTTCACTGCAGTAATCAGATTAATTCACAAGCTCTGAAACTTCACAAATAGGGACAGAAGGCCATCATTCCTCAGGAATTTCACTTACATGTATCATTATTATACCCAAAAAAGTCACTACAAAGAGCAGTGTGATTTACAATGCATTTCTAATGCTTTGTAATATTTAATGGCAGTAGTCCAGGTAAACAAAACAAGACAAGAATTGCTTAACAACACAATTTAGTGAGTTGGAGTCATGTGGACATTCATGACTAAGGTTCTGAAGAAGCATCTTTCACAGCATACTGTATTAGACACATTAGCAATTATTGTGTTTGTTTGCTGTCTGAAAAAAAATGTTTTCTCCCATCTTTGTTATCTTTGGTACATTTGACAGTCTCTTTAGTATACACTTATTAAAAAAATAAAGTGTTAGGTTGTTGGGTATTTTGGTTTTTTGTCTTTTGAATCTGAAAGGATATTTGCAACATCTTTCATCCTTTTTCCATGGTTGATTGCAAGGAAAAGATATGTGTTGTTACAAATGATCAAGCAAACCAATCTCAAAATGAGAGATGGATATTTGAGTAACAAAATGTTTAAATTCCTGGAATTTAAACATGGGCAATTATTTTTTTCACTCAAACCCATGGAAATTAGCTGGAATAATGGGGAAAAAAACCCAGATTATACTTGAGTAATATACACTAATTTAGCAACTCGGATTTGTTACTGCACTGTTACTTTATTGCACTGAAATTAAGAATAAAGAAATAAAGAATAAAGAATAGAGAAATAGAGAGTGTATATTTGCTAACAGCTGTGCTTTGCTATCCCTTTATCTCTGCTGCTCTTTGCATGATAGACTAACTGACCAATTGATTGATGGATAGTTGATTGATAGCCTTCCTTGACATGTCTGTATCTTGCTATTTCTTAATCTGCATGCAAATCATCGTAACACATGGTGTTAAAATATGTCTGCAGAGCACTCAATCAAATTAAAATCCAACACACACAAACTTTATCAAGGAAACCATAGTTAGTTTCTCCTAGACAATGTTGAGGATGTGTATGATACACATAAAATATCTGTGATTCTGTGATTCTGTGATCTTAACAGAGAAAGGAATTATTCAGCATCTGTTATAAAACCACATCACATTATGAAATCCTGTCTCATTTGTTTTAAAACCTAGTACCCAACAAACACTTGCAAAACAATGCCTGCATGTTTACATTTATTCTTCATTTTGTGTGGCCAGTTATCTTACCCTTTTCCACAAAATCAAATAGGAACTAAGTTCACAGAAAAACAAGACTAAGAAAAAAATTTCACTAAAAAAAGAATTCTTCAGAAAAGGGAAGAGGGAACTGTGTGATACATTGATCAACAGACAAAGCTTTCAGCATCAAATACATGCTTCCTACAACTATAACTTGTTAAACTCTCAGCTATGCTGCATTCCAATGCATCAGCTCCCAGTCCCCTCACAAGAATTATATGTCCTTTTAAACACTCTGTTTGTCTTCAACAATAATTAGATTTAAAAGATCCTCCCACAACTATCTACAAAAATCCAACAATGCTTCTTCAGGAACACCTCCAACCCAATTAAACCTAATTACTCATGTAACAGTTTTTATGGTCCAACTCAAGGATACTTTATGACAACTGATGGTTCCAAGTTTTCTAATAGTTTATAAAAAAAAAAAAGGCAAAAAACCACAGCATAACCGTAGCAATTTTTTCCTTACATACGTACAATTTGGGATCTTGTTGTTTGTTTGTTTGTTTCTTAAAGATGCAACAGCCATTTTTAAAATACTTTATATTGTCTATTTAAAATTACTTGACCTTCACTGTAAAATTGTCAATTTTTTAGGATTTTGTGTACATTGAGTTGGTTATCTATGAGAAATCTATATTGATTATCTTTAGATTTCCTTAGTTTCTTGAATAAAAAGACAGAATCCAGAATGGTGTCTCCTGGTATAGAATTAAGGCCTAATTTTTCCTCATTTCCTGTGGCTGTTCCACTCATGAGTGAAAACTAAGAGTATGCAATTGTTTAAAAAAAAACATTGCTGCCTTTTAGATCTTCAGTGAATAAAAAGTCATCCTGAATAGGATGATAACTAGTAGTAGAGTGCCTCAAACTGATCTAAGATCTCCATCTACCCAGCAAAATCTGTTCAGTGTATCTAATGTTATGTGTTGGGAATTGTTATACTGAAGTGCAACAGACTCTCGTAAGACCTGAAATACCTGAAATGCTGAGGCACAGAGGTTCCTGTGCTCGGAGCTGTTTCAGGAGGGACAGAATCACAGAATGACTATGTTGGAAAAGACCTTTGAGATCATCAAGTCCAACCATTCCTTTCCTATGCTAAACCATATCCCTAAGTACCTCATCTACCTGTTTTTAAAATACATCCAGGGATGGTGACTCAACCCCCTCCCTGGGCAGCCTGTTCTGCATCCTGACAATTCTTTCAGTGAAGAACTTTCTCTTAATATCTGATCTGAACCTGCCCTGGCACAGTTTAAGGCCATTTCCACGTGTCGCTTGGCTGAAGAGACAATAAGGCTTTTTAGACTGCAGGACCCTTTTGCATTCCCATGCTCAAGAATATCTCTGACATAAAACCAACAGGAAGGAAAATTTTAGGCAGGTTTTCTCCCAGTTCTAACATCTAAGAAAAAATGTCCCTTAAATGGAAATAATTTAATGGTAATGCTCATAGATTAATGTCATGCTTTGGTAGATTACCAAACTAGTTGTTTGTCTGGTGTTTTGGGAGGTGGTGGTGGTTTTGGGGGGTTTTTTGTCTGTTTTATTAAATGGTGTGTTTTCCTCTTCATAGACACTTTACAGGAGACAGACTCTTGGGAACTTAGTTTCCTGGTTCAGTATTTCCAGGATAGCATCATCCAATTTTCTCCATTATTCACTTGATTACAGACCTACCTTCAAGGACCAATAGATAACATAACTGGGCCTCTTTAAATGTGCATATTTAGGTAACGTTCTATGTAACCAGTTACATACTGTGTCTCAACAAAAATTCCAGTTGCTGGATTTTTATTTTTTTTTAAAGCTTAAAATACTACAGCAATATCTTCCTACAGCTAATTTACACCTGATTAACTTGCTTTGCTTGTCTTAGGCCCCAAGAGTAGAACTGCTTAAACTGTGTTAAGAGCAGACTGTTCATGCCAAATTCCTCCACCTCTTCCTTCTTCCTACTTGACACTCAGTCTCTTCCATGATGCAAATTAAGAGACTGCTCCTTTCTCATATCTGACAAACTGTCATGGCTGGATGCATGGAGATGCTGCATTTCTTGCATAGACTGTCTGTGCATCCTCTTCTGATCCCTCAGGTGGTCAGGAAATGCTGCACTTCAAAGTAGTCTGTATGTAGTTTTTCTTTCCAGCTGCTTGTCTTGAGAAGCTGTCTCTAACACAGGTGGTTTACAAGAAGAGAACTGTAATTCCAGAAGATGAGTTGTTTCAGTGTTTAGGAAGTAAGCTGGAGACTAATATTACTAGTGCTGCGGTGTTTTATGGTACATCAAGCACATAATGGGATGGTCAGCACTACTTGGTTGCAGTCATGAATGACTCAGGCTACCCCATGGGTGGAGAAAGAAGCCGTGCTCCAAGCCATGCTTCTCATGAGAGACCAGCAACATGCCCTCCAGACGTACAGCTAGCGCAGTCAGATATGACATATCCCACAGGGCTTTCTAGAAGCATCACTTAACCACATGTGGTGGGCAAGGCAGTCACCCTCACGTGCTGCTTGTCACACTACAGTTTTGATGGAAATGACCTCATTATAGTAAAGCACAGAAGTATAAAATAAAGGTCAAAAAGATGAGTGTGCTGTAGCACATTCTCAAATCACTCTGCTCTGGACAAAATAAATTCATCCTCTATGGATCTATTCTTTTTTGTAAATGAGGATTATATTGATTCCTGACCAAGCAAAGATCTTTCTGGTGTAATAGATACATAGGAGACTCTCAGAAGCTGCATTAAATGAAACACAGAGTATGTTCTTGTGGATATTTATTGCAAAGATATTAGCACTGGGGAGATGCAGAAAGAGTGAAAACATTGTAAGTATTGTCAAATACTGAACTGAAATTATCATTTAGCAAGTCACATTAAAAGGACCTATATTTCTATTTAATGAGAAATTAAGTAGCATTAATCCTCAGTTAGTGGCTTCTTGGAAATACACTTAACACGTTAGGTTGAATTTAGGATGAAACTCATGAATCCTTTTCAGTTGCTAGCACATAGATGCTGCTAGTTAGGACCATATTTTGAAATATGAAGGCAGCTTGTTGCTCAAAAGTTGGCTGTGTTAACAGAGAGACTTCTCTTTTTACAGAATAAAATGTTGAATGATTCATGCATTAGTATCAGTATCTTTCTCTCTGTCCAACTGTCTCATATGTATGATTAACATATTTTCAGTTAATGATTTCTAAGATTCTTTGTTACAACTTGTCAAACAGTAGGCAGACAGCATACTAAACAGTTCAGAAACGTATAAACAAATAATTAAGGATTTTCTACATTATTTGTTGAACATATGGCAGAAGAGAATGCAAAATAATCCTTCATTAACTGAATAGTGTTGATAATATGGTATAAAGTAAGAAATGTACAATTTTTTTGTGTTGCTTTTAAAAATAGTTGTTAGAGCAAGAAAGTTACTAAATGGCTTATAGAGAAAAGTGGCTTAATGCATCAGGGGGTTTTTTGGGGGTTTTTTTTTTGGTTGTTTGTTGGGTTTTTTTTGATGACCTGCTTCTAAGATTAAATATTAGAAGATTTTTGTACTGAGCTGGGAAATAGATGACACTGCTGGCATTCATTTTGTTTCTGTGTCAAGTCTGGACTGTTCGTCTGTGAATAGGGTACTGATTTTTTTGTGTAGATTCTCATAGTTGTTATGGAAGGTAGGAGAGTACTTTAGTACTCCGGGCCGTTCGCCAAGGTAATGTCTACACTAGATTTGGGCTGATTGATAGTTCTTCATTAGGTTCACACATTCTGAAGTTTTTTTGTTTTGTTTTGATTTGGTTTTTTTTAGGAGGTGAGTTGTTTGTTTGATTGTTTTTATTCTTCTGGAAAAAATACATGAAAGCATACAAGCAAAACATAAAATCCTATACATTGCTATAAAGCAAACTGCATACTACCCTGGACTGTGACTATTAAACTTTTTCTTTGGTCACAAAGTCGAATAACAGAGAAACATAGAAATAGAAACCCTATTTGAGTATATGAGGCAAGTTACTACCTGTATGTTTCTCTTTTAGGCATTGAGTAATTATTACTTGATAATCTTCTATATGAACACAGACTAAGGATTCTCGTATTTTTCCTTACAACCAGCCTCCAGCCTTCCTTTTGTTTTTTCCCTGTTAAACCTTTTTCTTTTTTTTAAATGCAGAAGCAAACCCAAAATGATTTCACAGATAAAAGACTTATTCTATCTGTGGGTTGAAGCAGAACTACTTGGACTTCTGCTGATTCATTACAAATTAGGAGCCTGAAATACAAGTTTTTGAAGACAAGAGTTTGGATCTGTTCAGTCAGGGATACTGAAGGAGCCATCAAACTTTGTCTCTTTATCTTTTAGACATACACTTTTGCAAAGATTCACCATGTTGTAGTATAAAAAGAACAGAACATTTCTCCCTCTTTGTTTTTATGATTTGAGTTGCCCTTTTCCCATCCTCTTACCCTGCCCTTTCCCCTTGTTGTGCCTTCTAGCTTCACATGCTTCCATGGACCATATACACCTCTGAAATGTATGGCATGAAGACTTTTAGTATAGAAATCCGTTTCACACCATTTATTTTCATTATTTTTATCATGCCATTTTGTCCAGATTTGCAGGTTTCCTCTGGATGACAGAGGGATGGATTACTTTAAGGAAAGTTAAGGTTTTTAACTTTCTTTTTTCTTACACTTGACCTGTATTTGCCATAAAAGCAAAGACAGTCACTGCTTTTTATAAGGATACTGTTTTGTCAAAAGTGAATACCTGGATAATATAAGGCTATTCACACCATATGACAGATTCAGCCAAAGTAACCCCACATCCCCAGAAAAGTCTCAAAAAGAACATAAAAATACCTCCCACACACAGATGAATAAAACCAAAAGTCTAAGTCCTTTCAGTAAAAGGAGGAATACTGGCTCTGCAGAACACATTAAAAGATTATGGAAGCTTTTAATAGCAATTAATTAATGCAACCTGGAAGCCATTGATAAGGGGGGGAAAAAAAAGGAAAAAAACAGAACTTTTCTTAAACTTATCTGTAGAAATACTTATCTGCTTTTTCCTATCGTTGAATAATTCATTGAGAATCACACATATTTTCTAAAACCTACAGTTCCATCACTCAGGTTAGAAAACAATTCCCAGGCCTCTAAAATTGCAGTGTGCTTAGATAAGGAAATGTCTTGTCTTCACTGACGTCAGAGTCTAATGAGGCATTACTTTTGCTGTATAAGGAAATATAGACAGCAGACAGTATTTATACATGCAGAAAAAGAACCTGATCTCTAGCTGTAATCCTAGGAATATTGCCTAGCCATCTTTAAAGGGAATTACTCTTTTGAGTAGAACTTTGAGTATCAGGCTCCTTGAAGGACACACTGTGTATATGAAGGACTTGTTGTTAATGGATTTTGTTTCACATTAGCTGCAAACGCCTAATATTGTGAAGTCAAATATCAAATATGTTAAAGACTGCTCTTATTCAAGCACATGAAAGAATTGCTCATTAATTTGAGAGTTCAAAATGCTATTTGGTGTTGTTAATGAGATTTGGGAAAGTAGCATTATATACGTTAGTATTTATAGAGCCAAACAGTATTTTCTCCTCCTGTAACTCTGCGGAGGAGGAACAACAGATGCTCCTTGCTTTTTAAGACTGGAGTAGTTTCTCTGGATCAGTTTTATATGTATTTACTATTTAAGGTGTTTTTCCCATCCAGAAACTTTAGTATACTTAGCTGAATCACTTGAATAGACATTATAAAAGATTTATATCTGTATTTTCAGTGGCACAGGATACAATAGAAAAGAATCTTGGTGACAAAACACAATTATTACTCACTTTAAATGTTTTACAAAGGTACTGTAAGTTGGTTTTCTCTCTGTTATTGAACAGAGAGAAGAAAGTGCAGTCTTTTCCAGCTTTAATTTGCTATTTGTTCCTAGTTGGATCATAACATTTTGATAATTAGAAGTAACATATTGGAGCAGGTTCTCTTTAATTAAAAAAACCCAACAACCAACAAACACCAAACCAAAAGACCTCCCCTTTTTTCACTCTCAGATGGTTTTCAGGAACTAGCCACATGATATCCCAGTGTCCTGGGCTCTTTTAGGTACTATTGTACAGCTTCTGCAATAGTTGTCTCCTAACAGCTGGACACTTCAGGTCTTGTAGAAAGTTGCAAAGTAGGGATGCTCTCCTTCAGATACACCTATCCTGGTTTCAGCTTGGAGTAAGTATTTTAATGCCATGAAAAGCATAAGAGAATGTTGGTTTTTACATGGCGTATCACTGTCTGCCCAATCCAGAAAAAGACCACTCTAGTTCCCAAACTGAAAGCAGTACAGGAAGACTAGCACACTGCCTTGCCTTGGGTTGTGCAAGCTAATGTCCAAGCTAATAAAATACCAACCATTAACTCATGTTACTGCATGTGTTTCTTCAAACATGGTGATGCACTGACATAGTGATCTTGGGATGAAATGGTATCTTTGTAGTAAGGGGTAGAAAGAAGGAGTAAAAGTTATGATGTGAGGTTTTTTGAAGCAGAAAATCTCGTGCTGGTCAGATGTCTTTCTTACCATTGTTATGGCTGCAGAAATTAAGGCCTCTCCCATACCCAGTGAATGGCTTTGGAGAACAGTGAGTATATTGTATTAGGATTTCTCTTCCTTTCTATTCCACTCCCTCCTATGCCTGCAGAAATAGAGGGTAACCAATAGAACTTAATTACTTTCCATGGGAAATGTTAATTAGCCAACTGAGAAAGTTCATACTGTGCTAAAATGCAATAAAAAGAGTAAGATCTATATTTAAAGCAGAATTTTATCAAAATGCTCTCTTTCCTTTCACAGTCAGAACCGGATCCAAATTCTCTAGCTCATAGTTATGGATAAATACAAAGAAAAAAGTAATCTTGAATATCTAGGCTAAAGAGATCATGCTAGACACATGACCTGGTTCCATATATACATTTGAAATACCATGCTCACTTTGTTTCTTAAACAGAGAAAAAGATGAAGTCTTTCCTGTATGTAGTGGGCTGACATGAGCCAGCAGCTAAGTCCCACACAATTTCTCACTCACTGTCCCTGCAGTGGGATGGAGAAGAAAATAGGAAGAGCAAAAGTGAGAAAACTCTTGGATTACAATACCACTTTATAGAAAAAGGAAAGCAAAAAGACCAACATCCAATGCAATCACTCACTGCCTCCCAAAAGTAGACTGATGCACAGCCAATCTCTAAGCAATGGCTGTCTCCCCAGACAAACCCTTCTTCCTCAGTTTTTATTGCTGGGAACAACATTATGGAAGGAATATCCCTTTGGACAATTCAGGTCACCTGTCTGGGCTGTGTCCCCTCCCAAGCTCTTGCCCAGCCTCAGGCTGCTTCCTAGAGGAGCAGAGTGTCAGAGAAAGCCTGAATGTTGTGCAAGTGTTGCTCAGTGAAAGCCAAAACACTGGTGTGTTATCAACACTGTTTTAATCACAAATTCAAAACTCGGCACCATACAGGCTGCTGTGAAGAGGATTAACTCCATCCCAGCCAGAGCCATCACAGCATTGGACTGTAATTATAGATACTTCCTGTCAAGGACCACTGAAATGGAAATTTTGGAAATAGGTGCTAGAAAGAACATATAGAATGACACAGTGGGATACCAATCTTCTTTTAAGAAAATGGTCTATTATTGGAAGTGTTTATCTTGGGATTCCCACTGCTGATTACACATGTAACTGCAGGCAGACAAGTTAATACCAAAAATGAAAACATGTTTAAAGGTATGAATAGATATGTCTCAGTCCAGATAAACGTAAGCCAAATGCAGGACAGAAGATGCTGATCATCCTCTAAGTTGTCTTGTTTCTTGGTGTGACCTTTCAGTCATGCTCCGTGCAAGATCTGTTTAGTGACCAAAGCAGGGCTTTCTCCAGTTTTGGAATCGGCCACAATGGTTGTATTTGTGATGCATCAACTCACCTGAGTGTGTTCCTCTAGAAACCTGTTTGACCTGCTGGACATAGTTGTTGTTTAGGATGGATCTGAAGTGGCCAGCATTGCCTGCTGTGACTGTTAGTAGGGTAGATTTTTTGACTGAATGATCACAGAATCACACAATCACAGAATCACAAGGTTGGAAAAGACCTTTGAAGATCATCAAGTCCAACCATTCACAGACTAAACTAAACCATATCCTCATCTACCCTTTTTTTGAACACATCCAGGGAAGGTGACTCAGCCCCTCCCTGGACAGCCTGTTCCAGGCCCTGACAACCCTTTCAGTAAAAAATTTTTTTCTAATGTCCAATCTGAACCTGCTCTGGCACAGCTTCATGCCATTCCCCCTTGTCCTGTCACCTGGCTGAAGAGACCATCACCTATCTGTCTATAACCTCCCTTCAGGTAGTTGTAGGTGGTGATAATGTCTCCCTTTAGCCTGATAAGACATCCAGGCATATAGGTTATTGTCCAACCATCTTTCACTGAGCAAAACTAATCATTTCATAATTCTCTTTGTCTCCCCACCTCTGTTCCCCAATCCCTTCCTTTCCATTCCCTTCCCTTCCCAGGTCCCTTCCTACCTAAAATTCAATGAAATTTAAAATCATAGAATCATCAAGGTTAGAAAAGACCTTCAAGCTCATAAAGTTCGACTCTCAGTCCTACACCACCGAACCAGCCTCCTGAAGCACCTCATCGACCCATTTTTCAAACACTCCCAGATTGGTGACTCCACCACCTAGACTCTCAAATGCCCCACCACCCTTTAGGTAAAGAAATTCTTTCCAATATCCAAACTGAATTTCAATGGAAATTTCCTCATCTTGCCATTAGATTAGTTTGTAAATGGTTTGTTTCTATCCTAATTGGAGGGCAGTTCATAGAGTCATCATAGAACGTGTTAGGTTGGAAAGGGTCTTTAAAGCCCATCTAGTCCAATTCCCCCTGCAGTGAGCAAGGACATCTTCACTAGATCAGGTTGCTCAGAGCCCCATCAAGCCTGACCTTGAATATCTCCAGGGATGGGGCCTCTACTACCTCTCTGGCCAACCTGTGCCAGTGATCTACCACCCTCATATTGAAGATATTTTTTCCTAATATCCAACTTAAATCTCCCCTTTATAAGTTTAAAACTATCACCTCTCATCCTTGTGAGCAGTTCTTCCCCAAGTTTCCTATAGGCACTTTTCAGGTACTGGAAGGCCACCATAAGGTATTCCCAGAGCCTTCTTTTCTCCAGGCTGGACAACCGCAACTCTCTCAGCCTGTCTTCATAGGAGAGGTGCTCCAGCCATTTGATCATTTTTGTGGCCTCCTCTAGACACACTCCAACAGATCCATGTCCTTCTTGTGCTGATGGCTCCAAAGCTGGACACAGCACTCCAGGTAAGTTCTCACCAGAGCAGAGCAGGGGGCAGAATCCCCTCTCTCCATCTGGTGGCCACTCTTTTGATGCAGCCCAGGATGAGATTGGCCTTCTGGGCTGCAGATGCACATTGGTGGCTCAGTCCAGCTCTTCATCCACAAGTCCTTTTTCTGAGGGCTGCTTTCAAGCACATCGTATCCTAGCCTGTATTGATAATGGGTGCTGTCCTGACCCAGGTGCAAGACCCTGCACTTGGCTTTGTTGAACATCATGAGGTTGACCTGGGCCCACTTCTCCAGCCTGTCCAGGTCCCTCTGGCTGGCATCCCGTCCCTCTGGCATTTAAACCCACCACCCAACTTTGTGTTATCAGTGAACTTGGTGAGGGTGCACTCAATCCCACTGTCAATATCATTAATAAAGATATTAAACCGTACTGGATCAGTGCAGATCCTTGAGGATCACTGCTTGTCACCGCTGTCCATCTGGAAATCAAGGCATTGACCACCACCCTTTTTGAAGTGGCCATTCAGCCAATTCTTTATCCACTGAACAGTCCACCCACCAAATCTTTATCACCACCAACTTAGAGACAAGGATGTTATGGAGGACCCTGTCAAAGGCCTTGTAGAAATCCAGATAGATTACCTTTGTAGCTCTTCCCTTGTCTACTGATGCAGACACTCCATTCAATATTTAAAGTAGATTCTTGAATTCATTAAACAAAATTGGATACTCCTTGAAGAAAAAGTTTGAACATATGTTGACTGTAACTGATTTTACATGGAACCATTCCTTTCTCTCAGTGAAGTCCTGAAAAATGCAAGTTAATATTGCAAGTCAGAAAGTTAGCATCATCTCTGGGAATCTTTAGCAGAAGGGAAGACTTAGAGATGAACGTGGCTTAAACTCTAAGCCATCCCAAATTTACACACCTGTTTTAATTTTAATTCAATTTATCTAGAAGGAGCTCAGGATTTTTATAATCGCAAATAAATTCAAACTCAGTTAAAGAAACCTAATATCTCAGTTTTTTTGAAAGTAGCCTGAAATGAACTTATGTCATCAGGAAATTCCTACTTCAGCTTTTTTTTCTCCTTTGAAATATGTAGTAGAATATAAATGTCATTTCAGCAACCTAAAAATCCCAGAACATAATATTAGTGATTACTTATTAGGCTCCACACTTGGAGGTTTTTCCATTTTGTGAGATTGTATTACTAGAAAAAATAAATCTTTTTACTTTTTTATTCTTTTTTGTGCAGTTTCCATTTTCTCAGACGCACTGCAAACACAACCCACATAAAAAACCCAAACAAACTACAGCTGTCTACTCTGTAAATTTAAGTCCCTTTTTGCTGTTACGAAATAAAATAGAAATATTCTACCAAATTTCATTTTTTGTATGATCTACCCTCATATGGAATGTCCCGTGAGAAAGCATATTGGCATTTATGGCAGGACTCTGGATGTGATTCCGAAGAATCATAACAGACTCTGTCAGGGATTTGAAAAATTAAATGAAAGGAATAACTTTTATGAAAGCTAAATTTTAGTGAGCTTCAAATTTCAATGAAAGACTGATTAGAAATTGTCAAATATATTATGACCCACCATTCAGTTTCTTTTGAACATAATTTTTGAAAAAAGTTCCTGAGGATGTTCTGGGGTTAAGGACATCAAACAAACAAACAAAACATGTTCTTCCTTTATAATAGCTCTGATATTAACTATGTTTAGAAAATTATTTGTGAAATAAATACCCTAGCAGCATGCTAGCTAAGAATGTTATTTTTATGAGTGAACATTATAATGGAGGGCTTTATTCCTGATAAATGAGAAAAACATACTCAGTTAACATAGCTGTTAACACATACGTCAGTGTAACAATAAAAATATACTTCATTTGGTGTAGCATATGATCTAGAAATTGTAATCCAGTACCTCAGTTCGGCCTTCAGTGATGCTAATGAAGGTTTTGTGGCTTATTGTATGGATCAGACCAGGTGTTGTGATCCTGAGGAGCCCACTGCCACTACTTGTATAATAAATTAAAACAGTTGGGACAGAAGCTCTTATACCAGTTTAAAATGTCACTTAAAAAACCAAGCACTAATTAAGATCATATTTTTCTTTTGGGTGTGTCTGCAGTATATGCTGAAGCTTTACGGAGAGAGGATTTAATGCCAAATGAGTTATATTTGGTAACACAAGCATTCTGCTGTAGCAATACAGATTTGCCTACACTGTACATGGTAAACACATCCTCATTTATGCACAGTCAGGAATCTTTATGATGGAAAATCTTTCATACTTATTTCTTCACTGTTCTGTCTACATTTTTCCTCTTAACATTTTTATTGACTTAATAATCAAGAATAATTTCTGTATGATATAGTTCATAACAGAATATTAATATCCTGTCTGATAACAGGATCAAACATCTTATTCACTGTTTAAGTAACCTTACCTAAGTAAATGACTTTTTTGGTTCCAGTTAGTTACATTATGTAATTGTAAAAAATCAATATTTCCAACACTTTTTTGTTCTGTAGGCTTCATGGGAGCCCTAAGTTTCTTACACTCTTTCTTCTACGTTTCCCCCTCTCTGTCTTCATTCAAGTAAATTTGATTGATGCCAATCCACTTTGGTGGGCTTTGGTTTAGGATTATAAATGTTTGGTTGATAAATTTTGAATGAGTTAAAACATTGGTCTTTTAATTTTACGAGTTGGCTTAAGAAACTGCATATGTTTTGCTCTACCTGTTTGAAAAGAAAAATATATAGGTTATGGAAGCAAATCTCACTCACCAAGAATTGCTTGTCTTTCAGGACACAGGATGTGTCACAGTGGAACTATGCTTTGGATCATTTGTCAGTTGGCAGAAGTCACCCCATAGAAGATGGTCCCAAAAATCTCAGTGATTTTCAAACAAATGAGCAAATGTTCATTTCAGAACTGCGTGTCAGGATTGATTTCAAACATGGAAGAGGATATGTAAGAGACAAATGTAAAGCAAACAGTGATGGGTACAGCTTGGAGCATCCCATGTTGTGGAAGAAAACCTCTCCTTCCCTCTGCAACTCTTCACATGGACGTGGGTTTCGGCTTACAAAGTCAGGAAGCTCTGGTAATTGCATCCTCAGTTGCATAATTGTTGATAATGTTCTTGAGTGCAGTTACTTAGCATTCCTAATTGAGATATAACAAGTGAAAAATCATTAATTTATTAATAAAATTTAGAGGAGATTATTGTCCTGCAAGCATACGACCCCTGACAGAAGTTTCTCCAAGGAAGAACATAGCCTAAAATAAACCTAAAGGAGATCCACTCTACAGAAAAGATAACAAATAATTAGCAGCTCAGTATGTTGACACTACTAAATCAGAATTATTTTATCTAAAAGGAAACATTATTTCTACCTCTATTCTCAGAATACACTAGTGGTTGTTAGGAAAAAAAATGTTTGGTACAAGTGGGTTTTGCTGTAAATGATCTTTATATCTCTGTGTGTGTGTGTGTGAGTGTGTGTGTGTGTGTGCACGTGGAGGTATGTGCAAGTCTGCATATGAGAATAACTGCTCACCAGACCAGAAACAGAAAAAGAAGTGAAAAAAATGTAAGGTAACTGCCAGAAAAAGGCAATATGCATTGTTTTTATCAGCTCTACAGTGTTTTCAGCAATAAAATGATTTAAGGGGGAAAAAAAATAAATCATTTTTCCACATTTCACTGTCCCCAGCACATCCATAACTTTATCAGCCTGCAGCGTTAGATAGTAACATTCCCATTTTTAGCCAAGGGAGAGAAATAGTCACTTGCAGGACATAGTCATCTAAATCATCTAATCTACTTTAGGTTAAATGAGCTTTTAGATTAAGGATGAGATGAATTGTTCCCTTTTTCTCACCATGTACAGTAAAGGAAATACTGATGGCTGGCTCATCAGTGAATTCCAGCAAAATTTACAAGATAATGCTGATCTGTCAGGTGTTTTCAGATTATTAGCTGCTAAATATGTGATGAGAGCTGAAATTAAATATCTATGCATATAGACAGAGAATAGGAAGGTTTTAAAGCTCCTGTAACCCAAGTTAGTGCCCTTACTCTTAGGAGATTTGACTGATGGGCAAAGTCACTTTACACTCAAGACAGAGAATAAGGTTATCACCCTATCTGTGAGTCCCAGTGCACAGAATTTTAAGTTTAAGCATCACCCATTTATTTGCTTTTGAATGTCATTCTTCAAACTGCAACAGATCCAGACATGATGAAATAGAGGAAGGGAGTTTGCGGTAGCATGCCTACAACCAGAACAAACATGAACAAATATATGAATGAAAAGTTCATTAAAATCCAGGTGAAACCAAAGATGTAATATCATCTTTGCCTCAGAAGAAGCCTAAAGTTTGTCGTGCTAAAAGCTAGGCAAGCTCTTTGTGTGCCTGACCTGATTTTGTTTTCCTCTGAAGCAAGACTTACAGGCTACTATCAGAGACAGGGTACTTGGTTAGCTGTGATGAGCTATTTTTATAGCTCATCCTTGGCTTTATTCTTTATATTCTGTGTGATACAGTAAGGATGTTCTTAAGTTCTTATGTACTCTTTCTTCTTTTCTTACCGATAAGTCAAAGCAGATCCATGCTAATTCCCATGAATCCATTTCTAGGGCACCTGTATCTGTGTTACAGAATGGATTCTCCTTTTTTTGACAAAATCCCATAATGTTCATTGTTGTGATACTCATCTCAGTAATGCATGCCAAAGGTACTTTGTAAGGAAAAATCTTCAGTTCATTTTCTTTAGAATCTGTTTTTGAAGTCTCAGGCAAAAGGACTATTCAAAGCCCATTATTGGCAGGGAGATTTTGTTACTCACTATATGGGGCTTTGATGGGATCAAGCCCTGTGCAATAATCTATAAAACAAACCATGGTCCAGCTCTGCCAGTCACTGGGAATCAAGGGAGTTTATGAGTTCCCCAAAGATGTTCAATATCTCAAAAAGAAAAACCTGCCCAAATAACAAAAAAACCCCCAAAAACCAGACACAAAATGTTCTCTCTGACTGTAAGTTTGGCATATGCTCTCTTGAAGAAAAGCGCCCATCATTCCAAACTGATAGAACTCAACACATGTTTTATACATCTTCCTTTGAAATTTTAGGTCAGATTCCTAAATGAAAATCCTCATCCCTTTAATTTTACATATCCACCAAAATTTGTATCTGAAGAAGCAACAGCAAAGCTGAAAAGTAAAAAGGAAATTTAAAAAGGCACCTTAAAAAAATACATATATATAAAAAAATATATATATATCCTAGAGAGGGAAAGGAAAGCTGAACACTGAAAGATTTTTAAATAGGCCATTATATCATTGCTGAATTCTTGCTGCTTTTCTAGTTGATCAGACAATCAAAACCTTGAAGATAAAATCTAGAAAATCCTTAAATTTCCTTTCTCTGTGCTCATCTCTGGGTATGAGATTCTTTTTCTTGTTTCTGAAATGGAATTAGTGACTTCAGCACATTTCACACTTTAGGTTTGGTTGAATATCAAACCTGAGCTTTGGAGATATTTTACTTATTGTCAGAACAACATTTGCTGAACATAACATCTATCACATTTACTTGGAAGTGTTTTGCATTAATATTTCTTCCTCTTGATGTCTTTGCTGAATTAAAATCATTTGGCTTTAGGACTTCTTATGACATTTTATTTTTTTCTTTTGCAGGATATTCTTCCATGAGAAAAGAGCTTATTTTAAATGAAGGTACGATGGCTTGAAATGAAATTAAAAATTAAGTTCCTAATGTGCTTCAGGCGTGATTACCACACCCTCAGAAATCCTCCTTCTGTTCTCAGCTCACTTACATAAATATCAGAATGACAACTTTTCCTCCAGTAATTTAAAGGGAGAAAGATTTTACAAGTAGGGCACACACTGATGAATCACTGGTCGGCAAAAATTAGTCTTTGTGCAGCTTATTTTACATTTAATCCTAAGAATATCTTGTCCAGTTGCATCCAGTCTGTTTCTCACAATCTTCTGTTTCATGTTACCAGCCTTTATTTCCTTTCTGTATCCCTACTCCCATATTCTTTGCTTAGCAATTCCCATTTCTTCCTCTCAGGTGACCCTCTCAGTTCCACCAGTGGCCAGTAACGACCCTCACTGCAATAACTGTCTTTCTTCCAACCTGTTCTTCCATGCTCCCATATCCCAGGACTTCTGCTCCGCCCTCACCCCTGTTTGCTTTCCTCTGTCTCATACTGGTTGGAGAGTATTGGAATCAAGAGAGGAGAGGCTGACTGCTCTGATTTCTGCTGTGAGTAGCAACTGCTGGGAAGGTCCTGCTCTGTTATTGCACCCATGGACACTGCAGGTGCTCTGGGACCTCCCACTAAATTCATTTCTGCTGTGCAGATTTGCTGTACAGGGAGAGGAGAAAGTGTGGAAACATTGCTCCAAATAAGGCACCAATTCCTGCTGCTAATTCTGTAGGTGTAGGCTGAGCACAGGGTTTCAGCTCTTTTCCACTAATTAAACAGCAACCACAGCAAATGACAGCTGCAGACTTTCAGAATGGTCAGACGTGGAAGTTTTTTTGCACAGGTAGATATATGCCTGTTTACCATATCAACCAGCTTGCTAAATTTCTATGTTCTGATATGAAAAAAAAAAAAAAGCTTTTCTTGTGTTCAGGTGACTTGAGGAACTTCCATGGTGGGCAAAGCCATCCTTTCTTCCTAAACTTATTCTTTGTTGTTGTTGCACATAAATCTTGGAATAAGAAAATACTCAGCTTGAGATGTCCTGAAATGGAAAATTTCTGAGTCATTACAGTTTCAGAGACTGTGCAAACTCTGCAATGCATGATAGTCCTGGCTAATGGAAAATGTGCTAATTTGATCCTAGATCCGCCTCTTCCAAAATATCTTTATTTCCACTATGTTTGTCTTCTGGTAACACTTCAACATTAAGAAATGTACATTTAGATAAAATTTTGTGTTCTATATTTCAATGGTTTGAGTATCAGAAGACACATTATTTGCTGTTCCTGGTATGAAACTTTCAAAGTTAGGCTTAAAATCCTTTCCTGGGATATTAAAATACTGTAGAGTAAATGAAAAAAATAACCAGTTTCAGATGTGCTGTTACAAAAGGAAATAAACTAAATATTTTTGTCATTCAGCTGTAACTAATTACACAACTTTGCATATGAAGCTGTGCATATCCATCTCTAAATCTTTAAAATTTTCTTTAAAGTTTGTTAATCTTAAATAAAATAAAGACCTGAGAGTTATCTGACGTGTAACTGGGTTTTGCTTTGGCACAAGATGATGTACAGTGATAGGTTAATTTTTTAAAAGAAGGAATTATATGATTTGGATTAATTTTGTACTGGATTTTATACATGAAGCTAGCTTTTGCTAGCACTTAAAGTAAATAATCTGAAATGTCCTTGATTTTGTCTCATACTGTTTTTGTAAAAATATGATTTGGAAAGCACCCTACTGATATGCATAAAGACACAAGAAAGCAACACAGCTCAAAAGTGTGGGTAAATAATCAGAATTCAGTGCTTACATAATTATGCCCTCCTTTGTTAAGTGCTTCAAATTCTGCAATTAAGCTTGCAGACTAGATGGTAATGTTGTTTTGATATTGTTTTTCTTTTGTTATTAGTGTTTAAAGCACAGTATATTCCTCCACTACAGATAATTTGTGTCCCTCTTCCCATTCTAAATAGCACTGTTGAAAACAATTTTTCTTCTTTTCTTTTTTCCCTGAAAGTTTAAAAATGCCTTCATCACGTTCATAGGAGCAGCATTTATTTCCATCATAGTTTTACCAAGAGAACCACCTGAGGGATCCAAATGTGTGATTTACCTGTGCATATTAAACAGATGCCCAATTCAAAACCTAAAAGCTTTTGGTGCATTGTATATAATTCATGTGCTCTGGGATTTTCATAGTGATTCAGCTGCTGTATAGGCATTCGCTGCTGAAGTCAATGATAAACTTTCCAACGGCTACAAAATTCAGCCCATTGAAGCACCCTTCAAAACTCCATTTCATACATGCTAAATAATACAAGAGACCATATTCTGTGATCCATTGCCTAAGGTCAGCTCCTACTGCTGGTAAGAAAAAATTGGATTCTTTAAGGAGTCTCAAAAAGCACAATATGAAAGAGGGGAAAAAGGTCAAGATTTGGATGAGAAACAAATTAAAAAAACCCCCAGCTGTTCCCTTAAAAATCTTAGACATTTTTCTTGTTCAATGCAGTGACTCTTATAGACAAATGTTTTGGGTTTGTTTTGGGTTTTTTACCCCCTTCTTTTTTTTTTAGTTTGGTTTTTTTTTTCTTTTTTCCTCAAGTCACATAGGAGGATAAAGCCATATCAGCTACAACCTTAAAGGTACAAAGCCAAGACTCATTCACTATCACTACTTCAGTAAAGTTCTATTCTCACAAAAGCCTTATCTCCATAAAAGGTCTGATGGAGGATCAGGCCCTAATTCTGTAGTCTGTACAGCGCTTTTTCTTAACTAACTGTCTAGGTAAGAGAGGACAGACATTAATCTTCTAGCAGCGGTGAGATATCCTTCCAGCTGAGTAGGTGATTTGTTTTGCTAGAGTTAGAACCTCCTGAAACCAGACTTCTGAGCAAAAAAAAGCCCGTTAATGAAGGTGTACATTCAGCAGAAAGTGAGATCATCTTGTGGCTAAGTAATCAAATGTGCCTTGCCCTGTATTTCTTCTGGGATTATTTGAAAAACTCTGTATTTCTTATTTGTGCCAAAGGGTCTGTGGCTTAAGGACACACCATCTTCACTGTGCTGAATTTAGTTGTGATAAGGCATGTATGTTGGGGTTTTTTTGAGCTCATTCTGAATAGTTTACTTTGTTTAAACTTACACTTACAGAATCACAGAATGTTAGGAGCTGGAAGGCACCTCAAAAGATCATCTGGTCCATCCCCCTTGCCAGAGCAGGATCATCAAGATTAAATCACACAGGAATGCATCCATACCGGTCTTGAATATCTCCAGAGAAGGAGACTCCACAACCTCTTTGGGCAAACTTAGGTTGAGTTGAGGAGAATGCTGTTGAACACACTCCAGTTAACTCTGTTCTTCTCTTTCTGAGAGCAAAATCTGTCCTTACCAGGTAACCTAGAAAAATATTTAATCACCAAGGAAATCATGTACTGTTAATAGTGGATGTAAAATGACAATTGTTTCTGAATTATTATCTGTAAACACATGCATTAGATTTAACACATATAACTCATGCCAAAATGTATAGAGGTAGAGAAATTAATAAAAATATCCCATTTTAAATATGCTTGATTTCATCAAATCAAGTAAATTTCATAAATCTCAAAATACATTACTTTACTGAGTACCAAATGGGAACCGAAGGTCTTGTGCTAAACATTTTTTAACTTCAAAAACCAAGTGGACTCTGCCTTGAAGAACATCCCAATGATCTAGCAAATTTTGACAATGTTATCGTAAAGTATGATGAAATATTCTCCCCAAAGCAGATTTATAGTACCACTACAGCACAGGAGTGTATCCTCCATGTAACAAGGTCTTTAAATATGCAATACTGTCACAGATGCTCTCATATGTCATTTTCATGCATAATAATTATAAAAGCTGTGGACAGGGAAAAATGACACATAGATGACAATGGGTGCTTTCTGCTCCAGCAATTCCTGGTTTTGCAGTAAATCCCTGGAGCAGGTAGTAAGTAATTCAAGACAGAGGAGTGTGGGAAGAACAGACCATCTGGGTTATTTTGGGGTAGCATCCTTATCCTATGTTGATAGCCTGGGAGGTGTCACTATTTTGTGTTGCATCTTCTCATAGGATTATATTCCCACCTCCTTTTAAGTTGCATTTTCGTCTCCGACCTCTTCTCATATTTCCTTAAGAAACCCAAATCCATTCTGGGAGATAATATAGCTGTCAGAACATTTTAGTCTTGGTAGACATTTTCTCTGTGTTTTGTACTACAAAGCCTGTAACAAATCAAACCCAACTGCTTTCTCCCAGCGCTCACACAGGTCTGCACCTAGGTGTGTAATCAGTACCCATATGGATTACCTCTGGGGAGTAAGTCAGAGGCAATGGGATGAGACATCACCATTCAGATGTATCTATATGCTGAAAAATGCAAGAATCTGCTTTTCTGGACAGGACAGGGATAAATGAGTCAGCCCAATGCATCTGTGCTCTCTAGGAGCTTCGTATGTAATGTGCAATCTTTATCTTCAGTATAAATGGTGCACACTTGCAAGCTGAGATCTTCTGGTGCTATGCTGCTGCTTTAGACAATTTTTGAGAAATAGATGGATGTTAATTTGACAGCCCCTCTGTCTCTGTCCTCATTAGAGACTTCAAAATGCTCTTTGTCAGGGGATGACTGATTAAGTAGTAGCGCTGTGGAAACTCTACAGAGCTAAGAAAAAAATTGATTAGCCTGACCCAAACATTTGCTTCTTCATTTAGGTCAAGCCTTTGTTGGAGACTGCCATATTTTGATTAACTTTTTCTCATTAATTTGTATTTTTGTAAATCTCTGGTCTTTGAGATTCCCTGTGGATCCCCGGGCAGAGATTTTAGTCACATGAAAAAAAAAGCCCCTCTTAACTTTATACTACATCTAACCTGAAATAGAAAACTAAGTAGATTTGGGTGAATAGTCATGGTGTAAGCTAACTTCTGTTTGATACTTCATGACCCCAGTTCTGAACCTCTTGTCATTCTGAAGCAAAATTCATGTTTGTCTTCATTGCATGTATAGGACAACAGTGATTTTAAGCAGATACTCTAGACAGTGTCAGAGTTTCCTTTAAAAACTGGTTCAATTTACCATCCCATAACCAAGGTTCTAGGAATTTTCATTCATTTGCTACGAGGAAGTTCAATCCTCCTGAAAATATCTGTTTGTTTTTGCAGCCACTTCCAAAATAAGCAGGATTGTGTTCCTTTCTTTCAGGGTGGTTTGACTCTTCATATGTGCCCTCTCTGTTGTGGAAAATGAAAGCATTTTAATCATTAATAAAGCATAAGTAATGTAATAAGCAAGCCACTTATAATGAATGTTAAAAGGAAATTCAGTAATGGACAAAGAAAATGCCTGCCAAAATTTTTCCTGACATTTATTTTAATAGCAGAGCATTTTTTTTTTCCAAAACCATATTTGCTTGATAAATTTTAACAACAATGACACCATTCAATTAAAAATACTGTCTAACAAATTATAACAAATGTTTACTAATTTTGTAGGTTAATGCAAACCAGTGAATTAACAGTTGGTAAGTTTTTCTGTGAATTAAAAAAAATTTAATCTATCATAGATTTATATCTGTCAATTATGTTTTGTGAATGGATCCTGTAAAAACAGACTTTTCTGACTAAATGATTAAAATGTATTCACAGAAGTAGTGCATAAAATGTCTGGATGTCTTTTTTAGTTATTTCCCTTAATTATTTTTGGAAGTGACAGTAATGAAAATGGATGACAATAATAAAATTGTATTTTTCACCTTTGAAAGCTTTTATCCAGTGAAAAATAGTTTAGGGAAAAATAACCTAAGAAACCGGGTTTTGTATGCAAATATAAAAGTTAGGTGCCAGGCACAATTTTGGAAGAACAAACCATTGCTTATATATGGCAACAGATAGATCCTACCACATTGGGGTGAGTAGTATCTGCAGTGCCATCTACTGCAAAGCGTATTTATGATGATCATGAGGACAGAACGGAAAGAGGATGTGTGGAAGTCTGTCACGAAGTGACTGGTCTTCATGACCCATTAAAGCAGAGCTTGGGTCTAGCCTGGTGCCTTAGTGGGTGACTGGAAAAGATGGATGTGGGATCATGGGACTGGTGTCCATGGCTAATAGCCAGTTCCTGATTTGATGGTAACACATTTTACTTGTCATATTATTAAGCCTCTCAACTAAAGGAATTTAAAGTCATGCCAGTGAAAACACATGTGTTAACCAACATATCTGCAGCTTAGTATATTATGACATGCTATTCATGTCATTCACAAACAAGAATTGATTTGTGCATCTAGTGAGTGAAATGGGGAAGAACCAATTGGGGAAAAATGGTTTCCAGTCTCTAGAAGTACAGTATTATATGACCGATGTCAAAGCAATAAGTCTGTCTGAAAGAGCAGTGGGCCTTGGGAGTGAGAGAGTCTAAGCGTTTGTACATCAACATCTGCTTTCTACTGGAAAAGACTCTAAGCTTCTTATTTTAGCTGATGTTTTGGTGTCTTGCTAAGGATCTCTAGTATAAATATTAATACTTTATACAGATTGTACTATCATGTTTATTGCAAATCGCTGGAAAGCCCAGAAGCATGTCTGAAGTAGAGATCCTAGAATTTTATAAAAAAGACAAGGGTCCATTCTGGAAGAAACTTTTCATCTGCATTGAAACTTGGCAAGAGTTTTCCTATGTACAGTCTATGTGTTGGGGAGGATGACCTCATTAGT
Organism: Porphyrio hochstetteri; assembly: GCA_020800305.1. Classification (NCBI taxonomy): domain Eukaryota; kingdom Metazoa; phylum Chordata; class Aves; order Gruiformes; family Rallidae; genus Porphyrio; species Porphyrio hochstetteri. Next base: position 6,729,189 of record CM036938.1, on the reverse strand, counting down.
CTCTTACCTCAGAAATATAAAGGTCTCTTACTTTCAGTAAAGCCTTTGACACCATTTCTCACAGCATTCTGATTAAGAAACTGGCTGCCACTGGCCTGGACAGATGGACCCTCAGCTGGGTTAAAACCTGGCTGGATGGCTGGGTCCAAATGGTGGTGGTGTGGCCTGCTGAAAGTGATGGACTCCGATTGTGGTGGGTCGAACACATCTTTAATAACAACTGAGCAAACTTTTATACCCTCTCAATGGCCGATGCAGCAGCCTGCAGTCAGGTTCCAGTACTTTTCATTAACACAAGAACCACAACTGTCCTCTACAAAAGTTCCCTCACCCTGTCAAACTCCCTGTGTGGAAGTCTGTCTGCCTGCACCTTCCTTAACATGACAAAGTGCACCCTGTCACCTCCCTGCTGAACAACACACGGATCTACATCTCTGAAAGACCCTCCATCTCCTTCTCTGCTGCTTTTTCTCTGGCTTCTCTCCAAAAAGCACAACTGTGTCTCCTTTCCAGGGCCGCTCTTCATTTCCCACATGGTGGTAAATGGAACAAAATGCAGCTGGAGGCTGGTCACAAGTGGCGTCCCCCAGGGCTCAGTCCTGGCTCCAGTCTTGTTCAACATCTTTATCAATTACCTGCATGAATATTCCCTCAGTAAGTTTGCAGATGACACTCAGCTGGGAGAAAGTGTTGATCTGCCTGAGGGTAGGGAGGCTCTTCAGAGGGATCTGAACAGACTGGACCGATGGGCTGAGACCAATGGGATGAAGTTTAACAAGGCCAAGTATAGAGTGCTGCACATGGGACATAACAACGCCATGCAGCGCTACAGGCTTGGGGGGGACTGGCTGGAGAGCTGTCAGGCAGAGAAGGACCTGGGGGTGTTGGGTGACTGCAGACTGAATATGAGTCAGCAGTGTGCCCAGGCGGCCAAGAAGGCCAATGGCATCTTGGCTTGTATCAAAAGCAGTGTGGCCAGTAGGTCTAGGGAGGTGATTGTGCCCCTGTACTGGGCATTGGTGAGGCCACACCTCGAGTACTGTGTCCAGTTCTGGACCCCTCACCATAAGAAGGACATGGAGGTCCTGGAGCGAGTCCAGAGAAGGGCAACCAGGCTGGGGAAGGGGCTGGAGGGCAGATCCTCTGAGGAGTGGCTGAGGGAACTGGGGCTGCTTAGTCTGGAGAAGAGGAGGCTGAGGGGAGACCTTATCACCACCTACAACTATCTGAAGGGAGGTTGTAGAGAGGTGGGCAATGGTCTCTTCAACCAAGTGACAGAAGATGGGACAAGGGGAAATGGCACAGAGCTGTGCCAGGACAGGGTCAGATTAGATGTTAGGAAAAAGTTCTTCCCTGAAAGAATTGTCAGAGCCTGGAACAGGCTGCCCAGGGAGGGGTTGAGTGACCATCCCTGGATGTGTTTATTAAAAGGATAGATGAGGTACTTAGGAATATTGTTTAGCACAGGACAGGAATGGTTGGACTTGATGATCTTAAAGGTCTTTTCCAACCTTGTGATTCTGTGATTCTGTGAATGTTCTCTACACTGCAGCTGTGGAGAATGAAATGCTATATGTCCCATTCACTGATGGTTCTGGTCAGATCATGGGAAAGCATCGGAGATGGAAGGCTGCTATATGGAGTCCTACAAAACGAGTTGCAGAAGCCACTGAAGGAGAAGGTAAATTGAGCCAGTTTGCCAAGGTGAATGCTATCCAGTTAGACCCAGATATTGCCAAAAGAGAAAAGTGGCCCATGCTCTACCTCATACTGACTCATGGATGGTGGACAATGCCCTGTGGGGGTGGTTGCAGCAATGGAAATAAAACAACTGCCAGTGCAGAGGCAAACCCATCTGGGATGCTGACTTATTGCAAGATATTGCTGCCCAGCTAGAGAAGCTCCTTGGAAAAGTTTGTAATGTAGATGCCCATGTACCTAAGAGTTGAGCCATGGAGGAACATCAAAACAATCAGTAGGTGGATAAGGCTGCTAGGAAAATCAAATGATACAATGGGTTGTTAAAAGCTACACTGAGAGAAATAGGTGGTGGGACCTTCAAACACTGGGACACACATTTCGCAAAGACCACGTGATTAGTTAACTCTAGGGGATCTACTAATTGTCCTGACCCTACCCAGTCGAAATTTCCATGCACTGTAGGAGATAGAGTCCCAGTAGCATGTATAAGGAATGGGTTGGGGAAGACAGTTTGGGTTATCCCTGCTTCAGGCAAAGGCAAACCCATGTCCAGGATTGTTTTTGGTCAAGGACCTGGGTGTAGTTGCTGAGTAATGCAGAAGGATGGGGAAGTCCAATCCATACTTCAAGGGGATCTATTTTTTGGGTGAGAAGAGCAAATATAATCAATAAATTAGAAACCATATTATATTAATTGCTAAATAACCCTGCTATTGTATATTTGTCAGTGCTAAAATTGTTATATGTTGTACCAGCAAGATTACAATAAGCATCACACAGATGAATGAAGGAAGAGTGCCATGATGATGGGACTAGAATTGGCCTCAGCAACAAGACATGGAGATATGGACAATATGGGCAAGAAAAAGGAGAAATTTTCTTGGAAGTAATTAAAGGAGAATGATAATCTGAAACTGTGCTACTTTGGGATCTAAAAATCTCAGAGAACTCTTTTGATAAAAGTTCTCAGTTTTCTTTCTCTCTTTTTTTTTTTAATATATAAGTTTCAATTCAATCCATTGCAAAGCAATGGTGTTCAAGATTTGGCATTAAAAGTTATGATATTCAAACATCTGGTTCTACAAAGGAACTGGCAGAGGTCACTGAGGTAAAAAGACTTCTCCAGATAATCAGAAAAGAGAATAAGATAATTAATTTAGTATCAATACCACTCAGAAGAGGTTGATTCTATTACCACAGTGTGTTGAAACCTTATTTATTTTTCAGATGAATTTTAGTCTTGTGCACCTTAACAACATCATAGTAGGTGTAATAGATTGTCCAGAGAAGGGCAACCAGGCTGCTGAAGGGGCTGGAGGGCAAATCCTATGAGGAGTGGCTGAGGGAGCTGGGGCTGTTTAGCCTAGAGAAGAGGAGGCTGAGGGGAGACCTTATCACCGCCTACAACTACCTGAAGGGAGGTTATAGAGAGGTAGGTGATGGTCTCTTCAGCCAGGTGACAGGTGATAGGACAAGGGGGAATGGCATGAAGCTGTGCCAGGGCAGGGGCAGATTGGATGTTAGGAAAAAATTTTTTACTGAAAGAGTTGTTGGGGCCTGGAACAGGCTGCCCAGGGAGGTTGTTGGGTCACCTTCCCTGGATGTGTTCAAAAAAAGGGTAGATAAAGTACTTAGGGATATGATTAATTTAGTATGTGAATGGTTGGACTTGATGATCTTAAAGGTCTTTTCCAATCTGTGATTCTGTGATTCTGTGATTCTGTTATTTGTGGTACTTTTGAGGTTTATGCTCTGGTTGTATTCTTTACTGACACATGAAGAAACATTATTGAAACAAAATAAAAAATAATCTTATTAAATGAGTGACAGTCTTTCCACCTAATTGCACTGGGCAATGCAGCAGACTATAAAGCTTTACAGTCTGGTTGTCTGTTCTTACACGTGTGAGGATGTGGAACTGGAACCCAGTGCATATGACATTGTCCAAGCAATATCAGTTTGTACTCCTCTGATACTTGCAGGTGTAGAGATCTGGACAGATATGATGCACTGCCATAATCCATTTCAATACTGAGAAGCAAAGAGAAGACTTGGGTAGGACTACTTTAATTTCTAAAACCTGCCAGGTCTTTTTGGGAGTGTGGATAGCTTTAAAGTTTTGATTGAAAATAAATTATCCTGGGGAAGAATTTGACACTCCCATGATGAAATACACCCTGTTTTTCAAATAACTGAACTATCTCATTGAACATCAGAAATGTTTTCTGGCCTCAGATTTCCATTTGGCTAATGACTCTTTCAGCGAAGAGTATGACTAAAGCTGTCACTGCAGCAACTGTAGTAATACATCAATAAATAATGTTTCCCTGGTTTTGGTGGAATGAAAATTCACAGAAGATATACAGCTGGAAAAAAAAATTGGAATGTTCCTTAAGGCCATGGACTTGTATTTCTTGAAAGAAGAGTTTACACCTAACAAATGTGTTTGTGCAAAGCTAGTCATTCTCGAAGACCAAAGTGATGCTGGTTTTTGGTGAACACAGTAAGATTTTCATATCTGTGGTAGGTAACATATTACTCTCTCAGATCTTCACAAATATTGAATCACAAGCAGAACAGTGTAAAGCTGTATTGATTTATACCAGCTGAGTCCTTGTCCAGATTACCTTTCAGCTCTAGAAACCAGCAAAAAAAAGAGTAAGATTAAGCCTTTTTTGAGTACATCTTGAAAGACATTTTCACTTGAGGTTCAAAAATGAAACATGTAATACACACATTACAATTTTCTCCAAATTACTTCCTATTCAGACTTAGGGGAATGAATTATTAATTAAATAAGGAATCTTTTTTTGCATGTTCTAACACATGGGAAACCTAGATTACTTGGTAGTGATTACATCCTTCATGGACAAGTTCAGTTTCCAGTACATAAGTTGCTCAACTTTCAGTTTTATTTTAGCATTTAAAAATATTTAATTAATCTTTGTTTCTATAACTTTTTAAGTTACATTTTCCAAAACTATGGATTATGACTAGCAAACTGAAAAAAAAAAAATTAATGAATATAATTAATGAAGTTGTTTTCTACATAGCAGATTGATGCATTTGGCCATGGAAATGTACAAATCATCTGCTCTAGGTGATCCTGCTTTAGCAGGGGGATTGGCCTAGATGGTCTCCAGAAGTCCCTTCTAACCCCCACCATTCTGGTATTCTGTAATTCCGTGAAATACAGCCTTAACCCTATAAGCTCCTGATTCCCTTGAATTTATAAGCACACTGACTTCTCTCACTCTCCAAAAAATAATACATTTTTTTATAATTTCAGAAGCTTTCTTCAATATACATATTTATTTTGTCATATCCTGGTCCTTACTGTCAGCAGGGATGCTCTCACCAGCTTACTCCTTTGTAATTTGTTATTTCAGTTACTTGCCCAGGGGCTCACCCTGTATCATTGGCCTATTTTGTGTGTTCCCAGGAATCCATTCACAAGCTTTTAAAAAGGGATGAAGTTGGATTTAGGAGTCTGAATAAAGTAGGACAGATACTTCTGCTGTATAGGTAGAACAGCTGGAAAAATGAGGGGGAAAGAAAAAAAAAGCTGCATGTGAATAAAAATTAGGCAAAGAATACTAGTGATTTACCATATGTTAATGGTGAATCTGAAGGTGAAATGTTGACTTTTTTCCAAAGAAATAAAGAGAAAATGAAAGGCTTTCTTTTAATAGGAAGTGTAGGAACAGACTATAACCAAGTGCTTCTCCAAGTCTTGTTTTCCCATACACTTCTTTTCTGTCTCATTCTGATTTTCTGTCTTTTTCTTGGGCTGAACACAGTAATAATGTCCTTGTGGTTTTGCAGATATTCACAGCTCTAATAAAAAAAACTTAGAGAACTGGGACATATTAAGTCTCTTTTTCTCCATGGTAAGCAATACATTGGGTGTTATATTTGAGGAAAACAGAAACAGAAACCACTTCCTGTTTGCAGAGAAGTCATGATTCCCTTAAATCATAGAAGTTTTAGTGCTCTTTGTACAACTTTTGAGTCTCATCAGTCTTACATTAGATTCATGAATGAACTAAACTGACTTTGTCCCTCCCTATGCACAAACATGTATGTTTGGGTTTTGAATTGTCTTTTAAACAGGAAATACATTGTTTAAATTTACTTTATATAATGCTTAACAAGATATTGCAGGAAGACAAAAGTTCTTTGATGCTACATTTTCATCAGTAGGAAATGCTTACAGCACAGCAAGGAAGAAGAGCTTGTGACTATAGGATGCATGTTCTTCAGCAGTTAATTTTATTGAATAGAATTCTTGAGTGCATTCATCTCCAGCATCGATCAGGTCTAGTTTGACAGTAAGTTTAACTTATTTACGATTCAATTTCCCCATTTTGTTATTCAGGGGAGAATGCCTTCCTTTTATTGGGAAAGAAATTCAAAATTCATAGTTGAAAGTTCAAATCATGAATAAGAATCATAGAATTCATGTCACATTTCATGTCTTACTTGCAAAGCTGGACAATGCTGTTAACAAGGTTATCTCAATTATTTTTGGAAAAGCAATCTTTTCTAAAAGTTTTTGGTAACTCAGCTTTTTAATTTGGATCCTACATTTTACTTTTGCAGTATACTGCTTTTATTAATGTCTTCTAAAAATGTTCATACACATGTGTTTGCAAATAATGATGTTATTTCATGTCTAGGTACTTGTTGACCTTTCTCCTGCTAATGGAATAATGCAGCCTTCTCTAGTATTTCTCATACAGATGTGCTGACTCCATATTCGATGGTACATTTTTACGAAACACACAGGAGGTCATTTTTAGTGATTGGGAAAACTGGATACACTGGTAATCCCTATTTGTGATTTGGCCAATTAGTGCTACCTTCTGCACCTTGCCTGTTATCAACATGTTTGTTGGTGACTTGCCACAACTACATTTTATATGCAATCAGTATTAATTTCTGGAAGAGTAAATCTATGAAGGCTTAGGGTCTTCAAAATATTAATGAATATTATTTTTGATATTTCTAAAACTTCAGCTCTTTTCAGAGGTGATTGATACTGGGATAAAAGTCAGTTTACTCAATTAATCAATTATTCCAGTGTTTCTTTTTAAGATGACACTGGTTTGATATTGTTTAGGTCTTTCATTTCAAGCATGTGATTTGTCTCTACTTTTAATCTTCTTTTAAAAAGATCTAATTATTATTCTATTCTTAAAAAATAACTATACAACCCCAACAATGTTCTACATCTGTCAGATATGCTTTTTTAAATTAACTATTTTAGAACTATATTTTAAGAACCAGATTATAAGAGACTTGTTCTCAGTAATACTTTATTCACTCTAAAGTCCTTTATTATTACAAAGAAGTTAAACTACCTCTTGGAGTGAATAAGCATGTAAAAATCTTCCCTTTCATTTCTGATACAAACAAAATCACACTACAGCTTATCAGTTCTCCCTGAAGTTAATTTGAGGTTTAGGCCATGAAACAGGGAGGAGTGGGGGAGAGGCAGGGAGAAAAATAAAGGGGAAAAAAAAAAAGAAAAAAGAAAAAAGCACTGGGCTGAAAAGCTAATTTCTTTCAGACTTCCTCTCTGCATGGGAGATTTGATAGCAAGTACTGTAGTTTAAAAGTCTGAGTAAATGCAAATGAAGGAGAAACTGGGACATCTGGGTATAAAAGTATATTATGTAGTTCCAAGAGGTCCTGTGGCACTTGTGTTGTGTTTAATCAAGTAGAACAAAGTAGATATTAGATCCTGGTAGACTATTTTGCTTAGCATTCTACAAGTTGTATTTAAATCTCAGTGGCCTGAATGCTAATTAATAGAACAAATTAATCTCTTTGACCCAAAGGAAATGTACAGGCATGTTCTTCTCACACTTACAAGGGTATTTATGTAGGCTTTCAGTGGCTCCATTGCAAAGACTGAATAAGAGACATGTGGCAGTCCCAAATCAAAATTAAGAGGAATCAGGTTTTAATCAGGCTTTTTAGAATGTAATTGTTAGACTAAAGCAATGTTGCCACTCAACCCGGTGTCAAAACAGTCTGACATCTCTGAGGAGATTATTTTCTCAGAAGGAAACCATTTTTTCCCCATTGAAGTTTGTAAATTGATACTATTCTCTAAAAGTATCCAGAGGCTTTTTGTTTTGTTAATGGAGAGCCAGTAAAATAAGGTTACAGTGGATGCCAAAAGGAAAAACGGAATCTGAATGTGAGGAGAAGTAAAATGCACTCTGTTTGTTGAGGTATAAATTCAAAACGTGTGGAGACAGTGGGGAAGAATGTCAGCTGAGCAGAGCGTTTCCCAAAAAAAGGCAACCCCAGGCTAGTTAATGTGAAATGTTCCCAAAGTCCTTTTAGCTGCTATGTGTTGGGTTGGTGGGGAACATCGAGGAGGTCTGCAGAGCAGAAGGGAGACACGTTCACTGACAGACATCTTTGAAAGAATATTTCTAGATAGAAAAAAAAAGTATATTTTTTTCATTTGCATTATGAAATTTCTTAGACAAAAACTTTCAGAAATTAATACTTACCTTATAAATGCCCACATTTTAGATATGGAGCCATGCTCTCTAAAAACACAGCCTTGCCAGCTTTGCTCTTGGAAAGTTGCACAATTTAATGGAAAATGTCACATTCATATTCAATGTTTTGTTCACTTTTTGTGGCTACATGTGTACTCATTTCTCCTTGGGAAGAGTTGGTTGGGTTATTTATGATCTGTTTGATCATTTCCGAAATAACAACAGAAGTGTTGTGACTGCTGCCACCAAGAGAAAACCCTTGTGAGCCTACCTTGGGCTGAGTGACCCCTTCATTCAGAGACAGACCAGAAAGAGACACACGGCAAAGCAAACACAAGAAACGAAGTGTGGGATGGAGCAAGCTTTGCATCTGGATCTGTTGTCACACTTTAATATCTTTGGGACTCCATTGCTGTCAGCTCTTTTTAAACATAGTTGCAAACTTTGCTCAGTAATGTCTTGCCTCAGCATTGAGCTGTGCAACTGGTCACTCAAAAGACCCCTTCTCTGACAAATATTCTTTTCCCTATGAACCCTTGAGCATGAAAGCAGTGTCAGGCTTCCTGGCTGCACAGCATGGTAAGAAGTCATCTCACAAAGGGAGATACATCCAGTAGTGACCATCTTTTCACCATCTTCTATACTCTGATCCAAATCCATTGCCATTGTCATTCCCTTAACATGCAGGATTTTCATCTTTGAAGAGCTGTAACATGATAACTAGAAAAGTCTTAACTTCCTTCCTGCTGTTTTTTATTATTGTGCAATATGGAACAGCTTCTTCTTAGCACCATTTGGCATTCTGCCCTCAATCTTGCATGCAAAGTCACACGTGCAGTCATATTGCCTAGCTGTCCTTGTTTATTTTGTGCAATGAAAACAAAAAAAGTCACTTCAGCTTGGGTGTCAGGAGAGACTGAGGAAATTCTCACATAGACGATCAAGACATATTTTCAATAAAAAATTCAGCATCTTTCACTGGAAAACAAAAGTGATCGTAAGGGCACTTTATTATCAACACGGACTCTCTAAGGCTTGAAGCTGGATATTGTTTGACCAGCCAAGCAAGTTGACCAGGCTTCTTCAAAAATCTTGCAGTCTTTTTGGTCCAAATAGATGTGTCTTGGTGATAATGAGCATCCATACTTGGTATAAGAACATTTTGCGGGTCCTGAGAAGAGATGTAGAATAGAAATACACTGCCTGGGCTTATGAATGCATGCCTAAAATATCAAGGGTTTTGATTTTCATCAGTAAAATCAAAACGGGGAACTCAGTTCAATACAACCTGTACAATACTACCCAGTAGAAAATGGCTAAGAGCCATAATTACCTTATTTTAAGTTTTTCCTACTAACCTGATACTCATATGTAATTTATTGTTAACTTTTGAAAACCATACTCCGTGGGCTGTTTACAGGTAAAAGAAAAATATAATTGTTTCTTTTTTCTACGTCTGTCAAAAAAAATCAATTGGTCTGAATTCTCACCCTCATGGAAACACCATACCCAAAAGATGGATTTCAGTTTATTTCACAAACCAACCCCACCGTGGGATTTACATTTTTCATACCTTTCTAACAACCACATTAACTTCCCCCTGACCTAAGCCATACACACATGTAGTCTTTTCCTTTGTCCCCCAAGTGTGCCCTGAGTGGTGCAAAAATACTGAGAAAAATCTTGGTCCAATGGATCTCCTGAATCTCTAAATAGAGTACCTTGTCATTAAAACACCATCTCTTTCTTCCATTTGGTTTAACAACACATGAAATATTGTGGGTTGGGTATTTGTTTCTTTCAATCAAATAAGGTTGCTGATCATACATACCAGTATTATTCAACTCCTTAGTTTCTCATGACACTTAAAGGTCTGGATGGATTTCTAGGAACAGTCTGCTGAGGTAACATACTAAAACTACTCCACTCAACACTGATGGCACAAAAGCAGTAGTTCATGGTATGGAGCTCCTCCGCCAACCCAGCACTTTTACAAGACATTTTTCTTACTATTACTATCTGGATACTCTTCCCTAACAGAATGTAGCAAAATAATTAAACTGAGCAGACTGCCAAAGTACATGCTAATTAACTTTGGTTAACTTCCTTCAGTATTAGCCTATGAGAGGGACATTATTTGGAGTAATTAGGCACCGGAGACCTCTAAAAGTTCATCAACTCATTCATTTCCTAATGCTTTGCCCTAGCTGAACACTTATGAAAATTAGGGAACTTCTTGAACTCTGCTACTAGTACTGGCCTTTCACAAGCAGGTGTTCTGGTGTTGCATTTCTGCAAAAAGCAGGAACCTCACGTTAATGTCAAGCCACTTGCTCAGATGAAAATGAAGGACATTGAGTTGTATAGACAACCAGCAAGAAGGAAATCTGCACAGTATTAATGTAAACCAACAGAATAGGCAGGTTTCTTTCAATCCAGGAAGGCAGCCTGGGCTTCACAGAATCACAGAATCATAGGGGTTGGAAGGGACCTGGAGAGATCATCCGGTCCAACCCCCCTGCCAAAGCAGCTCCCCAGCTCATATTGCACAGGGAGGCGTCCAGACAAGTCTTGAATATCTCCAGAGAAGGAGACTCCACCACCTCCCTGGGCAGCCTGTCCCAGGGCTCTGTCACCCTCACTGGGTAAAAGTTCTTCCTCATGTTGGTGCAGAACTTCCTGTGCTCCAATTTGCAGCCATTGCCCCTTGTCCTGTCCCCACAGACACTGAAAAGGGACTGGCCAACAAGGAAAGGATTTTTCATTTAAAAAAAAGCATGGCAAATGACTCTTCACACCTGGAACAATACACTGCTTAATGATGCTGTTAACTCCTCCAAGACTTGTCCTCCAGTCTTACAGAAAGCAAGGAGAATTTTGCTAATAAACTTTACAGGTGGTGGCTTTTTCCCTTTGTCAGGGGAATGCTATGATTTAAGACAGCTGCAGTGTATCTGTGACCATTACCCTTTCCAGAAGGAGAAAATAGTAACCTTCTTCCCATCCCTGTTCCTGGAAGGGAAACCTACCTTTCACATGTCTTTTGACAGCACTGTTGAATCTATTGAAGAAGAGGTAAAAAGCCTAAACAAACAACAACCACTGTAGACTGACCAGTTCCAGGAAAACAGATAAGCATTGGATATGTAGGCAAAAACCCAAAACCAGCATCAGCCTGTCTGTTGACACTAATCAGTTCAGCATCTCTCGCTATGCTCTACTTTGAGTATTAGTATAACCATTTTTAAAAAAAAATTAAAAGGCATGTAGATGAGGTGCTTAAGGACAAGATACAGAGGTGAACTAGGCAGAGTTAGGCTGCGGTTGGACTCGATGATCTTAAGGGTCTCTTCCAACCAAGGCAATTCTATGAATTGCAATTTCCACCACTAAGTTTGTGTATGTGTTTTCTTAAGCATCTTAGTGGTATTCTCCTTGTTATGCACACAGTGTAACTTCTCTGTACCCAAGCCACCAATTCAAGTGACTGCTGTCCTGACAAATCACTCACATATCTTCTAACACTTGCATGGCCACCTACTCCAACTCAACACTCAGCCCAGAAGAAGCATGCAACTCTGCTGTATGGTCCCTCAGCTTCTGAAGATGAGGAACAACATATAATTTTATGGTTTTGCTATTAATTTTTTACAAAGATAAACTTCTGGATATATCTGTCACTAAGTGTAAAAGACAACAACTGAAATGTTCCCAAGTTTGGCAATGTATTAGTGTAAATTTTTCATTGTTTCATGTGTATCACAAGCTGAAGCAGTCGTCACACAACTTCTGCCTTAATTGCTCGTAGGGTGAACTGGCTCCAGACCAGCATATTGCATCAAGGAAGCATGCATATTCCATAGAGCTGACCTTAGAGATGTGACTAATTTGTTGTAGCAATAAATTTGAATTTATCCAGTATGTCCACCTCTTACAATTGCTGCACAATTCTCAGGCTACTTATCAATGGCCTTATCCCAAGCACATACCATTCACAAAGAAGACACCACTCCTATATGCCTCTTTTCCTGATTCCAGTTTCAAGGCCGTACAGGTAAATACAAGCAAAGTTAAGATTGAAAAAGTTATAACAAAAGCAACACTTTCTTTTATTCTTCTTGTTTAAGCAAAGATGTGAATGAGATTTTTTTAAATTTAAAGGTTTTCTTGCATACATTTATAATCTAAAGATGACATGACTATATTCTTGAAGATTATGAGAAGACAATTTATTTCATTACATTTCTGCGAAGATAAGCTCTAGAGTCTGAAGCAGTCTCTGAAGCAGACAAAAGGTTTGCAGCACTAGCAGAAAGCCATGTCTTGAAGCTCTAGGTCACTTTCAAAATCCCACCTCTAGCTGACTTTCCACATCAACCCAGTCGTACCAACAGGGAATTGGTCCTCTTGCCCTTCCATACTGAACCTCAGATTGCTCTACATCATGGCCACATCTCTCCATCCCCCTCTGCCCTGCAGGGTGCTGTCTGCATGCCCAGAGGGCTCTTGCACAAAACTGCAATCTGATTTCAAGATGAGGAAAGTGGCAGAGAAGTCTCTGATGGTGGGTTGAAACAGGGCTGAGCAAGACATGGCACTTGTGGAGCATTTGCTTTTTGTTGTCACATACTTGCCAGAAAGCAAAATGCCATGTGGCCAAAGTGGCAAATACCTGTGTTTTCCAAGCCCACCAAAAAACTGCTTTTGGAAGTCCCTTCTTGCCCACCAGCATCTCTGGGGAGATGTCTGGAGTGGAGTCTCATAAGGCTCCTGGCACTGTACCAACAGCAGCACTATGTAACTGGGACTTAAGAAGTGAATCTGGGATAAATATTTTCTCCTCCCATCCTGTACTTTATTCTGAAATTTCTGCCTTTCATTTAGAAGCAGAAAGAAGCCTTCTTACTCTCATCTGAGTACCATGTTCATTTATTTTCCTGCTAATATTTTTCTGTTTTCCATTTCTAATGCAATTTGTCAGATTGGACTGTTTTATAGACTGGTATGTTTTATAGCTGGTTAACGTTAGGCACCATGGGTGAATCCACTTTAAGATCTTGTGCAGTGCATAGAGAAGCACTGCTTTCCTGACTGGTTGTTTAGAGCACTGCCTTCCTGAATTCCCCCCTGCAAGTACTTATCTCCCTCCATATATATTGTCCTGGTGCACTGCCACATGGCCTCCCCATACCCTGCTCCGGGCCCAGGACCCTGTTTCATCCCAACCTTGGGCAATCAGCCACTGCCACAGAGATGCTGTGAGATGCCCCAGCCCTGGTTGGCCATGGGACATGCTGAGACATCTGACACCGTGTGAACTCCAGCATCACAAGCTATAGGCACTTTGGGGGCTCCACCTCTTTGTGATTGAGGCTAAACCCTGAAAACACTCATTGCTCCTTCTTCCCCCTTTATTACTGCAATTCTCAGATCATTACACAATATAACTTTTCATCTCTGGAAACTAACCTGTTAATCTCCGACCATTTGAAAAAAAAATTGCTTCAAATTGCATAATCAAGTGAAGCATTGGGCTAAGAGGAAAACTTTTTGGGGAGAAAAAAATATTCAGTTCTTTGATAGGTTCTGACTCTGGATTAGGGGAAAAACATCCCTTCAGTCCACCTTAGAAGGCTTTTTCCATTAACATTGGGATAAATCATAATGCTAGGAATCAATTCTGAATCCTGCAGTCTATTAGGAGTTGGTTTCTGCAGCTGTAGTCTGCACTGTGTTAATGACAAGTGTTTCATCAAAGTTCTGAAGTTATTAAATTACCTCTTTCCTTTCCCAACTCTCAGTTTCACCAATTGACTGAAGATTTTCTATATTCTGCCAGAGGTATATGCAAACAAGTTCCTGCATTTTAAATTGTGCACTTACTGGCTAATAATGCTAATCTAAAAATTCAGCTATGTATGCATGGACATTTATGTCTTGAGTTTTCTTATTTTAATTTAGGAGAGTTTGATTAGTTATCTAAAGACATATTCTTAAAAATTTCTATTTAGGCCTTGTAGATTGATTTATTTGTTCCTTCCTTTCCTAAGAATTACTTAGAATACTGATTCTTGATTTATCAGCTTTTGGATAAAAGATTTCAAATAAATTTAATTTTAAATTATTTAACTTTTAAAAGTTATAGTTTATTTCTAATTAAGAAGGCAGACCTGAAAAGAAACTTAGAGCTAAACTTTAAAAATATGCAGCTGAACCATGAATAACTTAGTCTACTCACATATAAAGCTATTAAAAAGCTAAGAGTACCAGACAATTCCATATTGGTGGAAAATTAAAAGACTATATTACCGAATCTCAGCTCCACAGGTATTCTCCAGACTGCAATAGGCTGAGTGAAGTTAAATTGACTGAAACACATTAAAAAAAAATCAACAGGAGGCAGTTTTAGAAAAGTAGTCTTCCTTTTCAGTCATTTGGAAACATGAAACTTTTTTATTTCATAAACCAAAACAAAATTAGACTTCTTTGAATCGACTAATGCTTCTCTTCTTCCCTTCCTCTCCTTCATTACAACTATAGTAGGGAAATATGAAGAAATAGTCACAGAAAGAAAGAAGATACAATGCTGTAAGATGGTATTGCTGTTGACTGTTTTAGGATGAAACTTCAGCATATACTACTTCAGTGTGCTAACACTTTCTTCCTACTTCTATTAATTTCTTACTCTTGCTTTTCTTCTCCTTTTACACATAAACACGTGCAATCATTCAGACTTCTAACCTCAATATTCACTTGCAGTCTCAAGGATGTCTTATAATTCATACAAATTAACTTCCAGTCTGCACAGTTCTTTGGACAGTTTTCAGTCAAAGAACAAGAATTAATTGGACAAAAAAAGGGAGGCTTATTTTTTTATGTATTTTATTTGACCTATTCAATTTGGCTGTAACTATAATAGTATGTTTTAAGGACACAGTGAAAGGTCTGCAGGCCGAAAGACCTATGCATGATATCAAACATATTTTATAGAATAATAATACTTAAGCATTTGAGTAGATTACAGCCAATTACATCTAATGGGCTGAAGGATAATTGTACTTTTCTTTAAACTAAAAATTGAATCTTGTAAACATTAGCTGAATTAATCTATATCCTTTACAAAATCTATATTTTCTCATCTTTTTGATTTATTTTAAATTTTTTTACCTCTTCAAGCCAGTCAGGTATGAAACCCATGTCAACAAAACATTGTTCTTTGGGCTGTTCCTTTTCAATTAGGAGAATCCCTCATCCTTAACAAATTAATTCCTTATCTGTATTGCTTTTATATTATCAAAACTAAGTGTGACAACTAAGCAGGGCAATAATATTTAATGAGAAGTCATGTGAGACTGAGGGAAAAAATAATTGTAGTGTGTGGAGCAAGTTTTTCAGCTGCTGTGTACATAATCATAGCTCTTTCGAAGCTATACCAAGCTGAAGTTTTTCTGAACTGAAATACAGTATCGAGTTTACATCAGTAGAAACTGTAGGGGTTTTTTTTCTTTGGTGTGGGGGGGAGCATTTTATAGTCTCTCATTCTCATTACAAAAAGCTTTTCTGAATCATTCTGGCTTTTTAAAAATGTTGTCAAAGGAATTCAAGCTCTTTTTTTCCTCCCTAAAAAGAAAGCTCCACCTTGAGTTGCTCTCTAAATTGCTTGTCTACTGGTTGATTAATATTTCTACAGTAATTTGAAAAATAAAGAGTTTTATAAACACCATTAAGAAAGATCATTTGGTTAGTATAGCTCTCCAGAGGTTAAAACTGAATGCAGATATACACAGCATATTCTTTAATTTATATCTCATTTCTGTATAGTAATAGATCCTGGACAATTACATTTGAAGTTTATAAGGAACTTTAAAAGAAAGTTAAAGATATAATGTTGGAAAAAGTGAGTTAACATCCTCCAGAACATTACATAATATCTGTGGGTGGAAAAAAAATAAAATTTGTAGTCAATCAGTTTGGATGCAACATTGTGGTGTATGAGGGACCTGGACACGCTGGAGAAGGGGGTCCAGGTGAACCTAATGAGGTCCAACAAAGCCAAATGCAGGGTCCTGCACCTGAGTCAGGACAATCTCTGTTATCTATACAGCCTAGGAGACAATGTGCTTGAAAGAAGCCCTGAGGAAAAGGATTTGGGAGTATTTGTGGATGAGAAGCTGGACATGAGCCACCAATGTTCATCTGCAGCCCAGAAGGCCAACTGCATCCTGGGCTGCATCAAAAGAAGAGTGGCCAGCAGATTGAGAGAGGGGATTCTGCCCCTCTGCTCTGCTCTGGGGAGACCCCACCTGCAGTACTGCATCCAGCTTTGGAGCCCTCAACACAAGGACATGGACCTGTTGGAATATGTCCAGAGGAGAGCCACAGAAATGATCCAATACCTGAACGGTGCCTATAGGAAACTGGAGAAGAATTGTGCCTGAGGGCATGTAGCAGTAGGACAAGGGGCAACTGTTTTAAACTCGGAAAGGGGAGCTTTAGGTTGAATATTAGGAAAACATTCTTCAACATGAGGGTTGTATATCACTGGAACAGGTTGTCCAGAGATGTAGTGGAGGCCCCATCCCTGGAGGTATTCAGGGTCACGCTTGATGGGGCTCTGAGCGACCTGATCTAGTGAAGATGCCCCAGCTTACTACAGGGGGCTTGGACTAGATGGCCTTTTAAGGTCCCTTCCAACTTTACACATTCTATGATTCTATGATTCTATGTGCACATCCATTATACAGTAAATGCAACGCTTTTATTTATGGTTGCCATTTGCATTAGGAACCTAAGACATGGAAAAGCTATAACTTCCTACAATTTACTGATATATTTGTGTCCTGGTTTTGATTGATATAGAGTTAATTTTCAGTTTAGCAGCTGGTGTAGTGCTGTGGTTTGGACTGATGGTCAGAATAATGTTGATAACATGTTGATGTTGCCAAGCAGTCAGGGACTTTCGAGCTACTCATACTGCCCTGCCAATGAGAAGGCGTGGGACATCCAAGAAAATGGGAAGAGACACAACCAGGACAGGTGACCCAAACTGGCTAAAAGGATATTCCATAGCATATGATGCCAGGTTCTGCATATAACTGGTGGGTGGGCCAGGAGGTAGTGGGTTTGGGAACTAGCTGAGCATTGGCATTGGGTGGTGAGCAATTCCATTGCCCGTCACTTGTTGCTGTTGTAGTCATTGCAATTGTCATCTTCATCTCATCCCACAAGATTTACCTTTTTTTTCCTCTTCAATTCTCTTCCCTATTCCACTGTTGGAGGCGAGCGAGCAAAGGGCTGTGAGGTTATTTAGTCTGCTGCCTTGGTTAAACCACAACAATTTCTTATGATACTTGGAAATCAAACATTTCTGGGAACCTGATAGAGTGGAATTCAGATAGAACATATGTTACCTTTGACTCTAATTCAAAATCCAATGGAAATTAGGGTGTCAGCTAGCGTAGTGATTCCACAACTAACCACTGCACCAGTTTGGTAGCTTAATTTTGAAAAAAATGGGAGACAAGTGTAACTCAATTATTATCTCAGCCAGAATTTCTTATATTCAGCTTATGCTCATTGCCTCTTCTCCTTGATATGATTGACTCTATCTTCTTCACACCCACTAATGCCATTAGGTGTATAATACGTTGAAATATTTGATTGTGAAATAAAGCAAGCTACCAAAACCCTCTGTTTTGGGCTGCTGAAAATGTAGGCCGTTATTTCTTGGGAATTTTGGAAATAATTTGATTCCAAGCGAAATGGACCGAAATCAAGCAGGAAAATAACAAAATCCTCTTTCAAATCTTTAGCTATGAGCACTGTGTTAAAAAAAAATACAGTAAATGCAATGTGGTAAATGCAAATCTACTCATGGGTAACCTAAAATTCAGGCAAAGGTAAAATCAACCTGCTTTTCTGTTTAAAATATTGCTTCCCTCTTCTGTATATAGTAACTTAATAATATTATACAGATTTACTTTTTGCATTTAGTTAGTGTTTGGCAAATTTCAGAGGATTTAGAGGACACAGGGCAATTTTGGAAAGTGTTAGACCATACAGGTAAAAAAGAGGCATGTTGTCCTACTGAATTTTGATTGTATCATGTAGAATAAACAGAAGTCCCTCCTTGGATTATAAAGAGCACAGGCTCAAACCCTGAGTAACGTAAAACCAAATTTTACAGCCTCTGAAAATGGGTGACCCACCAAGATAACTTGTCTTCTCTTGTGTGCTCTCCTTCTGTTCTAGAAGGTAAGCAAAAGATTAAGACCCAGCTGTTTTCTGTAATATTTTCCTATAATAGCATACAGTATTTATAAAGTTTATCAAGCAAAACCATATCTGTAACACCTCTTTCTGCCAATACATAAATAATTTTCCATTTAATCCAAGAAAAACTATGTTTCCTAGATGCAACATAATTTAAATATATGCCGTAGTGTTATCAAATATGCTGAAAACCAAAGTAAACAAAGAAATGCAGTATAAGGCTATTTAATTTCTGACAATTTATAATAAGTTAAATGCATTTGAAGCTATAGAAGTTAATGGTTTGTTTTTTGGGGTTTTTTTTAAGGTTACCATTTTAAGATGCATCAGAACTTCTAGAGGTAAACATTTATTTTAATTTTCCTTCAAGTATCTATTCCTTTTCAAGAATTCAGCTCAATAACTGAATTTAAATTGACATGCCAGGAAACAAGAAAGAATCAATTTTCACTAGTTTTATTTAAAGTTGTTTAGAAGCCCAAAAGAAATCAATTGTTGTATATATGTACTTTAAATGTCAGAAAATGTGAAATGAAATGACTTTTTGATGTCATCAGGGAAGTCAGCTGGTGTTAGTCATTTCAGAAAATTGCCCACTAAACCTATTTTATGTTACATTCTGTCAACATTCCTGTTAGACACACCGATATTCCACGTGCCATAAAAGGTGTCTCTGATTCATGGAATATTTTCTTCAACAAATTTTGAAATGCATTCTAAATTTGCTTGGCCACAAAAAGATAAATTCATAGGACTTTTCCATATTCCTCTAGCTAACACTGAATTGCTCTGTTTTTCAGAATGAACAGTTGTTGGCATCTAGTCTACTCACAGTGTGATGATACTAATGATTAAAAAATTAGTAAAATGTGATATTCTGTCTGACAATTTAGAATGATGGTACTGTAATATATGTAGATACTATACAGAGAGGACGTCCCTAGGGTTTATTATGCATTTTTAAGCACAATTAGAAGAGAATGAAAATACCCAGAAGGCTAACGGCATTGTGGGCTGCATCACAAGTGTGGCCAGCAGATGGAGAGAGGGGATTCTGCCCCTCTGCTCTGCTCTGGGGAGATCTCACCTGCAGTGCTGTGTCCAGCTTTGGAGCCCTCAGCACAACAAGGACATGGACCTGTTGAAGTACTTCCAGAGGAGGGATTAAATGGCTGAAGCACCTGCCCTTTGAGGATAGGCTGAAAGAGTTGGGCTTTGTTAGCTTGGAGAAGAGAAAGCTCTGAAAGGTGCCTATGAAAAAGCTGGGGAAGAACTGTTCCCAAGGGCATGGAGCAGTAGGACAAGAGGTAACTGTTTTAAATTCAAAAAGGGGAGATTTAGGTTGGATACTAGGAAAACATTCAATATAAAGGTAGTGGGTCACTGGAACAGGTTGCCCAGAGCTGTAGTGGAGGCCCCATCCCTGGAGATATTCAAGTTCAGGCTTGATGGGGCTCTGAGTGACCTGATCTAGTGAAGATGTTCCTTCTTACTGCAGGGGGCTTGGACTAGATGACCTCTAAAGGTCCCTTACAACTTTACACGTTCTAGTAGTCTATGATCTATGATCTTTTTCCACTATTATTCATACATTTGTTTTGGTTTCTGTCGATTCCTTTATCATCCTGGTGAGAATTTAAGGTCCCAACTGAGACACTTAGGATAGGTGTCTGATACTGAAGACCAGAAAAAAAACCCCAACCAACAAACTTTTAATGAAAATTCAAAGTAATAATTGTAATAAACCCATCACCTCTGTGCTAAAATTCCTGTCTTGGTATAGTTGCAAAAGAGAAAATGCTGTAGGCAGAAGAAGGAAAAGGGAGGAAAGTGAAAGCATTGGACTGCTTTAGGCAGGAAAGTTTGTCAGGACTAGCTGTAGTACCTTCAACAATAGTTGTGATGTCTTCTCAGCCCAGCTTTTTTTTTTCCTATGAATCAAAATTCACACACAACAGAATGCACAGAGTATCCACTCTCAGTTTCCCCATGAATAGAGGTAAAATTACTTCTCTGTTACTCTTTATTAATTATATGTGATATCAGCTTCTACCAGCAGAAAAAAAGGGAGGACCTTTATATGTTTCTTGCAAAGATACGCATCTGTTCAAAGCCACTGCTTTAATATTATATCTGCTATGATATTATTTCTCTTTACATGATCATGGGCACATTCCTTTTATCTACGTGTATATCATTGCATCTGTTTGTTTATAATTAATTTCCTTTGAGTCATATACAGATTCTAAAGCAATCATCTGAAATACCTTTCTCTATTGATTTTTGCTTTTGTTTATCCAGACAGCAAAATTAGCTTTCAGAGTTGTGGTGCACGTGGCATTTTGGAAAAGGGCACTGGCTCCCAAACTTACAAGAACCATGTGAATAAAAATACCTATTTTGCTCTTAGAACAAAGACCAAAGCAGTGTTTCTTCAGACAGTATTTAAGGGAAATTAACTAGGCGTGGTTATATGGGAGATCTAGGGATTGTTATCAACAGGTACATTAAAACCTGCTTTAGTAACCACAGCATGTCATGATAGATGGCTTTCTATGTTATTTTATCACTTGAAAGTTTATATGTAAAAGTAGGGGGTTTATGCAGAAAAATTTAATTCAGAGTTTAATTTAGTGTTCTTTATTCCAGTGGCAACATGCTCATGAAAAACATGAAATGTCTGTTTTAATTACCTACACGGCTTCTCTTACTGCTGTATCTGAGAAGCAAAATAATGATACCTGCACTGACACAGGGAGGTGACAAGAGCTATTGCCATAGGAAAAAAAAAAAGCTATAACAACTCAGTCTTAAAATTCTAATTGACCAAAAGCATCTCTAAGAAAAACATCCCTTGCAAGTTGAAACTGAAGAGGAGGAAGCCCACCTGATTTAGGAAGGAGGAGTGTGTAGAATATCAGGCATGATTTTTCAGCATTTACCAGTTCTCATGGACATAAGTAATATTTCTTTTTTAAGTCATAAGCCCTGATTCTTGTGTGAGAAATGAGATTCCACACTCACTCAGTCCTCTGTGTCACTGTACAGATCTAATGCACTGTGTGCCATGGAAAAATGCGTGGTCAGAGCTTGGTCATAAATGAGTTTCATTGTATCATGGCAAAACCTAATCTTTTTTTCACTGTTATGTTCTCCAGAATGGTATGGTTAGCTTCTTTTTCACAGTGTGAGGGAAAAAATCACCTGAAGAGAGCGTGAGGTCACACAGTACACATCATCAGTGGAAGGTTAGGATACTTCCTCCTCGTCTGGATGGAACAAAATTTATGCACCAGGTGATGGCAGGGATGAAGCTATATACACGAAATATATTCATAAGACATGATATTTAAATATTCACCTGAGCACAAAGGATTGGGTTATCACCTCCCTTCTGTATGCTTAAGAGAGATGTAGGGAGATGAAAGAATGTGCTAACAGCATTGATGAATCATGACAACTCTGCAGAGCTACTGCTTTGACAAGGAAAGCAAGAGGCAGGCTGATGGATCTGCTCACTGGCACACACTCTCCTGTGTAATTCATTCCCTATACAAGGAGGAGAAACTTGGAGGAGGCCATTCATGACACTCCTGGGTGTATACCACAAAATATATCTTACTGGCTTTGTTCCTTTACGGATGGTCTGTATCCCACGCGGGTCAAGGGAGAGCTGCTGGTCTTTCTGCATGTGCGTGTTGGTTGATGTTCCTTGTTATTTGTCATTATTGCTTTTTGTGATTGGGGTGAATAAATGTTTTGCTGCGTGTAAGCCAAATAAAGGGAAAGTGGCTCGGGTGCACTAGCATGGGATTTGGGAGTGCTGCCTCAGCTTCCTGCTCCTATCACATCTTGTGATATGGAGCAAACTGATCAATAATCAGGTCCTCAGTGGAGTTTCAGGATAAGGATTCAGTAGTATTGACTCCACAATATACAGGAGTGTTTGACACATCAGAGAGGATGTCATAAAAAACAGACTGCAAAATGTAACTGCCTTAGACAACCTGTAAAAATGTTGAGGAGAGGGATTACAACATCTTAAATCCCAGCTCTTGCCAAAGTTTGAGTTATTCTTACTCTTTGAGATGGGCAAGCTTGAAACTTTTCCTAAATGTTCTTTTATTTTAGAACTGAGAGGAAGATGCTACCCTTTTCCCAGGGCCAACAAAAAGATCGGCATCTTTCTATGCAGCAGCTGAAAGGTGAGAGCACTCCACAGCCTCCTGGGTCAGATGAGTCCTGTTTCCTTTTCTCTGTAAAAGGCTCAAAACCACATCTCCTGCTTCCCTAGACAGTGCTCAACACATCAGATGCTACTCCATGTAAGAGTAATGGGGAATATTAAACATAAAGAATGTGAATTTGTCCTGCTGTAGTTCACATCACTATAGGACTCATGGTGGAAGGCAGTCGGAACAGCCTCTTCTTGGTTGCAGAGAGCTGAATGTTTTAGAGTTATCTAAAATAAGCAGCCATCAGGGGATGTGACAAGAAAATCAGAGAAGCCTGTGCAAAAGTGACTGCATTCTGAACTCAGGCACCTCAGGAATTGCTAATAATGCAGCCTTTCTGAATTACTTTTTGCTGAATTTATTTTTTAACGACTAGTATACTTTCAGCAAGCTCATTTTTTCACTCCATAATTCCTCATAATTGAAATCCATTTGAAGAGTTTTCAATCCCTTCCTGTAAGTTGGAAGGTCTTTCAGGAAAGGGGAAGTTTCTGCAGCTTACCTGATACCCTGAGATGAAGAGTCTCATGTAAGGATTGTAGAACTCCATTACCTCTCAACTAAAAATCGTGATGGGATGCAGGCGGTGAAGGGAAACATCATTCAGTTCCTCATGTCCTCCCTTATTCTCTCAGAGCAGTGTCTCAGCTTCTGGGCAAGGTCCGATGCACAGTTTCTTGTGGAGCACAGGGTCTGCAGCCTTTCTTCCATCTGATCTTAACCAAGTCCCAAACAGTAGGCAAACCTACTTGAGTGAGAACACATGGTTGCTTATGTGTAACACAGAAAACCTTGTTCAGTTTTGAGGAATCCATTTTGGTAGCACACAGCTATCAAAGTCACTCCTTTTTCAGTCTGATTGATTTCCTTAGCTTTGAATTGATAATAGCTCCATAAAGAATAAATCCCCTCTCCCCCCTTTTCTTTTTTTAAAATCATAGAACCACAGAATTGTTTGGGTTGGAAAGGACCTTAGAGATCATCTTATTCCAGCCCTCTGCCATGAGCAAGGATACCCTCCACTAACACAGGTTGCTCAAAGCCCCATCCAACCTGGCTTTGAACATTTCCAGGGATGGGGCTTCCACAGCTTCCCTAGGCAACCTGTGCCAGTGTCTCACCATCCTCACAGGGAAAATAACTTCTTTCCAATCAAAATCTACTTGTAGCCATTACCCCTCATCCTATCACTCTTTTAAAAAAGTCCCTCCCCAGCTTTTCTGTAGCTCCCGCTCAGGTACTGGCTGAACAACCCCAACTCTCTCAGCCTGGCTTTGTAAAGAAAGTGCTCCAGCCTCGTGATCATCTTTGTGGCTCTCCTCTGGACACACTCCAACAGGTCCCTCTCCTTCTTATGCTGGGTGCCCCAGAACATGGGAATAGTTTGATTTGAAAAAGAAAAGGAGAAAAAAAGCCACACCAACCAACCAGGCAAACAGCAGCCATAACCACCACCCCCCAAAAAACACAACAAAAACCTATACTTATTTTTTACTTATGCTGAAAATAAGTACCTTTGTAAGATTTTAGCATTACAGGAAAGATATGAGTTATGGGGATTAAAAGTATACATTTGCAGTTAATATTTTAGAATCAGTACAAGGAGACTTGCAGTAATTATAAGCATTTGTAAAAAATACAAGATTCTGTTAGTATGTGAACGTGATAACCATTTAAAAGTAACTCTGATGCTAATAAGGATTTTCACTGGCTTCACTGAACACTGTAGCACCTTTTTTATGTCCTATTGTATAGTGGAATGTCTGCCTAAATCAAAGCTCTTTAGTACTTCTACCGTCAATGAATAATTTCACATGAAATTGGAAATGGGCATATATTTTTGGTCCTTTCTGAATTAGAGTGAAAAAACTAACACCTTTCAATTAGTCAGTCAGCTGGATCCCTCATGATGTTGCACTTCAAGCCCAGAGGTGAAACAATCTGTCATTGCATCACAAAATGAGAGATTAGCTAAAGATGCTGAACGTTCAATAAACAGTTCTGATCTGTTTAGAAAATTATTATAGACACGTTCTTATGGGGCAAACAAGGGTAGCTTGTAAATTGATATTTATTTTAATTGATATCGCAAAGATCTGTCTAGCTTTTCAGTGCCTCCTCAAATTGGCTCATACAGTGCTAAAGACTCAACTGGGTTATGAATTTTGACAAAAATCTGCAAAACTGCTAGAGTAGTTAATAAGAAATCTTGCTGCTGAAGATGCTATGTATTTAAATATGTCACTCTGCCAGGAGGGTAAATAAGCCCTAATCATAGAGCAGCTCATGTTTTAGCCTGATCGAACCAATACTGGCTAGAGTTGTATATCTCCAAATGTACAGCAGGAATAACCTCAGATTAAACTCCAGCAGGTGATACATTCAATGCAGCCTTGCAAACAGTTTCAAGCTCTTCCCAGGGCCACACTACAAGCTGATTTTATTCTGCTAGCATTTTTAATAAGCCATGGAGGCCTCTTTCCTTAAAGTACTCATTACAATTGTACAAATTTATTCTGGCATGTTCCTTTTTTTCCTAACTGAAAAGATTTCTTCCCCATGACATAATATCTCATAGACAGTGTTGAAACATTTCATTTGCAAAAAGAATACTCACCTAAATTTAAATATTACGTTCAAATTGTGCCTATGAAGTTTTATATTTTCTTCTTCCATCACAGTGAGAGCTTATTGGCTTTTTTGGGGGGTCATAGTACTGTCCCAAAAACTGAAGAAGCAGTCACACTTTGGTCAGTTGAGAACCCAAGGGAATCTGAAGCTACCTGAGACCATTCTACTCTCTCAGGATTGTGCGTACAGGTTTATACATTGGAGCCAAACACATGGAGACAGACACACAGCCACAACCACGAAACCTGAATTTTCCTGTGTAGATTATTGTCCCAAACATATGCTGAATGCTCTTTTCTTTTTGACTGTACTGATAAAGGAAGACAGGCATGCGTTGTATGTCTCCATCATTTCACACTAGAAACTAGCAAAACTGTATTTTTAGAGCAAAACAGTGAATTAAAATACCAAGATTTCAAAATGCATAGAAAGAACTGCCACCTACCATTAGACTTTTTATTGGAATCTACTGAAAATCGGAAGTTAACTGCTGATATAGACTTCAATACTGCCATCTCTATTACCTCTTTACATTAATTTATCAGACCCGCCTGTATGCAATATTTAGTGGCAATATATACAGAATAATTAGCACTCACTTTCTTAGACATAGCTAAAAAATAAATATATTTTACCTAGTTAAAAATAAATATATTTTCATTTGACTAATTAGAATAAACTGTAAAAAAACATTATGCAACCTATCAGTATTGGTTCATGTATCTTGCAGAATATGTGTGTAAATTTAATGAGAGTACACTTTGACATATGTGGTAGGACCACCGCCATCCCTTTTTTCTGATAATACAGTTTAGATCTTTGGCACTCTCACTTTGTGTTAGTCTAATTTTCATTGCATTTTTTCCTAACCCAAGAAGATCTGCAGCTCTTCTGGCTCAGCTGTCAGTGAAACTGAAGTTTTTGGAGACAGAAAGTTTTAAGAGTGTTTTCTCTTTTTTCCACAGTCTTTAGGCATCTTTAGTTGATCCCTGATAGTCTAGAAGCCTGTGAAGACTTTTGGCCACATTTGGCTTCTCTCACATTAGTATCTATCAATTCTTAATATAGTGACAGCACAATTCTGCTTTTTCTTTACATCATAATGTTTCTCTGTACTGCTCCTTTTCTGTTGCCCTTGACATATGTTACAATCGAACTGCTATGAGATATGTGCTTTTTATTTTAATCTTCATTTAGATCGGATATTATTGATATGTATCAGAAATTCACATTATCACTCCCAGTATATATTTTTATACAACTGTTGACAAAAAAATTCTGCAGCCAAGCTATCCAATTCCATCGCATATGTAAATCCCTTTCTTAGAGTCTCCCACTCAATACTAAACTAAAACATTTTCCTTTCATCTGTAAAGTGTGAATTCCTTATTTAGTCAACACTATCTTGCATTTATTGTTCCTATTTCTTTTTTTTCTAGGAGCAGCAGGACCAGGTTTAGCATGAATTTTAAGAAATATAAATTAATATCATAAGAAATGTAACCACAAGAATAAAAGCTTTTGTGTGTTCTGTCTCCCTTGGATTTTAACAAAGGTTTGTTACTATTCTTAAAAAGCAAACAGGGCATGAAGACACAGTTAGTTGCAAGTCATTTGCTGCAGAAAATCTCTACATTTTTCGCTCTTCCCTGTGTAACACCACTGTCTGCTGACCTGTAGCTTAGAAGGAGAAAGTTACAGACATTAAGCTTTCATTTCTTTCATGCAGAGGGACTTTGGGTTTCTCAAAGAATGAGTTTATTTAGTTTCCATTATGTAACTTACTTTAGAGCATTGAGTCAGAAAATGAAGTTCCTTTACATATACAGTTAAGAAAATATCATGTGGGTTTTTTGGGGGGACTGAACTTGGAAAAAGTACTATTAACAATTTTGGTATATGTGAATTTTTTGAACTCCTTCACAGAATTCTGGAGAAACTCATGCCTTAAGTAAGTCATAAATTCTAAGGAAATACTCCATAAGGTAGGGCTTGTCCTTAGTTATAATCAGAATGCTGGACTGGTTTGGGTTGGAAGGGATGTCAAAGCTCATCTAGTTCCAACCTCCTACAATGGGCAGGGACACCATCCACTAGCCCAGGGTGGCCAAAGCCCCATGCAACCTGGCCTTGAACCCTGCCAGGGATCCAGGGGCAGCCACAGCTTCTCTGGGCACCCGGTGCCAGGGCCTCACCACCTTCAAAGGGAAGAATTTCTTCCTATTATGTAATCCAGATCTCCCCTCCTTTATCTTAAGGCCATTGTCTCTCATCCTATCACTACACTCCCTGATAACCAGTCCCTCTCCACCTTTCCTGTAGCCTCTTCAGGGACTGGAAGGCTGCAATAAGTTATTCCCAGAGTCTTCTCTCCTCCAGGCTAAACAAGTCCAAATCTACAGCTTGTCTCTAGACCAGAGATGCTCCAGCCCCCTGATAAACCTCGTGCCCTCCTCTGGAGTCACTTCAACATCTCTATGTCTTTTCTGCTCTGGGGACCCCAGAGCTGGATGCAGCACTGCAGGTGGGGTTTCACCAGAGCAGAGCAGAACAGAGAAACAATCTCCTCCATTGACCTACTGGTCACGCTACTTTTGATGCAGCCCAGGACACAGTTGGTGTAGATAACTAAAATGAGGTGGTTTATTTTCTCATCTAAAACCAGTGAATCTATAAATCAAAAAAAAAAATTGCACTACAGATAGAGTCATAAACAGAAGAAAATCTGGGTCGCCTCTTAAACCAGACAAGACATGACCAAATTGAAAAGAAGCATTTGATACATACTCAAGAATTTAAGTTTTTCTAAACCCCTTCAGAAATAAAACACTTGCTATTAAAATTTAATTTTTAAAAAATAACAAATAGAAGTAATAGAAGTTAATCACTTTAAAACAAAAAAGCATTTGTATGGACTGACATTCTTTTGGACAGTTCAACCTATTTGCATCATTGGATTTAGGCAAATACAGTCTGGAGAAAAAAAGACTGGAGATTATATGTTTTTCTGGCTCTGTTTTATTATGCACAATAGAAATTACTGTAAACCAGTAACCAAAGTTCTGACAGACACCAAAGAGAAATACACAGTCTGTGCCAGTTGCAGATACCTTAAGTTGCCTTGTCAAACCTAAATTGTAATCAGCAATGCAAAAAGCAAACAGTAAGAAATTTTACTGGACATGAGTAAAAAAACCTGCACAGCTGATAATTGCATTTTTTTTTTTTTTTTAAGGTCAGGAACACCTGAAACTGCCTGGAAAGAATACAGGGATGCTGTTCAGACTTGCAGAGATGGGATCAGGGAAGCCAAGGTGCAGATGGAACTGAACTTGGCAAGTGATGTCAAAAACAACAAGAATGGATTTTATAGGTACATTGGCCAGAAGAGACAGGCCAAAGAGAGCACTTTTCAGAGCAACAGATGAAGGCCACTTCCCTTTCTTCCCTTTCTCTCCTGCAGCACTAATGAAAGAATTAATTATAGATCTAGAAGGGACATATTGGCTGGAGAAAGATCAGTCCCCTAACACAACAGGAATATCAAGTTAATATCAATGCCATGAGGGAAAGAAATCACATTAAGAATAATCTAGGGCTGAAATAACCCCCATGTGACAAGGACAGCGGACTCCCCATGTCTCTCAAGGTGAGACCCTGTATCATGGCAGTTCATGTTAGATGCTATGACTTCCTTGCTATGACAGGATGAGGTCATGGAGCTGGAGACAGAGCTGGAGACAGAGCTAGAGGCATCCTCTAGTCCTGTCCTGGGAGCTGTCAGATCTACCACATCAAGAGAGCAAGAGAATGACTAGAAGATGATGGGTTTCAATAATCCTCTTCCATTAACCCTCCCTTGACCCTTGGGAGGGGCCAATAAAGAGAAAGATGTTATTGATGAGAACAAGGGGTAGATAAATAGCTAAGTGCCCTAAGGGACTAATCAACCTAACGGACTGTGTGAAACTAGAGAAACAAATGGGAAAGTTGTGTGAGGTTGGAAAAGAAATGAAAATTTTTTTGTTCCTGGCAGAAGGTATGAAAAAAGATAACAGGAAGGTACTGAAATGTCAACTGGGTTTGAAATATATATATATATATATAAAACAAGTTCAGGTAAATATGGTGATATACCCTACACACAAATAAGTTAAGTAAATGTAATGAGAACCTTAATATTTTAGGTCAAATATTTTGGGTCAAAATTCTTTGAGGAAGAATTGTGAGAGATTTTCTGCTGGACAGTTATAAATCTGCTTCTAATTCCAAAGTTTTTATCTAAGTATTTCAACAATATCATACAAAAAACATTGAAGGGAGTTACCATATTACAAGAAATTTAAACTTCTCACATATTGGGGAAGTTTTGAGACTCACATATGAGTCACCTTCCCTGGATGTGTTCAAAGAAAGGGTAGATGAGGTACTTAGAGATATAGTTTAGTTTAGGATGAGAATGGTTGGACTTGATGATCTTCAAAGGTCTTTTCCAACCTTGTGATTCTGTGATTCTGAGATTCTGATTTACAAACCTCTTGGCTAATTACTTGTTGCAGTAGAGGAGAGTAAAAGAACTGTTAATACAAGAATTATGAATCAGGGAAGAAATTAAGTTAGGGTTTGCTGCTGAGTGTGTTGAAAGGAGAATGTCTCTGAAGGCTGTCAGTAAGTTTCACAAAGGTTCTAACTACTGGACATCATTTACCTCTTTCATTTAGACTTTGGCACACAAACTGGAGTGTTTATAGCTAAACTGTGTAGTGGCACAAAATTGGGAAGTACTGTTCAAGCAGGAAGGATTACAAAATTATACAGGAAGAACCGAATGCTCTTGGAAAAGGTGAAATAAAATAGGATGGCCGTCAGTAATAGAAAGTAAAATGCCTGTATAGATCTTTTGGGTTTTTTTTCCCTATGGAATGAAGGATTATTAGGAACTGACAACCCCCCACTCCCGAATTCTAGCTGATGCCAATCTGCAAACCAACAAATGTGGTCCTACATTTCAGGAACCCCCCCATTTAGACAAAAAGAGTTACAGAAACCCCAGTGGGATTTAAGTTACAGCTTGATAAATTGAAAGATAAAATTTGTGGTATGGTTGACTGCTGTACTGTTAGACCCGACTCAGTGATCTGGACAAGTGTTGTGGAAACCCAGTTCATTTTCTCAATGTCTTGTTTGCCTGATTCTCCTTTCCAGCTCTCTATGTCAAAGTCATTGCAGGGAGATAGGTTTGCTTCAGGTGTGTTTTGTTCAGTGAAGGTGACTGTCGCTGTTTGGTGGCACTGCACAGGAAAAAGTCTGAAACTTTAAACATGTGGCTAAGTTCCTCCGGGGGGTTCACCCTGGCTGAAGGAAACATGCCCACCAAAACCTCTATGTCAGTCCTCTTCTTCAGCTGGGCAGAGGAGAGAAAATATCATGAAAGGCTCATGGATTGAGATAAGGACAGGGAGAGATCACTCGCCAATTACTGTCACAGGAAAAACAGACTCTGTAAAAATCCATCTAATTTTTTATCAAGCAAAGCAGAGTAGAGCAATGAGAAATAAGACTAAATCTCAAACTCCCTACCCTACCCTCCCCTTCTTCCTGAGCTCAACTCCATTCCACATTTCTCTTCCTCCTCTCCCAGCAGCACAGGGAGATGAGGAATGGGGGTTGGGGTCAGTCCATCACACACTGTCTTGGCCGCTCCTTCCTCCTCATGGGAGGACTCCTCACACTCTGCCCTTGCTCCAGCCTGGGGTCCTCCCATGGCAGACACTCCTCCATGAAATTCTCCAAAGTGAGTCCTTCCCATGGGCTGCAGTTCTTCACCAACTGCCCCAGCATGGGTCCCTTCCACAGGGTGCACACTTTCAGGACCAGACTGCTCCAGAGTGGGTCCCCCATGGGGTCAGAATTCCTGTCAGGAAACATGCTCCAGTGTGGGCTCCTCTCTCCAGGCCACAGGTCCTACCAGGACTTTTTTGAAGATGGGCTTCCCACAGTGTCACAGCCTCCTTCAGGTGTTTCTGCCTGCTCTGATGTGTGGTCCTCAATAGGCTGCAGGTGGATATCTACTCCACCATTGACCTCCATGGGCTGCAGTGGGACAGCCTGCCTCACCATGGTCTACTCCAGGAGCTGCAGGGGAATCTCTGCTCTGGCACCTGGAATCCCTCCTCCCCCCTTATTCACTGACCCCAGTGTCTGCAAAATTTCTCACTTCTGACTCCTGTCTCTGGCTGTAAAAGCTGCTATTCATTTTTTTTCCCCTTTCTTAACTTTGTTACCCCAGAGGTGCTACCACCATCTTTGACACGCTTGGCCTTGGCCACTGGTGGGTCCATCCTTCTCTGAGGTGGTGGAGTCTCCTTCTCTGGAGAGATTCAAGACTTGTCTGGACGCCTGTCTGTGCAATATAAGCTGGGGAGCTGCTTTGGCAGGGGGCTTGGGCCCGATGATCTCTCGAGGTCCCTTCCAACCCTTACGATTCTGTGATTCTGTGATTCTGTGATTCTGTGATCCTTGAGCAGGCTGGCATTGGCTCTGTCTGACATGGGGGAAGCTTCTAGCAGCTTCTTGGAAAAGCCATCCCTGTAGCCCTCACCAGTACCAAAACCTTGCCACACAAACCCGAAACAGTTGCTTATAAATACATTTCCTTAAATTATTTGAAAACTTAGTCATATGAAATACAGTGCCTTTATCTTATAACTACCATGAATTATGTCTTGCTGCCTTCTAGGGTGAATATTTTTTTCTGAAAATACAACACTTTTTAAAGCATCTTTTCATTTTAAATGACATATTCTAGGATATCTCTGAAAATACTAGGTTAGAATTAACATGATTTTGCTGCATAAGTTACCCAGAATTGCAAACAATCATCTATGATCTCAAGACATCTCAGCAAAAAAAGAACCTCCCCAATGCTCCAGATTTTTTTCCAAAGACAAATACTGCCTGTTCAGAACCAGGTTTCATGCTTTAAATGTAACATTTCTGCTATTACTTTAGCTGCAGATACAGGTATGTTGTTCACCCATAAAGAATGTAACAGAGTGATATATTTTCAACTACTAATGAGTTTATAACTGAAAATGTAGTAAGATCCCTCTGGTTGGATTGATTGAATCCTGGATGGATTCTCTGGTCCTCAGAATTAACATGGTTTCATACATACTGTCATGAAAATCTTTCTGCAGAAAGTACAGAGGTCACCTCTGCAGCTCTCCTAGCAGTTTCTCTGATCTTTGCACATTCATAAAGGTCACTGCAAAACTTCAAGAGATGCACAGCATCACCAGGTTTAACATGAAGAAGCAACTGACTTTCTTCTTGCTTGCATGGGAATTTAGATTAGACTCTGAATCCTCAGGTGAGCCACATAAATCAATGCAGTCCATCTGTCCCTTTAGATTATTAAGAAATAAAGGACTTTTTATGATAATACTGATCTTTAGTATCAAAAATCTCATGTTAAAATTGGATTTGACAGCTAACATGCTGTCTTGAGTTTATGTATTATATGTATAATGTGTAATATTTAAAGCAAGCTGCTAGATAACAGCCTTCAGTTTGTAACTATGCTCCAAAAAAAAAAAATCACTGAAAAAGAGAGTCAGACTTTGCAAAGCATTTCTGAATGCATTACTTTTCAAATGACTGAAATCAAACAGAACGTTTCTGATATGTAATTAAAATATTCGTGGTAATGTTATCACACAGACTGTTCTTTTCAACCATTACAATAAATTATAGTACTATAAAACAAGGATTAAAATGTGCACAGTTCTCTGTTTAAAATGTACCATTACAATTTTTTATTATTAAAGTTCTAAATAAGTGTCAAAATTCTAAATTTACACAGACACTAAGCTTCACGGAGGAAATGAGGGTGAGATGTGTAGGTACAGTTACAAAAAATAAGTTTGTTTTAGTTAACTAGGTTGTAATTTAGACTCCTTAGGCTCTGTCTCTGCAAGAAAAACCACAGAGCTGTATTGGATATTGGCAGATAACTGCAAAAGGGTTTTTTTTTCTGTTTGTCTGCCTGATTATTTACAATTCTGAACCCAGGTTGATGACCAGAGAGGACTGACTGTGGAAAACTGGATTTACAGGAGATCCCTGCATCTCCTCCTGGATGAGGCCATGGTGAGGTTAGGATATCTGTTGGGCAAGTTCCACCAAGACCAAGATATCAAAAGGTGCTTGTCTGCTCAGCTTGCTCGAGATTTCTGTAGTTCTGGGCTAAAAATCAATATTTAAATCAGGCCTGGAATGCCTGGAGTATATGAGGTCTAGGTGGGTCTGGACTCCAAGATTTGCTTCTGTGGATGGTATCAGCCACGTGTTTTTGGCTTAGGGCAGATGCAACAATCAACACTGCCTCAGGCATCTGAACTTCAGGCTGCTAGAGACCTCTGTAAGCACAGACATACACTTCAGCTCAAACACAGGGATAAATCTTGCCTTGGATGCCCACTATATCCTGGCCATCCCTAAGCTTAAACAGTAGAAAATTGTACCTAAAATATAGTGAATATGTAACATTGGTATCTAAATAATTTTACTGCCATAAACCTAGAGAGGCAGGTCTACTAAGGAGAATGTATAAATTCAGATCACAGAATTACAGAACCACAAGGTTGGAAAAGACCTTTAAGATCATCGAGTCCAACCGTTCCTGTCCTGTGCTAAACCATATCCCTAAGTACCTCATCTACCTGTCTGCTAAATACACCCAGGGATGGTGACTCAACCCCCTCCCTGGGCAGCCTGTTCCAGGCCCCAACAACTCTTTCAGTGAAGAACTTTTTCCTAACATCTAATCTGAACCTGCCCTGGCACAGCTTCATGCCATTGTCCCTTGTCCCATCTCCTGTCACCTGGCTGAAAAGACCATCACCTACCTCTCTACAACCTCCCTTCAGGTAGTTGTAGGCGGTGATAAGGTCTCCCCTCAGCCTCCTCTTCTCCAGGCTAAACAGCCCCAGCTCCCTCAGCCACTCCTCAGAGGATTTGCCCTCCAGCCCCTTCACCAGCCTGGTTGCCCCTCTCTGGACTCGCTCCAGGACCTCCATGTCCTTCTTATGGTGAGGAGCCCGGAACTGGACACAGCACTCGAGGTGTGGCCTCACCAATGCCAAGTACAGGGGCACAATTACCTCCCTGGACCTGCCGGCCACACTATTTTGTGCTTACTCTTTAGACTTTGAACATCTTGTGACTTTTACTTTTGTGTGATTCCTAGAAAACAAGGTCCAAACTCATATGAGGCATATAGGCTCATAAAAACTTACTGTCTTTGGAGCCCCTCACTCTGGGTTTAATAAACACCCCAGCGCTTTCCATACTGAAACAAGTCCTAGACATGCACTGGAACTTCACACATTCATAAATACAGAAAAAAATACAAGCCATAAAGAGCAGATGGGTAGATTGTTTGGCATCCTGGAGAAGACCTGTGATGAGCACTGGCCCTGCTGCCAGTGGAAATGTCTTGGGAATCACGAGTCTGAACCACGCTATGGAGCACTCCCACATTTCTGCATTGACATAGCCTTCAGCAACACAGCTTATTAATAACAGTAATGAACGTAGTAGAACCAGCAGCATAACAGACTCATCTCCTTGATCAAGTAGTGGGAAAACACAATGCATAGGAAATGCAAAGTATTTATATATTCATGTCATAGTTATATATGCCAGTTAGCAACGAATGCACACATTTAAATATATGAGCCTAGATGTATACTTCTGTAGAGATATATACACACATGCATACATACAGCCTCAGTGGTGCTTATCACTATAGTTTGAACCCCTCATACATATTAATGAATTTAGCCTCAAAATACCCTTGGGAAGTAGAGAATTATGACTACCACAAAAAAAAAAAAAAAGGAGAGGAGATGTAATACATTGCAGCATGGAGTAAAGAGTAGGAAAAAATATTGCTACAAAAGCCTAGTAGGGATAACCAAAAAGAAGATATCACAGAGAAGTTAAGATTAAACCCAGAAATGTTTAAAGTGCAGTAGTTGCACATTAAAAAAAAAACAGTAGACTCCTGAATAAAACAGGAAGGGCAATTTTTGGCAATGTAGGCTTTCATTGCAATGTTTTCAGATAATGTGCATAGCTATTTGTATCTCAGGGTTGTCCAATGTATATAGCTCTCAGTATATTTTCTTGCAAGCGCATCGTAAGTTTTAAGTGTTACTAAGAAACACATGAATAAATATTTTTAATAATGTCAAGCATATATATTGATTCTTTCACAGCACAAAGATGCTGTAAATCTGGCAACTCGGAGTCTCTTATCTGGATGTTTTCATCTTGTTCAATACTCCAGGCACTCCTATGCCCTTCCAAAACCAGGCCATTTTGCTTAGAAGCCCAAGCGGTTTGAAACTTAGATTAGTTTAAGAAACAAATAAAAAATCTGCTTACAATGTTTATGATCTTGAGAGTTTTACAGAGACATCTCAAAATATCTGATACTTTTCACACATTTTTCTAGGAATGAAAAATTCTTTCAGTGTTTTATATACACATTTCTGTTGTACTTTAGTGTGGGGCATTTCTACTCCCTGCAGCCCTTTAATAATAAGATTCAAGATACTTGTAATTATGTACTCTTCAGCCCAGTTGCCTGTCTACAAGAACTTGTACAAAAAACCTTTCCAGGCTTGCTGCAGACCATGTTAGTCCTTTAATTTTGAGTTGCCATCCAAGCTAGCTAATGTAATATGTATACCTGTACATTTAAACCTGTACCTGTACACCTTAAGATTTTATGGAGATATAATTGCAGAGATCCTCCTTTCAAATTATTTACCATACATATTTCAAAAGAGCCAGGAGCTCCACAGAGAATTTTTTACTGTTGACATCACAGTTGCAACTGGGAAGTAACATTACTTCTGTTCGCTCCCCAGTGGAGAAAGTGGATTTTCAGCTTTTTCTTTGTGACATTGTCAAAACCAACAGTAAAAAACAGCTCTAAAGCTATTTTCACAGGAGCTAATAACAAGCATGAATTGGATTCAGGTTGAACCTGTTACATGCTGTGGCTTTTTCTACTGGCTTGCTTTTAGCTTCATGCAATTTCATTGTGCCATATGTTTTTGTAAATATCCTGTGAAATTGTGTATTTAAAAAATGCCAAATAAAATACCTACTGGAGTCCATGTTATCCTGAGAAGTGGACATACCCTGGTGAACTCCTTTCTTCTGCAGAGGTTTCCTCCTTTGAACAGATAGAAACCTGGATGCCATAATGACATTGGGCAGGGGAGGTAAGGTGGGCATCTACAACTGGGAAGAGACTCAGGGCCAAGTGATGGAGTGATGCACTCCAAGGTGCTTGCAAAAGTGATGGAATCAGTAATCAAAAGCGGCTGCAGCACTTGGGCTTATGTGAAATAATGCTTTCAAATCCCGGCAGACAAACAACACACACCCACATGCAGATATGTAGGTATCCTTTCTGATGGGTAATCGTTGTAATTGTTAATTGCATCACTTGAAAATGCAGCTCTATACATATTCCTGTATAATGTTAGACATGGCTACATGGATTTATAATACACCTTACGCTGATCTAGTCAATTCTAAATCTGTCAGATATTGACAGACATCTAGAAAAACCTTCTGTGGACTGAGTTTCTGGTAGGCTGGCATTCAGTAGACACTTGCCATACACTAAAAGAGCTAGAATGAAAACTTCATACTTTGTGAACTGCAATTTAAAGAAAACAGTACTAGGTACTATGGGAAAGACAGAAGTAGTTGTTATTCCAGAGCAGTTAGGATCAAGACTGTACTTCCAGCCATATAATTTACTGTAATTTGCAAGTCTTTTGTGTTTCCTGCCCATTCTTATTTACAGGTATGCTGATCAGCAATTTAATTTCTTTCCACTGAACTTTTTATTTTGTAGCAGTGAAATATGATTTCCTGAATCTAGTCCTAGTAGTTTTGGGGAAAAAATATTCAGCAGGGAAGGCAGCAAGGGAAATTAGAATGTGTGTATAAATTAAATTAATGGTATTTATTTTTACCTACAAAAACATATGTGAAAACTGAAAATATTGGGATAATATTTTCCTGATGTGTGAAAATACATGCATCTAATTCTTATTAGAAATAATTACTTTAGCATAGCACTAAGCTCTGTTGCACTACAGCTATTACTACTACTGCTAGTCCCTAAGTCATCTTAAAAGCAGATGAGATAGTGCTCTGCTACCCTGCAGTCAGAGGCATTTTTAAGCTCTCTTGTGTATCATGTTCTTTGAACTTACATTTCAAGACTATTTATGCAGTGGAAATTACTTTTTCTTTTTTTTAAAGAACTGACAAGTTCAGGGGACAAGGGCAGTCATGCAGGGTTTTCCAGTGCTGGGATCCAGGTTCGAAGTAGAGAACTGTTGATTGCCACCTGACAGACTCACCTTCTCCTGGGAAATTAAATTTTTATGTTTATATAAAAGCCAGAAAAGCTGCAAAGTCAAGGAATGTTAATTAAGGAGGCAGAATGACCACTCAAAGGAAAAAAACTTTGTCTTTATTAATTGTCAGCTGGCAAATTTGTATATCACCAAAACAGCACTGTAACGCTTGCTGTGATGCTGCGTGTGCCCCCCTTTATGAAGCAGCTTGCCCCCACTGCTCCCTGACATCTTGCATTTTTATTGTACTCATATTTGGTAAAAACTTCCGGTTTTCATCACATATTTTCACAATGGTCCAGAAGACAATCTTCACATCCATCAGAAAATTAAAATGCCTCTCTCTCCATACTTGTCCCAGCAGACACTAGAAAACTGTAAGCTGCTATCATCCCATCCATCTCCTAAATGGTTTTTTTACCTCATTTGGAAAAAAAAGAGCTGTGACCTATTTCACTGTGCTACTTATACAAATGACAGTGTAGAATTGCTCAGGAAATCTGGGTATTATTTTGAGAAGTCACTTTATTGTGTGAAATTTCCTGAGTTACCCTTACCAAAATTCTCTCTGGAAAGTGCCTATATCTGAGTAAATGTAAAATTAACCAATAATTCTAGCCCTTAGCACCGAGCTGTAAAAACGACAAGAGAAGGTCATTATTTAAGGAGTATATCTACAGAAATATGAGTTCTTTATAACCAGTAACAAGCTAAACATGAACTGGCTCAAGCTTTTTCAAATAAACTATATTTCATTAGGAAGATAATGTATTTTTACTAGTCCATTCTATGAAAGCTGTGCAATTACCTGTTTGAAAAGAACCATATGAAAATAAGGGGTCCAGATCTGTGGGAAACTACAGAAAGGCACAAATTTTGTTTCTTTCATGTTTAAGAGCATCTTAAGACAAATTTTGTATATGTGAGTATGTATATAAATGTGGAACTTAATTCTTTATCTTAATTTACCCAATGATTGAAAAAAAGTTGGTTTTCTTAAGATGAAACCATAGGCAGCTGATGAAAGGCAAGGAGGTGTTTTTTAAAAATGTCAAGAATTCTGTCATTAAGATGTCTGGAGACTAACACAAAAGTTCAAGTGATATCTTTGAAAGAGCTAGTTTTGATTCCAGGAAGAACAATGTTCCTCATTTTATAGCTGTTTAAGAAAACATACTCATCTCATATATGTGTGTGTATTAAAGTTCTTTTTATTAAGATTCTTTTTTCTCTACACAATTAATATAGATTCAATAGGTTAGTATATAGTGTTAATTAAAAAACATTGATTTTTGGAGACATCTTTGAGGATTAACAACTTTGGAATGCCATTTGCTAAACTCTTTGCCTTGATAAAGTACTTAATTGGCAAGAATAATTCTAATAGCTTATTAATATTTACTTTATGCTAAAATTGTTTCATAGTCAATGCTTACCATAGTTAGCAAATTTAAAGAGATTCACGGGTACTTAAACCTTGTGCATATGACCTTGTGTTCTTGCTGCTCCTTCTGAGACATGTATGAGATTTATGGAAAAAGAAAAAGGAAAATATTAATTTTATCATATTTTGGGGAATTTATTCTGCATGATAGCACACCCCTGTTTCTTTATAACCAGTCAGTCAGACCTAAGACATAAGCATAGGGTTCAAGCTGGTGCTTTAGCTGAGGAACGGAAGTCAAAAGAGACATACAAGACAAGCAGGATTTATAACTCCTTCCTTTATGTTATATTATAAACCTAAATATCAATATCAACATCCATTATATAATATTTTGTCAAAACAGATTCTTATGCAAAAACATTTCAGATCACCTGTGAGGACATTTAACCTCATGATAGCTGCTTGTTCTTGATGCTGTAATGGTCCTGAACCAGCACTCTAGTGTCCCTGGTTAAGGGAAGCAAAGAGCTTTCTATCTCTCACCTTTCCTTTCCAATTGTTGGAAACAGTTCCATTTGCTTGAACTGAACTATGGTGTGAACTGGGCATTGGTAACTGCAATTAATCTGCTGAACTAAACAATTGGTACAGGTAGTGAATATATCTTTAAGAACATAAGAATCTAAGTGTGCTGGTTTGACCCAGTCTGGAGGCCAGCTGGCCACCGGCCACTCTATCCCTGCCCTCCTCAGCCGAGCAGGGGAGAGAAGATATCACAAAAGGCTTCTAGGTTGAGATAAGGACAGGGAGAGGTCACTCACCAGTTATGATCATGGGCAAAACAGCCTCATCTTAGAGAAAAATGCATTTAATTTATTACCCAATCAAAACAGAGTAAGATAATGAGGAATAAAACCAAACTTTCAAAAACCGTCTGCCAAATTCTTCCCAGGCTCAACTCCACTCCCCATTTCCCTTCCCCCTCCCCCAGCAGCAGAGGGGGATGGGGAATGGGGGTTGGGGTCAGTCCATCACACGTTGTCTCCACTGCTCCTTCCTCCTTATGTGGGCACTCCTCACCCTTTGCCCTGTTCTAGCATTAGGTCCCTCCCATAGCAGACAGTCCTCCATGAACTTCTTCAACATGAGTCCTTCCCATGGGATCTTCAAAGACTACCCCAGTGGAAGTCCCTTCCATAGGGGGCAGACCTTCAGGACCAGACTGCTCCAGGATAGGACCCTCTCTCCACAGGCCTCAGGTCCTGCCAGGAGCTTCTTTCAGTGCTGGTTTCCTACGATGTCACATTCTCCTTCAGGCACCTCCACCTGCTGTGGCATGGGGTCATCCCTGACTTGCAGGTGAATAACTTCTCCACCATGTACAACCATCAGCTGCAGGGGGACAGCCTGCTGCACCATGGTCTTCTCCAGGGGCTGCAGAAGAATCTCTTCTCCAGCATATGAAGCACCTTAGAATCACAGAATCTTTGAATGGTTATGGTTGGAACAGACCTTCAAGATCATCAAGTCCAAACATCTATCCAGACCTACTAGGTTCTGACACTATACCACATCCCCAAGCACAACATATTCTCTTCTTTTAAACACCTCCAGGGATGGTGAATCTGCCACCTCCTTGGGCAGCCTGTTCAAATATTTGACAACTCTTTCAGTAAAGGAAGTTTTCCTGATATCCAACCTAAAACTCCTCTGACACAACTTCAAGACCATTTCCCCTTGTTGTCTCACTAGCTACCAGTGAGAAGAGACCAACCTCCACCTCACTACAACCACATTTTGGGTAGTTGTAGAGAGGGATGAGGCCTCCCCTGAGTCTCCTTTTTTCTAGACTAAACAATCCCTGCTCCCTCAGCCGTTTCTCATAAGATTTGTCTTCTGAACCCTTCACCACCTTTGTTGCCCTTCTCTGGGCTCAAAGCATCAAGCATCTCAATGTCCTTCTTGTGGTGAGGGACCCAAAACTGAACTCAGTACTGGTGAGCTGCAGCCTCACCAGTACGGAGAACAGAGGAGTATTACAGTAGTAGTAGTAGTACCACAAGTACAGTAGCTGGCATTTGGCCTTGTTGAACCTTCTGTCCACTTCTGTGGACAGAGTTGTTCCTCTCACATCTTCTCACTCCTCTTCTGGCTGCAAAAGCTGCCAGGTTTTGTTGTTGTTGTTGTTGAGGTTTTGGGGGGTGGTGTTTGTTTTGTTTTGGGGGTTTTTTTGTCTGTTTTGGTTGGTTGGTTGATTGGTTTGGTTTGGGTTCCCCCCCCGC
Organism: Porphyrio hochstetteri; assembly: GCA_020800305.1. NCBI lineage: Eukaryota > Metazoa > Chordata > Aves > Gruiformes > Rallidae > Porphyrio > Porphyrio hochstetteri. Next base: position 6,687,705 of record CM036938.1, on the reverse strand, counting down.
CCCATTCCTCTGTTCCCCCAGAGGCACCGCCACATTGCTGATGGACTCGGCCTTGGTCTGTGGTGAGTCTGGCCTTGAAGCATCTAGTAGCTTCTTGCAGAAGTCACCCCTGCAAACCCCTGCTACTGAAACCTTCCAAACCCAAAACAGTATATGATGTGTAACTTAGTTTGAGTAAAGGATTAAAGAAGTAAATTATATGCCAGTAAGTTAGAAGTACGATCGTATTTCTAATAAGCCACAAAAAACCAAAAGAAGGATTTTTACAGTTAGTTACATTGTTATCTTAGTTTTGGAAGCAACATGACTTAATTCAAATATCAAATGATTGAAATGAAATGTAAATATCTCTCTTTGTCAATCAAGATTCAGAGTTTTCTGCCAAAGGGATTTTTATTCCTACCTATGGTTCAAACTGAAATTAAGGGGAAAATTATTATTATAAACGTTGCAGAAGAAAAGATTCATTATTTAGACTGTAGTATATCTATTTGTTTTATTGCCAAATTGAAAACCTAAAGAATTCCAAAATACATGCGATACTTTTAATTTGGGTTTACATGCAATTTTCATATCACAACGTTTACATGTGAGCCAAACATAAATCTTGCATTCCTACCAGCCATTTCCATTTGGTAAGCACATCACAGCAATTTCTTCTCTGAAGAGATAAAATAAATAAATTCTAAAGTATTGCAAGTGTTATGTAGTAAAATAGGGACTCTGACCAACCTTTTTAAGATCTGAACTGTGATATGCATAAGGAGGACTCTTCTTGGTGTTCAGAGTGGACAACATATGCTCTGCCTGGTGCTCATAGCAGACGTGATGATGGCAGGTTCTTCAAGTAATTCCCCACTGTCCCTGTAATCCCATAGTCTGGAAGGTGGTCCTCACCCAGGGTGACACAGACACCACCTCAGAGGTTCTTTGATGGACTGAGAGCAAATGTCACTACTTTTGGTGGGCACAGATAGATATTCCCTGCTTTTGCTGTGTATACTCTCTGCCTGGAAACATCCAAAAAAAGTTTTTCCCCTTACCCCGAGCTGCAGTTCACATACATCTGTTCACAGTCCCATCCCACTTATTCACAGCAGTATGTCTCAGCATGATTCCTTTTGTTCTTTTGGAAACCAGTGCCTTTGGTGGCTGTGGAAAGAAACTTCCTCCCCAGAAACGAGCATATTTACTTAGGTCATTGCGGTGGTTTAACACCAGCTGGCAGCTCAACCTCCAAGGCCTCCAGCTTCTATGCCTTTCAACCCACCCCCAGTTATAAACGGAACATGACATTCTATGGTATGGAATATCTCTTTTGCCATGTGGATCAGCTGTCCTGGCTGTGTCTCCTCTCACCTTCTTGGTCACCCAACACCTTCCTGTTGGGGCAGGGCAGTATGAGCAGCTGATAAATCCTTGACTACTTGGCAACATCTGAAGTATTAGTGCATTATCAATGTTATTCTCACCCCAAAATCCAACACACAGCACTATGTCCTAGCTAACAGAAAGAAAATTAACTCTACCCCTGCTGAAACCAGGACAGCCATACAGCTTGCTCGTCACTGGTGTGAACTATGCATAATATCCATGGCCTTAAAATAACAATTTAGTAATGATATAACATACGAAAAGTAATTAATAACTATTTTGGATCTATTTGAACCACATCCATTTAGCACTATAAAGTAGACATTGATTTTTCAGCCTTATAGGTTGGCCTTAAATTGCACACTTCAAACATAAGCTATCTGAGGTTGTTAAGTGCAGGTATGCTACCTCATGTGATGCTCTTTGTATCCCAGAAGTAGATGGTTATAACATTTTAATCTGGAGATGAATGGAAAATAATGACTTTTATTTACTTGGACTGTAAACTGTTGGACAGATAATAATGGCATAACTCATAAGACCTGAAGGATTTATGAATATTTTCATACACAGCTCAAGGCAGAATAAAATGTTTGACTATAAAGCAAGCTGTACTTTACATATTTCTAGAATATTAAAAATTATTCTGTCAACTCTATCACTCTTGTCATCCATTAATGCCAAGTCTATGCTGTCTGGGAAGAGCATATGTACTTGTCCCTACCTTGAGGTATCTTCGGCACCTTGTTAAATAGGGCAAAGCCCTTAGTAAGGATTTTGTGGAGGAGAAGAACAATGCAGCATACTTATGAAAGACTGTAGCCTGCAATGATCCGTTGTAGTTCCCTTATAATGGAACCTGTAGGAAGGGTCTGTACATCCCTATACATAGGATGTTGGGCGTGGTGGACCTCTGCTGTAACTTAGTGCAGAGTAGCATGTGGTGTTCTTCATCCTCTTGAAGGAACTGTATTCTCAACTCACAGGGCCTCTATCCTGAATCACAGAATCACAGAATCACAAGGTTGGAAAAGACCTTTGAAGATCATCAAGTCCAACCATTCTCATCCTAAACTAGACCATATCCCTAAGTATCCCATCTACCCTTTTTTTGAATACATCCAGGGAAGGTGACTCAGCCCCTCCCTGGGCAGCCTGTTCCAGGCCCTGACAACTCTTTCAGTAAAAAATTTTTTCTAATGTCCAATCTAAACCTGCCCTGGCACAACCTGTTCTTCACTGTCTGTGTAAAGCAAAGGTTTTTTTGGACATTTTAATAACAACGACTGGAGCAAAACATCATGTGCAGAAATACATAGAGGCATCGGTTTATAAATGTGACTTTAATTGACATCACTAAAATAATTGATTTTATATCCTCTTTGTACAGGAGTAAAAGTAAAACAAAAAAAAATCGTTTTTCATATCTGACAGTTGATATAACACACTTTTGGATGTATCAACTTCAGCATTAACATGATTTGGAAGTTCCTAATAATTAACAATTTTGGGTTTTGACCTGAAACTTTGCAAAAGATAAAGATATTTCCCCACTGCCACATATGAAAGCTTTGTTATCCATAAAACCTTAAAATACTGAATTCTTATAGGTAATACTTTCCAACTATTTACTGATGTTCAGTGATTATACAAGAAGATACTAATATGCTGCATGAAGTCACTGATTTAGGAAGAATATTGGTACTATGTGGAAGCTATAGCTAAAACATATGCACATATGCAAGTTTAATTTTGCTGTGTGGAAGATAAAACTGTTACCAAAATAACCCCTGTTATAGTTGGTACTAATCACAAAAAATTCTTCCATTATATATAAGATGTTGGGTCTTTCTGGGATTATGTATCTGAGATTTTTGGGTCAGAGGGGTAAATTAACATGGGGAAAACACAGTAACTTTGCAAACTGAAGATACTGAGATTAATCTTTTTGAAATCTAAGCATGGAGTCTACAGTACCTCATGAAGTCTTAGCAGAATTTTTATTATGTTTGTGATTTAGAAAACCAGGGATATCAAAGGGTGGTATCCAAAGTTCTCCCTTTCTCTATTGGTTTACATATACCCAGATGGAGAAAAATATTAGCAATATAATATTAAATAGCTTTATTTGGGCTATATATACTTTGCAATGTTTTTTTAACCAGCTGATGGTTACAGCTGAGGAGGCATAATGATGCCGGTGAAGCGAGCAAATAGTTGATATTCTAAAAAACTTTTTGTTTTCAATTTGATTTGACTTAGTTACACATTTATTACTGACAGATATCTGATGAGTTGGACACTCTAGTCAAATATCCTTGACACTCAGCTTGTTAGCAAGTCTAATGGCAGTTCTCTGAGCAATGATGGAGAAACTATTTGACCTCTTTAGCTGAAGTGGGCAAGACAGGGACATAAGGTTGTTGTTCAGGAGTGCACAGTTCAATTAGAGAGGGTCTGTCTTATGCTGAGCCAGGCCCTCTGCACAGTTTAAGGCAGTATCAGATCTGCTGCTATATAAATTGGCTTCTGAGGGCTGATGCACCAGCCAAAATCCTTCTGGGTGTGGGAAGCTGCTGTGAACACTCCCACTCCCAACTCCTGAAGTCCAATCTCAGCAGCAGAGGGTGAAAAATGTGGGAATCTGGGAGCCATCAAATCAGTGCTGCTGCAAAATAATTAGCCTTAAATGGTCTTATCCTGACACTTTTTGCCACCAGTCAAGCATTATAAATGTGTAATACCCAAGTCAATAGGGATAGAGCTCCAGTGAATTTAGGCATTTTGCTAGCTTATATGTGCTAAAGATCTGCTGTAATAATTGCAGGTGGTGTACATCATCTTACAAAGACATTTTATCCATCATAATTTTCCTTATTTCTGACTAGTGTTGGATGAGCTAGATGCTGCTACATAATTTGTAAAGGATCACTGACGTGCTAGGAAATGAAGATGCTATGTAGATTATTTTCATATCAACTGTTCAACCTCCAGATTAATATTGCTTATTAGGTAGATAAATGTAATGAAGCAAGTGCAGTGTTAATAGTGTGAGAGGATCCTCATTTGGGGTTCAGCAGAGATATCTTCTATTTTGGAGGGGGGCAGGCGAAGATTGAATCTTGCTTTCACAACACGTGATACCCTGCATTTCAAAATCTAATCATTTTACATTAAGAATGGATCACTTATTGTTTTAAATCCTATCATCACTGATTTACACAAGGGTATCCCCACTCATAGCCACTGAAGTCATAGTCATGAAGTCAACCTTTGAATTGTGTATGAAAGAAGAAAAGGGGTTGTAGGTATTTGCCTGAGCAAGCAGACCGTCAGAAGCAGTCACTGCAAGGCATGAATTCTCCCATTCATTATATTAATATCATTAAATCTGGATCTCAATTATGCCAGCCGATCTGTTAAGTACAGCTATCTCTTTGATGACCAAGCATATACAGAAACAGAAAAATTACGCTAGCTGATAGCATGGTATTCAGTGCATTAAGGTAAGGAATAATATGTCATAAAGATCTGTACACTTCAGTATCTATTTCATTATATTAGTTATATATTATGCTGACATCTTGAATGACACAAGGCTTATGAGCAAGCCTGGTTGGTTAGAAACATGAGAAAAAAAACACCCTTTCCTTTTTTTTTCACCCCTCTACATCTGACACCTGGTGCCAGACGCTGTGAGTCACAGGAATTAACTGTCTGCCAAGTTCCAGCTGGTATGTTTCTGCTTCTGTGGCTGCTAAAACTTTTCACTCCTGCAAAAACACGAAGTGTTTGGGCCAGAGGGTAACCAGCAAAAGAGGATTTTGAACCTGACCATGTCGATCGATCTTAATTGACTTGGCATATTTTTCATCTGACTGGTAATGGTATTTATTGTTTGCTGTCTTTCTGTTTTAGTGCACGATGAGAGTGGGAACAGATCTCATATTCATTTTTCAGTGTCAAGCATTGGTGGTTTTAATACAATTCATTAATCCAATCTCATAGTTTTATTTATTTAATTTTGCTCCACAACAATGTCTGGCAACATGTGGATGTATACCTAGGTTTATTCAACTCTCAATCATTTAATTTGTGAGGTAGATTTCATCCCCAAGAAAGCCTGATTGCATGTGGGATGGATGTTTCTCAGAAACAAGTTTGACTAATCAGAGAAAGCAGCAACTTACAGTGATGTCATTCTCACTACAGACAAAGTAATAATGATTGGAGCTGGCTCTCGTAAATTAGACATAAAATGAGATATTCGATTTCCCTCACCACTGTTACTAAAGAATGGGAAAACCAAAATTGCACATCTTTCTCATCTTCACTGAGCTTTGTGCCTGCAGCAGGGATGCATTATAACTTATTTTTCTTATAATCTACAAAATTAATGTGAGGAAGCTGAAGAGACTGGGACTGTGGAGGAATTGCTTGTTTCTGACAGTAAATTAATTTTGTGATAGCTTGTTGCTTTGGACAGATCTCTTTTTCATCTGCACTGAAGATTAGACTTCAGAATTTTTTCACTGTCTCGTGAAATGTCACTGAACAGATGGTGCTTTTCACTGTTTTCTTGATTAGAACCCAATCTGTCAAAGTGCTTACACACATGCTTAACTTAAGCACAGCACCATTCCCATTTGTATCAGTCTTATAATCAATGTTTTTGTAGATTTTAGGTTTTAAATAATCCTACCAGCTAAGGGAAATTTTCCCTAAAATTTAGCACTCACATCTTAGTTAACTAAAAGACTCATTTAAACCTCTGACTGCAAAGAAGCCATTGTCAGAATCACTTACTTGCAGTACGCTTTGTTGTGGATGACTAGCAACAGGCTGACACAATAACATAAGAGAGACCTGCATGAAATCCAAATTAATAATAACAACAGTCCCTTCATCATAAATATAGAGTTTTAAATAAAAATATGTAAAGTTTGGGGTTTTTTTTTAAAAAAAAAACCATAGTGTTTGAGGTTGTATCCTCAGATAACTCTCACCAGCTCACATACACGGAGCGTTAAGTACATCGCTGAAACGGAACATTTTCCAGCTCTCCTCAGCAGGAAACAGTAAGCACTAGAAACCCTTTCCTGCTACCACATTTGAAGTGCTGATTACATCATTTATGAGTATGCAAAGAATGGAGAGGTATGTCTAGTGTCTTTTAAAATTTATGTGGAAGAAGAGATTCCAGCCTGATGGAAAGGTCAGCTTCTGAATCCCCTTATCTGAACCTTGTAGGTTCAAAGTCATACTTTTTATTTTGTAAGGGGTTGTTCTTTGCACCAATCTAGAAGGTAAGTGTCTCTCCCTTTAAACATGAACTACTGAACAATCCAGTTTAAGGGTGGAGAAGGAAAATAGTTGTTAGCGTGCCTTCAGGTAGAAGACTGTCCTTGTACTTTGTCCAAACAGCAATACTATAGATTTGCTAAACGATTTTGGATCAAATATCATTTCCTGCAGTTGATCAATGAACTAGCACGAAGAAAATATAGTTATCCTTCAATTATTTTTTATCATGTGATATTTCATTGAACATTGTAAATACTGTCCTATTTCTTGGATTTCTAGCATTTATTTCTTCTGGGTTTTTTTTTTCTTGTTTGTTTGAGACTTTTGGATTCACCTTTTTTTCATACATAGAAGTCTAGACATCTTCTGAAACCATACAAGACATCTTTGATTTGATGGGTGGACCATCCAGTGGATAAGAAACTGGTTAACAGACCGTAGCCAAAGGGTGGTGGTCAATGGGTCTATGTCCAGGTGGAGGCCGGTGACAAGCGGTGTCCCCCAGGGGTCTGTCTTGGGACCGGTTCTCTTTAACATCTTTATCAATGACATCGATGATGGGATTGAGTGCACCCTCAGCAAGTTTGAGGATGACACCAAGCTGAGTGGTGTGGTCAACACCCTAGAAGGAAAGGAAGCCATCCAGAGGGATCCTGACAGGCTGGAGAGATGGGCCCGGGTGAACCTAATGAGGTTCAACACTGCTAAGTGTCAGGTGTTGCACTTGGGCCGGAAGAATCCCAGACATAGATACAGACTGGGAGAAGAGCTTCTTGAGAGTAGCCCTGCTGAGAAGGACTTGGGGATTCTGGTGGATGAGAAACTTAACATGAGCCAGCAGTGTGCTCTTGCAGCTCGCAAGGCTAATGGTATCCTGGGCTCCATTAGAAGAGGGGTGGCCAGCAGGGACAGGGAGGTGATTGTCACTCTCTACTCTGCCCTCGTCAGGCCCCATCTGGAGTACTGTGTCCAGATCTAGGGCCCCCAATACAAGAAGGATGTGGAACTGTTGGAGAGGGTTCAGAGGAGGGCCACGAAGGTGATTAGAGGGCTGGAGCACCTGTCCTACGAAGAGAGGCTGAGGGAGCTGGGCTTGTTCAGCCTGGAGAAGAGAAGGCTGCAGGGGGACCTCATTGCAGCCTTCCAGTCCCTGAAGGGAGCAGAGAAACAGGAGGGGATTCAACTTTTTAAAAGGATAGACAGTGACAGGACAAGGGGGAATGGATTAAAACTAAAGGAAGGAAGGGTTAGATTACATATTAGGGGGAAGGTTTTTACAGAAAGAGTGGTGAGGTGCTGGAACAGGCTGCCCAGAGAGGTGGTGGATGCCCCGTCCCTGGAAGCGTTCAAGGCCAGGTTGTATGGGGCCCTGGGCAACCTTGTGTAGATCCAGGCCTGAGGTTGGTGACCCTGCCTGTGTCAGGGGGGTTGGAGCTCTGTGATCCTTGGGGTCCCTTCCAACTCATACCATTCTATGATTCTATGATTCTGTGATCTTTGAAACTAACACATTAGGGTATGAAGCCATGGTCTTAATATGGAACCATAACTCATGATATTACATAGAAAGACAATCCACAGCTGAAACATTAAATCAGCTCCTAAAATCAGGAAGGCCACATTTCTAACATCTATTTTCATAACAGCTATGAAAATAAACTCTAACTTCACGTCAACCTAACTTTGCCTTAAACTTTTGTCTAATTCACCTCTTCATTTGTTATATCATATTATCTTACATTATTAATTTAAATGTTCTGCTCCAGCACTAGTTCATTTTCTTCAGTATGTGTTTTTTTCCCTCTGATTACACTACTTGGAAAGAATTGTTTATGATGAAAAAATCCATTTACAGCAGTAATAAACAGTCACAGATCCATAGTTTAGGGGGAAAGAAAAGTAATGTAATAGTGAAATTATTTTACTTCAGGGCAGAAGATTTATCAGAGAATTTCTTTGCATTGGATGCCAGTTCATCCATTAAAATGTATATATTATAAGCTGGATGGTTTCATTATAACAATAAAATTAATTCTCTACTATATAGTGTTATCCAAAATATCATGAAACACCAAATGTATGAAACACCAAAATAGCACGAAACACCAACTCATGGCCAAAATACACTATAGTAGTGGTGTGTTGAAATAATGCCTGTATTTTTTACAAAATAAACACAATTAAGATGTTCTGCTCCAGGTCCTTCCACAGTATTTATTTCAAAATAATCCCTTCATTGTCACTTTATCCTTCATGTCATATTACTTATTTGGTCTTCACTTTATTGCCTACTGCCATACATTTTGATCCTAAGTTTGTTGAGATAAGGAATATGCTGTTGCTGTGCTTTTTCATTATGAGCACAGAGTGGCTTGCATCTCTGCAAAGAGGTACCAGTGAAGTACGCCCAACTGTTACATAAAATAACAAAAGGTATTACATAGAGAAAATGTGCAAAAATACTGTTTCAGTTGCATTAACAGTCATAATTTGAAAAAGCCCAAACTGCTGTAGTTCTGTCCTTATGCCCAAACATAGCATGATGTCAGGTTGCATTTAATGTACATCTAAGGAAGACTTACAACAGACTCTTAGATTGATGGCTTAAGATTTCAACAAAATACTGAGGTTTTGACAATTTCTGCTAATCAAACCTGACAAATGCTGGGTCCTATTTTTCCTTAGAGCAGGCTTAAATATGCGCAAATTCATTAGCATTAACAAAATTTCATCTGCATCCTCAGGCTTAGTGATGTTTAATAGCTAAGTGCTTCAGAAGTTTCCTTCCGTTCTCATTCCCTCAAGCTTTTCTGTACTCTCATCCTTGAAGAATCCCTGCTTTTTTTTCTGTCTCAACTCTTGTCAGGTGTCTGCTGTGTTCATGTAGGAACTGTATGTACGTGAAATGTGGAAAATTCCCTAATATATATAACTCCACAGAAAAGAAAACCATGGTAGAGGCTGGGGGAGCTGGGCTTGTTCAACAGCCTAGAGAAGAGGAGGCTGCGGGGAGACCTCATTGCAGCCTTCCAGTACCTGAAGGGAGCAGAGAAACAGGAGGGGAATCAGCTTGTTAAAGGGTAGATAATGGCAGGACAAGGGGGAATGGATTAAAGCTAAAGGGAGGAAGGTTTAAATTAGATATTAGGGGGAAGTTCTTTACAGAAAGAGTGGTGAGGTGCTGGAACAGGTTGCCCAGAGAGGTGGTGGGTTCCCCATCCCTGGAGGTGTTCAAGGCCAGGTTGGATAGGGCCCTGGGCAACCTTGTGTAGATCCAGGCCTGAGGTTGGTGGCCCTGCCTGTGTCAGGAGGGTTGGAACTCTTTGATCCTTGGGGTTCCTTCCAACCCAGACCTTTCTTTGATTCTATGATTCTGTGGTAGAAAATGTTCATCTTAGATGAACTGAATCTAAATTTGGAATCCATGAGAATTTATCTGTCAATGGAGTGTGTCTTTACTAAATATATATCACCTTCAATGAATGATGGGATTATTCCAAATCAAGTAGGAATGGATTTTGGTGGTGTAAGGGACTAGAGATATGCCTTAACAATTGCCAACAGAACCATACCCCCCCTTTTTCCTTTCTATCAGTCACCTTAAAACCTCATCCCCATGACACCCACCCAAAATTCCACTTGTCAGGAACAAATGCACATCTTGTTTATCTCAAAGTGGCTTATCTCGAAGCATGTGGCCCAAGTTCTCTGCACATGTGCCCAGGCCCAGGGTTAACTGAAGGAAAAAGTATAGGGGTACTTGAACCCTCTTGAGGGGGCGCGGATGTTCTTGAACTTTCAGGGACCCTCTGGAGATGGTACTGGACATGCATCCCACACTGGGTGGAAGGTGTGGCTATACCAAGGCTTTATTGACTGTGTGATGACACAACACTGTAAAAAGGTGAGACCAACAAAGACAGGGAGGAAGGAATGTTCTCCCACCATTCCTCCTACCAGACCTGAAGACATTGGACTGATGGGATGCCACAGATCCATGGTGGTAGCTATCACAATCCCTCTATCTCTCCCTCCCCCCATCCCTCTTTCTCTCTTTTCCACTCTTTTCCCTTTTTCTTCCCCTCCTTCTCTTGCTTGCTTGTTGTGGGCCAAATAAAGTCACTTAGCACTTGACTCTGTTTTGAGTCTTTTGAGTCTGTTCTGGAGAAATGCAAACACCTGGTCATGATAAAACACCTGATTGAGCCCAGCCACACCCAGCCACCCAGAGCAATCTGAGGTCAGTTGGAATGTAAGGGGGGTTAACCTCTCCCAAATTAATCTGTCTAGTTCCATATTGTGACAGGTGGTGAATTATCAAGTTCTATTTGAAATATCTCTGCCCAGTTTCAGTATGTACTCCAGGCATGGAATTTTACAAATGAAGTGAAAAATGATGTTTCTCTTAGATTTGTTATAAGAAGCATTTAAACTTGTGAAACAATCATCATCATCATCAGATAGAATTGAGGTGAATAAAATTTCAATACACTAAAGTTTTCAACCAATAAGACCAGGAGCTGACAGAATTTTTTTTTTTTTCTTCTCCACCTGGACTACAGCCAGCATGGACTCTCATTGTTTAGATGATGCAGACTGCTGTGGAAGATTTTTACTAGGGAATCTTAGTAATAATACATAGATATGATACTCTTTGCCTATGTACCACCCCTTTGAAAATGTTCAAAAATGATCACTGAGTTCATTTAGACATTGACTCTGGTCTCCATTGGTTACGTTGCTCACTCAGGAAAGGAGAGTGGTGTGTAGTTACTGAGCACCAAAACCAGCTCAGGTTGGGTCACTGTCATACTTGCACTGCTTGTATGACAAGGCTTGGCCTCTGTTGGTTCAGGTGGTTCCTGCTAGAATAATACCTGTAACATGTGAATCAAATCCTGAGTTACAATGATTTAAAGTGTATTCTGTTACAAGCTCCACACCTGGTACCTTTGGACCAGACCATCAGCTTTAAAACTGCAATGAACTCCTCTGCTTGCCCTTGATCTGGCATGGACTTATCCCTAGACCGAAGTCCCTTAGGGGTGTACCTGCTTCAAATGGAGCCCTGTCTACAAGCCACAGTCTCTCCAGGGGTCTACCTGTTGCAGCATAGGCTTATCCACAGCCAGAGTCACTTTGAGGTGCAACTGTTGGAGTATGGCCTTCTCCATGGGCCACAATACCTTCAGAGTTATACCTGCTTCAGCATGGCCTTACTCACAGCCAGGAAGTTCAGTCCCTTCAGAAATAAACCTGCTCTGTTGTGGCCTTATCCATGGGCACATGCTTTGAACTGTTCCAGCATGATCCCATGTGCATCGATTGACGCTTCAAAGTATACCTGATGCACATGGACTTGTCCTTGGACCACAGTCCCCTCAGAGACGTACATGCACACAGCACAGAAATAACCATGGCCACAGATGTTCCAAGGTATTCCTTCTATGGTGTGGACTTATTCATGGCCATGGATGCTTTAGGGTGTCCTGTTCCCACATGGACTCATCCACAGGTCATACAATGGTTTCAGTTGGAAAAGACTTTCAAGATCATCAAATCCAACCACCTATCCAGCCCTACTAGGTCCAACACTAGACCATGTCACCAAGTGCAACATCTAGGGATGGTGACTCAACCACGTCCCTGGGCAGCCTGTTCCAATATCTAACAAACCCCTCAGTACAGCAGAACAGGAACGGCAGCGATGCCTTGGTCATCTGCCAGTCCAGGCCCACGACCATTGCTGTTATCAAAATGTTCCCAGGCACAGCAGTCAGATGATAAGAAATACAGCACTACCACATTCAGAGACAGCAAAAAGCAGCCACTCACGAGCACTGGACTCCAGTATACAGTAAAGCAAGCAAGCCCCATCTCAAGAACTGGAAACATGCCAAACTGCAATAACAGCTATAAACTTGATCTAGTACATTCCAGTCAACTTGTTGTTATCTCAAACCCTTCAAGCCCTATATTCGGTGGCAAAATGGACAATTGTGATTTTGTCCCAGCCTGCAACTAAGCACCATACAGGTGCTCACTTGCTCATTCTCTCTTGGGATGGAGGAGACAATTGGAAGAGAAAAATGAGAAAATTTGTGGATTGAGAAAAAGACAGTTTCATAGGTAAAGCAAAAGCCACTCAAAGCAAAGCAAGGAATTCCTCACTTCCCAAGGCAGGCAGGAATTCAGCCATCCCTAGGGCAGCAGGGCTCCATCATATATCACAAGGACTTTGGAAGACAAGTGCCATCCCTCTTAGTGCCCCCCCTTCCTTCTTCTTCTTCCAGGTTTATATGTGAAGCAAGACATCATGGTGTGGGATAACCCTTCAGACCTTGAGGTCAGCTGTCCTGGTTGTGTCCCCTCCCCAGTCCTTGTGCATCCCCAGCCCACTCTCTGGTGAGGTGCAGTGAGGAGCCGCAGAGGCCTTGTCTCTGTGTGAGCCCTGCTCGGCAGGAACAGAAACATCCCTGTGTTACCAGCACTGTTTCCAGTACAAACCCAAACCAGAGCCATGTACCAGCTGCTATGAAAAAAATTAACTATCACAGCCCGAATCAGCACAGGGAGTCATAAATAAGCATGACAATAGAAAACAAGTAATGTTAGCTCACTGTTATGAGTAGGTGCAACCAAGGCCTGCCCAAAACAGGCCTATGTCAGTTTTCAGCTTAACGGTTGGAGCCCCTTTCATCACAATGCTTGCTATGGCTATGTAGGTCCTGCTGAGAATAGATTCATCTTCAGAACCCGTTTGAGTTTGGGCTGGAGCGTAAGTTACTGCTAGCTCATACTGGCCAGAAGAACAGTGAGTAGCCTCACCCAATAAAGAGAACAACCTCTGTATTTGCATGGTTGGTAAAGCAGGAAGGAACTGTTGCATTGAACACATCAGCTAATGGAGAAACAGCCAGGAGAGAGCACAAATGTTAGAAGGAAAGACAAAGTTAGAAAATTTTATAAATGATGATTCCTTCAGTAGATCACACTCTCACTATTTAAGACCAATAGAAAGAAAAACACTTTTAATGGAAGCTGAACTTAATGGAAATCGTACTTTATCTCCAGAGAAAAAGCAGACCTCTGTCAAGTATTGAGTCATTCTACCTTTTGTGTTTAATGCTACGTTGATGTATTCATACACATGCCTGAAGATCTGGCACGTGATGAAGAGGCATCAAGGTATGCATTAAGCAATAGAGAGAAACTTAATGTTCTTTTTTTCTTAATCATAAAATTACTATCTAGAACACGCATTTTCAGTTTAATTCTTCTAGATGCTGGAAAATCAAAATTTGATTTTGGATCTGCATTGACAAAAGCTTGTGAATAATCAGGAAGATCTTTGAATGCCCTGAAAAATGTGGTTAACACAGGAACTTCTGGTAAATTTTACAGTCTTTAAGGTAGCATGTCAGTTAGCATTCCACCTCACCAGCCAAAACAATCTTTCTTCACACTAAGGCTCTCTGGGGAAGGGTTAGAATTGCCTAATAGAGTCTTATGACTTAACAATGGTTTTATCTGTTTTTAAGGAACACTGTGTTGTCAGATTCCTTCCCTGAAGATGCTTGTGCATGCTGAATGGTGAAGGAACACCTCAGAGGAGCAGAAGCCCGTAGCTGCCACTACCTGAAGGCTATAAAACCACTCTTGCACATATTCCACTGAAGCTAACCCTTTCTTATTGCTAAAAGTTGGCAGAGCTACTACATCAGAAAATTGCCACCAGGCGATTGTGCCATCATTTATGAATAAATATATCTATACTAAGCAACATTTTAAACAGGGTAGCTTAAACTTCCCCCCCCGCCCCAGCTATTATTTTAGTATGTCATCCTACACTTTTGCCTGAAATATATATCCTGTAGTCAATTATAAATAAAATATGTCTTATAAATAATGTTTTACAGCTTATTGAAACCAATAAAGAACAGTACAGGATATTTTGATGTCTTCCAAAAATGAACTATGACACATTAACATGAAATCCATTTTTTCATTTCCCATTCTAAAAGTTTACACACAGTTCTTTATTCTCACCCTTCAGTTAAACCGAAAGCTTTTGCATAATTTCTGTTTCTGCTAGTGATTTATCCAGGCATGTAGTCGTCATGCCATAGACATCTAAGCAACAATAAAACAGAAATCTGAGTAATAATGACATTTCACTACCCAACATCTCAGTTATTTTGATATTGACTGTACAAGTGTAACACTGCTTACAAAATGCATCTTTGGTATTTAACAGCAGGCTATGATTTCTACTTTCACCCGTTGTTAATCGGCTTAATAATCACGACCCAAATTCACAGAAAACATACTGTGATCACGAGTTACTTTTGTCTGTAACTAGAGAAAGCTAGATGTGCAAAGCAGTACTAGATATGGCACTGTGGTTTTCCACAGTTCAAAATGGCTGCATTTTGAGTTGATTCACAATTATTTTGGGAAAATATAAATATCATAGTGCATATATAACCACATACGTAGCAGAACATTTTTTTCCCCCTGAATAATTGCAAGACAATACTCCTTTGAAAATTTTCTGAGATTCTTTTTTACTGAATGGTTTTATTAGCATCTATTGAATTGAGTATCTTTAGTCAAATGTTCTAAATAAAAGGATTAGAAAACTCACAGGGAATTAATTCTGAATTGAGAATTTCAAGAAGCCAAACCAGAAGTCTGACACAGGACAGAGTTTAATCTTCTAATCATGGAAGGAAAAAAAATCTAAATAAAAAAATCCATTTTTCTTGACAAATCTTCAATTTACAGATTATTTGCAGATGCAGAGTAATTTTTAGAGATCATTCTGATAAAAAAACTTTAAATTACTTGTAAAGTGAAAGTTTCTTGGTTATTACATCTTCTTTATGACATAATATTTTCTTTTCTACTTACCACTACGCCACCCCACCCTCAACATAGAAAACCAGAGTTACATAATTTGATTATCTGAGTTTTTAAATCTTGACCTTGACAGGCTGGAGAGATGGGCCCATGTGAACTGCATGAAGTTCAACAAGACCAAGTGCGTGTAGGTAGGCGCACTCCCAAACACAACTACAGGCTGGGCAGAGAATGGATTGAGAGCAGCCCTGAGAAGAAGGACTCTGGGCTGCTGATTGATGACAAGCTCAACATGAGCCAGCAGTGTGCACTAGCAGCTGAGAAGGCCAACCATGTCCTGGGCTGCATCAAGAACAGTGTGACCAGCAAGTCAAGTGAGGGGATTCTGCCCCTTTACTCCGCTCTGGTGAGACCCCACCTGCAGTGCTGTGTCCAGCTCTGGGGTCGCTGGTACAGGAAAGGCATGGAGCTGTTGGAGCATGTCCAGAGGAGGCCACGAAGATGATCAAGAGGCTGGAGCACCTCTCCTATGAAAACAGGCTGCGAGTGTTTGGCTTGATCAGCCTGGAGAAGAGAAGGTTCCGGGAGGATTTAATTGCGGCCTACCAATACTTAGAGGGTCCTACAGGAAAGTGGGAGAGGGACTGTTCACCAAGGACTACAGTGACAGGACAAGGGGCAATGGCTTCAAGCTGACAGAGGACAGGTTTAGGTTAGATATTAGGAAGAAATTCTTTACTCTGAGGGTGGTGAGGCCCTGTCACAGGGTGCCCAGAGAGATGGTGAAAGCCCCATTCCTGGAAGTGTTTATGACCAGGTTGGACGGGGCTTTGGGCAACCAGGTTTAGTGAGGAGTGTCCCTGCCCATGGCAGGAGGATTGGAACTAGATGATCTCTGAGGTCCCTTCCAACCCAAAGCATTCTATGATTCTAACTTTGTGTTAGTATTTACAAGACATGTGGATATATCAAGGTCACTTTAGCTCTGAAGGGTTTTGCAATTTTGGAGATCCATGGCAACTATTGTAATGTCATACAGTGTCTCCTTTTCACTTAGACATTACAACTTGATACCACTTTTACTCCATTTCTGTTGTAGATATGGACTCTGTATTGTGTTCCTGATAAAACGTCTCAAAGCATTTTGTGGCTTTGCTTATTTGATTCTTTGATTTAAAGAGTTTGAGGTGTTCAAATGCTGGAAACACAGGAATGAAAAAAAAGACTACCCAACAGATTGATCTGACTCAAAGGTTACTTTTCAAAGTATATTGAAATCTTGAATTATCCATCTTCTGGTTTTTATTTTTAAATAGCTATGTTTAGATCAATATTACTTTTTCATCACCAGTTTAGGAGTTCTCAGCACTTCAGCATTTTTGCATTTTAGTACGCTTTTCTCCAAAACTGTAAAATATAGCCAAATAGAAGACAAATGTCCTCTGGGCTTTTTATGTGATCATCCCATTGTGTTATTTCTTCTAAGATGCAATTTGAGAGGTGACTACTGCTTCATTTGTGTGCACAAATCCATATATTGACCCCTTTAAATTATAATACTTTGTAAACTACCAGCAGTTTCTTTCTTGTTTCACTTTCTAGCACTACTGTTTGCTGAACCAAGGCTACTTATCTTCTTAATA
This sequence comes from Porphyrio hochstetteri, assembly GCA_020800305.1. NCBI lineage: Eukaryota > Metazoa > Chordata > Aves > Gruiformes > Rallidae > Porphyrio > Porphyrio hochstetteri. The sequence continues at coordinate 6,670,522 of CM036938.1, read as the reverse complement.
TCCAGGGTGAAGTTAACAAATCCCAGTTGCATCAGTTAGTCAGCGGAAACAAATTACCAAGTCTCTACAGGATTCTCAGATATGCCAAAAGAAGTTCAATCCAGACAGCCTGCAAGTGCTCTTTATTAAGTCCTACAAAACCATCCTCTGGTTTCTACTGTTTTTCTTTTCATGGTGACACCAGTAGTCTCCAGGCAGGAATCAGTCTCCACATGTAGGATGCTCCACAATCTCAGAGTATAACAAAGCCTTTGCCCTGGAGATCTTAGAATGCAAACACAGGAAGTATTACCATTGCTTTTAGGAAGTAATAGAGAACTGAAATGTGAATGAGGCAAGATAAATTTCCTGGGCTGTGAAGGAAGGCTGGCCTGAAACTGAGCCCCATTCGTTTTGGTTATCCAACTAGTTTATCAGCTTTATTTTTAAACTGGACAAAATAAATAAGCTGTTTATTTGTAGAAAATGGATCAAACCAACAGGTGACTGGTTGTCATTTTCTGCAGAGGAAACTGATGGGTTTGTCTTGTCAGACCAGGCAAAATCTCAACTCTAACCTTCTCCATGAGCCCTCCAGCCTGACAGTTCTGCTCTGGCTATCCTGGTGCAGTCTTCTTTCCAGCTCCAGAGAAGTGTCAGTTTTCTACAGCAATGACTATGAGAAGTTACAAACTCATGCTGTTATTGGTACTGGACCTGAGGCATGACTGAAGTGGGAGGAGAGGCCACCCAGGACACCCAGGTGTCTCTCTCACATCCATGGTGCCTTTGCAGAGGAGAAGATAAAGTTGTTTCCTACACTGTGACATTCTCTGAGTGTAGCTGCTACTCCTGTGGTAGTATGTATTCATAAAAAGAGGGAGCATGACCTCTTAGTTTTCTTTAGAAGTTGATCTACAGAATATTCACTTTTTTCCACATAGAAAAACCTTGATAAACAGACAATGTTTTGCTTTTCTATGCAGTTTTCCTCCTTCCCCCCCTCCCTTTACCACAAACTGCAGCATATGTTATGTGAGTGTGGGTTTTTAGTTCAATACAAAGTGAAAATGGAAGCTAAACATAATTTTCATGAATCCTCACAGTGCTTTGATTATAAGATTTTTTTTTTATTCAGATCATCTCTTCATAAAAAAAACCCCAAACAAATGCAAAAACAAACCTGCTGTGCACGTTGGGATTTTCCCTTGGTTTTTAATATATTACTAGAGCTTAAGGAGCAGATCAAGAAATTTAAAAGCAATTACTTTTATTCTTATGCAGAAAAAATATTTTTTTCCCCATAACGTGAGAAAAACTGTTTCTATTTTGCCATCTATTGGCTTTCATAGGATAGCACCTCAGGACCTCAGGATAAGATACCCCAGACCAAAACAAGCATACTAGTGTCCTGACTCCAAGACCAAAAATTGAACATCATGAGAATTAGAGAACATTTTCATTAGTAATTGCTTTATGCCCTGAATTGAAATAATGTTATTCCTCTTAAAAATGTAAACTTGTCACTGACGTAGCTGTTTTAATACCTGATGCAACTAAAAATATTTTACTTAAAATTTATCATTTTAAATTTGAATAACAGTAAATTTTTTTTTAATATACTGTGTTTTAATCAACTTGAATAATATCCTTTCTTGAACAACAGAATATTCTTTAAAAAATTTGTGACACCAAATACTACAGTTTAATAGCAAAGTGTTTTTTCTAGACAAGTATTTTGCTACAACTTGTTTTAGATATTTGGACTTTAAATTCTGCTGAATGAGTCGTTGCTTTCTTCTTACAAACAGAAAGGCCCAGCTGACCTTTTGAATGCTGTTCTTTATTGATCAGAAGGAAAGGTTTTTTATCAGATCACTTCAGAATCTCAAAAAAAAGATTTAAAAAACTGTCTGGTTTGAATTGTAAATATGGGCCAAGTGTGAGGAGGTCTTTGCTTTATCTAATGACATTCCAGCCTTTGTGAGATTATAATGTTTACAGAAACATTTGACTAGACAAATTACAAGGCAATATGTAAACTTTCTTGAGTATGATAGTTTAGAAAAGAAATCGTAAGCTGAGGGAAGCAGATGACAAGTTTGTACAACTATAAATTACAGGCTTTTGTTTATTTCTATTTAGCATTTCCACTGCAGTCTGCATACTGATGATGTGAATTGGATGGAGAGATGTTGACTATTCTGTAAACACTTTAATTGGCTTCTGAAATGTAGCAGAATTGTATGCCAGGGTTTTATCCACAATTAAGTCAAGTTTTATGAACTTAATTCCTCACTATTGTTCGCTGCCAAAATAAAATTATCAAAGCCTTTGCTTGTTGACATGCCACGAACAATTACAGGGTTGTTTATGAGCACTAGTTTGGAATTTTGTGATGAAACAGCCTGTGCTGAAAGTGCTGGTTTGGAGCATCATGACACATATTGACAGCAATGTCTACGGGAAAGTGTCTTAGGTCTGAGCTGCAATTTTGAACATGTGAAACATGTGAGCACGCTGTGTGTGCTCCCAAAAGAGGTCACCTACCACATCGTGCACTGTACCAACCAGAAATCTTTTGATTACATTACAAGTTTGTTAAGTTTACTCAATTATTGCATTGTGAGAAGCAAGCAGAGAAGTTCAAAGTCGGAGGAAATGAAAGATCAAGTGAGGTTTCCTCATACTTTCTGCTGTACAGAGCCACAGTGCAGATGCAGCCAGTGCCTTTCTCCTATGCACCTGGTAGTGGGTTCCATTGCACCGATGAACAGCAATCTCCATTCTGATGCATGCCTTAAGGTTTTTAGAGGTCTGTTTTTATCAGTTATATCTCAGTGATTTACAGCAACATTTGCCCAATATCCAATGAAATTCACTCTTAAATTCAAATTTGGAGAGGCAGGTTCCTGTTCAAGTTGATCATATGTTCATAGGTGTAATTACTTAGGTGTGATATTTAGTTAAAAATAACAGGTGTGCATTAATATGGCAACCTAAGACAACTATAGTAAAATGAAAAGGGGAAAAATTAGGCTTACAAGATTAGGCATCTGCCTCTTTCAGCATCCATCCATCCCTCCTCCAGATTGCTTTTGCCATTTTGCCATATGTTCCTCTCTTTTCTGTTTGCTTACAAGGGTGGCTACTTTACAAGAGACAAAATCATCTAGAAAGTTTATTTTGAAGAAAATGGCTAAATAACCAAATGAATTCTATACTGATTTTGATTTTATTATGAGGAAGTTAAATGGAACCTGTCAAGATTTGTAATTTGTGTGTGTGTGTGTGTTAGAAGAAATGCTGTTTCTCAAAGATACCAAGCATGGCAACAATTGCTAAAGATACCACAGGAACTTTGCTACAGATATTCAGTAGATAACTAAGTGGTCTGAATAATCACACTCAATATCCTTTACATGCATATCTTATATTTAGCCATTTAAATTCTGAGTAGTTTAAAAATATTTAAGGCTGTATTTTATATGCTTATTTTGGTGTTTTTTTTTTTTTCCCCAGGAGGAAATATAAGAAACATTATTTAAGTGCAGTAAAAGATATTAATAACGTGGACAACTTTCTTTACATTAGCTGAAAAGATGTAAAATTCCTATAGAAATATGAGATTAAGGAAAGGGAAAAGTGAATATGCAGTATTCCTTTTCCTGTATTATTTCTTACCTATAAAGTCTACAAGAAATTCTTTTTACCTAGCATGCAACTTCTGCTTTCTGCTTTTTATCACTTACATGAATTTAAATTATTTGAAAAAGTGAAATTCTATAAAAGAAAAAAAACCCCAAAACATAACAAAAACCAAACCAAAACTAAACACATATTTCCAATCTTCCTGGAGAGTTGGCAGCATTATGCAAGCCTCTTATGATGATTTGGTGGTTTGCCATATTTTTGCATTTTTTAAACTTTTTTTTTAATAAATTGGCTTTTCTTGCTTTCTTTTAATTCAGCTCCCTATTCTTACTCTGTGCTGTTCCTTACTTGGACAGTCATTTAACCCCTAATGAGTTCCTAGTATGTCTCACCTTCTTTAGTTCCTTGTTAGGAGACATCTGTGTGAGGACACTGAAATTTGTACCTACTAAAAGGCAGAAAGTTTTAACCCTTTTAAGAAAAAAATGCTCCCATATTTTTGAACTGATCAGATTTTATTTTTTTTTTAACACCAAAAATACTGCTTAAAGTACTTCTTACTTATCCTAGAATGCATTATAGCAACCAGGACTGGCTTAATACTCCCCGTGTCTGTCATGGAGCTTTTCTGTTGAACAGAAGACGAGGTGCATATTTTTAAATCCTTCCAACATCCCTTTTTGCACAAATGCTGATATTGCTCTGTTGGCATGTAGAACATGATGGATATAAAACCCCAAAACACGGGAGATGCTGTCTTGAGCTTCTGGTTGCACAATTAATTGCTGCAATTTTCTCTGATCACCTATCAATAATGAAATCATCTTCTGCCTAAAATTTGAGGATTACTTTATTTCAGGTTAGTGTAAGGGTCCATCTTTGAAGAATTCCAAGGTTTTCTGTTCTATAAATGACTAAAGTGGCCACTGTTTTTTCCCCTAATGTGTAAAACTTGATTTTTGCTAAAGCACATTGTAAATCATTACAAAACTGCACTGCATTGAAATCTCCTCTATTATTAAGCTCTGTCACCCAGTTAGCTGACTAAAATTAGTATGGATTGATTGGTGAGGCTAATTATCCTTGTAAGGGACTTGTTTGAATTGTGACACCTCTTAATCCCTAAGCAGCCTGAAAGAGGCTGTTCTATGCTAGAGAGAGGTAGTGTTCGAAGTGTGAGTTAATTGCACACAGGTATTACTCCCTCCCATAAAGCCCATATTTCTGGTATTTGCTAATATATTCAGGAACACTAAAGACTGCTATTTTTAAGCTCTCTCTGTGTCTCACCAGATACCCACTGCATGGGCACTGATGGGAATGCAGCAATTTAGTGCAGCATCTGACCTGTCACTGTGCATTCCTATTGCTGGCTGTTGAGCCCCTAACTGGATGTTTTAAGCAGCAGTATTTTGCTTTGCCATAATGCTGTTCCTGGGCAGAATACAAGGAAGAGTGCCTTGAGAGCTGCCTGGAGGAGAAAGAGACATAGGGATGTTGATCAGCAGGTGGCTGAATATGAGCCAGCAGTGTGCCCAGGTGGCCAAGAAAGCCAATGGCATCCCGGCCTGCAGCAGGAACAGCATGGTCAGTGGGAGCAGGGAAGTGATCATCCCCCTGTACTCAGCGCTGGTGAGGCCACATCTGGAGTACTGTGTTCAGTTTTGGGCCCCTCACTATAAGGACACGGAGATGCTTGAGCGTGTCCGGAGAAGGGCAACAAAGGTGGTGAAGGGTTTAGAAGACAAATCTTATGAGGAGTGGCTGAGGGAGCTGGGATTCTTCAGTCTAGAGAAAAGGAGACTGAGGGGAGGCCTCATCACTCTCTACAACTACCTAAAATGTGGTTGTAGTGAGGTGGAGGTTGGTCTCTTCTCCCTGGTAGCTAGTGAGAGGACAAGTGGTAACAGTCTTCAAGTTGCGTCAGGGGAGGTTTAAGTTGGATATCAGGAAAAATTTCTGATTTACTGAAAAGGTTGCTCAAGGAGGTGGTGGATGTTTAAAAGAAGAGTAGATACTGTACATGATGACATGGTCTTGTGTTAGAACCTAGCAGGGCTGGATGATGCTGAAGGTCTTTTCCAACTGAATCCATTCTATGATTCTATATACACCACATACATGTGCAAATAAGTATATATTGTATTTTATTTATTTTTATACATACTTATGGATATGTCTTTTGATGACTGCTTCAGGCAGAACACAATAACACTCTTCCTCATATTTTACAGCAAATCTTAGCTTTATAATTAACGTTTGACAGCTCAAGTTATAAAAAAACCCTATTATTTAAATTTTAAAAATGACGTAGCATGCATGCTTACCAAAACACTTACAAACATGTGAGTATTTATTCAAGGATCCAAAAAAGTAAAAGCTAGCACATATTTTAGCCAAAGAGAACTGATATTTGTATAAAATATAAAATTATTATATTGCATAAGTGACTTGTGGGCTTGAATTATGTGGAAGATTAATGAAGTTACTGTGGAGAATCCCATCTTTCAGACATCATTGATCATTACGGGGCTGCTTAAACAGCATGTGAATTTTAAATCTAATGACAATAAACAGAAACTATGGCAAATCAGAGAAGAACAAAAGATTTTTTACATTTCAGTAGTCATGAGGACTTAGAGATGATAAATGAAGTATGGACAGCCTGAGGGAAATGCTTCAGGAGGATCTGAATGATGGTCCTCAGGGTAGCAGTTTGCAGTGTCCTATTAGTAACCGCTACTTGATGAAGCAAGCTGGAGCATGGCAGTTTATAGAGCAGCCAATATTCTCCTTTCCTGTGCTAAAAAGGACAGCAATGTGCTGCTCCTTCTTCTCCCAGGTGGCCATATCTCCTCCTGGTCTTCTGTCCTGCATCTTTGAACCTAATGGTATAATTTTTTCTTTTAATATTTATTTTATTAAAAAAGCACCCACTTGCTGTGAATTGTATGTTAAGCTTGCAGACACCCCCAGAACAAGTGTAATTCAACCCAACTTGTAGACTGTCTGTTTAGGTTTCTCCCCTCCCCAGCACAGCTATTTTCAAAAGTAATAGGTAAATAAACTTTCTAAATGTGAATTATTGTAACCATAAATTATTGTCTACGTTATTAGAAAAAAACCCCAAACCTCTTGATTTTGAAATGCAAGCAAAATAATATACCAAATGCACATTTTATTTATTAGGGAACAATTTATAAGGGAACAAAAGTATATTTGTATTACTTATGCTATGAGATGGGACTATGAACTATGTTATACCTGTGTTTGTAATTAGAGGGATAATAGGTGGAGTCTTGGTTTAAAACTGTATGTCTGTTAAAGCAATGGATGCTGCCAAATAATTGTTCTAAATCACAAAATGTCCACTGCTCATGTTTTCAGAAGAAACTGGCACTCTGAGACAGCTTGTACTTAGGGAGAGTTTTACAAATCACCCCCCACCCCCCAATAAAACAACTAAGCAAAACTCAACAACCAACTGACCAAAAAAATAAACAAGGAATTTTAATAATAAACTGCTAATAAAATAAAAAGTTAGGAATATTAATTATTTATTCTAAAAAATAACAACATTAGTATATCAAGGTTTTGTTAGAAGCTCATAGAATTTTTACATGCATTTGGTAGAGAGGAAATAGGAAAAATGCACATTTTACTTTAAATAGACATACTTGAGCAATGTTAATAAGTTCTAAGAATGCTTTTATAGAAAATATCTGTGAAAACACAACTTTTTATTTCCTTGGGACTCATATAGAGACTCCAAAAGACTCATGTAATTCCTACAATTTCTATGCACTACAATTTCCTTTGCACTGATTTCTGCACCTGACTGCTGGATGATTTCCAGCTTTAGGGACAGTTCTCAGGAAAATTTCACCTCATATTTTGAAGCCATCAGCATAGTGGCTCAAGAGGAGACGAACAGGTGTTAATGGTGGTCAGACCGGTGTAGAGGGTACATTTAATTTCATCTCTATGATCAGATCATCTTTGTCAGACTTTATCCAGATAAGCACGTAGTAGTAAAGCATTCTCAAGCACATAATGAGACATAGCATGTTGAATTGTTCTTTTTGTCACTCTCCAAGAGCATCAGTGTGGGTTTTTTGTTGGCTTGGGGTTTTTTGGGGGGGAGGGGTTTGTTTTTGTTTGGTTTTGGTTTTGGGTTTTTTTTTTTACAGAAACTTTACTAGCATTTCCTGGAATGTTTAATCTATTTTTATCTATTTTTTCTAGTGTTGACAAATATATGCTCTCTGACAGAGTCCATAATTTTTATTTTGCTTTTATTTTTCTTGGGAAAACAACATGTAGATGTTTTGGAAAAAAAGAAAAGAAAAGAAGAAAGAAAAACAATCAGAGAAAAAGCAGTACAAATCTACCTGACATTCAAAATCCTTTTAGGATATGTTCATGAAGTTAAATGGAACACCATAGGTCCTGAAATTCAAATTAATAAAGGCTACTTATGTTGTAAATTTCAAAACATTTTTATTGGTTTTGACAGTGCGATTCAGTATGTGATTGCACTCTGATATTTCTAAATATTGTCATCTGCATTGAGCTCTGAAGATTATAGCTTCATAAATGATCATGAATGTTATCCAGATAAAGTGGCTGCAAAAAAGTGCTTATGCCCATAAGAAAGTTTGCTCCGTCAGGGACAAGGAATATATTAGATATTGGTGTTAATTTACTACAGTTCATGTTTCCTGATATTCAGCAAGACCTCAGATCCTACAATGAAATTTGCTTGTCATTTTTAATCCGGTTTGGCAGGCAGCCTTTTCTTTCTTGATGACATATTTTTGTTTCCTAGGACTCCTGCTTTATTCATGTGCGGGAAGGGGATGAAGAAGATAAATGGTAGAGAAAAGAATGTTTACGTTTAAACTCTGGGTTGCAGCACATAATAGATGGGCCCTTTTCCTATATCTGACAGACCTCCAGTCCAGCTAAAAATTTTAAAACAATTGTACCTCTAGTACTTAAAAGATGCCTGCCTCTGATTCTTCAAATTTAACCTAAGACACCTTTAATTCTGTGTGTGGACAGTTTTCTACTGAAGGTTTATATATAATATATCCCTTATTAGTACTTTTCTCAAAAGACAAGACCTGTTAAGTTGTATCCAGTTGCTCTCTTACAAAAACCCTAAAAAATCTTTGAGAAGATCACAAAGCATTATAGAAACAGTAGCAACACATCTTTAAGAGAAGATATCTGTACATGCTTGAAATGGCAGAAGCAGGCAGTTTCTTGCTGGTGTATTTAAAAATAGCAAATTAAAGCTTTTTGTGGCTTTTAATATGCATTTTTCTTTCCTATTCTTCTGGTCCAACATTCAGCAGAGAGATAAAAACACTAATTAGGAGTAGGTGTGCATTTGAAACGCAAGCTTTCCCACACAGTTTATGGTTAAAATTTTCATTATTACTCAAAGACCTGAAAGAAGCAAATTTACTAAAAGCAGGGTGATGTTTAGGCTGAAGACTGTTGTTAGAAATTTAATTGTGATCTTGGACCAGATTCTAAAATAGAAACTAAATTCCTAATACAAGATGCAGCAGAACTTCAGATTCTCAACTCTAAAAATTCAATTAAAAACCTAGTGATTGCTGTACACTAAATACTGGAAATAACTCATACGATATCCTGTAGGTTAGTATGACCTAGCCTTTTTGGAAATCAAGAACTAATTCAGTCTGGGGTTAAGTATCATCAAAAATCCCTCACCCTATAGGGTTTCCTGTAGGCAGGGCAAAAAAGTAAAAGTAAATTTTAATATTTTAGAGGGTTTTTTTGAGTAGGAAATGGCTACTTTTCTGCTCTGCATTGTCTCAATATGCCATCTACACTTTGGGTAACCTGCTCTAGTGGAAGGTGTCTATGCCTGAGACAGGGGATTAGAAGCAGAGGACCTCTGAGGTCCCTTACAACTCAAACCCAAATTCTAGGATTACATGCTTGTATGATCCTGTACTTCTTATGGCACCTGAAACAGCTGCGAGTGCTTAGTTTAGAGTTTGAATTCATGCAAAAGATGAGTGAGATATTCAACCTTCTTACTATACAAATTTATTACTTATCTTATGGATAAGATCTGGCTTAGTTCAAAGGGGATAAAAAAACCCCAAACGTCTAAGTTGCCTAAAATTATCCTCCTCTGTTGCCAATATATGACTGAAATCCATAAACATTCTTTTCTCTCTTGAATCTAGACATCATAGGCTAAGGAACAGTGAGTAAGTCTCCAGACCTCTGTGGCCAGGTTTTCCCAAGTAACAAGTACCAACCTTTCTTACTGAGCAATGCAGATAAACACACATATTATTGCACAGTGAGAACCAATTCTGAGGTCATCTAGAAACTTTCAAAGAATTAAATGCATCAGGTGCTATTTAGGACAGAATTTGGATCCTGAGTTGTTCTTTCTTTGTAATGTCAGACTGCTCTAAATCAAGTAGTCATCTATGTTTATATTATATTATATTATATTATATTATATTATATTATATTATATTATATTATATTATATTATTATCCTACAGCAAAAATGCAACAGTAGAGATGGACTGAAAGGTAAAGGCCTGTTTACTTTTCTCTTCCCCTCCCTGCAGAAAAGGACTTTGTTTGGAACAGATGGGGTGTTGAGTGTTCTCGCACCTGAGATTCCCTGCTGCTACCATAAATGTGCAGGGAATTATGCACATCATTTCCCTAAGCTGTGTTCAGATGGACCCTGTACTCTCTGCCCTTCACTCTCTTGGACAATAAAATCTTCCTGAACATATGCTGAGGAGAAAAGAATTAACCTGTAGGAAAAAAACCAAAACCCTTGATCTATCAATGCAGATAATTAATCTTAAGCATTTCTAATTCAAAGAACACCTTCCTTGAAAACTCTGTGCCTGAGGTGACTGCATCTGTCTTGCTTAACCCCACACTAGGAAGACTTAGGAAAATAAATCACTTTATAATGAACAGTGTCGCTGCTTATATTTAAACAAATACTTGGCCAAATCTCTCTTTCAGTATCTCTTTTGTCAGTAAGGTCACATGGCATTAAATGCCCTGTGGGTAGCTGGCATTGCTGCACACTGTCACCAGTAAGCCAGAAGTCAGAAATTGTCGTGTCGCCGGTATGACCTCTGGGGAGGTGATTTGGTTTTTACATTCCCTTGGAGTAACTGCTGTCCTTGATATCGATTTCCAAGGAAAGGTATTTCCTGCCTGACATAACAAAATCATATATGATCACTTCATTCCTTCCCAGAGTTCATGCTCAGTGATAAGTGAACTTGCTTTGAAAGACCAACAGGTTAACAGTGACAACAATAAGATGGATCATTGCCCTGCTGTTCTGCCTCTATCAACCTGACTAGAGGTTTCTAAAACTTTTTCAAGGCAGGTTTTTATTTATGTATTTCTTTATTTTTATTTCACTAAAACTTTTATTTTCTTTTGGTTCTATTTCTATATGGCACATACAAAGAATAGGTTACTAGCCAGACCAAAAAAAAGACTTTTCAGTGCACAGAGTCTTTTTTTTTTGCCATTGCATCCATGTCACCTGTTAGTATTATTACTTTATACATGATTTTACATAGGTTAATGCAGTCTTTATCTCTTGAAAGGTATACATGACTAGTCCAAAATATCCCAAATTTATTTTGCTTTCCTGAAGTGAATACCTGAGGTGCAAATTCAAGATAAAACTTGTTCTGACTCCTGCAGATTACTTGGCACTAGGTCACACTTCATTATATTGTTTATTTGTTTGTTTGCTTGTTTTTAAATTAACAACAAAATTCTTATTCTCTTCCATGCAATTATAGGTTACCCATTGAGATTAACAGGACAACTAAATTATGCAGTTATTTTCTGACATTTAAAATTTTGACAGATTTTTATTTGAATACAAAGCCATAAACTTTGATTTGCAGTCTATGAAGTGCCTTTGGCAAACTGCTTATAAAAAGAAGAAAGAAAAGGGCTTACAACTCTGAAAATGTCTGCATGAGTCCAAAACATTATGTTTATTTATACTTACAGACGTATTTGTTCTTACTCTGAATGGGTTTTTTTTCTAGCCAGAAGTTCTTTGCAGGAATTAGAAATTTGTTTTCCAAAGGTTGGGTTCATCAGACATCAGAAGCAGTTGGAAGCAGTATTCCCTTCTTAAAGGAGACTCCTTGAGGAATAGAGTGAAATAAGTGTTGGTAGGATGTACATCTGTTGGAGAAAAATATTTTATAGGAACATAAAAACCATAGATCTATGAATAAATACTCCGAGTAATATTGTTCTCAACCTCAACATGACTGCAAACAATGGGGAAGGTAACACCAGCAGTCCATGCAAAGAAATATCTTGATATATATGGCTTTTATCATCAATTACACTCATTTTCTTTACAATAAGGTACTTAAAAGGATTGTCATTGTTACTGAAATTCTTGACAGAGAGGAAGCTGTAGTGGCTTAAACTCAGGGCTATACATCAGTAAAATGACTGTACAGAGCTATAACACTCCGTTTTTACCAGACAGCCCTTGAAGTGATACAGGGAAGTTATGAGGACAAGCCATACACTTCACAGTGCAATCTTACGCTTTCAGCTAGAAGCACAGCACCACCATCATTCATTATCCTCAGTTGTCATGGTGGAGTTGTTATTACTGCATTATTAAACAGATATTTTATTTTTTGTTCCTTTTTCTTTGCAGATGTGTCAAGATTTTTATCAGATATCTGATCCCTACCAAGCAAGTCCTTTCACGCCTACAATCTTCAACTGATGTTACTATCACAGTACAAAACTGTTTGTCCTCCAAATTCAGAACAAAAGTCGTGTTATCACCTCTTTGATCCTCAAACACTATTGAATTTTTCTGTTTGGCCCAGCATGGGATCTAATAATAAATGCAGCAAATGCTCAGTATACAGACTTCTTTCATATTTCGTTTTACCTCATTGCACTGAGCTTTTGTGGTAAACTTTTTTTCTCTTTCTTCACTAGGGATAGTGGAACAGCAGCAGTTTGAGGGATAACAGTAGGCCTGGCTGAAATAAATGTGAAAGCACTGATGAAAAAGACGTTCTACTGTATGTGCATGCTGAAGAACACAACCTGAATTAAGTATACTGCCCACTCAATGAGAGATAAGTAATCAAGATCGCAATTATCTTGTCTGAACAGTGTTGTGTTACAATGCAAATAAGTAAAATTTTGTTCTAATTCTGCTCTATAAAGATTATTAATATTTCAAGGAATAACTTTATTCTAAATTGGTGAGATTTTCTAAAAAATTGAGAAAATCCCACTTAGTACAAACTATGTGATTCACATGGTATGATTTTCTTGTTTTCAGAGGAGATGAGGAAGTTTTCTAAGCAGAGGTATTCTGCAGGAGTGTATTCACTCTGGGTCCCTCATATTTTCCCAGGTCAAAATGGCTGTATAAAATGAATGAAAAGTGGTATCTCTTTTTAAGTAACACAATTGTGTTACGTTTCCGCTTTCAGATTTGTATCACTTCCTTCTTCCTACCAAATAGCTGACTGAAAAATGTGCACTGGAACAGGCTGCCCAGGGAAGTTGTGGGCTCTCCTTCTCTGGAGATATTCAAGACCCGTCTGGATGCTGACCTGTGCGATATGTCCTAGTGAACCTGCTTTGGCAGGTCCCTTCCAAACCCTACAGTTCTGTGATTCTGTGACTTAACTGAGCTTTGCCTGGTTCCTAGTTACAAAACTCACTGTGTAACTCAGGCAGTTTTGACTGGGGGTGGGGGAGAGGTGATTATGCTGCTTTGCTCTTTTGTCTCTCCTGTCCTTGAGGTCTTCTCTGATAGTGAGGATGCCCAAACCAGTCTTTTCTAAATTCTTCTACTCCATCACAGAGTGAATACATACCCATGTGCTGAGAAATACAGAAAACATGACTTCTCTACCAGCACCCAGCTATGCAAAACTGTGATGGTCATGGATACTTGTATTCCTTGACAGTAAATTACCTGACAAAATCCAATCAACAAGTGACATCACTTTATACCTGTCTGCCAACATGTAGCGCAGATTTGTGCCTCTCTCCGCAGGCTTAGAAGCAAAAAACTCTCCCTCTATCCAGCACGCCTTAAATATTGTCCTCTGTCCAAAGGTAGGAACACCAAAATGCCATTACTAGGTTATAAATTTGTCAGAGGAGTGCCTGAAGGACTAAAGCTCAGGTGAACCAAAGTCCGTAAAAACATGTGCAGATAGTGAAAAATGTTCAGTGATTTTGGCAACAAAAAAGAAGCACTTGGTGATGTTAATGGGGATTTTCCTGTAGTATTTATTAAGTAACAATTCATCTCTGAAATATCCAGTTAGTAACTACTGAGTAGCCATCCCTGGTGTTCACTGAAGGCAGAAACATAATTCATACTGAAATTTTATTGAAAGTCAGCCACTGCCTAAACCAGGTAGTTTAATGATGGCGGGCTGCGGTGGTGCGCAAGCCATGTCTTGGGACCGGCCGTCCCCATCTCCGTCCCCTCCATCCCCGTCCTCTCCATCCCCCTCGTCCCTCTTCCAGTGGCCGCTGCGGGCCCAGGGCCTGCAGGACATAAGCAGCGACTGAGGGGTGCGCAAGGAGGAGCTGTGGCCTGGCAGTGGGCCCGCACCGCCTGCCAGCCATTGCGCTTCGGGGGACCGCAACCCATCTCCCCGGTAACACCATGCCCAGCTGCGTGGGGGTGAGCTTGCGGGCCAGGCCCCGTGTCTCCTGAGCAGCTTCCTCATGCGGCTGCTGTCAGGGTTGCTCTGTGCAAGGCAGGACCAAGGAAACCCCGTGAGGGTGACAGAGCCCTGGGACAGGCTGCCCAGGGAGGTGGTGGAGTCTCCTTCTCTGGAGATATTCCAGCCCTGTCCGGACACCTCCCTGTGCAATATGAGCTGGGGAGCTGCTTTGGCAGGGGGGTTGGACCTGATGATCTCTCGATGTCCCTTCCAACCCCTATCTATGATTCTATGATTCTAATGTTTTTTTCCTGTTGAGGCTTGTGACTCAATGTATCATAACTCAGAAAACACTTATTTTAGTAATTTTATATTACTAATAAGTAATTTCTTTCTTTTCGGTACTTGAATAGTGATTCATATGTATGGTAGGGCTATGTCCACTGTCTAACAAACTTTGGAGTCCGGAAATGTACAGTGGGGCTTTCTATGAATAGTTACAATATAGGGTATAAAGTACTACTTTGGTCAGAAAAAAATGTATATTGCTTCCTATTTTGCAGTTAGAAGCCTGATCTGACATTTAGGAGCTACCAAAGTTTCAGAGAATTCGGATGTATAGAATCATAGGATGTGTTGGTTGGAAAGGACCTTTAAAGGTCATCTTGTTCAACCCCCTCCAGTAAGCAGGGACGTTTCCACTGGATCAGGTTTCTCAGAGCCCCATCAAGCCTGACTGTGATTGTCTCCAGGGATGGGGTCTCCACTACCTCTCTAGGAAACCTGTGCCAGGTGAGGTCTCACCAGAGCAGAGCAGAGGGGCAGAATCACCTCTCTTGATCTGCTGGCCACATTTCTTGTGATGCTGCCCAGGATGAGGTTGACCTTCTGGGCTGCAGATGCACATTGGTGGCTTAGTCCAGCTTTTCATCCACGAGCACCCCCAAGTCCTTTTCCTCAGGGCTGCTTTCAAGCACATCATCTCCTAGCCTGTATTGATAATGGGCGTTGTCCTGACCCAGGTGCAGGACCCTGTACTTGGCTTTGTTGAACTTCATGAGGTTTACCTGGGCCCACTTCTCCAGCATGTCCAGGTCCCTCTGGATGGTATCCCATCCCTCTGGCATGTTAACCTCAGCATGGTGTCATCAGCAGACTTGCTAAGGGTGCACTCAATCCCACTGTCAATATCATTAATAAAGGCATTAAACAGCACTGGTCCTAGCACAGACTCTTGAGGAACACTGCTTGGTTCAGTCTTCCATCTCAACTTGGAGCCATTGACAACCACCCTCTGGATTCTACCATCCAGCCAATTCCTATCCACTGAAGAGTCCACCCAACAAATCCATATCTCTCCAACTTAGAGACAAGGATATCGTGGAGGACCCTGTCAAAGGCCTTGCAGAAACCCAGATAGGTGACATCCATTCCGTAGCTCTTCCCTTGTCTACTGATGCCATTACTCCATTACCACAGGATTGGTCAGGCACGACTTGCCCCTAGTAATGTGCTGACTGTCTGAAATCACCTCCCTGTCCTCCATGTGCCCACACTGGGGCAGTTGCTGAAGAACTGAAGCCTGTGGGAAGGACTCACGTTTGTGAAGTTCATGGTGAACTCTCTGTCATGGGTGGGACCCTGCGCTAGAGCAGGGGCAGAGCATGAGGAATCCTCCCCTGAGGAGGACGGAGCAGCAGAGACAATGTGTGATGGCCTGACCCCAACCCTCATTCCCTGTCCCCCTCTGTCACTGGGTGAGGAGGGAGAGAAATGGGGAGTGGAGTTGAGCCTGGGAAGTTGGGAGGGGCAGGAGAGGGTTTTAACATTTGTTTTATTTCCCATTACTCAACTCATTTGATTAGTAATAAATTAGATTAATTTTATTCTGTGTTGAGTCTGTTTTGCCTATGAGGTTAACTGGTGAGTGATCTCTTCCTGCCCTCATCTCGACCCATGGGTTTTTATATTTTCTCTGCCCTGCCCAACTGAGAAGGGGGAGTAGTAGAGCAATTTTAGTGGGTACCTGGGCTCCAACCTGGGCCAATGCACCACACACTAAGACTTGAAAGAGTGTCCATTTTAGTCTACATATTGCAGGGAGGAGAAACAGAAGAAATAAAGACCAAAATAGTGCTGTGTTCCCAAAACAGAAATATAGAATTGTGTGCCAAAGCGATTGCTTTCCTTGGATTTTCCTTTTTTTTTTTTTTTAAATTGTCATAGGGATTGCACCAAGTAATTAAACCTTCACCCTTTGGGATTAATCGATCTTTGAGACCTATTTATTTTCTTTTTCAAGAAATGATGGCTCACAAACTAGGAAATCTATACATTTCACACAGTCTAGTTTAAATATATCCCCAAATATGTTTACTCCTCAACTTCTCAAAAAACAAAGACAAAACCAAATCAACAAGCAAACAAAAAACCAGAACACACACCCCCCCAAAAGAGCCCTTTTAGGACCATTGTTCAAATTAGAACTGATTGAAAGTGAAGGCATTATTTTTTATGTAACATTTGCTAGATGTGGTCGAATAACTGCTTTTATCAGGGTTTTTTGAAATTGCTATTATAGAAGAAATCCCAAAAGTATGTGGAGGACTTTTCATGCTACCTTTTTATTCAAACAGTTCCTATGTGATTTTTTTTCTGTACATACCATCTAGCTATATGCAGATTATGACTCAAATCTTTTGAAGAGTTACTGGTTCAGAACATGAATTCATCCTCTGCCTAGAACTTCAATAAAACTAGCAGTTACAGGAACTTCAGAGATTCCTCATGATCCACAAGGTGGTTTTGACAGATTAAAGCAACAAAGTTTTTTTCTCATTTTTGAAAGTGAAGTTTAGCACTTAAAGATTAATGAGTTGAATAACATATAATTGACTAGAAGAAAAAATTAAAATTACATTATTGTTTCTAGAAATGTTCAGGCATCTCTTTTAATAGTGTAAGTTATGGTAACATTTTTTATATAAATAGAAAGAACATAATTTTTGTTCTAGAACTCTGTTTCTTGAAATATTATCAACTCGCTTTTTTATTTTGGAATATGTCCTGTCTTGTAAATCTTTCAAATTGCACCTCTTATTCTTTCAAATGTTAAAGTTCCTTGTACCAAAGAGTTCTGAGATATCTTTTTTCTGAAAGTAGTCTCTGGACCTGATGTGTTTGTAGAATGTCTTTTCATACTAGAAAAAAACCCCAATTTAAACCTATAAAGATCATGTCCAGAGTAGGCTTTATGCTGCTCCAACAGATGCTGCAAAACATACATTAAAGATGTATAAATGCTATGTAATTTCAAATTTGTGAAAATAATCCATAGTTTTGCTAATAAAAATATTAATATTAATAGAAGTTGCTAATTACATTATTAAAGAGACATAGTCTAGTTTACATATATGTTATCACAACTCTGAGGAATCTATTAAATCTTTTTCTTTCTTAATTTTTCTGGGTCAAGCACTTTTGTGTAGGCTGCCTTTTCTGGTTCCCTGTTTAACTTCAGCTTAACTTTGCATTTCTAAAATGATCTTCACTGTGATAGAACAAAATCTGGGTCATTACAGTAACTTCAGGAGCCTATGCAAATTCTTGCTCCACTACTTAAGGCAAACTGGGAGTCCTGATCCAGATAAGCAGTGAATGTAAATCGAGCTCAGGCAGGGCTTTAATCAAGAAACCAGAAAGTGTTAAACTTAGTAATAAATGACATCTGTTCTTACTCATACTGTGTGTAGTACAGCATGGGAAATTGGTAGATGTTTTGTGGAGTATAAAAGTTACCTTAAAAAAGTTTACTTTTAGGAATCAGGCCTGCATCCTCCTGTGGCTTAGTCATGTACAAGTATGTAAATCCTGGCAGGTGTGTCTTTTATAGTCACCCTCAAGTTATGGCAAACCAAATTCATCTTTATTGGGTCTAAATCTGTAGTTCTTTCTAAGTTAACTGTGCCCAAGAGCTAACAACCAAGGTGAGGATCCTACAAGGACAGTGTTGATTCAGTCTCAGTACTTTCCCAATCTCATTTAATTCAGTGAAAGTTGCTCAAAACTGGGACATAAAATACTGACACATAAAATAAATTGTTAAGTACATCAAAGTGCTTGTCATATCATGTAAAAGAACTGCCCTTGTTGCATGGAAATCAAGGACCAAGCTGCTCACTGTACATCAGGTGCCTACCAGGCTTTCTCTCTCCTCAGCTCTAAGGTTTGCATGGAGTCATTGTGCACAAACTACCTGATCCCATCATTTCAACTGCTGGTTATCCCTCTCCATCTTTTATCTTTTTTTTTGTTATTTTTCTTTTTTCCCTTTGCTAGGTGCCTGGGATTATTGAATGGTAACTACATCATCTGCTCAGCTGGGAAAGGACATTATCTGCAAGATTTGTTGCTTTCTCTCAAACTCAGTCTCCTGCTCCTGGCTGCATTGACAGAGCACATTACCCACATGGCTTTTTGGATTGCTGCTGGCTTGCCTATCAAAAGAGAGACAGGCATAATAAAACAGTGCAACTTAGTTGAAGTTTGCTGTTACTACCTGTGGATAGGGATTTCACCTCCTGAGAGAAAAGGCCCTTTTCTCTGGTAGGATATGCAGCAGCTAAATTGGAAGCTGGATTTTGAATTTATGTTCTGTGCTTATACTCCCAGGTCTGACGGATTTTTGTATTTTAAAACAAGGTCTTATAAAGAGATGAGATTGAAACACAAAAATACATATTTCAAAACAACGTCAGAAAAGCCATTTAAAGTGTGTAAAAGCAGATTGTGCCTCTTTTGAAAATGACTATTTTTTATATATATATTCTTAGAATTGTACCATTATACATTTGCTAGAGCAGACACAGTGTACATAGTTTAAGTCACAATTTATTTCTATAAATTAGACTAAAAACTTGGTTGCTTTATGTCTCCCTGCTTCTGTTTTGAAAATGATATAAAGCCATCCTTACTCTGCTGTGTTGAGAAAAAATTGTTCAGTTTTGTAGATTGCTTAGTTGCATAATATTTCGATGTGTATCAGATGCCAGATAGCAGGTAATATTTAGTGATGTTTTAGTTTTTTAAGGATGGCAGAGCTGAATAATATCCCATGATATAATAAGAATCTTGTATTCACAGACAGCACTATAGAAACACTGCAAATGTGTCTTTAATGTACTGTGATAAGTGTGCTCCCCTTTCTATTATGAGTAGCATAAGAATATATGGTCACCCCCTGCAACCCAAAACTTTTGTCTGAGAGAGCTGTTTCTGAAGAATTACATGCAATACAGGAAAAAAAAATATCAGATTTACCAAATCGTGGTAATTTGAATATCCAATACATTAACATTTCAACTTGTAAAGGGTATTAATGCCAGGAGATAAGCTCAAGATTTGCACGCCACTGTGCTATGAAAAAAGATGAAGGAAGTGGAGAAGAATAGTTTATTCATGCGTGAAGGGGTTATAGTGACTCAGACTTCTGACATGCTCTATTTTCAGGGCCTGTTTCTAATCCCAGAAGAACCGCAGAACTGCAAGCTGAAGAAAACCTGCTACTCAGCTTGTATGCATAAGGAGATTTTAATTTTTCTGGAGAGTTACAGGAATAGCAGATACATCTAAAATTATAAGAAACTGTCCCCTGGACTCCTTTGAAGACATACTTCTTGTAACTTCTGCTACATATGTTGGAGTTCTGCTGATTCCTGGAGTTTATTTGCCTACTTTTAAAATTACTATTAGTAGCTAAATTAACTGAACCAACCCTATTGTTATTATTTTCCCTTCTATCCCTCCAATCTTTTTTGCACCTTAGCAGGATTAATGTCATCTGTTTATCCAGTAACTGGAATTAGTATGGCTATAGACATAACAGTACATAACAGTATCTTCTGTGAAAGACTATGGTGCAATATTAAATAATAACTAAAGCAAATATTAAAGTATATTTATAGTAGCCACTGTAAAATCTAATTGGCAGCCAAGGTAGGGTCTCACCAAGCAAAATGCCATCCAAACACATCATGAATGAGAAGTTCTATCTGAAACACCTGAGCTGTTACAATAAGTAGCTAAAGGTTAAAATTCACCAGGAGAAGGACATTAATCCTAATAGGGTGGTTTACAGAAGCCCCATGCTAGGTAATGTCACTGGTGAAACAAACTAACTGGGGCTGTGACCACAGCTGCCTGTCTTCCTAGACACTGAATTTCAAGGAGGAATTAAAGTGGGAAAGTGATGGCTTTGTCCACAACATCCTCATAAGCAAGCTCAGGAAGCGTGGCTTGGATGAGTGGGCAGTGAGGTGGATTCAGAACTGGCTGAATGGCAGAGCCCAGAAGGTTGTGATAAGTGGTGTGGAGTCTGGTGGGAGACCTGCAGCCAGTGGTGTGCCCCAGGAGTCAGTTCTTGGTCCAGTCTTAGTCAGCATGTTCATCAGTGATCTGGATGAGGGGACAGGATGTACCCTCAGTATACTTGCCGATGATACCAAACTGGGAGGAGTGGCCAACACGCCAAAGTCTGCGCTGCCATTCAGTGAGACCTGGACAGGCTGGACAGCCAGGCAGAGAGGAACAAACTAAAATTCAATAAGGGCAAGTGTAGGGTCTTGTACCTGGGGAGAAATAACCCCAAGCACTAGGACAGATTAGGGGAACCAGTGCTTCAGAGAAGGACCTGGGAGGCCTGGTGGACAACAGGTTTTCCATGACCAGAAGTGTGCCCTCATGGCTAATAAGGCCAGTGGTATCCTGGGATGCATGAAGAGCCTAGCTAGAAGGTCAAGGAAGGTTCTCCTCCCCTTCTACTCTGCCATGGTGAGACCACATCTGGAGTACTGTGTCCATTCCTGTGCTACCCAGTTCAGGGAGCTACTGGGGAGAGTTCAGTGGAGGACTACATGGATGATGAGGGGACTGGAGCATCTTTCGTATGAGGAAAGGCTCTGACAGCTGAGGCTCTTTAGCCTGGAGAAAACTGAGGGGGGGATCTGATCAGTACTTACAGATGTCTAGAGGGTGAATGTCAACAGGAATCACAGAATCACAGAATTGTAGGGGTTGGAAGGGACCTCGAGAGATCATCGGGTCCAACCCCCCTGCCAAAGCAGGCTCCCTAGCTCATATTGCTCAGATAGGCGTCCAGGCGGGTCTTGAATATCTCCAGTGAAGGAGACTCCACCACCTCCCTGGGCAGCCTATTCCAGTGCTCAGTCACCCTCACTGTGAAAAAGTTCTTCCGCATGTTGGTGCGGAACTTCCTATGCTCCAACTTGCAGCCATTGCCCCTTGTCCTATCCCCACAGACCACTGAAAAGGGGCTGGCTGATTCCCCCTGCATCCCCTGCTTCAGATAATTATAAACTTTGATTAGGTCCCCCCTTAGTCTTCTCTTCTCAAGGCTGAACAGTCCCAGCTTACTCAGCCTTTCCTCATAGGGGAGATGCTCTAGGCCCTTAATCATCTTCGTAGCCCTTCTTTGGACTCTTTCCAGGAGATCCCTGTCCTTTTTATACCAAGGAGCCCAGAACTGGACACAATACTCCAGGTGGGGCCTGACCAGGGCAGAGTAGAGAGGGAGGATCACCTCCTTTGACCTGCTGGCTACACTCCTCCTGATGCATCCCAGGATCCCATTGGCTCTCTTGGCCACCGAGGCACACTGCTGGCTCATGGCCAACCTGTCATCTACCAGGACCCCCAGGTCCTTCTCCACTGAGCTCTTCTCCAGCAGCTCATCCCCCAGCCTGTACTGATACAAACAGTTGTTCCTTCCCAGGTGCAAGACTTTACACTTGCTTTTGTTGAACTTCATCTGGTTTCTCCCTGCCCAGCTCTCCAGCCTGTCCAGGTCTCTCTGGATGGCAGCGCAGTGCTCCTGCGTGTCAGCCACCCCTCCCAGCTTTGTATCATTGGCGTACTTGCTGAGGGTGGATGTTATTCCCTCATCAAGATCGTCAATGAAGATATTAAACAGGACTGGACCCAACACTGAGCCCTGGGGAACACCGCTGGTAACAGGCCTCCAGTCAGATTCTACTCCACGAATCACAACCCTCTGGCTTCGGTCCGACAGCCAATTCTCAACCCACCTCACTGTCCACTGATCTATCCCATGCTTTCTCAGCTTTGCTATCAGGATGTCATGGGAGACAGTATCAAAGGCCTTGCTGAAGTCAAGGTAGATGACATCCACTGCTCTCCCTCCATCTACCCAGCCTGTCATGAGATCGTAGAAGGCTATGAGGTTGGTCGAGCACGATTTCCCCTTAGTGAATCCATGCTGACTACTCCTCATGACCTTCTTCTCTTCCAATTGCTTGGAGATGGCATCCAGAACAAGCTGTTCCATTACCTTTCCAGGGGCAGAGGTGAGGCTGACCGGCCTATAGTTACTAGGTTCCTCCTTCTTGCCCTTTTTAAAGACTGGAGTGACATTGGCTATCCTCCAGTCTTCAGGCACTTCTCCTGTCCTCCAAGACCTGTCGAAGATGATAGAGAGCGGCTCAGCAATCACCTCCGCCAGCTCCCTCAGCACACGTGGATGTAACCCATCTGGGCCCATGGATTTGTGTGCATTAATCCCTTTGAGCCGCTCCTGGACCTCCCCTACTTGAACCAGAGGGAAATTCATTTCCCAATCAGTCCTACTCTCATCCAGTGTCTGTGGGTCCCGGGGGGCCTTTGAAGTGAAGACCAAAGCAAAGGCGGCATTCAATATCTCCACTTTCTCAGCATCCCCCGTAACCAGGACACCCTCCTTATTCAGCAAGGGACCTACATTATCCCTGGACATCCTCTTACTGTTCACGTGTCTAAAAAACCCCTTTTTATTATCCTTTATGTCCCTTGCCAGCTTAATTTCCAAGAGGGCTTTAGCCTTCCTAGTTGCATCCCTACAGGCCCTGACCACATTCCTGTATTCTTCCCAGGTGCTCAGACCCTTTTTCCACGATTCATAGATCTTCTGCTTCTCTTTGAGTTTGCTCAATAGCTCCCTGTTCATCCATGCAGGTCTTCTGCCTCTCTTTCCCCATTTCCTCCTCAAAGGGATGCATCGTTCCTGTGCTTGGAAGAAGTGCTGTTTGAATGCTAGCCAGCTCTCGCAGGCTCCCATTCCTTCAAACAGCGTAGCCCACGGGATAGCCCCCATTAAGTGGCGGAGGAGATCAAAGTTAGCTCTACCAAAATTCAGGGTAGCTATCCTACTTTTTGGCTTGCTTCTTCCACCCAGGATCATGAACTGAACCATTTCATGGTCGCTTTGCCCTAAGCTGCCCCCGACCTTCACTTCCCTAACAAGTCCATCCTTGTTAGTGAAAACAAGGTCCAGCAGCCGCCCTCCCCTTGTGGGCTTCTGCACCATCTGTAGCAGGAAATTGTCTTCAACACACTGCAGAAATTGTCTGGACTGCATACGACTGGCCGTATTGCTTGCCCAGCAAATAGCTGGGTAGTTGAAGTCCCCCATAAGGATCAGTGCCCGGGAACTTGAGGCTACTTCTAACTGTTTATGGAATGCGTTATCTACCTGCTCCTCTTGATCAGGGGGCCTATAGCACACTCCCACAACAATGTCCCCCATACCGGTTTGCCCCTTGATTTTAACCCACAAGCACTCGACAGAAGGTTCATCCTTCCCCAGGTGGAGCTCAACACATTCTAGGTGCTCTCTCACATAAAGAGCAACTCCTCCACCTCGCTTCCCTAGCCTGTCTTTCCTAAAAAGCACATAGCCATCCATGACAGTGTGCCAGTCGTCCAGGTTGTCCCACCACGTCTCTGTGATTGCGATGAGATCATGGCCCTGCGACCGCACAAAGATCTCTAGTTCTTCTTGTTTGTTCCTCATGCTACGTGCATTTGTGTAAAGACAGTTCAGTGGTGAAGCAGATGTAGGTATCCTCAACGGCCCACAGCGAGATTTCTGACAGGGGACTGGCAAAAGTGGCTCCACGGAGGAGTACTCAGGGCAGTCCACAGAATTTTCCCTACTCTCACGTGGAAAAACGTCCCCAAGTCCACGACTGTGCTGTTGGTATTTACCTCTTCCCACCGTCAACTCCCGTTGTGTCTCCCGAAGCCTAACCCTGGCAGCCGCCTTAATATCCCCTTCCCCCTTCCTAACTAGTTTAAAGCACGATCGATGAGCCCTGCTATCTCCTGGGCGAGGATCCGCTTTCCTTTATAGGACAGGTGAGCCCCATTAGCAGTACTCATGCCAGGAGCAGAGTACACCATCCCTTGGTTAAAGAATCCAAAGTTCTTGCGCCGGCACCAGCCTTTTAACCACACATTCAACTCGTGGGTTATCCTGTCCTGCTCTGAGCCCCTCCTCCCACAAGTGGGGATAGAGCAGAATATTATTTGGGCTCCCCCCCCCTCAACAGAGCGCCCCAGGTCCCGGAATTCCCTTTTGACAGCTTGCAGGCTACACTTTGTGATTGCGTCCCTGCCTGCTTGAACTATCAGTAAGGGATAATAGTCAGTGGATCTTACCAGGCCTGGTAGCCTTCTGGTAATATCCCTGACCCGGGCTCCAGGGAGGCAACACACCTCCCTGCGTGTAGGGTCTGGCCTACATATAGGCCCTTCTGTCCCTCTGAGAAGGGACTCTCCTACTACGACTACCTTCCTCTCTTGCCTAACAGAGGCAGTCTCAAGGCGTGCAGATGACCGCCTCACTCTAGGCCTCCGCTTTCTCTGAGGCAGAGGGGCTCCATTCATCTCCTCAGGTACCTCCTCCTCAACTGTCAGGGCCCCAAACCTGTTGCTCAGGGACACCTGAGGGGGTGGGGTAGGTAGGCAGGGGGAGTGCCTACGACGCCGAGTCCGGACTGTCTTCCAGGCCTCCTCGGGGTTTGGGTCACTCCCATTAACCTGGCACGGGCAGTGAGGGGGGACCGTCTTCAGGTGTGAGGTGTCATCCCGACTGTCTTCCTTTTGGGACGCCAGGGAGCTACTCCACCAGTCAATCTCTCGCTCGCAGTCCCTGATCACCCGCAGTCTTTCAACCTCTTCCTTTAGTTGTACCACCAAAGCAAGCAGGTCATCGACCTGCTCACACCTCAGACAGGCTAGGTGTTTGCCTCTTATCCCAGGCAACTGCAGGCTCTGGCATTCCCTGCAGCCTGAGACCTGGACCGCAGCATCCCTAGGCAGGCCCTCCATCGGGGTTGCCCGAGATTTGCAGGGGGAACCTCTGCGCCTGGTGGAGACCATGGTTAGCTGAGCACACAGCAGACAGGGAACCCTCAGCTCGCCCTTTTGTACTCTGCGAGCCGGTCCTCTGAGTATACCCCCTCAGCAAACTAGGAGGGGAGGCTTGCTCGGCCTGCTTGCTCTGCCTGCGCGAACTGCCTCGCTAACTGCCGCGCCACGCCCTTCTGACGCGCCACGCCCTGTTTGCCCGTCCTGGTCGCCGCGCTCCGGGTCGCCGCGCTCCCAGAGGCCTCTCTTGTATGGAGAGGGATAATTCCTGTCGCCCTTAGCTCCGCCCCCGATGAGTCACCGCTCCGGGCAGTGCAGGGGACGAACAATGGCTGTTAATGGGTGCTGATGGCCAATGATGGGTGCACCTCTGCCTCTCTCCTTTTGATCTTAGGTGCTTTTTGTTAGTTGCCCTCGCGGATCTATGTCCGGGGGTTGTTGCTCGCAGAAAGGGGGTCCCTCGACGGAGTCTCCCGCTTCAGAGCCCTGCTCCTCAGCAGCTTCAGATTCTTTTCAGTGGTGTTCAGTGACAAGACAAGGGGCAATGGGCACAAACTGGAACACAAGAAAGTCCATCTCAGCATCAGGAAAAACTTTACTCTGAGGGTGACAGACTGGAGAGACATTCAAAACCCACCTGGATGTTATCCTATGTGATAACACAGGATAGCTCTAGGTGATCCTGCTCTAGCAGAGACGTTAGACTAGATGATCTCCAGAGGTCCCTGCCAACCCCTACAGGTCTGTGATTCTGTGATTTACTTTACTCTATGTGGGGATAGTAAAAAATTAACTTTTTTTGCCTCCAGTCATGTCTGTGTTGTGATTGACTCTTTGAGGTGTCATTTACTGTATATTTAATGTACAAGTGGTGATGAGGTACTGTTGCAGTCCAAATGCGGGCCTGAAAAATGAAATAGAAGAGAAGAGGAAACATCTTCTGTTGTTACATAAGACAGAAAGGACACAGACTTTTGAAACCATTAGGTTTGGGATCTGCAATAATACTTTTGGATGAGCCTGCATACTTTCTATCTCTTCAGTAGATATTGGGGTATCATCACACTGGTGACTTATATGAGTATATAGTGGAAGGGAAGAAAAAAAGCACATTGTCTATCTGTTAAAAGTATTTGAGAAACAAAAAAAGACCCCAAACCATAACCTTTTTTATTTTGTGTTTGTTTTCAAAGAAGACTCGTAGAGCTCTATTGAGTTAATACCATTTTATCAGTCCAATTTAGAAATGGAAGCCATTCCTCAGTCTAGATTTAGTTGCCTGCCTCAGTTATTTATTTTGAGGTGATGAGAAAAGAAGGCTGTTGCTGCTCTGGTGGCCAGGAATAACAGCTGGTATTTTCTCCTCTTGAAAGGATTGCCAAGGACAGAAATACATGGAGCACTAGTGGCGCAAAAGACTCAGAAATCTGTCTGAGCAGCTGTCACTGTGATGAACATAGTGCAAATATGCAAACCGTTACTTTGGGTTGCCAAAATCTTCAGTGGTTTTGGCACCTCTTAGCTATAAAACTGGACGTTCTGTGGATGGTGACAATGCTAGCAATGTCAGACACCTCTCTGCAGCAAGTGGGAAGATGCAAGGTCTTTTATTGCATGTTTACTGAGACACTGCCAACAGAGCATGTTTCGGCAAGACAGGCAGCGGTATGCTTCGGTGACTTCAGATATGGATTGTTCTTTAATTTAATTTAGCTTTACAGTCAACTAAGAAGCAACCAGTTAGCATTTTTTACAGTAGGGTGGCAAGGAAGGGATGTGCTAAGGAGGAAGGCTGGAGCACCAGAAAGAGACAAACCCAGGGGAGTTATTTAGCAAAAGAGGAGGGGAAAGGCAAGAAAATCTTGGGTTTGTGCAGTTGTGCATTTTTATATAAAATAAGTTAGTGTTTTATATTTTATTTTAATTTATTTTTTAATATTTTATTTTATATTACTGTTTGAAAATGAGCCACTCTAGAAACAAAGATTCTTCTTTTCTTCTTCAAATTTCACGTAAGTGCAGGCTTCATAAAGGAAATTCCATGTAAAATCGTGACTCCTAAAGTTTTGCCATTATCCATAATGGGATAATATTCCCTTAAGTGCATTGTGGGCAACTCATTCGGTTTGGATAAACCATTTTAGAGAGGGAAGGTATTGCTTCTGTTTTGTCCCCTACCTCACAAACTGAAATGGAAGTCTGCATCATCTTGTTGAGACTAGAGCAATTATTTCAAGGTCCCTTTAACAGAGCACTAATGCATGGCCCTGATGGACCTCTCTGCAATAGAATATGATTTAAAGATGAATTATTTTTAAATTTTTGAAGCCCATGTCATTAGGCACTAACTAATATTCCAACTCTACTTACAGGTGGTCTTTGCACCTTTTTGTGTAACAGATTTACATGCAGACATACAAAAAGAAGAGACACTTCTAGGACACACATCCTTTCAAAAATAAGGTTGTTGGACAAAGAGCACTTATTAGGCACCTAAGCATGATGGGACACAAAAAACCATGAAGCACATCCACTGACATAAGAATCTAGAAAAAAACCCAAAAAGTAAAGAGGTTGCTTTGTTATTTCCTTGAATATATTTAATTAAAAATAAGAATGTAACGAGGCACTACTCCATATTGTTCTGGAGACAGGAAAGAACAATACCAGCAACAGCAACAACAAAGACGTGAAATACACAATGCAGGAATATTAAGAAAGAATAATAAAGTGAATATGATGTTGTGAGAGAAACTATCTAATGACCCAGGATTGGCACCATTGTCTGGGCATTGTAGAGCAGCAGTAAAAACAAATAAACAAAATGTAATGATGCGTAAGGAACAGGGTGGGGAAAACAGCAGAAAATATAATGTCACAATATAAATCAGTAACTTCCCCTCATGTGGAATATCATTCTATATATTCCAGCTCTGAAAAGATACATGAGAATAGTGCAAGCTGTCCAGAGGAAGATGATTACAATGACTTAATACGCAAAAGCGATTTTCTGAAGAGAGATTGAAAAGATATGGCTAGTTTATTTTAAAGAGAACATAAAGAGAGACACAATAAAAGTACATACTAGCAATTTGCATAAGAACTACAGTACTGAGGATCAAACAGAATCATCTCAGTTGTCATCACTTTTCTAGTTTTCCATTTCAGGGAAGAAGAACCACCAAAACCCCATACAATACCAAGGTCGCGTCCTTTATATTTCAAAAGAAAACTTACCATAAATACAAATAAATTTCTGATGCTTTATCAGGAAGATACTTTTTAATAGGAATGTGTAAAGATGTTTTTGTGCCCATATGGCACAAAAACTTAGAGGCAGAGATTCCCTCATAGTAATTGTCACAATTACAAAGCCACACAGTTGTACTATCAGGTGCAAGAACAAACATCAGTGAGAGTGAGGTAAAAACTAATGAAAAGCCCACAGGTCATATCATCATCGGTTCTTATTTTGGAATTAAATTTGCAATCACGGGGAAGAGAACTACTACCATGTTTTTAAATCTCTTCTGATTTTTAATGTTTTTCTTAAGCTACCAAAATTTAGAGGCTATTTTTGCAAACTGTTTTTCCTTGTGTTTCTTTATCATTTAAATGGAGATAAAAGTCTTTCCAACAGGGCTGTTTTGAAGCTTACAGAATTTGCAAAATGTTCTTGAACATTGCAAAACATTCTTGAAACTTGAAAAGAAGTGGTGTGCAAAATTGAAATGTGCTATTATCCTACTGGGATTTTTGTAAACATACATGGAAAAGGTATACAATTTCATCCGGTTTCTAAAATTTTAACAGGTTTGGCTTGATCTTAAAAGAAATCTGTTTGAAATATTCAGCATTCACAGTCTTTCAATAAAACGAGCAATCTATAACCCCACAGAGATCTTCCATCTCTCTCAATAATGCACATATGACGCATTAGTGTAATGAGAATTAAACTCTTCTCACAGCCAGACACTACTTCTTGTTCTCTACTTCCCATTTTTGAAAGGCATTTTCAGTTTGTAATTCATTACAAATGTTACAACAAATTGCTGTGCTGAAAACCAAGAACAGTCATTAAAAACAAATTTATCCTCAAAAGAGTATGGTCCATATTACCTATTTTGAGGACATAATTTGTTTTTAATGTGCACTTTAAAGAGTAAGAGTTGTTTTGTTTTTGTACTTATGAGTGTATGACTTTTTTCACATTGGTAATGATGTTACCAGATTTCAATTAAAATTTAATTTTCAAGTCCTTGGTATAATGAGTCTTGCATAAATTTAAGTTCTCTTTTTGTAAACCAGACTACCATAAAGAAATAAAGTCTTTGCCTTTAGCCACTTATAAAGGATAACTTCCAGGCCATTGGCCTACCTGAAATTAAGTCTTTATGTACTGCTTAATGTTCTATACATTCTTCCTCCCTCACATGCTTCTTTTCTCAGTATATTTTGTTTTTTACATGCTATTATGTTTTCCATTTGACAAAAGTCTACCTCTCCCATTTCTAGAATAAAAAAAAAATGGTTGGCTGCAATATCTGGTGGGGTTAATTATTCCCAAGAAGGCCTCCTATACCTATAAATTGGAAAAATGACTAAGATGAATTAAGAATTTGAAGATTTTTCCCCTAAGCTCCAGAAATTAAGAGCAGTAATAGCCTTTAGAGCACAGCAAAAGTTATTCCAAGTGTCAAAGGGTATGAATAAGTACAAGAGGTACCTCCCATAACAGGAAGGGTTTGGAACTAGATGATCTTTGATGTCCCTTCCAACCCAAAGAATTCTATGACTGTATGATTCTATGGTACATCTTGATATTTAGAGGGAGGGAGAAAAGAGTTCCCATTGGAAAAAATAATAATAGTTATTTTAAATGTGATGTCTGTGAGGTAAGTTATGCACACAACTGGTCAGGGATCTTCGTTCTCAGATCAGATACTAGAACAAAGTGTTGATAAGGTATCTTGTAGAAGTACCTCATAGTTGCACCTCTAAAAGAAATAATTTTAATATTTTGAATTCTAACAAACAGGCATTTTATGAACAGAGATGTTGAGCACACGACAAGTGAAAAATGACCACTTGTCTTTCTGAGAAAGAAAGACACCGGAGACTAATTTTTAAAACATGCTTAAAAATTCATTTGACCTACAAAAATTTGGGAATTCACCAGCTGATGCGAAGAGCTTGAATGTCTGTAATTTCTATGGACTTAAAATTTGTTTTGGTCATTCTTTAGAGCTTTGCTATTGATCTGAAATCAAGTAAATCATACTCCAGACTACACAAATTTTACATGAATGTCATATATAAGGCCAAGAAAAAAAAGAGGGCTGATTCATAAATACAGGGGAAGCATACTAACATATACAAGACAGAAGACTGGCTTAAGAAATTCACATGAGAACAAAAACTTCACAATGAAAATGTTAACTAGGAATATAAGGGAAATGAAAATAAAGAGTTCATGATAGAAACTACACAATTTCTAACCAATAAGAATGCCTTTGAGCAGCAGTAAGTTGGAAATACATTCTTCAAAGAAAGGAAAAACATTGGATGAGAAAATTTCTCATTACCCTTTTATTACATATGAACAGAATACAGTAAAATGTGGGAGAGGTGGTTTTGGGTTTTTGTTTTGCTTTTATTCTTTTGCAGTGCTTTTATTACACAGCTGAAGGAGAACCACTTTGACCATGTATCAAGAAAGAGGGAGGAGGGGAAGCCCTCATAAACCCTACTGACATTAATTATTCTACACATGGTCAGATTTATTGCAATCATTATCTCCTGTGCTTATAGGCCATGCAGTGTCTTATGCCTTGATGCTATTTCTGAAACCTAAAGATCAGAAATATCTTGTCTGGCTTTTTGCCTTTTTGAACAAAATTCTGTAATCTCCCACAATAACTAAAATAGATGATGAATTCACTCTGTAGTTAAATATGCTAAATAGATGGAATTATCGTAAAGGCTTTTGGAAATATAAAAAGCTGTTTGAAAAGTCAGGTTTAGTGAGCTACTTGATATTCAGCTTCTGATGTAGTCAATTTAACTGGAATATGATAGTCTATTGGCAAAAACCTAGAATACTACCAGCTTAGCATTATTCCTGCTTTCTGTAAATTGATTACAGGTCACAGCTTTATTTGCACTGGTAGTGGTTTGAATTCTAATATTTTTATATATGGCAGAAAAAGGTGACTATGGAATAGACTAGAGAGATAGAAATTTGAACTCAATTTCTCTTTTGTCTTTCCTGGTAAATAGCATGGGTACTCATTGAATGAGTGATTTATTTTTTATTCTATACGCATCTGAGTTGTATATCTTCCTGACAAAAATGTGCCATTTCATACAGTCTAAACTGGAGAGCTATGTTGTAACTGACATTTGCTAAGCAGAGATGGGATACAAATTTATTAAATCATAAATAGCTACTGCTGAATGTTTGGAGGAATGGAACAGCCTTTGCATTGCATTGTGGGTTTGCTTTCAACCAAAATAACCTCAGTAGTATGCCAATTATCCTCAGTGCTATACAAGATTCCTGATTGCTTCTTGCTACAACTGATAATGATTTCCAGAAACAAGAAGAGGAAAAAAGTTGTTGCTGTTTTGTAGCTGTTCTTCATCTTCTCACTCACCCCCCCAATACATTTTCCCCATTCATACTGTATCAAAAGTCTTCATTTTCAGTAAAGTGAAAGCATAGATCTATGAGGTGTACCCACTTTATCCCATGCCTTCCTTATAAGAGAGGAAGAAAGCATCTGACCATTAAATTAGTGGTGAAATTTTTTGAGGACATCACACAAACTCTTTCCAGAAGACTTGCTACATTGAGGATTTGATGGTTAAAATGCAGGGCTTTGCTGCAATCAGTTTCTTTCCATTCTTTTCCTTGTAATTTTTTCCAGGAACTCTTTGGAAAGAAGCTTAAGTACACTAATGAAAGTTTGCTGTTCCAGGGAAACTCTGAAGAAAATGGAATAGCTACTTTGAGATATGTCTTCATTGAAAATGCACGCATTTCTTTTGTTATAAACGAGTGCTAACACTCAGCAGCCTCTCATTGTGAGACAGCTGAAAGCAACTTGAACATTGTCTTTAAGCATCAGTCCCTTCCCACTTGTGCAGCTGCACAAAGATATTGGTCTATCAGGTGTGTTACGTAGAGTCCACCATGCTTTTGACATAGATAAGCAATAGCTTTTGTTGGGATAAAAGTAGATGAGTAGTTAGCAGACAGAGTTAGGCTGTGTGCTTTGTGCAGTTCTGTCTCCTCAGCGAGGGACACAAAGGCACACCATCTCAGCAGCTGAAAAACCTCAAGGTACCACCTTCTGTCCCCAAATCCTTTCAACTCTTTGTCATGGTATATAGGAAGGATTTATTTAAATAATATCCTGGTTAAGCGAGTATACACAGTTCAAGCACAGTCACTTGAATTTTAAAAAGAAAAAAAAATATTTTTTCAAATATTTAAATGTTTAACTCTTATACCAGCCAAAAACTATCAAGAACAATAGAGGAGAGAGACAGCTCTGTAGGAACAAGTCTTATATGAAAGCAATTAACCCTTAAGAGTCACTTTATTTAGCTTCATCAGCTCTAATGATTCTGGAAAGAGATATGTAACGTTTTTCACTGCACCACTCTCCCTTTACAGGTACTAAGTGTCTTGTACTATTTATTTTAACAGTGTTTATTTTTGAATGGAAAAATTGAAATTAAATTTTAAAAGAACCAATAAAGTAACTGCTTGGAGGGTTTTTTACTTGTTTGTTTTTCATTTCATTGTTTTTCTTCCTAATGAGTTTTTTCCTAGAACAGAATAAATATTTGGAAATATTTTGTAGGTCTGTTAGTGTAAAAGAATACCAAATAGTTAAAGAGAAGTGGATGAAACATGCTCAAAAGTAATAAACTGTTACAGCAGGTGTACTACCGATAAGCCACAGCTTAAAGTCTTAAAAGGTCATTTGCAATTCATACAGAAACCTATATCTGTGCTGCATGTACTTTAAAAGGTTGTGTGCAACAGAGCAGAAAAAGAAATTATTTTAATCTGCTAAATATTGTTCTGATACAACCTTCTGAGACAAAAATGTTAATTTAGTACCTGCGGCATTCGGAACGTTCTGTTCTTGCAATTATTTGCCTATTTTGCATGGTCATGTGACAGTCTATTTAAAAAACAAATGATCATCAACAATGGTCTTTTATGGTAGAGGAAGGTCCTATAGAAAAAGCAGGTAATTTGAATTTCTAATCAAAACGTCTGCAGAGATATGTTTTACGATTCTGTTGAAAATTAGCATACTTTAAGCAAACTAATATACTCCTCTTTTTCAAAAAGTCAATGGATGCAGGATTCATGAACATCTAGATAATGTGGGCAAATTATCTGGACACTCTAAACTAGAGTCACTGCAGAATTAGAGAGAGAGGGAAAAACAGTGCCTCAAGTCATGCAAGAGCTGGTCCCGTTCCCAGCATGAACCCATCCAGCTTCCAAACTGTGGTTATTGATGCACTGGCATTCTGGCAGCTCATAATAGCACAATGGAAAGCAGACTCCTTTCCCCTATGAATGCTGCACTTACTACTATGTGAGACTGGCAGTGGTGGAGAGCTTTTGTACTGTCTATCCTCACTACAATTTGCCATTAAGAAACAAAATCTTAAGTAGACAGGCTTTGTTCAGCTGCTTTAGCAATGGGCAGAAAATTTCCTTTTAGAAGATACAAACTACTAAAATATTACCTAAATTTTAAAAAAAAGTAAAAAAAAAAAAATCTCAGACACGGTCTAGCAGGTTTTAAAGAATGAATATTTGCATCCTTGGCAAAAATGCATGTCATATTTCTTTTAATATGATAATGTGGTTTCATTACTTTTTAATTGAATTATACTTAGCTAATACTTGACAACTAAGACTCCTAATTTTATAGGAAGCCATTTCACAATGCAAGAAGTCTTAAGTGATCGACTAATTGGAAGAGCTTTCTGAATGTCAAGCATTATGTAAATGGAACTCCTAGCCTATTTAACCTGCTCATCTAATGTAATTTTTTGAACTGTGTCCAAAGAGTGTAGTAAAGTATGCTGAGTTACTACGGTAAAAGAAAGAGTAAATTTTCTGCAATGAGCATCCTTTTGTTCTTCCTTATGCCTTTAGTGGATTTTAAATTACCCTTTAAAATAATTTTAAAAACACTGTTCCACACCAGCTAGAAAACTGTATTTACAATTTTAGATTATTCAATAGAATTTTATTTAAACAAATAAAATTATTCTTTAAAACTTACAAAAGTGTCAATCTGATTTTGTTGCTGGAATTAAAATTCCTATTGAGTATCTTTGCCTCCCCCTGAGTCTGGACCAGTGAGGATTGTGTTTCTGTCATTTTTCCCAAGTCTGCCTTTCAGCTAAGAGCTCTCTATACTTTGTTCATATAAACACATTGATACTACATTGACTGCTGAGGGCAGATGAGCATACAAGGTGGAGTCAGGTATTCCAGAATCCATACTGGCACACGTCTGCAAGTTAGTTTTAAAAGTTTCCATTAGCAGGGCTTTTGCAACACCTCCCCAGACAACTCATTTCAGTGCTGTAGACTTTCAGTCATAACATTCTTCTACTCTCTGTGGCTGTAATTTACTTCCATTTCTACTTGTCTTTACCCTGGTGAGAAGAGGGAAGAGCCTGAAAGCCGTTAACACATTTATCTTCAGTCTTTAGCTGGAAAAAAAAATACTAATTCTTGCAGCATGATTTTCAGCTTCTCTTTTCCTGCTGTCTTCTCCATCTCCTGCAGCTGGTCCCCAAGTGGATCTGCCTTTATTTGATCACTGCGAGACAGATGCACAGATCTGTGAAACCTCATGGCTTCTGCACCAGTGGATATTGTCAAGTTCAGGGCAGTGAGTCTCAGCTGGGCATCCCCTCCTTAGAAACAAAAGGCGTTGTGCATATCCTAGAGCTGGGCAATTCTTGTGCTTAAAATACAAAGCAATGGACAGAGTCCTACCACCATAGGCTGACCTGTAACAGGTGGCATAAGCTGATTCCTTACATACACTTCTACTAGCACAAGTCACACCAGTCAACATCAGGCATACCAGCCTGGCGTTGGGTTCATGCCCCAGCACTATCTCTGCCAAGCAAAGCTGGTCCTGGAGTGTAGCACTGCAAGACAGATTGCTGCAGGAAAACATGGTGGCAGTTATTATCTCACCAGAAAATTCGATTCTCTTGCAGGGAGTTCTTCTGTCCTGCTATCCCTGCTTCCAGTCAGTGTAGCCCCTTCAGCTGTCAAACCGTCTTGCCATTCACCCCAGATTACTCTTGGTCATGAATTGCCACTGCTGAGTGGTTGGCTTGAATTTTCCTTCCGCAAGGAAGGTGTTTTATTGAAAAAAAAACCCCAAACCCAGCAAAATTGAAATATTGCAGAATATTTTCCATTTAACAGTAAAGTTAGAAACCCATTCTTGGCAATATGTGTTTTTCAGCTGCACTTTTAATCCAATTATTCATGTTCGCAAGTGTACATTAGTAAAGTGTGTCCTTGAGAAGAAGTTTATTAATATTATAATCACAGGCTGATTACATTATGTAAGATTTCCTTTTTAAGTGGGGCCCTAATATTAAGACCCTAAATCTTTTTTAAAAAGTACTTACAATAGTGGTCTGGTTTTTTGTAAAATGTTAAGTATTCAGTTGTTTCCAGCAGTTCAGGAAGGAATTCAAGAGTTTAAATACTCATTTATTTAAAAAAACAAACTGCTGTGGCTATAAATGCAGTAAATGCCTGATTATTCAGCTATGAAAGGCAGCAACATCTCCCATTGTTCTAAACTAGTGTGGAGTATTTTCTGAACCTTAAAAATTCAGACTCTAATGTATGTCCAGGACATTTTGCTTCATGAAATCAGTAGGCAGCTGTAGAATATCAGTATTTGAAATCCAGATTTCTCTATCCAGTCTAAGTTGATTCAAGCTTTAATTTACATGACTACTACAAAAAAAAAAACCCCGAACAAAACCCCTTTTTACCTACTTGTCTACAATCCCAATATTTTCTCCTGTCTCCTTCATCTTCCAGGTTTTGGTCACATTTCTTAGGAGTTCTTTTCTCTGACTGTAATGTCTGTGTTCACATCTGAATTTGTGTGTAAGAGAAAGCCTAAAATTTCACCTCCTGTGACTCCAATAGGGTCATCTGCCCAAGTCTCAGCACAGGCAACTTGGAGAAGCTGAGTCATACAATAAAACCATAGAATCATTTAGGTCAGAGAATACCTTAAAATTCAACCATTAACCCAACACTGACAAGTCCACTGCTAAACCATGTCCCTAAGCATCACTTCTACACATCTTTTAAGTATCTCCAGGGATGGTGACTCCACCACTTCCCTAGGCAGTCTTTTCCAGTAATTGACAACCTTTTCCATGAAGAAATTTTTCCTAATACCCTATCTAAACTTCCCTTGGGACAACTTGAGGCCTTTTCCTCTGATTCTAGCACTTATTACTCAGTAGAAGACATCAACTCCCACCCCACCTAGATCCAACCTCTTTTCAGGTAGTTGTAAAGAGTGATAAGCAGGAGAAATCCTACCCTCAAGGAGATAAACACTTCTGCCCAGTTGGTGTTATATGAAAACTTACTGAGGGTGCACTGGATAAATCATATAGGAGACGAAGCTTAAATTGTACACATGCACAAAATTTATGAAAACACAATATACTCATTACCTACACAATTTTTTTCTTTATATGTTCTTCTCCATGTTCCTGTGTCATTGCAACACAATACAGTAGTGACACCATCAACATTTGTGAGAATAAATTTGCTTTTACAAATGTTCTAAATTTCTTTGGCTCCAGAATATTCAGCATCGAAGGTTGAAGATAACTTTAAAACTGCATTTTCAGTTTACAATGAAATATAAAATGGTTTTGTGAACTTGGAACAGAGTCAATACAGTCCTTAGTTGTGAAATGATAAGCTGTCCAGTAAGGCAAGATTTTCTGGTATCTTTCTTTCACATTAATTTCTGGAGAAAGAAAATCCTAAAACCATCACAAAACTCTGCTCCAGAGGAGGTGAATGCTTACCCAGATTGTTGGAGGTGTATGTGGGGAATATTTGGGAAGAAAAGAACATGCTAATTCTGCCAAGAAAACAGTAAGATTTATGCTGTCCCACTGGCGCTCAGAATTTTCTTTTAAGCTATGATAATGCCTTGAAGAACAAACTCCAATAGTATGTAAAGCTATTCTGATCAAATATTCTTCCTACCTTTTGACTGCCATGGAGCTATATTGCAGTGCTGAAAACATGTTAAGACTAGACCTTGGTAGAAAATGCATTGAGAGATTTACACATATTAACAGGTGATGAAAGTTTTCCTGTCTAAATGAAAAATATTGAAAGCTAATATCACACAGTTTGGGATGGAAGCTGTAGCATCATATTAAAACACCAAGAAGGCAGTGCTACAGTGTCATGAACTCATTTAGGGATTGGGAGGTCTGAACTGGAATAATCTACTGCTGTTTAATATTCAAACTTGTTGAGTAGTTACCTCATTTGTCAAGGTTACCTCTCCTAAAATCTGTTTCTCCTTCCAGTGTTTGTAGTTGTGGAGGTCCAGCCCCCCAGCCACTCCGAGATCTCAGGATCTCTGAGATGTCCCCTTGTGGTGCTATCTTGGATATAAGCACAGTGATTTGGACACCCGATAGTCTGGTCACACCTGGGCCATCTGCTGCCATCAGGAAGAGCCATGCATGCCTTGGGAGAAGCTCACATTCTGCTGTTACCTTGGTCACAAGTGTGGTAGCCTAGAGTGTCCAGGAACCCCAGCAGACTTGTTTGAGCTCTTAATAAGACTTTGCAGTAGAAATTGACCTGTCCTATATGCTGGCACTCAGCATTTCAGGTATTACAGATATTACAGCTTGTCTGTAATATTTTGGGTTTCTCCTATCTTTCAGCTGCACTAAAAGTGAGCTGCATTCTCATGCTGAATTGCAGCGTATCCATTAAAGACTCATTAAGCATTACACTGTTTTCATTTAGCTGCAGTCTGGTGTGTGGCCATCCAGTTCTTCAACTACTAAAGGTCAATAGTAACATAAGAAATTTTTAGTCTTATTTTTAATTCTTTTCTTCCTTTGTGAGACCTTGACCTATGGGTAAGAATCAATGGGTGTAAAAAGGGTGGTATGCATCAAGATGAACTGATTTAAACCAGCAGCTCCAGTATTCTGGAGCACTGGTCTATGAAGGGAACTGGATTTAAAAGTGAGCTAAGGATGGACCTTTGCTCTTTGCAGGGTCTGACATTCACAATCAATAAAGCTGGGTGCCTCAGGCAGAAGTTCCACTTCCAAGGGAAGTCCTCTGTCTAAAGAGATTAAGGAGAAGAGGAGGGATGCAATGAGTGAATGGTGGGGTTCCATTTACTTGACTTTACATAGCAACTCACTGTTTAAAATTTCATTTTTTCAGTAATGTACCTTCCTCTTTTTATTTCTTCATGGGGTGGGGTGATGAACATGACACAGAGACAGGGAAGTAAAAGGAATTTATCTTTTACTCATTTATATTTTTTTTTCTGCTTTTTTTTTGTAGTAGCTTGTTATTAAATGACAGCTGGAAGCATTTTTCTTCTAACCATATTCATGCTTTCTGATTGACTTTAAAGTGGTATCAAAATAACTTAGGTTGCACACTTTTGAGTAGTAATTTCTGCAGGTGATTAGTAGATAAATAGATAACCCAGTGATCAGTGTGTGTAACTGTTGCTATTTGTGAAAAAATATGCCTTACACTATTATTTCCTACATATTATTTAAATTACATGCAGGTATTTATAGTAGCTGAGTATTTCCAAACAATGTGTGAGCAAGAGTTATGAATAATTATTTTCTGATATTCCATCTACTCTCTAAAGTTTCCCAAGGATGGATTTTTGTTTTGTGACAAAATAAATGTTCCTTTTAGTAAATGTTCCTTTTAGTTCTGTTCCTGACTCATTTAACATTGGTAGTACAGGAAAGAAATAACAGTCTGCTGATACAAACCCCACTGATTTCACTGTCAACCTGCAGTTAAACACAGCATCTGATGCAGATTATTCTCAATTATTAAGATTTAGTGATCTTAAAATGATTCTGAGAAATACACTGCTCATTTTTGTCTAAAAGGAATAAAAGCAAGAGAGTGCTCTCTGGTTTGACAATATGAAGGTAATAGGTTAAAAAAAGGAAAGAAAAAGAAAAAGCCCTGGACAAATTTTCCTTACACTGTTATCACTGGTTGCCATAACTATCAAAATGGAGGATGTGAGAATTACAAAGGAAGAACTGCTAACCAGACAAAAACTGTTGGGACCCTCTTTTCACAAGAAGAAGATTAATCTGAAGACAAATGAAGGAAGACGCCATCTCCCCACTGTATGTACAACATTTAAAGATAGGTAAAAAATCAGGCAAACAGATCCTGTTTATAGTAAAATTGTATGTTAATGAGAGAGAAAATAAATCCTCTATATAATTCAGAGAATCACAGAGTGGGAAGGACTGCAAAGGTCCTCTGGAGACCACCTAGTCCAACCCTGATGTATATACATGCTTATTATGTACTTGGTCATGCATGGACTGTTTTGGGTAGGCTTATTCCCTGGGGAATCTTTCCAGTCCTCGGTCTTCCTGGCAGAGAGATGATCCTGCTCAGTTTCTTAGTATTTTAAAACTACAGAGAATTTAATTTTATTTTATTCTGTCTTTTACAGGAACTCAAAAGCCACTGAAAATTTGCTTTCAAAGCTACGGCAGTTCCTCCACTGCCAGTCTTAAATAATTCCCACTGAGTGATTTCTTTGCACATTGCCTGTAACTGCCCAATATTTACCTGTTGTTGTGCCAGGTTAAAGGCCTCAAGCTCTACTGCTGTTAATTATTGAAACAGTTATATTAAAATCGTGGATTAAATAAAGCTGGTAAACTGATTTTGATGAACACATTGCTTTAATGCTTTTGCATGCATGAGAATTCAGAACATGCAGTAAATATAACTCAGTTAAATGTTCGGTGAATAGCATATTAATCACACCACATAGTTCCCCAGTACAGTAGAACTTGAATGTTTGCATGCATTTGAAAGGCAAGGCTCAATGTTCTCCTGTTCTTTTATTTCTTAACATGTGTGTTGTCCCCATGTTGGGGCACTTTTATTCCCTCTGTCAGCCAAGGGAGTTTCTTCAACCCTTAGTAGTACTTCTGTGTTCTGGACCTTGTTACCTATTTTATTTTTGGTTTTGGTGTTTGGTGCAATTATGTGGGGAAAATGTGCAATGACTGGATAATCTTGATGGAGGAACATTATGTTCTGCAGTGTCAGCAATCAAGATGCACCACAAAACTTTGCTTTTAGGGGAAAAGATATTCTGAAATACAAATTATTTTCTACGTCTAAGTACTTTAAGCATTCCACACTGCTGCCCCTCAGAGTTCCCTGTTGGTCTCCTAATGTGCTGTGCACTTTCGGCACAGACTGCCTTTCATAGTAAACAGGGAGGAATAGCAAAGTGCCATTAGAAAAGATTTGTGTGACAAGAAGCAGACACCCTAACAAGTGTATTATTCAGCCTTGCACGACCCCCACTTCCCTACCACCCTCCACCCCAGGTTTCAGATTGGTGTCCATAGAAGCAACAGGAAAAGATTCAAAAGGGGTTCTTATCCTGACTGAATTAATTTGCTTGATGCGACATAAAATGCAATCAACTTTAATACATAACTTGAAAGGTCAGCTTGAAGGATTAGAACAGTTTGATGGTGAAGTGTGCCCAGAAATCTTGATCTGAGAGAGGATGATGATTTTCTTCAGATTATTACTGGAGCAATAAAAAGCACAAGGTTGAAATGTTTGAAAATTAGGTGTGCTCACATAATTTCCAACTCATTGGTTTCCCATCTAGAAAGGGAGAAAATGGCCTGGGGAATTCTTTGAGGATGTGAATCATGAAAAACCCTCATCTAAAGGCTGCTATAGGTTCAGCTCTCTGCAGAAATGGTTATTAAAGTCCCTTGAGGAAATCTAAAGGCAGCTATAGTACTGCAGGGTATGCCTTCAGATGGTAAGAAAAGTTCATCCAAGTAGATGAATTCCTACACTACTTGAACTTTTGTCTTCCCCTGGATGCTTGTGGAGGCTTTAGGTCTGTGATGTGGGGCAAGGGAGGACTCCTGAGAACAGGCCAATAGTAAAGCATCCTTTACATTCAGTACAAAGCAGGAAGCTGGTGAATGCTTAGCTGTCCATAGTGAGAAGCAATTCTCCTGATGGCTGTCTGCAAAACATTCAACTCCTCAAGCCAGAGGAAGTAAGTCAAATGCCCCATTAGCCGAATCCTCTCACCACCATAGCATTTTATTACTATTTGATTCTATACAAAACCAGCAATGCCTGTCTTGGGTCTTTCTATAAAAATGTGAAAGACAACACTGAAGAATATTGGCCAAAACCCTGTCCGATTTTCCATCTAATTTAACCTTATGGAAAAATGCTATGGTTCCAAATATCTAGCTATGTTTCCTTAAAACCTTGAAGTTAAAAAAATGTTAATGAGAACACATTCTCTTGAATTGGAGTATTTATCTACATATTTTTGCACCTAACATCATAAAGACTTTTTTCCCTTCCTGTATTAGCAGGTTCTGCAAGAGAAATAATGCAACGGATCTTACTGTGTGTATGTCAACTAAAGCCTCTCTATCCCTGCCCTCCTCAGATGGGCTGGGGGAGAAGATATCACAAAAGACTTGTTTGTGGGTTGAAGTAAGGACAGGGAGAGATCACTCACCAATTGCTGTCACGAATTGACTTGAGAAAATTGACTTGGGAAAAACAGAATTGACTTGGGAAAATTAGCTTAATTTATTACCAGTCAAATTAGAGTAGGAAATGAGAAATAAGGCCAAATCCCACCCACCCCTCCCATGTTTCCAGACTGAACTCCACTCCCCATTTCTCTCCCTCCTCCCTGCAACAGCACAGGGGGATGGAGGTTGAGGTAAATTCTTCACACATTGTCTCTGCCGTTCCTCCCTCCTCAGGGGAGGACTCCTCACACTCTGCCCCTGCTTCAGCCTGGGGTACCTCCCATGGCAGACAGTCCTCCATTAACTTCTCCAACATGAGTCCATCCCATGGGCTGCAGTTCTTCACCAACTGCCCCAGTGTGGGTCCCTTCCATGGGGTCTAAAGTCCTGCCAGCAAACCTGCTCCTCTCTCCACAGGTCCACAGGTCCTGCCAGGAGCTTGCTTCAGCATGGGCTTCCCAGAGGGTAACAGCTTCCTTCAGGTGTCTCCACCTGCTGCAATGTGGGGTCCTCCATGGGCTACAAGGTAGATATCTTCTTTACCATGGACCACTATCAGCTGCAGGGAGACAGCCAGACTCACCATGGTCTTCTCCACGGGTTGAAGGGGAACCTCTGCTCCAGTGCCTGGAGCACCTCCTCCCCCTGCTTCTGCACTGACCTGGCGTCTGCAGAGTTGTTCCTCTCACACCTTCTGACTCTTCTCTCTGGCTGCAACTGATCTTGGTGTTTTGCCCACCTTCTAAACTCTGTTACCCCAGAGGCACTACCACTGATGATGATGGGCTCGGCCCTGTCTGGTGCTGGGTCTGTCTTGGCGCCAGCTTGCATCAGCTGTGTCAGACATGGGGGAAGATTCTAGCAGCTCCTCGCAGAAGCCACCCTGCAGCCCCCCACTAACAAAACCTTGCCATGCAAAACAAAAACACTTCCAAAACTTCAATTGAGTGTGATGGTGAGAGTCTCACTCATTTTGCCACAAGGAGTGCTTGAGCTACACGATGGTTTTTTTGAGACACCAAGCAAAAACCATGGTAGATGTAGCCTGTTGCTCCCACACATCTACAGCAGACCTGAGAAATTAAATAGGTGCAGCAAGGTGAGGAAACTCTTGAAGAAATTAAGATTATTTTTTCCTTTCAGACTGTATGAATATTTTGTTCTCATTGGAGCTTCTTATCTGATTCTCAGTACTACAGAGCTTAACTTTTTTATTGCTGACAGATCAAAGCAGCCAGGTGAAGACCAATATTCTGCCAACCACTTCCCTGAACAAAGTATATTGGGGTACTGTCACACACAGTTCTGAAATATGAGAGAGAAATGACACTACTGTCCAATTGATCAATAACCTGATAAAGAGGATAAAAAAAATTACTGTGCCTATGTATAATATTGTTTACAACCAATGAAGCAGACTTATTTTCCCAGAAACTGAGCAGCAGTAATACTTCCACTCGTGCTCCAAAGTACCCCACTTCACAGTTAAAGTTAATAACAGCCTTATTTCCTGAAAAATAGTGTCCCTAGGAGGTTGGCAGGGCACGTCCAATATACACAGAGTGAGCAACCTGAAGTTTAATACTTACAATTTGTAAACAGG
Source organism: Porphyrio hochstetteri (assembly GCA_020800305.1). Lineage (NCBI taxonomy): Eukaryota > Metazoa > Chordata > Aves > Gruiformes > Rallidae > Porphyrio > Porphyrio hochstetteri. The sequence continues at coordinate 6,626,416 of CM036938.1, read as the reverse complement.
AAGAATAATTTGTCTATGTAGAGTGATTATGATCAAATACCATGATAAGGTTCAGACGTTATTTCTGATTAAATAGTTTCAGCTAATGGGTAATATGTATCTGATGACATATGAAATCAGCAGAGTCTATTACTGCGGACTAAAATGTTGCCCAGGAAGGAAAAAGAAAAGTGCAGGTAGTTAATCACCTAGCAAGTAAGGCAAAAACAGTAACTTCCTGCTATGTCCTCCATCCATAGAGCTGTGGAGTTTCAAATGAAATTACATTAATGAACAGAAGGCTCAACTGAGAGAGACTTGAGTTTAAAATCTTGGGGCTGCCACTCACAATTAAAAAAGCCAAATTTTATTATACATTAAATTTGCAAAAAATTCTGTCTGGTTTTTTGCAGTATAACAATAGAGCTTCCATAGCATTATTCAATCTGTTAAAGAGCTCAAGGTCATGCAATATGGAATGGATGTTGCTTTTTTTTAAAAGCAACAGGATTTTGTGTATGGTACAATTTTGCCTGCTGGATATAGCTTTATGATGTAAAAACTGTAAGCCTAAAGAACCTGGTGCTCATCTCAGCCTTATTTTGCAACTAGAGTAAAGGAAAAATCAATAATGGTCACACACTTATCAAATGCACCCACCCTTTTAATTTTGAAGAACCAGATACAGAATACATGAACTTAGAGTGAAAGATTAGTCTATGTGCTAGTTACACTATGTAATAGTTATTCTGTTAAGCTGTGTGAACTGCATAGAAATGTCCAGATGAGTTTGATTTACACAGGGATATTTTGTGTAACTTTTTGATTGGTAGGCCACTGCAACTTAGAGTGGAAGTATGAGGAGACTTTGGTGTGCAGAAGTTAAATCAAGGGAAAGTAATATGAACGACTTTGTAAGAAATCACAGCTTAGACTTCTCACAGGAATAAAAATCCACATGTAATTATGGAAATCAAGCAAGATATTACAAATTAAAAATTGTCCTTATTGTTCAAAGCAGGTTTAACATCACCCGACTTTCCCTGGTGGATTGAACTGCTTTGCTTAGTTCCTGCGCATCATGCACACACTATCCCTGTGTTCTTTACTGACCTTAGGATATCCCATCCTTTCACTAACTACTGCAACTTAGCAGTAAGTAGTTCTCCCTCAGCTCACCCTTTCCCTTGGTTATTCGTTTCAGGTTCTTTTAAGGTACAGGCTTATGGGATGTGAGTACGTGTGCCAAAGATTGGAAAATGGTGTGCAAGCTCGTGGGTATCGCCAGCGTTCCCTCTGCGTTCAAAGACCCTCACAATATCACAGAATCACAGGGTTGGAAAAGACCTTTAAAGATCATCAAGTCCAACTGTTCCTGTCCTGTGCTAAACCACATCCCTGAGCACCTCATCTCCCTGTCTGTTAAACACACCCAAGGGGGTGACTCAGCCCCCTCCCTGGGCAGCCTGTTCCACAGCCCCACAACTGTTTCAGGGAAGGACTTTTCCCTCACGTCTGATCTGACCCTGCCCTGGCACAGCTTGAGGCCATTTCCCCTTGTCCCATCTTCTGTCCCCTGGCTGAAGAGACCAACACCCACCTCTCTGCACCCTCCCTTCAAGTAGTTGTAGGTGGGCATAATAAACAGTCATCCCATCGTACGTACCATGTCATGACCTCAAATAAATACTGCTACATCAGGCACTGCTGTGAGCCCATACCTCACAGTTTTGGGGAGAAAAGAGCTAAAATGGGGAAAGAATCAAGGGAAGAAAATTCTGGCTGTCCTGAAACAACACAGTAAGTGTTAAATGTACGAGTGCCATAGCATTTTTAAGTAACAACAGTGAATGAATGACAGAATAAATAATAAAAAATAGGTAATAACTTTGGTCCCTAAGTAGCTGCCATCTTAACTTAGACCCTGACCTTCTAGGCTTATAGGGAGAGGCAAAACATGGAAAGTAACTAAAATCTATCTAGTATGTATTTGCAGTCAGCCATATCTTATCATCTGTGTAAGGTAGAGCTCTTCTGTATCCATACAGTTCCAGCCTTGAGATGATGCTTCTGTCTACCTTATCACTGCCTACAGCTACCTGAAGGGAGGGTGCAGAGAGGTAGGCAATGGTCTCTTCAGCCAGGTGACAGGAGATGGGACAAGGGGAAATGGCAAGAAGCCAGGGCAGGTTCAGATTAGATATTAGAAAAAAAATTTTTACTGAAAGAGTTGTCTGGACCTGGAACAGGCTGCCCAGGAAGGGGGTTGAGTCACCATCCCTGGATGTGTTTAAAAAATGGGTAGATGAGGTACTCAGGGATATGGTTTAGCATAGGATGGTAACGGTTGGACTTTATGATAGAAGACCCAATGAAATCTGAACATGTTCTAGTGGCTGTTGGTTCAATGGCTGAATAAATATGCAACTGAACATGGCTGTCTGAAAAAAGTCTAAATTTCATCTTGCTCTTGTGTTTGACATTACAAGAACATTATTGTGAGGATGTATCTATATAAAAATGTTTGAAAGGCATTCATGACATTTATCAGTATGACTGCAACATTCATCTAGCTCAGTGTGCAGATGTTTATGTGTAAAATATACATCTTGCTCACAGACATTTATTTCTGCAGGAGTTAATTATGTGGCATATGTAGTTCTGCAAATACTATGTTATTGAATTATAGGCTTTGTGTGTACAAATTTGAGTTAGTTAGGTTTGCAGGTTTTTATGTTCCACACATTGGACAAAATTTGTCAATCTGGTCTTCACCAAGAAAGTTGCATGAACTCTTACGGGTATGTTTACTCTATGCATGCAACCTAGTTTATGCTTTATTCATTGAATGCAGAATCTCAGCATCTGTCTCTTACCCTTTCCTTCTCACGACATTTCTTGTTATTGGCTATCTCTACTCCTTTATCTCCTACAACAAATATTAGATCCTGAAAAGAGTAGGAGGTATATTAAAAGGTTGTTTATAACACTTAAAAAGGTCTGAGTATTGGCCAATAAGTCTCACAATTTAAAATTTTGTACCATAAATATTAAAACATAGAAGTCAAGTTTCTGTCAGGGTCTTAGCCAGTCAAAAAGTGGAAATATAAAATGTTAGCAGAGTGCAAATAAAGTTAAAAAAATGAAAAATGACAACAAAAAACAGAACAAATGAATGAGAACTGACTTTTAAATTATCATATAGAATTTAATTTAATCTAACATTACCTGCAAGTGATTCTTTACAGGTGTTCTGCCTTTTGCCTCTGTCCTTTCAGGCATGATAGCTGGTCTTTAACCTGAAAGAAGTGCTACCTTCATGCCTACAGATCCCTGGGAATCCAGAGCTGCTCATATGATGAACTTCACCTTTCTACACTGAATCTACCCCCAATTAACCCCCAACCCAACATCATGTGGAGCTGCTCAGTGATCATGATTTCCATGGCAGCGGCAACCCCCACGAAACATGGCAGGGGAGATAGGATCCATATGTCTATTTAATAAATTTTAATCCATACAGGAGTCTATAAATAGCTTCCCACATATTCTTCCACAGCTTCAGTTCATGCCTTTAGTTCCTGCTCTTGTATCCCAAAGGATTTCTCTGGGCCACAATGACAACACCACTCCATGAGTGAGAAGGACCTGTGTCTGCAGAGAGATGCATTCTCACATGGAATACGATATACTAATGGTGACAAATTATGAGGGGAGATATTCTACTGAATTTAATTCAATTTTTCTAACTTGGTTTAGTTATTTCATCCTAGTTTTAGTTATTTCTTTATAACAATGCACAGTAGTACCAGGAATTGAAGAACAGTGGCTTTCTTTCATGTGGAGGTGCTTACATCACCCCCATGAGAATCATTTTGTTGGGTATAAACATGGTTTGGTGGTGGAGGAGGAGAGGTTTAGCTTGGAACTCAAATAGTATTTTTAAATTAAGTTGAAAAGAGGTAATTCACTAAACTAAGAGGAATCCAGGCATTTTACTTCTCAAAACAAAAAGATCTATGAAACACTTTTCTGTACAATCTTTTAAAAGAAACTGCCCCATCTTTCAAGAGTAGTGTGATATATATGTTCAAACCTTCTGTAGACCATCTTGTAGATTCCAAGTGGGAGTGAAGAGAATCTTCTAGATATGAGTAAAGCATTCACTTTTCTTCTCTGCTGAAAACTGGAGAGGAAGAGAAATATTCCTGGTCTAATTGCCAGAGGAAGTGTCAAAAATTGTGGCAGAACATCTTAAGTGTTCCTAGGTTTCTCTCCATGTAATTTTGGACAAAGACATGCATACCTATGCCATAGAATACAACTGCAGTATTTCTGGGAGTGAGACCTACTTTATATGAGCTTAACAGATGCCCAACATATGTAGATATTAGTTTTACAAGGTAGACATAATTACTTGGATGTAAGGAACATGGAAGAGATGCTCAACTGAGGTGCCTGAATAGGGTCCCAATTGCATTAAGTTTCTCAGTATTATAGACTACTACAAATTCTGCATTTTCAAACTCCAGACAGATGACAAGGAGAGTTAAAGAAGAGGCTTTCAACGTTTCCTTCCTCTGCTAGAAACCACCCTCCTGATACTTCTCCAAGAGCCTCAGCATTTCCTCAGCCAGCCATTTCAGCAGTTGATCAGGAGTAGATGCCACCCTGAGGTACCTAGCTCTACTTTTTTAATTCTTGTTATGCAAGGAGTCAGCAACCCAAATAGTTTCTGAATCTGTATTGTCACCATTTTCTTTGTCTTAGAACAAGAGTCCTGAGACATTTCTTCCTCCTGTAGTTGTCTGCCCAATCTTCTGTTTCGATCTTACATTCAAGATACAACTTGCTTTCCAAATAATTTATTGCTTTTCAGAGTATCTTTTTTCTTAGATGGTATTATGTCATAAAGGAAGAAAAAGAAAAAGGTTTGCTCCTATTATTTTTATTTTTAGACTTAATTTTCTATGTCTGTGAGTGCTTGAAGACCACCAATTATCTGTGCCTTTTGCTGGACCACCAAAGACCACCAGTTCTGAGTTTAGTTTAACAAGATTAAAGCAGTATTCAGTCTCCAGGAGCAAGTGTTTTTGTGTAGTCACACGATTCCAGGCTGCAAAATTTTAGAGAAGTGATAGTAACTTTTGTGAAAGAGAAATAAAATGTGTTGTGTTATTGATAAGAATGGTTGTTTTGTTTGCAAGATGCTTTAATTCTGATTCATTTTATGACAGCTGTATATACTTTAAAAAGAAAAAAATATGTTTTATTCAGAGCATATATTTATTGATGGTTTCCTTTCCTCACAACATAAGGAAACATTTGAACAGCTAGAGAAGTCAATAAAAGTCCAGAGAGATAATGTGACACAAGATTATAATGCTTGACAATATTCTAGCAATGAACAGGGAAAAAACCAACATCCTTCAAAAGACTTACGAAGGGACATTTCCTATTTATGCAAATTAGGATCATGTAAGGAATGATCAAACTAGCTTTGCTACAGACTGCCAATTTGTTAAATGGAACAGATTGAAAATAACGGGGCATTTCACGCAGGCATAGGGCATGCAAGCCTATTCCAAGCTAAATGGGATCACAAACAATAATTTGAAAATAGCATGTCATACATTTTGTCACCTTGGCATATACACCCATAAGCAAGGTAGTGGGTGTGTTAACACAGTGTAAAAGCTCTCCATTTTCCTGCTTAATACAGACTATTTTATATTCTAAGAGAAAAAAAGGCCTTTATTTCCAAGCACCAGAAAAGTTGTCACATAATTTGGAAAGCTCGCAGCACTTTGTAATGATGCCAATTTGGTAGAAAAAGAATAAATTGCACCATGTGTTATTTACAAAAATAATTCCAACTACGTCTGGATTCTGTTCTGAACCAGGTTTAGTGCCTCGGGAAAATAACTGAAGTAAAATCAAATTGCCTATGTAAAATTTGTCAGAGAGGAATGTTCTTTATAAATGAAATAGTTCTGACTCTTACTCTCCTAAGGGAGAGTAGCTTGCTGCAGTTATCTGCCAGACAGAAGGGTCTCTGTTGAAAGACTCACCGTAGGGCGCAAAGAAAACCATGCCTGCCCCCTGTGCCCTCTGAGCTGTTTTGTGTGATGTATTTTGATTATTGGGGCAGATTTGACACATCAATCAAATGTCACTGACATTGAGCTTTAGTCAGTTATCCTTTTTGCTTTTACTTTCTGTTTGCAGGAAAGCAATTTTTAATTAAGATGCACACCGTTGGGCAATACCAAGACATCTCCCTGTGCCCACTCACCAAATCTCTGGTGAGTTTCCCTATAACTCTCCCCTCTTCCATTCTCAACTAAGACACCCGTGTGTCTGCATGCACTTTGTCAAGCACTTTGTTCAGACTTGGCAGAAATTTGCAGACTCATCACTGACACACTCCATGGACAGCTCTTTGGGACCCAAGAGGGTTTATACCCTCTCAGGAGCTGTCTCTCCTCTCTCATACAAGAAATACTCAGAAGATGAGCTCTTGCTGTAAATCTATTCCCTCAAAAGACATTATTCAGGTAATAATTAAGTGGAGTCTTATGCAGAGAGATTTTCCTTCTGAAATGTAGTTTTTTGTGGCAGTGAGCAAGAAGATGAATGGCAAGAATTCTACACTGATAGAATGGCTGAATAAAAATGGCTCACTGAAAGTTCAAAGAATTAGAAATTTGTGGAATTTTACAGGGTCAGTGTGGTGCACATTCTTTAAGCTGCTCAGAGAAAGGTGTTAGGGTAGGGATACTTCTCTTGAGGGCCCAATATGAGTTTGTGGAACTGAGTAGGAGGCCTTCATTAGGAGCAGTACACTTTAGAATTGCATAGAGCATCTGACAAACCTGTTTTCACCAAATTAATAGGACTGTTCTCAGCTTTTGGCCTAAACTTTAACTGAGCCAAAGACTGAAAACTTACAGAAATTTAGGAATGACACATGTAGATTCACAGAAAGGCCTCTGTGAGCCTTTAAATTAGCTTATTTGGGACTAGCTAGCCCAACAAGTCAAACTGTCAGACACAGTACCTGCAATCCTGGGGCTGAGACACCTGGAAGATGACTAGGTATCCCGGGGCTGCATCAGTTACTGTGGAGCTGAAGGCTCTGCTTTAAAAGCAGCTGAACTTCCTCCTCCTTGGTGTCTCCACAACTAGCTGCTAGAGAACATGGCTTGGCAGGTCTGCAGAAGGAATCTCTAGGAGGAATGTGGATTCTGCCAGTCTCCCAGAACCTCCTGCTCCTCATCCTCTGCCAGATGGGTATCTTGGTTACCTCAGCTCTGCTGAAAGCCCCCTTTCTCATCCTTCCCATTGCCAACAGGCACAGCAAACCTGTTCCCTTCTACCTCCTCTCTTGGAAATACCACCTTCTGAGATGTTGCTTCTTCCTTGTTGAGGGAACCTCCTACAGCAAACTGTATGGTCTGTCTGCACAAAGGTAGGATCAATGGGTGAAGAACACTGCCCCCTCCCTACAGTGAAAGTAGAGTAGTAGATAGATGTACATGATATTTGACCCTTCATATTGCAGGAGAAACATTACAAGGTGTCAGGGAAGCTCTAGATAAGACCTTCCTTTTGGTGCACACTGTTGGGTACATGTTGGAGGGTACAGATGTCTTATGACCAACATGTCAAGGTATAAGCAACTTCACTAGGTACTTGAACTTTTGGAGCGAAGATTTTGGATTAAATCTCTCTATAATGAACACTGCTCATGTACAGTGAAGTCCAAAACACTGTTTAATAAATGGCATCAGGTGACTTGTTTAAAGCTGCACTTCTCTGAAAAAAACCCACATCTCAGCAGCAGAAACAGCCAAATAAGACTAACACTGTTTCAATCTACAAGGTTTTTGTTGGGAAATACAAAATTTCCTTCCTTGCTTCATCCATTTACTATTCTGCTTCACTACACCCTTGGAAACAGTCTATTCTTAAAGTTCTGGGAAAGCATTAGGATCTTCTTTCTGTCTCACATGAAAACTCCTATAGGGATGTCCAGCCTCATGTGAAATGACTGTTTAAAGAGAAAAAGTCTAGGAGATAAAATTTCAGGCCTTTGAAAGTGAGAAGTTTGCGGGCAGGAGGACGGAGACAACCTGCTATCTCTGCCAAACATGAGCATTTAAGATTGAATTCAGGCTCCTCATTCAAATGAGAATGTTGTCAGCATCTGATGTAGGATTCCTTGTGTGCTCAAGTCTGTTCAGCTTTCTGTCTGCAAGTGAACTGCATGATGAACTGTCTTGAATAACTGTGAAAAGAGATAAAACTTTATTACCTCACATCTAAAGTTAGTTAGGGAAGTCTGTCATATCAAACAGTGAGAAAGACCAAAGTTAATGAGCTGCTTTCAGTCTGATGGGCTTCTTTGAAAGAAGCTGTGTTTCCATATAGCAGTACCATTGAAGAAAAACTATCACAGAATCAGTGAGAGGCTCTGTAATTAATAAGGTGTAAGAGCACAGTGCTGCTTAATGTAACATGACAACTCTGAACTGTAGACAGTGTCAGCATGGGCCTTCGTTTACAAAGACTGGAAAATTAGGAGTTATCAGTCTCATCACAATCTGAAGTGGTACACACACAGAATTACTTAATTATTATGCAGTTAGGAAAGTAATGTGTTGTTATTGTTTGTGGTTACACTCTGCCCTTTCAATTAATTTAAGATTCATTGCATTGATGCATCTGTTCAGTACACCAAGTTGGAACAAGACATGTATAGCACTTGGCCAAATACTCAGCACAAAATGAAGGCTTAAAGGCATCCCAAATGTTAAAATGGTTTGAAGTTATAGTCAGTGTACTCCAAGCAAGCAGGAGGGCAGAGAAGTTCCGTTGAGAAACCACTTTAAACAGCAAGTGCTTGATTTGCTATTTTATTTCGTCTTATATGGTGATGCCTGCACCCAATCGTTTCAGCAGACTGAACAGTTATTCAGAGAATAACAGATTTCCTGAAGGAAAGAAGCAGCATATTAAAACCATTAATTAAGGAGATGTTCTATTCAAGTCTTGGAATAGCAGCCTTTTCATTATACATATGTGAAATAAAGTCATAACACCAGGCTGCAAACTCAAATGCTTAAAGATGCAAAACCTTACCGCTTCACCTGCAGAAAATGATGGAATAACTTGTGTTGTCTCCATTTCACACCTTTTTAACGCTGCAATATCAGCTTGGAGTCTGAAGTGGTAAGACTCTGAATTTCAGAGTCTAAAGAGGTAAGAGGTGATTCTAAAGAACTAATTCAGGCTTTAATACTGCATTAACTTTGGACCTATGCAAAAGGATTTTATCTCCAGGTACACCTGAAAAGATGGAAGTTCTGAAGCAATTCATAAAATGGCTTCAATAAAAAGTTAAAGTGTTAGCTAAAAATATTGTGATGCTTTCTGTAACATGAGGAAGGACAATTTGAAATATCCTGGGTACACATTAAGTAAACATATTTGAGGTCTGAAGATGCTAGCAAGATCCACCCATGGAGATGCTTCATCAATAAAAGGATGAGAAAAAGTAATTTTAAAACCGGCCTAACAAATGACATGTTTTAATCCTTTCATAAAGTATAGAAGAGGGTATGAAAACAAGATTGTTCCCTTCTTAATCCTAGTCTTACATTTTCCAAACAGTCTCCCCATTTATGTAAATAAATAGCAAACAGAAATGAGCAAAGGTATTGAAAACACCTCTACTTCTGGGGAAAAAAAATCAAAGTTGCATCTTCCAAGAATTTAATCAGCTTCTGATTCCAGATCATTCTTATCAGCTATGGCCTATCATTTCAAAACAATTTCTACTTACAATAATTGCATTTAACATGACTGTAAATTCTTATGAAGCTATAAATGACACTAAAATTTCCAAATAAATGCTTTTAATTCAGTCATTTCTGCTATTCAGCATTAATAGTAATAAAAAATATTTTATCTTTATTGACACAAGTAAGTACTAAATAGGAAATGTCATTTTTTATTAGCTAAATGTAGACTTTAAGGCATACAGAGTAGTTTCTGTAAAAATAGTTCTATATTCATTTTACATAAGTCTATTAAATTATGAATAGAAATTCATGACATCAATCTAAAATCTGTATAAGTAATTCTGCCATGCATATGTAATACTCTGTTAAACTACTGCTGACTAATTCCTTGAAGTTTATAAGGTTTGTACAGGCTTCAGTAGACTTTCCACAATAAAAGTCTGTGAGATTTCTATTCCCTTTTCCAGCTACTGTTGTCAGAAACATTATGACAGCAACCTTCTTTTGTAGCATTTTCTCTTCTATCTTCATCTAAAACATAGTGGGATACAGTCAGAATAACTGAGACAGAGGAAAAATGCTGTCTGAACTTGGACATAAATACAATGTAGATGAATTTTTCAAATAAAATTACAGCTTTGCTTTGCTTTAAACCTTAGCCATGGAGATAACAAAGAAGATAAAGAACTTCTATTTCTTAAATCTACTTCCTTTCTTAGTCTGGATTCTGTGAAAGGAACAATACCTTATTTTACTTTAGTTTAAGCAGCACTGCGTCCAAAATAATAAAACACAATAAATATTTACATATGTTTTCCCTCCCCAAACTTTCAACCTTTTTTTTTTTTTTCCCTGATCTGCTTGACCTGCTTAAAGCAATGCAGATGGGTTGGTTTGCTGATTTAAATCCACCACAATCAGTGTCAAACCTAAAGCCAGTTCAGAATCATGACCACCAGAAAACAGTTTAGCTTTAGAAGTTGATAGAAAAACTGAAATGCATCAGGTTTCCAATGATACAGAGCACATCACACTGAACCTTCAAGCATGCACAAACTTTCTAAGCAGGCTTTTGGTGGAGGCAAGAGAAGCCAGTTCTAGATCACTTGATGTCCTGGGGAGTCTGGTCTCTTTAATGGTCAAAGGGATAAAAGTACTGTTACCAGCCCTAACTTTAGGGTTTTTGGCCAGAATAAAGAAATACCTTCCTTTCTCTCTTCATTTTATTATCCTCTCTGTATGAAACTATCTTCAAGACCACATCTCTATGTCTGAAAAATTGCATTTTTCTTCTAGTTTAACTATTTGAAAAACAGTCATATCATGCTAAAAAAGCTAATGATGAAAACTGACTGGAAGGTAGATGTTATTTATTCCTGGATTGCTATTCCTGTTGATCCTCTACGGCCATTTTCAAGGTTTTATAAATGGTGGTTTTGTCTTTGTCTTCAATCATTCATGCAGAATTTTCAGTCCTATTCTCATTCACCAAGAAGACATTTGACCAATTTCTACTACCTACATTTTCCTTAATTTTACTCTGTCCCTGAATACCCAAATGTACATTTCTCTGTGGTATACACATTTACAGAAAGTTCAGTCATATCCATTTACTGACTTAATTGATCAGAAATGCAAACTACTCTGATAAAAGTTCAGTGCCTACTTCGTTTCCTACTGACCTATTCATAAAATTAAGAAGTTGCTATTCTTTTCCATTATATGCTATTCACAGATATCTTACACTTTTATCATCCATTTAAGAGGATTTCTGCTCAGCAAGTATAACCATCATTGAGTTATAAGATGACATTTTGTGATACAAGCATACCTTGGAAGAGATTGGGTTTTTTTTAAAAAAAACAAAACTGCAGGAAAAAAAATAATTTCTTGGGATCTTTTAGTGCTATTTTGAAATAGAAATAATTAAAAATTATAAATGCAATGAGAGTAACTGATCAAGGGCTCTTTTAACTATGGATGAGAAAGTGAACATAGAACTACCTTACAGAAAAGAGGAGATTTTTTTTATTAGTAAAAGTGATCACAGTTGTTTATTTACATGTTCATTTTGACAGTGAGATTCAGTTCAAATTTGGCCAAATGAGATCCTAATATTCAGGGTTTTTTTTTTTTGTTTTGGTTTTTTTTTTTTAAATCATAGAATCACAGGGGTTGGAAGGCACCTCGAGAGCCAGAGCTGGCAATGAACTATTGTACTCCACCCAATTTTGACAGAAAAAGGGTTACTTTAGATTTTGTTTCTGATCAAAGTTCCTTCTGACTGAGCCAAAAGCTGCAAGAGCACTCCTACACTCGGAGGAGACAGCTGAGCCAACACACAATTATACACAGGATACGTGACTAACAGGTGGTAAAAATTTTAAGCCAAAATTCCTCATTTCACTTGAAAAGCCTATAGGGTAACACTGCATGAGGTACTCCAGTGGTACTAAGATGGCTTTCATGGTGCTGAACTGAAAAATTTTAATTTAAAAGTACTTGCAAATAGTAAATAATCTTAAGTACCCTAAAGTATACCTTTGTCTATTTGAACTTCCTCCGTATGTTTTGGAGTAGTTCCATCTGACTTTTGCCTCAAATATGAATGTGCTATATCCAGGCTGGCAACGACCTATCCCGTTATATTATTCATTAATAGCACTGGCCACTCTCTAGCTTCTCATGAGTATGACTTCCATTGCTGGAAAATACTCTGCCTGCTTTGACAGATCTGGTAATGAAGAATAGTCACACTTTCTCCTGTGTGAAACATAAACAGGAAACAATCTTAACTGGCAAGCTTTTAAATGTAAGGAATTGGAAATTAGAATTCTAGTGAAATCCATAGCAACTCACTCCAAAATTAAAAATGTAATCATCAGTCATCTTCTCGCTGTTTGTAATAGAATAAACTCAGAACTTAGTTTCTTCCACCTGCAATTATTGAGAACTGTAGCTCGCAGATGCTCAAAAGTTTGAAGTGAGCACACAGAATGGAAAAGTTAAAATGCCCAAATCAAAGCACTCTCTCATTCTCTCACTCAGGAAATAATTTCGAGCCCTAGACATATTTCCATGTACTTGCAAAATAGGAACATTGAATTTGTCACTGTCAGTCACTCATCCTCTCACTCATATGTAAATGTTAGTAGTCATTCTATTCATCTCCTTCAGCTCAGAGTCTGCAGACCCAATCTCCTTTCTTAATGTGATACTATGGATTAAGATCAGAATGGGAAAAAACAGAACGGCAAAGTTAGTACGGGCTCAGTCTTCTTGCTCTTTGAAGTTCTTAACCCCTATTCTGATTTTAAAATACATTGATTAAATTGTCAGACTTTTCTGAGAGGGATTGAAATGTGTGGAAGCCTTCCTATCTTCCTTTTCACTGCCTCTACCACGGCACAAGTGGAGGCAAAAATTTCCCTTAGAAAGCCACATTTTCACTGGTAAGAATAAGGAGGAAAATCTGATTTGTCTGATTTCCCGTGGCACACAGGAGTACTACAGATTTGGTTTTTTTCCTGGACAAGCCTCATCTACCTTCGTCTGAGTAGAATCTGAAATCATCAGATATTTACCCGAGATTTCTCTATGTTCCTGTTGCAGTTTTGTGCAGCTGGGTTCTGGTGGAGCAGAGGGAAGCTGCAGGGGTGGCTTCTGCAAGCAGCAGCTAAAAGCTTTCTAAAAGCCTAAGAGCGTAAACATAAGCTGATTAAAGGCCGGAGTCGTTGCTGACCGAGACCAGGCCCATCAGCGATGGTCACAGCGCCTCTGGGAATCACAGAAAAAAAAAAACCCAACCCTCAAGCAGCCGCTTTTTTCCCCCAGAGAAGGGAGTGAGAAGGTGTGAGACTGTGCAGGCACCAAGGGCAGGTATTGGGGGGAGGAGTCCCCCCGCAGCCCGTGGAAAAGGCCAAAACCCCACCTGCAGCCCACAGAGAGGCCCCACGCTGGAGTACGGGGAGACATACAGGAGATGCTCTGACCCGCGTTGGAGCAAGCCTCTGCCAGCACTTGCAGCCTGTGGAGAGAGAAAGAGACACAAAGATGGGTAAGAGAGAGAGAGACCCACGCCAGAGCAGGTTTACTGGGGTCGGGGGGCGCTTGTGACCCTGTGGAGGGACCAAGCTGGAGCAGTCTGGGCCTGAGAGACTGAGAGCCATTCTGTGATTGCTGACTGCACCCATAGCAGTGACCCACGCTGGGGCAGCTGGGGAAGAGCTGAAGCCCGGTGGGAAAGGACTCCCGTTGGAGAAGTTCGTGGAGGACTGTCTGCTGTGGGTGGGACCCCACGGTGCAGCAGGGGAACGGGGTGAGGAATGTCCCCCAACCCTGGCTAAGAAGGAAAACATCTCCTGAAGAACTGACGGAAACCCCTTTCCCCCAGTCCCTGCCCCTCCCAGTGCCATAATGCGGGGGGAAGAAGGGAGGGAAATCCTGACTCAAGTGAAGTCTGCTAAGAAGGGAGGGGTGAGGGGAGGTGCTTTAAGATCTGGTCGCACTTCTCATTACCCAACTCTGGTGTCACTGGGGGTGCAGGGCAGTGTCATCAATTAGAGAGGTTTCTTTCCTGTAGTCCGTGTCGAGTCTGTTTTGTCCGTGACACTGATTGCAGAATGATCTCTCCCTGTCCTCTCGACTCCTGAGCCTCTTGGTATATAGGGGAGTGATGGACCAACTTTGATGGGCTTCTGGCCTCCAGCCAGGGTTAAACCACCACACTTCCACAGTTTAGGAATTACTCCAGACAAAGCTCTTATATGTCTAGCAGTACATCATACACTACTATCATCTGCACCGTGCTGATAATCACAAACTTCACAGGGGCACCATATCAAGCTTGACTCTGTACTGACTCACTGTAAAGTGGATGTGTGCAGTACAACTCAATTAGTGCAAATGCAAAGATCATCTGGGCTGTGCAAGTATTTCTGGCTGTAAAAAAAAAGTGATGCTGAGAGCTCTAACACAGGCAATTGAATTCACACAGTGCCACGAGGTTAAAGTGAAGTTCTAAGTGAAGTTCAAAGGATATAAAAATGGATCAAGGTGCATTGCATTTCACTTGCAAAATTACACACAATTTAATAGCTGTGTTTTCTTAATGTGTTGAAAAAACCACAAACCCTTAAGACAAAAGAACCCTTTCTGACCAAGAATGAATGTAGAATAGCATATAAATGTCTGGAGTCTCAGGTGAAGAAACAGAGACAGGTTTCTGCATATTTCTGGGGCAACAGGAAAGTATTTTAAACATTTGGGAGGCAAAACATCTTCACTTTTTTGTTATTTGTTTCTAGTTCTAGATATGACTTTGATGCAAGGAAATGCTCTTTATATACAAAGGTTTTATTTAAGTACAATAAAATAGAATGCTTAAAAACTGGCTTGTCTTTGCAGATTGAGATCAGAGAGACTGGTATATTTTTTTTTTCCCCAAGAACTTCATTTTTAGGTGCTGACCCTAGATGTTATTATATACCTTTGATAAAGATTGCTTGTGAGTCCAAGAAGCACAGCTTAAATAAAGCTATAGAATCAGAATAGCCTCAGTTACTGTTAAAAATATGAAAACTTTTACAATGCAATTCATCACTGCAATTCTCATCACAGCTGGGCATACAGTAGGAAAATGTTAGAGCTGCAAGTAGAATAAAAAGGTTGCTACCCAGTCATGTCTTCAGATATATATCTGAAAAAATATAAAAATATAAATACTGATTATACAAAATTTCAGTGCATTAGGCTTTGGAGGGGGGGAGAATGTGAAGGTAAAGCACATTTGTAAATGTGCAAGAAAACAAAGGCTTTATTTTACAGTGCAAGTATGCTTAGTTCCATCTCTGAATTAAGTATATCATGGCTTATGAAAAAGATACAGCAGATATGCCTTGTAGGAATAATATGAATATGATCTGTTTAAGTGTTTTCAAGCAGTGTCACCTAAACATGTCACAAACATGTGGAACCATCAAAGAAAGTAATTTAGCTAGTCATTCTGAGATGACTAAGGACTCATGAGACAGTCATATCTTCATATTGTCATTTTAAATGTTCAGAAAGGGAAAGAGAAATAGGAGAAAAATTCCAGAAACTACCACGTCCTGTAATCTGTGCCCATAAAACTATTCCCATATAAACCACCTCACATCTGAAACAATAATATGTTGTGAATTCCTTTATTTTTGCACAGTAACTGTTATAAAATCAGCAGAAACCAGAGCAGACTAATCTCCACTGTCATTGTTCTGCAGTAAGACTTTCAACTACTGGAATGATTGATATCCCAGCACTATTCTACGTTTCTTTTGCACCACGTGGGAAAGAAATGAGGCTTTTCTCTAATAGTAAACTTTTTACAAACCGATTCTTACAAATGTTCCACTTAACAAAAAAAACCCCTTTGTACCACTGAATTACCACGATCAACAGAGTAAAAATAAATTGACTGATGAAGCAGTTGTGAAGAAATCAAAGCTGAGTATCACCAAGGTGCGCACTGGTAAAAATAAGTTGAAACAGAAATTAGATTTTTTTTTTCTGTGCATCATATTAACCCTTAAGATACAGAAGTTTATTTGAACTGTCATCACAAAAAAAATCCCACAGTTAAACCCCAAAACTCATAAAAGGAAATAAAAAACCAATAAAAAAAAATGACAGGGAGGACTAGAAATATAGTAATTCTTACTATGCTGGGCATAATGATGAAAGTTAAGAACTCAAAACCATACAAACAATCAACAGAAATGTATAAATACATGTTACAGCTGTATGTGTTCGTTATTGAAAAGAGTATGAGTGTGTTGTTCTTGTATTCCTTTGTAAATCTCTTACCTATGCCACTACAGATGTGTATTAAGGGTCCCAAAGGCCATTTTGTGAAATGATGTCATAAAAACATGTGCAAACATGCATTAATTATTGCATTAAGTTGAAGAGTCGCAGTTTCATTTCTTTAATTTACAATGACTGAGTTAGAATTGTAATTTCAAGAACGCCAGTATTTCTATAAAGTTTTCTTCCTCCTCCAGCCGAGCCTGAGAGAGGATCTTCACCAGATAACTTTAACAAACTCACCGAACCCAAAAGATCAACATAGATGTCAGTTATCCCAGTTCTTTTTCCAAAAAAGGACAAAAGATTTCTTAATATAGATACACTGCAAAGTTGTTCAGCTATAATTACACCACAGGAGTTTGAATAGTGGGTGTTCCCTTGTCGTGGTTTTGCCCCAGCCAAGGGCCGCACCCCACACAGTCGCTTGTACTTTTAAAAGGAAGGGGGAGGGAAAGTTGGGGGAAGGGGAAAAGGGAAGGAAGAAAGGAGGAAAAGAAACCACAACCTAGAAACCAGAACCACGCAGGTTGGGATAAGGATAGTTTACTAAACAATAACAGAAAACTAGGTATAACAATAACATAAGTTTAAAGCACAAAATAGATGAAACTGGTGATACACAATGCAATTTCTCACCAAACCACACAACTCAGGCCGCACAGCTTAGAGCCCGTCCCGGACAACCCGACCGCCCCAGAAACTGCACGTCCTGGCGTTGTCTCCCCCTCTTCCCCCCAGTCCCCCCTTATACCGAACATGACGTAACTGGTATGGAATATCCTCTTTGGCCAATTCGGATCACCTGTCCTGGCTGCGTCCCCTCCTTTCTCACTAGTAAGGAAGTATGCAGAGCTGAGAAAGGTCCTTGATTGCCCGGCAACAAATCGGAAAACATCAGGGTGCTATCAGCGCTATTCTCATGCTAACACCCAAACATGGCATTCCATCCACTGCTAAAAAAAAAGTTTAACTCCATCATAGCTGAAACCAGGACATTATCCACCCCTTATTCCATACCATTTACGTCATGACCAGATCCAACAATTTTCTTTGGGTACAACCAGTTTCGTGTTTCACACACCCATATATGTATGTACACATGTATGCATACATATGTGCATACAGATCTTACTCCCTCAGTCTGTGAATCATCCCTCTGAAGTTGTTGAGTTCATTTAGTCCATGATTTCCAGGCTCCATTTGTCGTAACAGTTTCTCAGGATAGTTGTATGTTCCATTGGCTCGTTGCACGCTGCATCTCAGGCTCTTGACTGATACACCTGGCATGGTCCATGCTCATAGTCTGTGGGTCAGAGTTTATTTTCAACGGGAGCAAAAAGTTCTTGAGAGGCCAGGCTTTAGTTCCATCATCATGGCACTCATTCTTCATTAACTTGTATGACTCCGGCTATAATGCTATGGTACAACATACAGCAATCATAACAATAATGAATATACAATAATGGATTATTTGGCAATTATTATAATTTCTACTTTATTAATTATATTGGCTATTCTCACCCAAAATCAAATCCCCTTGAGGTACACATCGAACTTCTCCATCCCTCTGCATTACCCACCAAGTACAGCCAGGTCCTTGAGCAAAAACAATTCCAGACATGGGTTTACCTTTGCCTGAAGCAGGAATGACCCAAACTCTCTTTCCCAATACACTCTTCATATGCACTACTGGCACTCTGTCTCCCTCTACAGTACGTGGAAATTTTGACTGGGCAGGGCCAGCCCGATTGGTAGATCCCCTAGAGTTAACTAACCACGTGGCTTGGGCCAAATGTGTATCCCAATGCTTGAATGTCCCACCACACATTGCTTTCAGTGTAGTTTTTAAAAGTCCATTATATCGTTCAATTTTCCCAGAGGCCGGTGCATGGTAAGGAATGTGGTACACCCACTCAATGCCATGCTCTTTGGCCCAGGTGTCTATAAGAGTGTTTCGGAAATGAGTCCCATTGTCTGACTCGATTCTTTCTGGAGTACCATGTCGCCAGAGGACTTGCCTTTCAAGGCCCAGAATTGTATTTCGAGCAGTGGCATGGGGTACGGGATATGTTTCTAGCCAGCCGGTAGTTGCCTCCACCATTGTAAGCACATAACGTTTGCCATGGCGGGTTTGTGGGAGGGTGATGTAATCAATCTGCCAAGCCTCCCCATATTTATATTTCATCCACCGTCCTCCATACCAAAGGGGCTTTAACCGCTTAGCTTGCTTGATTGCAGCACATGTCTCACATTCGTGGACAACTTGTGCGATGGCGTCCATGGTCAAGTCCACCCCTCGATCCCGAGCCCATCTATATGTTGCATCTCTCCCTTGATGACCCGAGGTATCATGAGCCCATCGAGCCATGAATAATTCACCCTTACGTTGCCAGTCTAGATCTACCTAAGCCACTTTAATCCTAGCAGCCTTATCTACCTGATGGTTGTTTTCATGTTCCTCCATGGCCCGACTCTTAGGTACATGGGCGTCGACATGACGTACCTTTACAACAAGTTTCTCTAACCGAGCAGAGATATCTTGCCATAAGTCATCAGCCCATATAGGTTTGCCTCTACGCTGCCAGTTGTTCTTTTTCCACTGCTGCAACCACCCCCACAGGGCATTCGCCACCATCCATGAATCAGTATAAAGGTAGAGCCTTGGCCACTTTTCTCTCTCAGCAATGTCCAGGGCTAACTGGATGGCCTTCACCTCAGCGAACTGGCTTGATTCACCTTTTCCTTCAGTGGCTTCTGCTACTCTTCTTATAGGATTCCATACAGCGGCTTTCCATCTCCGATGCTTACCCACAATGCGACAAGACCCATCAGTGAACAGGGCATATCGCTTCTCATTCTCTGGCAGTTCGTTGTAGGGTGGGGCTTCTTCAGCGCGTGTTACCTCCTCATCCTCTGGTGACATCCCAAAATCTTTGCCTTCTGGCCAGTCTGTGATCACCTCCACGATTCCTGGGCGATTGGGGTTTCCTATTCGAGCCCGCTGTGTAATTAGTGCAACCCACTTGCTCCACGTAGCATCAGTGGC
The DNA here is from genome assembly GCA_020800305.1 of Porphyrio hochstetteri. Classification (NCBI taxonomy): domain Eukaryota; kingdom Metazoa; phylum Chordata; class Aves; order Gruiformes; family Rallidae; genus Porphyrio; species Porphyrio hochstetteri. The sequence continues at coordinate 6,606,739 of CM036938.1, read as the reverse complement.
ATGGTGTGTAGAAGGAACCTTCCCTTTGAACATCCAGCCCAGCACCGGCAGTCGGGGTGCCAGGAGGAGCTGGGCTTCAGTTCCAATCACTTCTGAGGTGGCTCGAACCCCTTCGTAGGCGGCCAGTACTTCCTTTTCTGTTGGAGTATAATTGGCCTCAGATCCTTTGTAGGCCCGACTCCAAAACCCCAGCGGTCGACCTCGAGTCTCCCCTTGTGCTTTCTGCCAGAGACTCCAGGTCGGGCCGTTCTCCCCAGCTGCAGTGTAGAGCACATTTTTAATATCTGTCCCTGTCCGGACAGGCCCAAGGGCCACTGCATGGACTGTCTCGCGTTTGATCTGCTCAAAGGCTTGCTGTTGCTCAGGGCCCCATTGGAAATCATTCTTCTTTAGAGTTACATGGTAGAGTGGGCTCACAATGAGACTGTAGTTTGGGACATGCAGTCGCCAAAAACCTATAACGCCTAAGAAAGCTTGTGTTTCCTTTTTGTTGCTTGGTGGAGACATAGCTGCTATTTTATTAATAATGTCCATTGGGATGTGACGACGCCCATCCTGCCATTTTATTCCTAAAAACTGGATTTCTTGCGTAGGCCCCTTGACTTTACTTCGTTTTATAGCAAAACCGGCTTCTAAAAGGATTTTAATTACCCTGTTTCCTTTTTCAAAAACTTCCTCTGCTGTGTTGCCCCATACAATGATGTCATCAATATACTGCAGGTGCTCTGGTGCTTCACCCTTTTCCAGTGTATTCTGGATTAGTCCATGGCAGATGGTGGGGCTATGTTTCCACCCCTGGGGCAGACGATTCCACGTGTATTGGATGCCTCTCCAAGTGAAAGCAAACTGTGGCCTGCACTCTGGCGCCAGTGGGATCGAGAAGAAAGCGTTCGCAATGTCGATTGTGGCGTACCACTTGGCTGCCTTCGATTCCAATTCATACTGGAGCTCTAACATGTCTGGCACAGCAGCACTCATACCTGGAGTGACTTCATTTAGGCCACGATAATCTACTGTCAGCCTCCACTCTCCATTGGACTTCCTCACTGGCCATATGGGACTATTAAAGGGTGAGTGGGTTCGGCTGATCACTCCCTGATCCTCCAGTTGACGAATCAGCTTATGGATGGGAATCAGGGAATCTCGGTTAGTACGGTATTGTCGTCTGTGCACCGTCGTCATAGCAACTGGCACTTGCTGTTCTTCACCCTTCAACAACCCCACAACAGCAGAATCCTCCGAGAGTCCAGGCAAGGCACACAATTGTTCAATTTCTTCTGTTTCCAAAGCAGCTATTCCAAAAGCCGATCGGTACCCTTTTGGGTCTTTAAAACACCCTCTACGTAGATAATCTATACCTAAAATGCACGGAGCTTCTGGACCAGTCACAATGGGGTGTTTTTCCCAGTCCTTCCCAGTTAGGCTCACCTCAGCCTCTAGCACAGTTAGTTGTTGGGATCCCCCTGTCACTCCAGAAATACAAACAGGTTCTACCCCTTCATGATTCGATGGCATTAGAGTACACTGGGCACTAGTATCCACCAGAGCTTTGTACTCTTGTGGGTCTGACGTGCCAGGCCATCGGATCCACACAGTCCAATAAACCCGATTGTCCCTCTCCTCTACCTGGCTGGAGGCAGGGCCCCTCTATTGCTGCTGATCATATTTGTTTTCCACTGGTTGCATAAAGGACTTAGAGGTCCCTTCAAAAGGATCAGGCACATCAGACATATAGGTAGGCCTTCCAGTTGGTCTAGGGAACTGCCCAGTAGAAACTGGTGCAGCCTTCTTCCTGGCAGAATCTCGTTGTGCGAATGTTTTACCCCGCAGCTCATTTACTCGTGCTCGAAGGGCTGAGGTGGGCTGCATATCCCATTTCCTCATGTCCTCTCCATGATCAAGCAGGTAAAACCACAATGTACATCGTGGTGTGTATTCTCCCTCTTGGAACGATGGACGCTTTCTCCCAGTAGCTGCAACATTGCTCCATACGGGTTGGGAGTTGGACACATTGTTGTCAAGTCGTTGAACCAGTTTCTCTACTGCTGCAATGACGGAGAGGGAAACATTGTCTTGGTATTTCCGGAGTCGGCAGGCCACCTCATTTACGGTTGGCGGATTCGTATCATTCCAGTCAATTGCTGCCAGTGAATTGGTATACCCTGCTGGTGCACTTCGTACAACCTTACGCCACATATCTGGAGTGCATAGGACTTCATCGGGATCAGAGGGAAGCCGTGAATTGTCCAGATCATAATAAATTATCTCCCGTACAGCTAATTCTCTCAGGTGCTGGACAGATGTCTCTATGCTGTTACACTTGGGTGTCTGGCATGTAATATATTCCTTTATGGGATATCTTTCCTGCACACTTGACAGTAGTCGCCTCCAGAGGCTGAGGATTTCCGGCCTCCTCCCAATTGCTTTGTCAATTCCTCCTTCTCTAGCTAGGGATCCCAACTGCTTGGCCTCTCTGCCTTCTAATTCCAAACTACTGGCCCCGTGATCCCAACATCGGAGCAACCAAGTGATAATGTGCTCACTTGGGTGGCGAGTGAAATCTTTTCGAACCTCACGCAGCTCACTCAGAGTCAGGGATCGGGTAACAATCTCTGGTTCTGCCTCATCCTGATATCCTCGAGATGATCCCGGTTGATCATCATCCTTATCCGTCACTATACGAACTGATTTCTTTGTGCCTTTCCTCTTTTGTACGGGAGCAACAGACACTGGTGTGGATTGGTTTTTCAGATCATCTGCAGTGTCTGCTGTAGAGATTACAGTAGCTGCAGTGTCGGTCACAGGGGTTGCAGTAGCTGCAGCGTCAGCCCCAGTGGTTGCAGCAGCTATAGTATCTGCCAGTCTGTTTCCTTTCCCTTCTCCCTGACAGTGCTGACAGTGCTGACAGTGCTGCCTGCTATCAAGCAGTGTTTGATAAATAGTGGCCAGAGCCCAGCACAGTGCAGTAAGGTGTCCATCTCTGGGAAACCTACAGCAATTTTTCCTTAGGTATGCAGTCACTTGATCGGGGTCTTGTAGCTGTTCAGGAGTGAAATTCCAAACCATCGGGCGTGAGAAAGTACCTAGGTACTCGCCCATACTTTGCCACATGCCCTGCCACTCGTGATTATTCTGTCTCGGAGAAAGCTCTTCAGTGGTATTCATAAACCTATGCTTGATATATAACAAAAACTGAACCATCTGCACCAAACCTACCAATAGCAAAATGCTAGTTTGAATATCCCAGAGATATTGAAGATTTTCAAAAACTGCCCTAAGAGCTGTTGTATTTAGCCCAAAGGAAAAGAAAGCAGTGCCCCCACCATACCGGCTGCTGTTATTAACCCCTCCCTGTCCAAAGAATGGACAGGACAGCAAAACCTCATACAGGTACCAGCTTAAGCTCATGATCATCGATATTATTGTATCATAGACCGATATCATAAAATACACTATAATGAAGTATGGGAACAAATACGGGAGCCACAGACCTGAGAGAGTAAAGAATCCTGCCAGGATTATATACAGCATGCGGTGGTTTTGCTGCCACAGCCTTGTAAATAAATACCACAACATCGTGACCAGAGATTGCTTAAACAACAGTGCTTATCTTAATTGCGATAGTTAGGGTCAGATCTACCGTTATCCCAACCGTTCGTGCCCCACGTTGGGCGCCAAAATAACTGTCGTGGTTTTGCCCCAGCCGGGGGCCGCACCCCACACAGTCGCTTGTACTTTTAAAAGGAAGGGGGAGGGAAAGTTGGGGGAAGGGGAAAAGGGAAGGAAGAAAGGAGGAAAAGAAACCACAACCTAGAAACCAGAACCACGCAGGTTGGTATAAGGATAGTTTACTAAACAATAACAGAAAACTAGGTATAACAATAACATAAGTTTAAAGCACAAAATAGATGAAACTGGTGATACACAATGCAATTTCTCACCAAACCACACAACTCAGGCCGCACAGCTTAGAGCCCGTCCCGGACAACCCGACCG